>KV875101.1:1200000-1800000 GCA_001879275.1 Coniochaeta ligniaria NRRL 30616
AAGACCACCACCCCGTAGCTGAAAACAAACATCTCGGCAAAGTTCTTGACATCCGGCATGAGCGGGTTGATGGGGTTATTTGCCATGGCGCCCTGCTCGTCGAGATACCTCTCCAACTCCCGTCCCCTGTCCTCGCTCACACTCTGGTGCAACGGTCCCCCATCATGCTCGCTCGGACTGCCCCCATGCTCATGTTCGCCCTCGTGATCCTGTCCACGCACACTATACGCAAACTCGTCAAAATAGCCCTCATGGACGTCCCTCCTCTCAGACCGTTCGATCTCCAGATCCAGGACCGTCTTCCCCGTCCCCGGCGTTTTGAGTATGGGCCTGCTTCTCAGCCTGTATCCATCAATCCCCTGCAATAGCGGCAGATGATAGACGGTATAAAGACAATCATCATAAAGCTTCGTCCTGGCTTCATGCTTCTTCTTGAGGAATTCGCTCGTAGCTTTCAGCTTATACGCCTGAGCAGTGCAGTAAGCCGTCAACCGCGCCACTTTATCTCCTCGCTTGACCTTGGGTAGGCGTTCCGCATAACTCTTCCCCCTCACACCCCCCCTTTTCCGCAGGACATCCAGCTCCTCATCTCTCAACGGCGTGTCCTCTTCCCCAACAGCAGCAGAGCTAAGCACCACACCGGCCCCGTCATCCTCATCGCCGCCCTCGTCAACCGTCTCAGGCAGGAGGACCAACTTCTCGCTAACCTTGGTGGTGCGCGAGGGAACAATCTGCTGGCCCGATTTGGCACTGGCCGTGAGCGGCAGTCCCCCGCCAGCGCCAAAGCTGCCGCGTCGGATGGCGGCTCGGGTAGGGCGAGCACCGGGCGGCAAGCGCGGTTGGCCGGAGGGTATCTCGGAGGCGTACTGCAGGACGTTGTCGACGGATACGAAGCGCATGGGGGGCATGCGGCCGGGCGAGGTCGAGGACCCCGGTCGGGGCGGGTTGCGGGGTTGGGGCCGTTCGCGGGCGTCTGTAACCTATAGGCGTATGTATCAGCATGTTGAGTTGCTGAAGAGTTCTGCTACAGGCTGGCGGATGCGAGGACTTACTAGGACAGACGGCCCTCGTCTCGTGGTCGGCCTTGAGGACGCCATTGTCGCTTTCTGTGGGCCAAGGGACAATTGGCGGTTATTGCCTTTGTGGTCCTTGGGATGTACGAGGACGTCGATCAGGCCGAGTTGTTCTTGTCATGCGTCCAGGCTGTTTGCTTGAGGTTTACTGGGATTGGTTCTTTCACAGATTCACTCTGAGACTCATCGATTGAAGCGTGCACGACGGTTGACGTTAGCGTAAAAATAGCATCCCCACATTTTCGACGAGATTCAAATGGAAGGTGCGAAGTACCAACAAGCGACGTCATTAGAAAACGGTCCTGCTGCAAGCCTCCCCGCATTCAGTCACTCGGACACCCACCACAGCTGGTGCTACGAGCCAATCGTGCAGTTCACGTTCACCATTGGCTGGATAGAAACATCAGTGTGTTTCCTAATGGCCACAGATATCTACCCAGGTAGGTAGGTAGGTAAGCATCATACACTCTTGTCTAACAGTAAAGATGCATAGATTACAATCTTGAATCGAGCCCAGATCCCGCCCAGAGCGAAAGACAGCCACGAAGCAGCCATCACAATCCATAAACCAGCTCAGATCCCATTTGAATAGTACGTACATGGGTATCGTATTTGGTTGTCAGGTTTGCACAGCGGGCCTGAGCAATGCGAGAGACAAAAAAAATAGCACCACCAACGCCAGCTTCCCTTTAATTCCAGTTCATCAACTTCATCCCCCCGAACCTCATCGACATCTACCGATAGTTCATAGGCTTGTTCGGGTCCGGCGGCCCATTCACAGGCGAAGCACCCCAACCTTGTGGCCCTTGGGGAGGACCTGGAGGATACGGCCCGGTAGGCTGCAGTGGCACGCCCTGTCCTCCGCCGCCCTTCATCTGCTGCACATCCTGCCTGTGCTCGAGCGGCTGCGCAAAGTTGCAGATACTGCATGTGACGTCCTCGTAGCCGTGCATGGAGAGGGGAATGACAGGCTGCCCTCCGTTAGTACCTGGCTTGTGATGGCGGCAGTGTGAAGAGTTAAACATACGACAAAGCAAAAGGTAAACCACGGCTTCGACTTGACGACTTTCGCAGAGTAGTTTCCGCAGTTGTGGCAACGGCACACAACGCCTTCATAGCCCTCGACTTCGCGCCGGAACGTCGTCTCGCCGCAGGTGAAGACGAGACACATGGTGGCCGTGTGTGATGTTGATTAACCTGGGTCTTTTAGGGAAGATGACTTGATCTAGGTGACAGAGCAGTTCGATGCAGTTCGGATACAGTGATCTGGAGTGAGGATTCAAGGTAAAAATGTCACGAGATGACGAGTATGAGACGATGAGTGGCCATCTTGGATAATGGCGGTAGAAGTGTGCCACAGCCACTGCCAAGCTCCCGCTGTTACGCGGCAAACCCACCTTGATCTTGGCCATGTCATTGGCTACGGCTGTCAATCATCAGCTGCCGCAGCGGGCGCCATTCGTTACCCCACACCAAACCTTGTTCAAGCTTGAAGCTGCATCGCCGCAAATCAAAAGTTTGAGCCTCAACTCCAACTTAGACATCACTCACTACAAAATGCCCACAACAAACACACTTGCATAACCTCACAACCACAACCAGAGTGCGGTCAGCTCTCGCTCCAATCACAATGCTCTACGACCTCAACATCCCGTGGTCCCCTACCACCTCTCCCCAGGACCTCGACCGCACCCTCTCCTTCGCCCACCACCTAGGCTACTCCGTCGTCGCCCTCAACCACACCCTCCCCCCCCCCATACCGGCCAGCATCCCCAACCCCCTCCCCCTCCTCCCACCCTCACCCGGGCGCCCCACAGTCCTCCGTCGAGCCACAATCCCCATCTCCGACCCCTCAACAAACCACCGCCTCCCCCAGGTCGCCGCCGCGTACGACCTCGTCGCCCTGCGCCCAACCACCGAGCGCGCCTTCCTGGCTGCTTGCACGAGCTTGTCGTCTGACAACTTTGCCCTGATCAGTCTCGACCTCACGGCCTTCTACCCGTTTCACTTCCCGCCACGGACGTGCATGGCTGCCGTCAGCCGGGGGCTACGATTCGAGATCTGCTACGGGCAGTTTTTGGGGGCGAAGAAAGATGATAGTCGGGCACGGTCAAATTTCCTCAGCAACGTGGCTGGACTGATACGCGCTACGAAGGGACGGGGCTTGGTGGTGAGCAGCGAGGCCGGGAGTGCGCTGGGCTTGAGGGGGCCGGCGGACGTGGTTAATCTTCTGGCTGTTTGGGGGCTGGGGACTGAGAGAGGAAAGGCCGCTATGACGGAGAATGCGAGGGGGGTGGTGGTCAATGAGGGGATTAGGAGACGGGGATTTCGGGGGGTTGTTGATGTACTTGGAGGCGCGGAGGGAGAGGAAGAGAGGGAGAAAACGGAAGTAGAGGGGGCCGGGAAGAAGGAGAAAGGAAAAGGGAAGCAAAAAGGGCAAGGAAAGGATAAGGGACAACAGCAGGGCCAGAAAAGACGGAGCGAGGAGGGTGAAGTTGCCGGTGGCGTCGAGGCACCCGTAAGTAAGAGACAGGCTAAAAAGATGAAGTTGGCTGCGCAGAAGGGGAAGCCTACTGAGGCATAGTACTGGAGAGAGACACGGCGATTGTGGTCATGGCTCTGCAATAGAGGAGCATACGGCGTTGGCATGGAAAACAATATGATACCCATTAGACTCAATGGCAGGAACAGGTCATAGAAATGAATCAGTCTCGGGACTGGCCCTCGTTTTAGTTTGAATTCGGCTTTCCAACGCCCAAGCTACGTATATGTATGTACATCGAATAGATCTGTCCTCGCGTGCAAGCACTGCGGTCAAGATAATGTAGCAGTAAAAGAAATCTCTGTATATGTCCGGGTATTATATCTATCACAGTTCACGAAGGCAGCGCTGTCTGCCTCTTCTGCACCTGGGCCGTCTGTTGCAGGAGGTTGCCGAGGTTCAGCACGCTGCTCAGGCTTAGACCGCTCACGTTGATGCTCGGCTGAATGGGAGCGTTCGCGACGGCTGGAGCGGTGGTCACTTCTGGAGCGGCGGCGGCCGGTGCGGCCGCTGTTGGTGCTCCAACGCCTCCGAGGTTTAGAGACGATTCGAGAGCAGTTGTTGCAGGGGAGGCTGCTACGGCCGGTGCGACTAGAGTATATGTCAGTAGGCACTAGAAATGAAGCAGAGGTGGCTTCTCGTACCAGTAGCAGAAGGCAGAGTAGCCAGCGACGATGTGCTTCCACCGCCCGGAAGGGGGGCGAGAGAAGGGGCTGCCGCTGCCGCAGCGGCAGATGCGGACGACAATGGCGCCAAAGTTGCCAATGTGGACGAGGATGGGAGAGCAGCAATTGAAGAAGCCACGATGGAGACCACGGTGCTCGACTCAGCTGCAGCTGGTGCAACCGAGACAGACGAAGCCACCGCGGGAGCAGCGGACACCGAGGCAGCAGTCGTTGGCGATTCCTTAGTCTTGGTGTGGGCTTCAGGCGGCACAGACACGATAGTCAGGCCCACACCTCCTTTGGGTCCCGTACCTGCTGCTTCTGCGGCTCCGGCCGATGATGGTGCCGCTGCGGCGGCTGCAGCCCCTGCCGTCGTGGAGGCTGTTATTGCAGCGAGCGTTCCTGCCGCCGTTGAACCCTCAGCGGCGCCTTGAGCTTGGCACGGCAGTGTCACCTGCACAGTTTGAGTGACAGTAGAAGCGAGGGCGGTGATGGTCACGGTCGGGGCCTGGCCGGTGGCAAATACCGTCGTCGTCAAGAAGGACAATTGGACACTATTACAAGTTAGAAGGCCTCGCCAAAGGGCAGAAATCATGGGTCGTACCCATCTGCGGCAGCAACTCCGCCAGCAGCGGAAGCTTGCTCTGTGACCGTCACAGTCGTTGTAGCAGTACTTGCATTCCTGAACTGCCCACCCCCATCAGCGCCAACCGTGATGGTCTGTCTCATGGTTGTTGTCACTGTCTCGGCGGCGTTCCCGTTCCCATTGCCTTTCCCATTGCCGTCCTGGTTTTGACTGTCGCCGTTGCCGTTCCCATCATTGCTCTTCTCCCCTTGACCGAGAATATTGAGTATTCCATCGAATATGCCCCTCCTTGCAACATCTCTGTGGTGATCGAAAGCGGCAGCCTGGGCAAGAGACAGGTAGGCTACTACGAGTCCTATACACCTCACTTGGACCCTCATTCTGTGCGATACGACGAACACCTCCCGTCGCTTTAGGTTCCTTGATATATTGTGCAATATCCAAAAGAGTCGCAACAGTCCAGCCGTCGAAAGTCAATATCGAAGTTTGGGATCAACCCTTGAAGGAGCGTTGTTCAAAGTTGTAGTAAAAAAGAATGAGGTTGATCGTCTGTCCCAAGACCCGCAGACTTCAATGGCCAGGGCAGCACGACAAGAGCAAGAAAGGAATGAATGCGACACAGATCTAGGGATGACCGTGCATCGAAGGAAAACAGAGAAGCCGGTTTAAGAGATGAGGCTTCTCGTGAGAACAGAAAGGAACGAAAGGGCAAAAAGATGGGATTGAAGCGAACTGGAACAGAGCAGAAGCCAAAGCGAGAAACGAATGAGTAAAGGAAAAGAGGTCACAACGTTATGGAGACAGCACAGCGTCGCAGCGTGAAGTGTCTAGACCCAGCAATGAGGACCCCATGGTGTTTCGCTCGTTTCGACTCCTGGACTTGCAAGGTTTCCATCACGATGTCCTCCCTCGCCAGGAGTACGTAATCGCGTTTAGCTAGACTGAACCCTTGGACGCTTCACATCAGTGATGCACTTGCACCAATCGAGCGAACATAAGATCAGGCAGGCCATTGCGTTTTTGGTCATCGAAGAGAGGTCGAAGTCGTGACTGATGGGGCAGCGAGGCTCAATGGCGAGCGGGACGGGTTATGGGGCATGAGACAGGCCCCTGACGCTTGATGTTTGAGGTCGGCTAAGCGAAAAGAGCCCTTGGCGCAAACAGAGTGACAACCAGGGCGCCATGGGCAATTTTGCTTGAGATTCCAAGCAGATACAATCGTGACACAGCCTCAAGACAGGCTTTTGTCAAAATCGAACGATGGGAAGCTTGCTGAGGGTCGAGCAAAACCGTGGCAATCTCGGGAGAATCATGCAAGTTGCTCCTGCCAGGCTGCCACGGCGCGTATCAAGACAGCAACGAGACGTGGCGCCAAAGGGCTCGAGAGAAAAAGGGTTATACTTTCTGATATGTCGAGTCTAGACAAGAGAGACTGTATTATTGTGCTTGAAAGCATCGTGATCGCATTCGAATACGGGTATGAAGTTAGCATGAGGTCTTCGGACAGCAATCGCGAAGGAGAATTCTTGCCCACACTCATGTTAAGGTTAAGGCATGGTAAAAGACGCTAAGCTGTTCTGGACTAGCGTCAGGTACGGCCTTCAGGCAAGCCAGGTTGCCAGGTCTAGCACTTCCAGGGTTGCTGGACGCCGTCACCCTATTTATATCTTCGCTTGCTCATGAAGCTTTCCTTCGCAACGTCTGTGTAAAGTCAGTGGTCCTTGGTGGAACATGCAGAAAGGCAGGCAGGGAACAAAGTTAGGGAGGGGAAAGAGCAGCGAGGCAACACTTCACTTTTGGCAAACACACCAGCTTGTCCCAGAGGGTAGCACCTGCACTGCTTCCTCGGCGGTATGTTTGCCATAGCCGGCAAGATATTCAAGGAACAAAAGCAAGTCTCTACAGGGGAGCGCCTCGCACGTGGTTGTGCCAATGCCCGAATACTTTTCGCTCTTGGAGTGCCCCTCGCTACATCCTTGTTCTTGGGATGAGTCCTTATGGGAAAAGGAGGGCAATAGAGCTTAACTAAGGACTGTAGGCATGCCCGGGATCCAAGATACCAGCTCAGGCCAGAGGCCATTGGAGTTTTTTTTTATTTTATACCGTATCACTGGGAGGATCTCAGAGACATAGCGTGGACCATGTTTGAGAGTGTCATGACCGAGACGAAGGCACCGTTCGGACATGCGGCCGTAAAGGACGTGACGGCGAGTCCTACAGAGAAAGAGAACTCCATGGGGGTATGTTTACTTTTTTTAGTCGTTGTCAAGGCATCACATGTCCTCGAGCTGACCTTACATCAATAGAGCTTTTGGCTCGCAGAGACGCTCAAGGATTCTACTTGAGATTTTCACCGCCAGAACTAATAAGCTTGGACGACTATGTGATCTCTACGGAGGCACATCCATTCAAAAGAACATGACATGACTATCTGTGCCGCAGACACAGCAGTGACGACTATTTCTTGAACTACACATCACATATGTATGATGGATGCGGCACACATCTATCTCAGATGCACCTACTCTGGCGTGGAAGCGATGAGGCAAAGTATCCTCATCAAGAGAGCACAACACTCTTGGGCACACACCAGACCTGATGGCGACAGTGTCGGTAGCGTAGTGGCTGCAAGCAGTGTGAAACGTACTGGGTTGATTGGACCTATCAGGTCTCGGCTCGCCTGCGATGCGACACTTGGTCGATCTTGAGAGCAGTGACAGCTCTCGACAACCACCAACTCCGATAGAAAAGAAACGGCGCAATCGTAGGACCAGATGCTCTTGATAAACAGGCCGTAGCGTTCTACAATCCCTCCCCTTCTATTCTTACGCGAGGAATACTTCGCTCTTTTGATGAAAGCTCGCTCCTTCGCTCCAAGTCGAGACAGCACAAAGCAGCGCCTGAAGATGGTAGATCAAATACACATCTTAGACCAGTACTACCTCACCGTAACCCTTCTGACAACAATAGCCTACCAACTCGTGTTCTTCAGCATAGCTTTCTCCTTCAAATTCGACAAACTCACTGACCTCGCAGGCGGGACCAACTTCATCCTCCTGTCCATCCTAACCCTCTCCTTATCCTCCTCTTCCTCTCCCCCGTCCACCCGTCAACTCGTCGTCTCCATCTTCCTGTCTATCTGGGCCCTCCGCTTGTCCTCTTTCCTCTTCTACCGCATCCTCAAGACGGGCAGGGACACCCGCTTCGACGACAAGCGCGACCACTTCTTCTCCTTTCTCGGATTCTGGATCTTCCAGATGATCTGGGTGTGGACTTGCTCGCTACCAGTTACTGTGCTTAACAGTCCTGCTGTCCGTGTGTATGACCAGGTCGTGTTCGGCACAGGGCGAGATGTAGCGGGATGCGTGACGTTTGGCGTGGGATTGGTGGTGGAGAGTATAGCTGATGTGCAGAGGTTTCAGTTTCGACAGAGAAAGGAGAGGTGGGAGGTTTGCGATGGGGGGTTGTGGAAGTGGTCGAGACATCCGAATTACTTTGGAGAGATCTTGGTGCAGTTTGGTGAGAGACGTCTTTCCCGGTTGGAGGTAGATGGAGATGGAGTCGGAGGGCTGACGAGAAACAGGCATCTACACTATCGTAGTCTCCGCGGCAGCGGACTGCTGTGTTCAAGGTCAGGCATACAAGGCGCTGTACGCGACCATATTGGGACCATTATTCCTCACCGTCCTCCTCATATTCGTCTCCGGTATCCCGCTATCAGAGTGGCCCGGAGCCTATAAGTGGTACGAGAACGGCACCAATTGGGATGCATATGCCAGGTATCTCGACCGGACGAGCATCTTGATCCCCTTGCCACCGCAGCTCTACGTGAAGCTACCGACACTGGTCAAGAGGACACTATTTCTGGAGTTCCCCATGTATGTGTTTGATCCGAACAAGCACTCAGACCGAGCGAGGATCTCTAGTCGTTGATCAGAAAAAGACCACCGTGTCCGCCATCCACAGTCGGACAAGCGCGTTGATGAGACACACCCTATCATTTTAATATGTTTAGCATTAGAATCGCCTCGAGGGACTTTTGATACCCAAACAACCCAAACACCCAAAGCAAACTGAGTGGAGATTTCCCGATCCCGACCCAAGGACAAAAACAAAACAACCATATTTACAACCCAACACCATCTATCCACGGCATTCAGAGCCCCAACAGGAGGGATCACAAACCCCCACTCAACTCACAAGCTCCAGTAACCTTCGCCTGCCTCACGTCATTCAGCTCGACATCCGGCCGCGCAGCATAACCCGTGATTTCCGACCCACCACTCCCCCTGAGGTCGACCGGCTGATCGAGCAGGTCCTGCGCCTCGCCGTAATCCGTGTAGTCCGACTCCTCCTCGTAGCTCTCGGAGCCCTCGGGGATGGGTACCATGGCCGACTTGGTCCAGATGTGGATCGCCTTGCGCCAGTCGAGGCCGTCGATGCAGCCCCCCTTGACCGAGACTACGTTCTTACCGGGTGTCGTGTGCAGGAGGCGGGTGCCGCATTGTTTGCAGAAATAGCTGTGGAGCGAGGTGGATTAGTTCAGTCAGGTCAGGAGCTCCCTGATGTCTTGGCGAGTATGACAAGATTGGCGAACGCGCCAACTTACCAGTAGAGCGTATGGCCAGATGCCGTCGGCCGCCTGGGGTCCTGGTAGTTAGCCTGGTTCGAACAATGTCAGATAAGGTACCTAGAGCTTACTTACGTATAACAGCTCAGCAGCTTAGTCTCGGGTAGTTGGAACCTAGGAAATATGGCTGATGTCCCGAATGCAGAGCTCGTCTGCCGGCGACACTCGACGCAGTGGCAGATGTACAGCGCCAGGGGTTCTTGCAGTGGTGTCTTGAATGACACTGCGCCGCATTGGCATCTAGCTTCCATCTTGATGGTTGAAAGGCACAGTAAGTGCGTATGAATCAGGTGATGATAGAGTTGATGCCTGATGAATGACCGCTGTTCAGATGAGGCCAAGATGTCTGATGAAGTTGCTGGATGTGATGATTGCTCTTTAGTGCTATGACTCCCAAATGCAATCACTTGCACGATACCTAAGGTACCTGGTAGGTCCCGTGCGTCAGGAACGAATACGGCGATGCGACGGGCTCTTACAAGACGTGACTCAGACCGAGACTGACAAGGTCAAGGTAGAATGGCGGGGCGGACGAGCGAGATATGACGCGGGGTCGTCACGTAGTCACATGCATTTGGCGTCTTTGACAAGGGAAGGTCCAGAACCTGTTCTCGGGACGCAACCGGAGGGATCGAGGGCAGCCCCACTCGGGTCAACCGGCTATCCGAACCAGTAATGCGATCGGGAACCTCCGAGTCACGGTATTAGTCAGGGCTGGTTGCCTACCTCTTGCAAGCAGCGTATTCTAGTCTTGAAGCACCCCTAAAATTCGAAGGTTCAATGCGCTGCTATTATTACTGTGGTACCTACCTTACAGGTAGTACTAGGTGGGTCGAGTGACTCAGAAGGCAGGATCCCCTGCCAAGTCTGCTATCAAAATAAGCTTAAGCGCCAAACTCTAGTGTACTAGCATGTGGAGTCCCTAAAAGAGAATCCAGGAACCGAAGTCATCACATAGGCTCCACTGCAATTAGAAAAGTATGCCTCGAGGGCGAAAGACACCGTTGGAATCGCCAGAATAGCTCACTATTCCTTCTCCTATGACTTGCCACGAAGAATCACAGTCAGCCGGGACACCGTTTCGTAGCCGGGAAACCGCTACAGCTTAGCAGTTATAGACGCCCTATCTCATCTCCATAAGCGACTACCTATACCGGTTCAGCTTTCAGCGTCCCTGATACACAGGCACGCGCTTCTCCAAGAATGCTTGCAAACCCTCATTGCGATCTTCGGTGTTAAGAACAGCTTCGTAGGCGGCATTCTCCGCCGCATCTTGTGCTCCAGCAAGCATACCGAGAGTAGCGCGTACGGCAACGGGCCCGCCGCTGGATATTTGCCTGGCCAGGTCAATGCCAGCGTCCAGAGACGATAGCCGCTGGGCTCCGGAATTCGAACGAGTTTCCTGGTCCGCTGCAACCAGGCGGTGGCACAAGCCCATGGTCAGCGCCTCGTCGCCGTGGACACGGCGTCCTGTCAATATCATATCCAGCGCCCGCGATGTGCCGACAATCTGGGGCAGGCGGTAGGTGCCGCCTGCGCCCGGGATGATGGCAAGACGTGTCTCGGGCAGACCCACGGTAGCATTTTGGGCGAAGACACGGAGGTGGCACGCCAGCGCGAGCTCAAGACCGCCGCCGAGGGCCGCGCCGGACACGCAGGCAATAGTTGGAACGGGCAGTGTCGACAGTCGGTACAAGACGTTTCGCAGCGCTGAGAGGAAGCTGCGCGTGTCTGCCAGCGACATGGTGGCCCTTTCCTTGAGATCTGCACCGCCGCAGAAGACGTTGTCCACGGCACTGGCAATGATGAGGGCCCTCGTGCTAGTGCCGTTGTCGCATGTCTCGCGGTGGACCTCCTCGATTTCGTCGCCCAGTTCGCGCACCATCTGCCGCGAGATAGCGTTCTTGGCATGAGGTCGCCGCAAGTGGATGATTTTGATGGTTCCTATGTGTTCTGCTTCCACTTGGCTGACCAGCATCGTTCCCAGGACCTTAAGATTGGCACTGCCGGCGGCGAAGTGCACACGGCTTGCAATATCGAATTGATCATCCAGGCCGGCAGGTTCAGGCAACATTGAGGATGGACGTGCAGCAGCTTTATTGCTGCCATTGGTGCCATTTGAGGTCTCTTGCTGCAACTTGGCGCAATTCGGGCAGACCATGGCCTCCTCGTGGAAGGCCTTGGTGGTAGCCACCGGCTCTAATTTGACGCTATCGGCGCCATCGCTGCTAGCGGAAGGAGATGGCATAGTGATATATTTGTCCGTGTTCCATTGCTGTGTTCTATAAAACTAGAGGATGCTGTGTGGAACAATGAAGACGGGCCAATAGTCCCGGCCTACATAATGAGCATCACACGCCGGATCTTATCGACCGACTTTACATTCGCAAAATCATATTGAGTATAGCATGGCCATAGTGAAGTTGATACTTGTAAGAGAAGTAGAGGGCCAAGCAGGTCCGAAACATAAGTCCGGGGTTACAAGAGTCCGGCATAAGTCCGCGGTGACATATAGGTCCAGGCTTAGGTCCGGAGCGGTTCCTGGAGGGACAAAAGAAAATAGAAAGCGACTAGTGTAGAGTATAACGTGCTTAGTAGAGGAATACCTAGATGGTCGTTGACACTCTTTGACTGTCCTTCAGGTCCCTATCGGTGGCCCCAAGACACAGTGAAGTGCCTTGGCCCGACGTTATATTTCTTCCCATTCAACTGTGATCGGGCGTGGTTGACGACCCGATACTGTTCATGCCGGTAGTAATTATGGCGCGGCCCCAAAACATTGGTATCAAGGCCATTGAGCTGTATTTCCCTAGCCAGGTACGTCTCTAGGCAAGGAGACTCACAACAAGGGGGCGGGGTGCTAATCACGCATTCGCAGTGTGTCGAACAGAAAGAACTCGAGAAGTTTGACCGAGTTTCGGAGGGCAAGTACACCATTGGCTTGGGACAAACCAAGATGAGCTTCTGTGATGATAGAGAGGGTGAGTCTGTCGGTTTCTGCGTCGAGCGTGTTCTGGTACCTCGTAGCAAGCCGTTTAAGCTGACACACGGCACACAAAGACATCTACTCGATTGCCTTGACGGCCGTCTCCTCCCTCATGCGCAAGTACAGCATTGAGCCAGAGTCCATTGGTCGCCTGGAAGTTGGCACGGAGACGCTGCTTGACAAATCCAAGTCGGTCAAGTCTGTACTCATGCAACTGTTCCAAGATGCCAACCCAAACATTGAAGGAGTCGATACCGTCAACGCCTGTTACGGGGGTACCAATGCACTTTTCAATGCTGTCAACTGGCTCGAATCATCGGCGTGGGACGGTCGTGATGCCATCGTCGTGGCGGGCGATATTGCTCTCTATGGCAAAGGAACTGCGAGGCCGACCGGCGGTGCGGGCTGTGTGGCCATGGTTGTCGGTACAGACGCACCCCTAGTGCTTGACCCTGGACTCAGGGGCACCTTCATGCGCCATGCCTACGACTTCTACAAGCCTGACTTGACGAGCGAGTACCCGCATGTTGATGGGCAGCTCTCGCTCCAATGCTACGCTGAGGCGGTGGACAAGTGTTACGAAGCTTATCTCGGCCGCAAAACAAGTCTCAATGTTGGTGGCAAGACCACAAACGGCAACTATGTGTCTTCAGGGACCAACGGCATACTGCTTCATGAAAGCCCGCACTCCAACGCACATGGCTTCGACTACATGTGCTTCCACGCACCCACCTGCAAGACTGTCGCCAAGTCGTACGCCCGCCTTTTCTACAACGACTTCCGGTCGGACCCCGGCAATGCGCTCTTCAAGGACATCCCGGCCGAGCTTAGCACTCTGAGCTCGACGGCCAGTCTGGTGGATAAACGAGTAGAAAAGGAGTTCATGGCGCTCAGCAAGAAGAGCTTTGTTCAGCGAGTCCAGCCTGCGACCTTCGTACCAGCCCAGTGCGGCAACATGTACTGCGCAAGTCTTTATTCGGGTCTGTGCGGCTTGCTGTCGCTCATCGGTAGTCAGGACCTGCAGGGGAAGCGCATCGGGATGTTCAGCTACGGAAGCGGCCTGGCAAGTTCCATGTTCAGCTTGAAGGTAGTGGGGAGCACCGAGGAGATCAGGGCCAAGCTAGACCTGCTGAGAAGGCTTGACGAGAGACGGGTCGTTGCCCCGGAGGTATACGATGAGGTGAGCAAGCACTTTGAGCAAAATCCAAATGGCTTTGTTTCTGGCAAATGGAGACTAATCAATGTGTTTTCTGAACAGATGTGCCAGATGCGTGAGTGCGCACACCAGCGGAAGAACTTCAAGCCAGCCGGCTCGACGAATGGGATTATAAAGGGCGCATACTATCTTCGCGAGGTTGACGATGCCTTCCGTCGGTTCTACGACGTCAAAGAGTGAACCGAGAATTAGTTATATTCTGTTATCGTATATGGACAATTAGGGGCAATATAGCAGCGCTGAAGTTGCGGTGGTCGCGTCATATTCCCGACACAATTGCCTATTGTTACCGATACGTATACAACATTACAAGTTTATCTCACTAGAAGCGAGGTTAATATCCAAAGATTCATAGATACCAGAAGGAGGCGTAGAAAAGGGTGCTGCAGCGCCTTATTGGTAGGCTGCTTGACTCAATGCCGAATCACCTCGTATGAATGAATCCGACTGGGACCGATGTTCTATGTTGCAGACACATATACCAAGGTTTCAAAGAGTTGAGGTTTGGCTTCAGTTTGATTGTACTTACGGCAATATACTACAATGATTGACGGAGTTGTTTGTAAGTGAACTCGGTGGTGAGTCTGGTTGGTTGGGTGGTGTTGGTGTTCCGTCTCACTCAGGCAGTCAGGCTTCTGGCCTACGTATTTCTTTCTCGCACAGCCGTTTTGTCTGTCAGCTCCAGAGACAGTTTAGAAGCTATCTTCCATCTGTGTCAGGCTGTCAGCTCTGAGCTTGCTTACCATCCACGACGAGCGGCCAAGTTCGAAAACGGTTTAGCGCGCCGCCTTCTGTTCTGCACTCCTTTCAGAGTGAGAGCGCTTATCTATACGGAGTAAGCCCGGAGTATTTTCCAGGAGTTTTCAACCACACATGTAAACAAGGGCCTTGCAGATGGCAGGTGGAGCAGATACGGGACCCGGAGTCCTGTGGTCGTTCGGTTTCCCATCTGGATTCGCTTGGAGATCCAGTCGAGCCTATGAACTGCGTTTCTCAGGAATCCCTTGGGTGCACCAAGAAGACCGGAAGACGGAAGATAGGAGTTCAAGCTGAAGGCTGCTACCCAGACTAGAACCATGGACAGAGCCACAGGAATTATGAAGGCAGATAAAGTGTGAAGAAAGAAGTGCCCACCGAAATTAGGTTAGATTCAAGAATCAAAGTGCCCTCAGGAAGATCGTTCAACACACAACGCTGAAGAGCATGACTGATTGGACTCTCGCCCAACCAGACTCAGACTCCGCTCTGTCCCATCGTTTTCAACCCCCCCAAGACTTGGAGTTCGTTGGCCTCGCTATAGGCTTAGCCTACTTGACGTAACGGAAGAAGTCTCGATCTCAATGAACATCCACACGATGGGGAGCATCGACAACAGCCATCTGGACGGAGAATGGGCCACCGAGCCCATCGCCATCATTGGCCTAAGCTGCAAATTCGCCGGCGACGCCAGCAATGCCGAATCTTTATGGAAGATGCTGGCCGAGGGGCGCAACGCCTGGTCTGAGGTGCCGTCTTCGCGGTTCAATCCTAAGGGGGCATACCATCCCAACTCGGAGAAACTTGCCACGGTGAATTATAGACCTCCACTCCAGAGTAAGGCACTAGGCTGACAAATGAATACCCTGGCCTAGACGCACGTCAAAGGAGCACATTTCATCCAAGAGGACGTAGGGCTGTTTGACGCTGCGTTTTTCAACTTTTCTGGCGAGACTGCGTCGGTAAGATCTCATGATGCCGTCCCAAAAACATCGTGTTTGGTTGGGTGAAGTGACTGATAGTTCTCCCCCAGGCCTTGGATCCCCAATACCGAATCCAACTTGAGTCGGCCTACGAGGCTCTCGAAAATGCCGGGCTCCCACTCTCCCAAGTGGCCGGGTCCAACACATCAGTATACGCAGGTGTCTTTACGCACGACTACCATGACGGCATCATGCGTGACGAGGACAAGCTGCCGCGCTTCCTACCTATCGGTACGCTCTCGGCCATGGCCTCCAACCGCATCTCGCACTTTTTCGACCTCAGGGGCGCCAGCATGACGGTCGACACGGGCTGCTCGACCGCGCTTGTGGCGTTGCACCAGGCTGTGCTGAGCCTTCGCGCGCGCGAGGCCGACATGTCCATCGTGAGCGGGTGCAATCTGATGCTAGCGCCTGACCTGTTCAAAGTGTTTTCGTCGCTGGGCATGCTCTCGCCTGACGGTAAGTCCTACGCTTTTGACTCGCGCGCAAATGGTTATGGTCGCGGCGAGGGCGTGGGGACGATTGTCATCAAGCGCCTGAGGTATGTTGGTTTGCACGTCTCGTCTTATCTCTGTCGAGGAGGCTAATAGGAACGCAGAGATGCTCTCAAGGCGGGCGACCCCGTCCGAGCAGTCATTCGCGAAACGTACCTGAACCAGGACGGCAAGACCGAGACAATCACATCGCCATCGCAGTCGGCACAGATCGAGCTCATGCGAGAATGTTACCGGCGGGCGGGCCTCAGCCCAAGCGGCACGCAGTACTTTGAAGCGCACGGTACAGGCACCCCCACCGGCGACCCCATCGAGGCGCGCTCCATAGCGGCTGTGTTTGGGCCTCATACAGGACGGACCGAACCGCTGCGGATCGGGTCTGTTAAAACGAACATTGGCCATACAGAGGCGGCTTCTGGGCTGGCGGGCCTGATCAAGGTGGTACTTGCTATGGAGAATGGGCAGATTCCGCCCAGTGTCAACTTTAACAAGCCCAACCCTAAGATGCAACTCGACGAGTGGGGGCTCAAGGTGGCAACTGAGCTGGAAGCGTGGCCGGCGGCCGATAGCGAGCCTCGCCGTGCTTCTATCAACAACTTTGGTTATGGAGGGACCAATAGCCATGTCATCCTGGAGGACGCCAGATCGTTTCTACCCCTCCCAGACAAGACAAAGATGACCAACGGCACCAACGGTCACACTAAAGAGAAGAGGGATAAGAGCGAGGTACTTGTAATTTATGGCCGTGACGAGCAGGCCTGCCAGCGCATGATTGTGGGCGTGAAGGAGTACATGCAGAGGCATATCAGCACTCAAACCCCAGGCAGGTTGATGCAGGACCTTGGCTGGACACTCGGCCTACACCGCACACGCTTTTCCTCGGGTTGGGTTTCGGCATACGTGGCACAGTACTCCGACTCAGACCTGACTGCAGCCATCCAAAGCCTGGACGCGCCCCAGTTCAAACCGGTGCGCCTACCGTCCAAGGCCCCGCGCATTGGCATGGTGTTCACCGGCCAAGGAGCCCAGTGGCACGCCATGGCACGCGAGCTCATCGAGCCGTATCCCGTGTTTCGGGCGTCGCTCGAAGAAGCCGCCGGCTACCTCAAAGAATTTGGAGCCGACTGGTCTTTGACAGAAGAGCTCATGCGAGATGCGGCCACGACACGAGTCAACCTCACGGCGCTTAGCATTCCCATCTGCGTTGCCGTGCAGATAGCGCTTGTGCGTCTACTCAAGACGTGGGACATAGAGCCAACCGCCGTTACGAGCCACTCCTCGGGCGAGATTGCAGCCGCGTACACGGTTGGAGCCCTGAGCCTACGTCAGGCCATGGCCGTCGGCTACTACCGTGCTGCCATGGCCGCCGATATGAGCCTAAGAAAGGGGGGGCCCAAGGGGGCCATGGTGGCTGTCGGGGTCGGACAGAACGCGGCGCAGGGTTACCTGGACAGATTGGCGAGTGCGAATGGCAGAGCCGTGGTAGCATGCATCAACAGCCCTAGCAGCGTCACTATCGCCGGTGACGAAGGGACTGTGGAGGCTGTCTTGGACTTGGCTACAGAGGGCGGGGTGTTTGCGCGCCGTCTCAAGGTCGACACGGCCTACCACTCACACCATATGGTACCCATTGCGGAGCCTTACCGACAAGCTCTTCGTGCTGCACTGGCCAAAGGGGCTGGGGGTGAGGACAACAGGAAACTCGATGTGATTTTCTCCTCGCCAGTCACGGGCGGCCGCATCATGCACGCTAAACAGCTTGCAGATGCAGAGCACTGGGTCGGTAGCTTGATCCGGCCCGTGCAGTTCGTCGACGCCTTTACCGACATGGTCATCGGCGACATGGACGAGTCGGGCAGCAACATCGACGTGATCCTCGAGGTTGGCCCTCACACGGCGCTTGGCGGCCCCGTCAAGGAAATTCTTTCGCAGCCCGAGTTTGAGGGCCTAGATGTGCCCTACATGGGCTGTCTTGTCCGCAATGAAGACGCTCGCGACTGCATGCTTAGCATGGCTCTCAATCTCGTGCGCAAGGGCCATCAGGCCAACCTATCTCAACTCGGAAGCTCTCCCAAGGGCTATACGCCACGTGTTCTGACCGATCTGCCTCCGTACCCGTGGAATCACAGCATCAGGCACTGGTCCGAGTCACGCCACAGCCGGGCCTACCGCCAGAGGGACCAGGAGCCCCACCACCTTCTCGGATCGCCTGTGCCGGGGATGAATCCGGAGGCGGCCAGCTGGAGACAGATAGTACGTATCTCCGAGAGCCCATGGCTGAGGGATCACGTCGTACAGGGCAACATTCTGTACCCGGGTGCCGGTTTTGTATGTCTGGCCATTGAGGCCATGAAGCAGCTTGTAGATACCGACAATGACGCGCCGGCGTTAGGATACAACCTGCGCAACGTGGAAATACACCAGGCCCTGGTGGTGCCCGATAACGTTGACGGTATTGAGGTGCAGACTGTGCTCCGATCCGTCAGTGACAAGACGATTGGCGCCCGTGGCTGGAAGCAGTTTGAGGTGTTGTCCGTGACGTCAGACAGCCGCTGGACGCAGCATGCCGGGGGTGTAAGTGTTCATGTTTCAAAGCAGAAGATGTAGACGGAGAGAGACGAGAATGCTGACTCTTCAATATGCAGCTAATCACGGCCGATTTCAGCACACCAGACGACAAACCCGCGGCCAGCTTCTTGGAAGAGGCGGGCTACACACGGCGCATCGACCCAGAGGATATGTGGTCCAACCTCCGCACTCTCGGCCTCCGCCACGGTCCCCTGTTCCAGAATACCACGAGCATCGTGCAGGACGGCAGCGCAAAGAATACCAGACGCTGCGTAACAATGTTCAACGTCGCTGACTGCGATGCACAGGGCAAACACGTGCTGCACCCGACCACGCTGGACTCGGTCATTATCTCGTCATATGCAGCCCTGCCAGGCGCTGGCGCCCACGATGACAGTCCCAGGGTACCGCGGTCCATCCAGAAGCTCTGGATCTCGTCGGATGTGGCCACCATGGCTGGCCACACTTTCACTTGCAACACAAAACTGCCGCACGCGGACGCTCAGAGCTATCAGGCCGATATTGCCGTCGTCGACGGCCTCGGTGGCAACAAAACCGTGCTCAAGATGGAGGGGCTCGTGTGCCAGTCTCTGGGCCGAAGCGCCATGGCTGCCAGCCAAGATCAACAGCAGCCGTGGACCAAGGAACTGTGCGCCGACATCCAATGGGCACCGGATCTGTGGCTCTCAATGGGACTGCCGGGCGCGTCGCAAGCGGTGAAGGAACAGCTCAGCCCTCCGCAAGAAATGACCCCCCAGGACAAGGACGTGCTAGTGGGCTTGAGACGGGTGTGCGTCTACTTCTGCCACGACGCACTGCAAGCCCTGACCCAACAGGATGTAACCAACCTCGAGCCGCACCATGTCAAGTTCCACGGCTGGATGAAGGATACGCTCGAGTTGGCGGCATCGCGCCGCCTAGGGCCCGACAGCGATACGTGGACCCGCGATTCGCTGCAGGAACGGGAAAGAAACATAGCCCTTGCGGCGTCACAGAGCGCCGACGGTGAACTGATCTGCCGCCTTGGCCCCGTGCTTCTGCCTATGCTAAGGGGCGAGCAGGCGCCGCTGCAGGTTATGATGGAGGAGCGGCTGCTGTACAAGTACTACGCCAACGCCTTCCGACTGGGTCGCGCTTTTGCGCAGTTCCGGTCGCTGATGCGTGCCGTCGTGCACAAGAACCCTCGTGCTCGCGTCCTCGAGATCGGCGCAGGTACGGGAGCAGCCACTCGCCACGCGCTGAAGACGCTGGGGACTGACGAGGAAGGCGGTCCGTTTATCAACAGCTGGCACTTTACCGACATATCTTCTGGCTTCTTTGAGGCAGCGCGGTCCGAGTTTACAGCCCAGAGTAGCCTCTTGGACATGCACTTCGACCGGCTCGACATCGAGCAGGACCCTGCTACGCAAGGTTTTGATCTGGAAAGCTATAATGTCGTCGTGGCTTGTCAGGTGCTGCACGCGACCAAGAGCATGGCCCGTACTATGGCCCACGTACGCAGCTTGATGAAGCCCGGCGCCTCCCTCTTGCTTATGGAAACAACACAAGACTGTGTTGATCTCCAGTTCATTTTTGGCCTGCTTCCCGGGTGGTGGCTGAGTGAGGAGCCCGAGCGCAGATCCAGCCCTTCTCTGTCGATTCCTATGTGGCAAAGGGTTCTCCAAGGGGCCGGCTTCAGCGGTATCGACGTGGAGCTCCGCGACTGCGAGACACAGGAGGACATGTACTCCATCAGCAATATGATATCGTCAGTTCCTGCCCGGGCGTTGAATCTGCCCAAGGACAGTATCGTCGTCGTCACCAGCAACAAGGCGCCTCCTCCGGCTGCCTGGCTTGAGTCTCTGCGAGTATCTATCGCAAACGTCGTCGGGGGACCTCTTCCTGCCGTGCAGACGCTCGAGTCTGCCACCAAGCCATACGACAACAAGTTCTGCATATTTGTAGGCGAGGCAGACCAGCCTTTACTGCACAACCTCGATACCGTGGCTCTGAAGGGTATCAAGGCCATGGCAACTAGTTGCAAAGGATTACTATGGGTCACGCGTGGCGGCGCCGTCGAGTGCGCAAACCCGGACATGGCTCTGGCTCCCGGCTTCCTGCGTGTCGTACGCAACGAGTACGTGGGCCGCAGCTTCCTCACCTTGGACATGGATCCCAAGCAACCCGTATGGTCACAGTTAGGCGCCTCAGCCATAGTCCACGTCATGAAGACCGGCCTGGGTAGTCGTGAGGACGCCTCTTCCACCATCGGAGAGAGTGAGTTTGCTTTGCGTGACGGCCTCCTCCTGGTTCCACGCATATACAAGGACGTCGCTCGCAACAGAATGCTCGCGCCTAAAGCTCCAGACTGGGCAGTGCCTGAATCTATCCCCGAAGCGGCCTTTTTCCAGCCCCAACGTCCGCTGCGCCTGCAAGTCGGCAACCCAGGTCTGCTGGACACGCTGGTGTTTGACGATGATGAGGACTACGAGGATTACGCAAATGCCGACACGGTTGAGATTGAACCACGCGCGTACGGACTCAACTTTCGCGATGTCATGGTGGCCATGGGTCAGCTACGCGAGCGCGTGATGGGCCTTGAGTGCGCCGGTATTGTCACACGCGTCGGCAGCGAGGCGGCAGCGCAGGGCTTCGCTGTGGGCGATCGTGTCATGGCTTTGCTGCTAGGACCTCTCGGCAGTCGTGCACGTGTTAGCTGGCAGGGGGTCGCACATATTCCTGAGGGAATGGGATTCGAGGACGCTGCGTCGCTTCCAATGATCTTCAGCACCGCCTACGTCGGCCTCGTCGATGTGGCGCGCCTCCGCCATGGTCAGTCAGTCCTGATACACGCTGCTGCAGGAGGCGTTGGCCAGGCGGCCATCATGCTGGCCAAGGACTACCTGGGGGCCGAGGTGTACGTCACGGCCGGATCCCAGGAGAAACGCGAGTTACTTATGCGCGAGTACAACATCCCGCCCGAGCGAATCTTCTCCAGCCGCGACGCATCCTTTGCGCCGGGAATCTTGGCGGCTACGGGCGGGCGCGGCGTCGACGTGGTGCTTAATTCGCTGGCTGGGCCGTTGCTGCAGGCCAGTTTTGACGTACTCGCGTCCTTTGGCCACTTCATTGAGATTGGCAAGCGAGACCTGGAAGGCAATAGTTTGCTCGAGATGGCCACTTTCTCACGCGTTGCGTCCTTTACATCACTTGACATGATGTCACTTCTTCGAGAGCGCGCATCTGACGCGCAACGTGTCCTCAACGAGGTGGCTCGTCTGGCCGGACAAGGTATTATCGGACCTATCCACCCGGTGACTGTGTACCCGATGCATCAGGTCGCAAAGGCATTCCGTCTCTTGCAGACAGGCAAACACACGGGCAAAGTCGTGCTGTCAATTGCTCCGGATGAACAAGTCAAGGTGCTCCCGCGGGCGCCGACGCCAAAGCTAAGGCCTGACGCGTCGTACCTACTCGTGGGCGGCGTGGGCGGTCTCGGTCGATCGATTGCGCACTGGATGGTGGACCACGGCGCCCGCAACCTTATCCTGCTCTCGCGCAGTGCCGGCAACGTCCAAAAGACGTCACCTTTCGTGACCGGGTTACGCGAAGCCGGCTGCCGCGTCGTGGCCATCAGCTGTGACGTCTCCAATAAGGACGATCTGGCGCGAGCACTGCGCACATGCGAGAACCAGGAGCGGCTTCCGCCTATCCGAGGCGTGGTGCAGGGCGCCATGGTGCTCCAGGACTCGATCCTCGAGCAGATGACGCTGGACGACTGGCAGACGGCCATCCGGCCCAAGGTCACGGCCTCGTGGAACCTGCACTCTCACTTCTCACAGCCTGACACGCTCGACTTTTTCGTCATGCTCTCGTCGCTGTCGGCCATCCTCGGCTGGGCCAGCCAGGCAAACTACGCCGCCGGCGGGTCCTACCAGGACGCTCTGGCGCGCTGGCGATGCTCCCAGGGGCTGCCGGCGGTGTCGCTCGACCTTGGCATGGTGAAGGGCGTGGGCTATGTGGCCGAGTCGCTCGCCGTGTTGGACCGCGTTCGCAAGGCCGGCCAGTCCCTGGCACTGTCCGACGACACCGTGATGCAGGCCATTGCGACTGCCGTTCTCTACCCTCTCGACCAGCCGCAGGTCCTCCTCGGCCTGAACTCGGGTCCGGGTCCGCAATGGGACACGACAAACAAGTCGTCGATGGGCCGCGATGCACGCTTCATGCCTCTGCGGTACCGTCAGTCCACCGGGGCTCGAAACCAGGGGCAGGCGCAGCAGCAGTCCGGTGGCGAGGGCAGTGTGAAGCCGCTCTCGGCGCGGCTGCAGGAGGCTGGCTCGCCAGATGAGGCGGGACGGTTGGTCGGCGATGCCATCGCCACAAAGCTGGCTGACATATTCATGATCCCGTCGGAGGACATTGACCTGGGCAAGCCGCCGGGGCTGTACGGCGTCGACTCGCTCGTTGCCGTGGAGTTGAGGAACATGCTGATGCTGCAAGCGGCGGCCGATGTGTCCATCTTCAATATCCTGCAGAGCGTGTCTCTTGCTGCGCTGGCCGGCGATGCTGTAGCCAAGAGCGCATATGTGGCCTCCGTTGCCGAAGTGGTTGCTCAATAGACTTTTCTTGTTTGTGGGTTTCTTAGTTGCCTACCTACTAGTTAGAGGTATGTCTGGGGAGTACAAGAGATAGAAACAAATAGCGAAAGAAAGAATGATTTGCTCTCTTTGTCAAAGAATTTAATATTCTAACTCGGCAACTCTTAGGTACATAGTAAGGTACTTGGTTTGACGCGTTCACTAGAGGCACGCGTCTAGTAGGTATGATGACTCATCAATTCTAATCAACCTGCTAGCGTGTAAGAACAGAAGTGAAGGCGTAAATAATTAGCGGGTTTAGCACTCAAACTCCATGCATTTTGGAGAGTCTGATAGGCATCAATGGTAGCAAAAGCTCTAGAATTGACTTCTTCATCTCTGCGACCTTCATTCTTAAGGCAAACTTCTTGTTCTCATCCTCCTACCTTAGGTAAATGCAGTGAATCGAACGCCAAGATGATCAAATAGAGTCTACGATTTTCTACTTCAGGGACCAAACTCTGTGACTTCTCTCCGGGCTAGACCCTTGAGTTTAGCAGCGTTTTAGCACAAGTCGGTCGTCCAAGTGAGGGCATTGCGAGTGTTACATAACGGGCTGCACTAGTTCTAGGCACCTGACATGTTTGTCTATTTTCTTTCTCTATTGCTGCAGTCATCACGGTAGCAACGCAAGCCTCACTGCCCGCCAGTCTCAGGCCTCCGATTTCAGTCCTTCGGGCAGAGCAGCATGTCCCGACAGACCCTTGTCGAACAGCGTCTCGGTAGGCAAGGGGGCCGCAGCGCGACTCTCGGCCTTCACCCTGTTCAGGCCCAGGTTCCCGGTAACCAACCGAGGCACGAAGCCCTCAATGACGTCCGTCTTGAAGGTTTCGATGTTCATCGCATCTTCGCTGCGCATCATTTGCCGGGCGCGAATGGTGCGCAGAATCGCCAGCTCGTCGTCGGTCAGCTTCTCCAGGTCTTCCGCAGTCTCGACGTTGGGGTCCGACTTGACCCGGTCGAGCTTGTCCAGCACGGCCTGCCGCGCCTCGGGGGACACTTCGGCAAATGCGTTGAAGCAGAAGTCGACAGACTTGGACACGAGGTTCTGTGTGAGCTTGCCGCCCACGTCGGCGTCGGCGTGGCCTTGGATAACTACCTGCATGTCAGTTTTGAGCATCAGAAAGGGAGCAGACATGTGTGCTAACTGGGTTTGAAGAAGGCAAACGCCCTGTCAAAGCCGTCCTCGTCAAAGTCGCTGAGCACTGCCTCTTCGCCTTTGCGTATCTGCTTGAGGGCTGTCATGACGACCAGGAGAAAACGCGAGTAACCCTCGGCCGTCTTGGCCGAGTGCCACTTGGCGCCCTCAAACTCGCTGACATCGCCCTTGCGCACTGCCTGGACCGTCATGGCCGCCGAGAGGGCGCTTGACAGAGCAAGATGCACGCCCGAACTGAAGTACGGGTCGATAAAGCAGCCGGCGTCACCGACCAGGCGGAAGTTTGGACCCGCATAGGCCGTGGCACTGTACGACCAGTCTGAAGCTGCCTTGATGTTGGTGGACACGAGCTCGGCATCGGCCAGCCTCTCGTGGATCTGCGGCGACAGGGTCAAGCAGTGCTTGTAGAACTCGACCATGCCGGGCGAACCCAGCGCCTTCTTGCGCTCCAGAGACAAGTCCTGGCGCATGACGATGCCGACCGACAGCGTGCCGTCGTGTAGCGGAATTGCCCAGCACCAGCCGCTCTGGTCCGTCAGGGCCTCGAAGAGGGGTGAGCCCTCTTGCGGGGTGCCCGGCGCATACGTCTTTGCGCCCTTCCAGTATGCCCAGTTGGCCTGATTCTTCAGCGCTTGGTTGAACTTGCGGTTCTTCAAGTACTTGGTCGAGATGATGCCGTTCCGACCGCTGGCATCGATTATGTAGTCAAATTTGAGAGTGCCGCTGGCTCCGTCCTCTTTGCGGGACCACGACGCCGACGTGGCTCGGCCTGGGTTAGCGATTCCATCGTCCTTGGGGAAGTTATCAACAGGCTCGAAGTCGAGGGAGTCGACCTTCACGCCTTGGAAGGTGTTTGCTCCGGACTTGGTGGCATGATCGAACATCAGCTTGTCCGACTCAGAGCGGATCACGTTCCATGAGTAGCCGTTGGGTCCATTGGCGGCAAGAAAGTCGGTGTAGCCTGCCCGCTTGTTGTTCAGCTTGAAGGCTGCGCCGTTCTGTCAAATGTGTCAGTCTTCTGCTGTGCAAGAATATAATTCCATCTGATGCAGCTTACCTTCCTACAGAAACCATGGGCATCAAACGTCTTTTCCAAGTCAATAAAGCGCAAGAAATGGCGGATCGAGGCCAGCATGGACTCCCCAATGTGGTATCTTGGAAAATGATCGGCTTCCAGAACCACAACGTCGACGCCTTCACGTGCCAGCGCCGCGGCTGCGTACGACCCGGCAGGACCACCGCCTACTACAAGCACAGAACAAGACTTTGGAATCGACATGGTAGACCTAAGGGAAGGCAAGTGATTTGGATTCAGGGCTGCTCAGGAAGCTCTGGGCGAATACTAGACGGTCACGTAGACCTAGTCCTAGACCTATTATACCCCTTTCACCTTTCACCACTGTCAAGTCCGCAAGTCCGGCAGCACTCCGGCGTATCACGCCGTCTTCACAGGATTACTTCATCAAGTCCGCAAGCAAGTCCGATCTCAGAGCGCCTTGAACACAGACCACTCTGAGTCAGGCATTCCTCGCTGAAGTCACATGGGATATCATCACAATCAAGAGCCAAAATACCGTCTACTTTGTAGCCTGCGATCTGATATGGATCTTTCGCTGCCATGATCTGACCTTGTTATCATCTGACTGCTACGACATACAGCTGCTTGCTTTGTACTGTGAAATAGGAGATACGCCGTACGTGTGTATCTACCTTATTCATACAAGGCCATCCAGTATATCTCACCTAAGTACTGTAAGAGATTTCGAACGTATGCACTGACCGATCAACTGATTGCATAATTATCGGGTGGAAGCTCGTCAAATAAGCTCCAGAGACAAATTGAAGACTTCATGATGCTCCATTTGTATCCCGCAACAGGATTTGGACTTGCGGTAAAGCATGGCAGCGTCTCTCCAGCTGTAGTCTAGGTATCTAATCATATAAAATAGAGACTTAAATCATGTCGGGATCAGATAGCAAGTGCAAAGTGCGTAGCAGCTGTTGAGAACCCGATCAAAGATCTCCCACCTGCTTCTCAAATCCCTCACTAGCCTCGTGCAACATCGCATTCACATTAAAATCCCAAATCTTCCTCGCTCGCCGGGAGAACTCGGCCTCGATCTTGGCGCCGTCCTCGCCAGTCGGCGGATAGCGCCACTGGTTTATGTCGCCCAGTTCGCGCGAGCTCCGCATCAGCCACCGGGTACGCTCCATGCGCACGCCGCTGTAAGCCTGCAAGGCCGCCGCCAGCTGCCGTGGCCGTCCTTCCGCGGGGCCAGCCCCAGCGCGCGCCAGCAGCTCGGCCAGGACCAGGGCGTCCTCGACGCCCATGCCGGCTCCGGCCCCGTGGAAGGGACTACTAGCGTGGGCGGCGTCACCAGAGACGCAGACACGGCTGGAGGCGTAGGTCGGGGCGGGACTGTCGGCCATGTCGAAGATGGCCCACCTGCTCAGCTGCTCGGGCAGGAGCGTCAGAAGCTCTATCATGTGCGGGCCCCAGCCCTGCAACACCTGCTGCACCTCGGCGCGTGTGCTGGGCTTCTCGCTGTTGTGGACATCCGGCCAATCTTCTGGGTCGTGGACGAACAAGGAGATGCTGTAGGCGGCGCCGTTGTTTACCTTAATGCTGTTTAGTTTCTGTTGTTTACATTGCCCCTTTTTCCCCTTTAGAGGGTTAGGGTTGTGGGTGGGTGGACGAACCGGGAAGGACACCATATGGGCGTCTGGCCCTAGGTGAAAACATTGGACGTTGGCCTTGTCGGCACCGAGTGCAGTAACTGCGCCAGACATAGGTACGAACGCACGGTAAACCATCTTGTGGGAGTAACTGGCTTTGGCAGCCGGGTCCGCGCCCAGGAGCAACTTGCGGGTAGTTGAATGGACTCCGTCACAACCGATGACTGGGGCAAGATGTTAATACAATGGCAAACATGGCGATCAAGAAGCATGTCAGGAAAGCAACGTACCAACGTCAGCCTCAGCGCTGGTCCCGTCGGCAAAGCTTAGCACGACCTTGTCGTTGCCCTCTTCCAAGCCGTCGACGTAGCCGACGAGCTGTTTGCCAAACTGCACCACACCCCCTGCTTGGGGGATTAGCGCGGCAAGCTCGAGCAAGAAGCGTGTACGCAGACATGCCCAGAAAGCCAGGTGCTTCTCGGGTACCTCGAAGAGCACGGCGGTCTCGGCGTCCTCGGCAGCCTGCTTGGTGCGCGGGTGGAAGCCGTCCCAGTAGCGGATCGTCTCTGCCGGGCTCCGATGGGCGACGCGGCCCAGGGCCTCGAGGATACTGGGATCCAGGCGCTGCATGCACTCGCGCGCCACGGCCGTGAAGCCAAAGGCGGCCCCGATGTCTGGCCATTTGACGGCGCGCTCGTAGATGGTCACGCGCATCCCGCGGTGTAGCAGGCCGAGGGCCGTGATGACGCCGATGATGCCGCCGCCGACGATGGCCACGTCGAGAGGGGGCTCCGGCTTGGCTGCTGTGATGTTTTCACCCATGGCTAACTGTTGCTTGGCTCAGGTCACAACCCACGTGTGGCTGATCAGCTTTTTCGCATGTTAAACACAGTTTGACCCCTCACGTTCTTATGCTAGCTGCGCCCTGGTAACAATGAGCAGTGGGCGCATTGCCTGTCGGAAACAGAGGAACCTCGCATGTTCCAGGTCCCAGGTCCCAGGACCCCTGTGCGCAGACCGGCCTCGCATGGCGCCATCTGAGAAAAGTACCTGTAAGCCTAAACCGACGAGGCCGCTTGACCTAACAGAGCGCGGTCTGGCATGGCCCGGAGTCTCTATCCTCCGCAAGGAGGGCTGTACACACTTGTAAGGGAAGTGCCCTATTGCTGCATCTCCGATGCTGAAATGTGTGCAAATGGATGCTTACCTGCTCAATCGACCGTTCACCACAATGCCTATCCTAGAAAGGGGGACGTCACACACGCTTAACACCGAGGTCCTTCCTGTACTGGTACATGCACAGGCCATCAGGCTCCGTTCGTCAGCACAGATGGCGTCCGATGCGGTGCATCCTGATTGGAAGGAGCCGTTTCTATCCGACCGACAGGGCTTGCTGACGCGAACAAGCCAAGAGATAAGGAGGCGGGGCGCTTGGAGTGAGGCGCTAGCGGCCCGGGTGAGGCACCGCCTTGGCAGAGTGGGGCAGAGTGGGGCACACTGCTAGCTCGTCAGAGGTGCATGTAAAGGTACAAGGCCCCACACACCAATACGCGGGGTACATTACGACATCGCAAAACGCGACTGCCTTCGGAAGCTCATAGACGTACCTTAGGTAGATCATGGAACACAGTCAATAGTTCTAGGCTGTGTCACAAAGCTAAGGTAGTGCCACTACCTTACTGTGAAGGAGTAGGCATCTCGGTTTCGCTTCGCACTTACCAAGCACTCCTTCCGTTTGCAGCCCCTTGCTTCTGACAACGACTCCTTCGATGAGACGCTGACTCTCTCCTCACCTCCCGTAGGTACCTAGTCAGCCATAACGATGCCCCCCGGGTGCCGGGCTAGTGATTCTCCAAGCCAAGTGCGAGGGTTCGTGTAACTTGTGATGACCCGGACAGATCTCGCCGAGTGGACCCTGCGCGGCTCCTTTGCCGCATCAGACCTAAGGAAGGTACTAGTGACGGGTGGAGGGTGCCGGCTACGGCGCCGCCACCGCCATGGAACGCCTCGTTCCGACGCCTATTTCTCCGATTCCCCCATCGCATCTGGATTAGTACCGATCATTCGTGCTTTGTAAGGTAGCCCTACACAGTGCATGTTAGGCTTGGTATAGCGTCATTCTTGAAACGAACGTCGCCGGCACGTTCCGCATATCGGCCGTGTCGACTCTCCCATGTCCTCTCGCGGACGAGGCCCTCGTTCCATGTGCTGTTTCCACGCACATCAGCCATTCTGGGGCCCCATCTCGCCTTGCCCTCCCGCTGGCCAAGGTAGTGGGTGGCCTGTAGCACCCGAGCTGGCAGCTGAATCCCGCAGCAGCGCAGATAAAGTCCTGCATGCGGAGGAATCAGCGTGCAGGAATCGCCGAAGTCACGGCCAAGGGAGCCTAAGCAGGTCTCGGTGTCGACGACTGTCGGATTGTATATCCATGCCAAGTCGCCCAGCGCCCCCTTGACTCCACTCAGTCTACAACTAACGAGATTCTATTTCTTACTCTGCCTCCTCAGCTTCCGTTGCAGCTTTTCTAGTCATCTTTTGATCTTGAATATGTCAGATAAAGGGCGACGGCAGCAGCCCGGGTTTGCATGCGAAGAGTGTCGGAGACGCAAGGCACGGTGCGACCGGGCACGACCCAAGTGCGGATTCTGCATGGAAACGGGTTCGGTCTGCGTCATCATCGACAAGAAGCCGCAGAGGGGCCCCAAGAAGGGACAGCTCAACGCGATGCGGTCACAGATTGGTTGGTCCATCTCAGTGTTTCATTGCCCAACATCCAGTACCCCAGCGTCCAGCATGTCTTGGGTTTGTCTACCTTATTTAGCGGGTCTTCGATCTGTCTGTACCGTCTTGTCGCTTTTAGCCGCTTTGCCAACATATCCTTGTGAACACAGCAAGCCTCCAGTGGCAACTGAACCAGCAGCTGGGCTACGAGACGGACAGCGCCCCCGGAACATCCGGGCAAACAGCACCCGAGCATGATCGTGATGCCGAACAGGTGACATCCGCGTCGTCGGAAACTGCGCCGTTGAATCTCGGCTGGACAGACGCGACGGCAGACTGGCGGCCAGAAGACCTTGAGCTGGACGTGACACCTACAGCGACGTCAGCCGCGTCCGAGACTGCCCCATTGGATGTTGGGTGGACAGACTGGGCGGCGGACTGGCGACCAGAGGACCTTAGTCTGAGCGTGGGCGTGGGCATGGGCGGTCAGAAGTTGCAATTGCTGATGCCAGACATTGACATGACGAACCAGAATACTTTGCCTCTAACTGAGCCAACGACACTGACCGACAATGGACACACAACCATTACAGATCACATGCGCGCTGACCTCGACCAGGTCTTTTTTGACAGGGTGCAGCCCGTCCTCCCCATCATCCACCGGCGGCGTTACTTTTCGTGGGCGGACCAGGAGAATCCTGGAGCGGCACGGGCCTGCCTCCGGTCCGCCATGCGCACTATGGCGGCAGCCATGTCGGCTCCTGGCTGCCGGTCCTGTGACCAGCTCTACGCCGAGACATGCCGCCTGCTCCAGGCACATACGGTCGGGTCAAAAGACAAGATTGTGCTCGAGTACATCCAGGCCTGGCTGCTGCTGGGACACTACGAGCTCCTGCGCGTGGGCGAGTACCAGGCCATGTTGACGGCGGGCTTCTGCTTCCGCCTCGTGCTGATGGCCCGTCTGTCCGATATCGATGCACCCGGCCCTGACAACGTGAATTTGCAGCGTGTCTCTCCTGTTAGCATGATGAACGAGGACGCCCTCGGAGAGAGTGCCTCGGCCGTTGAGGAGCAGAGACGGACGTTTTGGCTGGCATTCTGCCTGGACCGCTTTCTCTGCTCCCGCAACGAATATCCTCTCATTTTACAGGAGGAAATGGTAAGTGCACTTCTCTTTCAAGAGAAAATAAGGTCCACGTCGCTGAGTCAAAACACATGTCGCAGATCTGTACGCGTCTCCCCGCGCCCGAAGCCAACTTTCAAAACAACCAGCAAATACGCACCAGCTTCCTGGCTGAAGCCATGTCGGCGTCACATCAGGGACCACCGCTGTCGCCATTTGCCGAATGCATCGTTCTGGCGACGCTCCACGGGCGCTGCATGGCGCACCGACGGTCCTACACGACAAAAGAGTCCCACGGCGGCACCGGCGATGGCGGCGGTGACTTCTGGACGCGCCAGAAGCGGCTCGCATCGGCCGCCGAGAAGCGGGTGCAAGTGCTCGGCACGACATCGTCGGCTCACGTCGACAACGACCCCATGCTTTTCTTCGCCCACATGCTGGCCCACAGCGCCGTCATCAAGCTCGGCCACACGGCGCAAAGAGCTTCGTCGGCCTGGCACACGGTGGAGCAGCAGGGGGCGACGGCGGCCTACAAACGCCGCGCCTCCAGCGCGGCGGCCGAAATGGTGCGGCTGGCGAAGCAAGTGCCGTCGTTCAGCTGCTTCAAGGCACACCCTTTCCTGCCCGACCCGCTGGCGTGCGCGGCCAGCTTTCTGACGGCCAGAAGGGGAAACATTGAACTTGCTGACGATGATGGTGTTCTGCATCTGCTGCGACTACTGAGAGACATGCAGGGCATGAACAGTCTAGCACGGGGCTATTTCGTCACCCAGACATGTGATGAAAAGAGGATGTACGATTGTATAAGCTAGATCCAAGTTCGAACTACAGAAGATGGCCCTAGAGCTTGGATTCAGCAACTGTTGACGATGCAACATGCACGGCTCATCAGACGCGTCGTGGATCTTGGAACGATGATTTGGTTGTCGGAGGAGAAGATGGTCAGCTTTATATCTAGAGGGTAGACTTACTGGCCGCAAACCTAAAGCGTTCCTCAGTACATTTGCAGCAAACCAGGCGAAAGACGTACGGTTACAGTCGTGTAAAGTGTTTGATTGATTAAAAAGTATCGAGGTATCTCGACTCTATGCTACACCAGAGCATTGACAAGTTGACAACAGCAGGGTCCCGTGAGCCCTCAATATCGACGATATTAACACCGGAGCTGTGTTGAATCCGAAGTCTGCACTGCACGGCGCCCGTTGGAACTTGGAAGGAGCTGCCGGTGCTCGTGATCCGACTCGGAGAGGAACGGAGGTATCACAGCGATGCGTCGGGGTACGTCAGGCAGGCGCGACCGTGACAACAACGTCAATCTACCCGCACCGAGAGGTATGATGTATCATGTACCACAGTACTATCAAAAAAAAGGGATGCGTCGGGGTCCGTTACACCCACACACCAAGTGACACACGCCAGTCTAGTGAATCTACCCGTGCCGGGTCTGAATCTGTCCGCTTTGGGCACCACACAAAGACCAACCATCGACACGGAATCCGAAGTCCGGCAGACGCCCCTCTTTGGCACCTTTGGTGCTTCCATTGCCCTACCTACCTAAGGTCAGACTCCAACTGCATATCAAGCAGCGCCTTATTCTTTTCGCGACATATGCCATACTTGCTGCCACTTTTACAATTCAATCCGACGACACCTCTCTCCAGCATCCTGCCGTCCCGTCTTCCACAGACCACAGCATGCCTCCCAAAAACCAGGCGGCGTGGATTCCCGCCAAGAAGGTGGTACCGCTCACAGTCGGCGATGCACCATACACCCGCCCCGGCCCCGGCCAAATAGTCATCAAGAACGGCGCCGTCGGCATCAACCCCTTTGACTGGGTGCTGCAGTACCAGGGCGCCATGCTCGCCTCCCATCTCAAGTACCCCATGGTGCTGGGCTCCGACGTGGCCGGCACCGTCGTCGAGGTCGGCCCGGACGTGACGCGCTTCAAGGTCGGCGACAGGGTGGCCGGCGCCGCCGTTTCCATCGCGAAGGAGTCCAACGACCCCGCCGAGGGCGCCTTCCAGCTCTACACCGTCCTGCGCCAGCACATGGTCGCCCCGGTGCCCGACCACATCACCGACGAGCAGGCCGCCGTGCTCGGCCTCGGCGTTGGCACAGCCGCCTACGGCCTCTTCCACAAGGACTACCTGGCCCTCGACCTGCCGCAGGTGCCGCCGCCGCCCAACCCGCAGCCGGGCAAGAAGTACCCCCGCGCCCTCATCGTCACCGGCGGCGCCTCCAGCGTCGGCACCTGCGCCGTCCAGCTCGCCGCCTCGGCCGGCTACGAGGTCCTGTCGACCTCGTCCCCCAAAAACTTCGCCTACGTCAAGGGCCTCGGCGCCTCCCGCGTCTTCGACTACAACAGCCCGACACTGGTGGCCGACCTGGTGCGCGCCCTCGAGGGCCGCGAGCTGGCCGGCGCCTTCACGGTCGGGGCCAACGCCGACGCCGTCTGCGCCGAGGTCATAAAGGAGCGCCTGTCCCAGACGCCCGAGCTGCCGACGCGCAAGTTCGTCGCCCTGGCCGGCGGCGCGCGCAGGAGCCCGGAGTCGGTCAGGGGCTTCCTCGGCACGTACAGGGTGATGAGCGGCATGATGGGCATGATGGGCCGGAACGCCGTCAACAAGATGCTGACGGGCATCGAGGTCAAGTTCATCATGATTGTCGGCCTGGTCGACCCCAAGAGCTGCGTGTCTCGCGTCTATCTGGACTACTTGGGCCCGGCGCTGGCTACGGGGCAGTTTGTGCCCGCGCCGCCACCGCTGGTTGTGGGCAGGGGGTTGGATCAGATCAACGAGGCCTTGGAGCGCAATCAGAAAGGAGTGTCGGCCAAGAAGATTGTTGTGTCGTTGCCTTAGGTCAAGGACTCCCATAGATTGGGGCTGTGTACGTACACGCGAAGGGAAATGGGGCGTTCAGTCCGACAGCCTGTATCGATATCTCCTTTCAGTTTCAAGAGTCTTTAGTTCAGTCAAGCCTCTGACTAGCAGTCGGTTGACTCAGTTCAATTAATACCATAACCTTAGCTTCACACCGTAACTTTGGCTGTAAATTACAATAGATGATGTTCTTATAGTGTATGTGGTCCAGCTTACACTCTTAAAAGAGATACTGTAGCTTCAGATGAACCTTGACACCGTAGCAATAGGTACTAAATGCACACGTTTTGAGCCATGACTCGCATCTCTATTCTGATTCCTGCTTTATGTTATTAGTGATGGTTTTTGGCAATATCAGTCTACTAGGACACATGCATACAGTGACGGCAGCTCATCAGACTCATATTTTCTTCTAACAGATTAAATATGTCTAACCCTCACATGCAGGGGAAATTCAAACAACGATAAAGCCAAAGCCAAAATCTAGAAATAGAGTACAAATACCAGACAGGCTTCTATCCCTATGCTTCGCACTTTAGACCACCCCCTTCTCAGCAGGCTGTTCCTCCGGCGCCGGCTCTGCTTCTTTCTTGTTGTTCTCATTGGTAAGTTCCTTGAGCTTCTTGATCTCGAGAATATTCCCCCAGCCCAAGCCCCAGGCAGAGGGCAGGATGGCCGCGGCCACGCCGATGCCGAGGTACATGGCGTGATCGATGCTAACGCCGTAGGAGTCCAGCACGGCGGCCAGCTGGGAGGCTGACAGGCCCAGGCTGTGCACGGAGCGGGCGCCGCTGCCGACAATGACGTCCGGAGCGAGGCCGATGCTGGATGCGCGCCGCGACAGCTCCTTCCGGAGGCTGTTGTTGAAGATGGCGTTGGCGACGACTACCCAGGTGGCGCCGCCCAGGTTTTGGGTGAAGATGACGATGGCTACGGCTGTGGGGATCTGTTTTAGGGGGACGAGGTTTTGGATGGCGATGTATGGCTAGAGTGATGAGATGGGATTAGGTCTTGAGAACATGGAAATGACAAAGAGGAGTAACTTACACCCGAGGTTCCACTGCCACTGCCAACACCGTAGATCACCTGGTAGCCGATCCAGCGCGCGGTAGATGTCGAGGGGCTGAGCGTCGACATGAGTCCGTATCCAATGCTCGAGAGGCAACTGCCAGCAAGAATCCAGGGGAGATAGTAGCCGGTAATCTGGGTCAAGGCGCCCGTAAGCACGGTGAAGATGACCAAGCCGAGCGTCGTCGGGAGCATGTGCACGCCGCTCATCAGGGGCGAGTCATTATGGATTGCCTGGAAGAAAATAGCAAGGTAGAAGTCGGCCACAAGAGTGCTGCCCAGGCTGAAAAACTGCGTCATGGCCGCCGCACGGATGACGGGGCTCTTCAGCATAGCAAAGGGTATCATAGCACCGTCGCCCTGGCGGTATTCCCACGCCAAGAAAACAGCAAATGTGACGGCTGCCCCGACGAGCAAGCCGATCACGACCGAGCTATCCCAGGCGTACTGGTTTCCGCCATACTCGAGGGCCAACAAGAACATGATGGCCGCAGGACTGATAAGGGCAAATCCAAAAAGGTCTAGCGACTTGACGGCCGTGCCGAGAACGTCTCGCCAGTAGGGCTTGACGGCCGCCTCCGGCACGTCATTGAAGAGGAGGCAAGCGGCAACGACAGCACCAATGGGAAGGTTGATGTAGAAGCACCACCGCCAGGAGACATACGAGGTGAAAGCGCCTCCGATGAGAGGGCCGGAAGCAAGTCCAAGCTGGCCAATGCCCATGTTGATGCCCATGATCAGCGGCCGTCTCTGCAGCGGGAGGACGTTGGCGACGGTGGTGATGGAGCCGGTAAACAGGCCGGAGGACCCCAGACCGGCGACAGCGCGGCCCACGATGAACATGGTCGACGACTGTGCGGCACCGCACAGGGCCGAACCCAGCTCGAAGACGAAGAAGAAGACGAGGAAAGTCCACTGCATGGGAGTTAGCCTAAGCGAAGCACCAGGATACTGGTTAGATGAAGCCCTGATTCACCTGCCTTCAGGGGGAAGTATCTGTAGATTTTGCCGCTCAAGGGCTGGAACGCTGCACTGGCAAGTTGATATGCGCCGGCGTACCAACCAATGTCCGTCAGCGAGTCGAACTCGGACGTGATGGCCGGCGTGGCGGTGGAGATGATGGCCAGGTCGAGAAAAAGAAGAAAGTAAGACACGGTGACGCCTGCCAGGATGGCGACGAGCTTGAAGCCCGTTGGAAACACATGCTCATACTCTCCGGCCTTGGCGACGGCAGGGCCGGGGTTGTTCTTGTCGGCGTCCTCCTGGTCCTGCACGGGAGCGGTTTGCGAGGAATCCGACGCGTCTTCCACGGGTGTCCTTGGCGCCTCATCCAGGGTCATCGAAGTTCGCTTGGGCTCCATCGTTCATGAACTGGAGAAGAGAAGACTTGGAAAATTGAAGGGGTGACGGTATCGCGAGTTGCAGGATTTCCACGTTGGGATTTAGCTGCCTGCTATCTCTATGCCATTGAGGAGTTGTGAATTGACGGTTAACGGTCCAACCAGAAGGCAAGGAGCCAAATTGCAGTGAATTATAAGCCAAAAAAGTTGATGGACAAGACATGTTTTGCCTTACAAATCGTCGACTCATAGACTTTCCCATTCAGCTTCGCAGCCGGCCTCTCTTTGGGCCGTCCAATCAAGGGGGGAAGGGAGGACCGGACTCCGATCCTTCTAAGTGCGGTTATTGCTCCGACAAGCCAACAGACAGTGTGGACAAAGGAATCGGGCATTTACCGACTCCGGCCTGGTGATAGTACATGCCTGAAGCCAATGGCTCCAATCATCGATGCCCGTCTCAGGAATATCTCACGAAAATGAATGCATCTCAATCATAGGATTGCTCTGATGGAGCGACTCGTAAGAGGTGGTGATTCTCATGGGAGAAACCTCGACTTCCACAAACAACCCTTGGACAGATTTTGTCCGCTTGTACGGAGACACCACTTTTTATAGACTCTTCAGAATTGGACTGGGTCAAAGTGGCCATGATGTCCGAATGGACGTGATGCCGTATGGCAGCACAAATTGTACTGCTTGTCCAAGGCACAGAATACGCAGAAATAGACCCTAATTTATTACAGGCATGTTCGCCAGGCCTCCGGCCCGAGCGCCGCCGTAGACTCTCGAACGGGCATCTAGGTGCTCGCTGGTCCTGTGCTCTCGCGCCGTGCTGGTCCTCCAGTCTGAGCAGAACTCACGCATCCTACGTGCATGTCCGGTGAAGGCTCCTTCGGGTTCCTGCTCCCCGGCCACTTGAGCCGCCAGCTCCAGCTGCCCGGCCACACGGTCGAGGAGCACGGGCATATCGACGACGTCACGCACATCAGCACGGTTCCAAGCCTGGTCCTCGAGCCCGGTAGTGAGGTGGTTCAGAACCACGATGCTGCGCGCGAGCTGGGCCCATTGCACGAAGGAAATGCCGGCAAAGTCCGAGGCCGAGAGAGCCAACAGGGCGTCGGCGCAGGCTTTGATGGCGTGGACGCATTGCCAGAGGCACCAAGAGCGCTCGGCAGCCTTGGACGGACCTCTCCCAACGGTGTTGCTGGCTGTCATGGCGGAGAAGTGGCTGATGATCATTGGCTCCATTGCGTTAACGGCGTGTCTCGTCTCGTTGATGACGAGCTCCGTCGCGGCAATGTGGGCAAGATGACGGGACGGCTCGGAAACCGGCAGCGACTTTTTGAGCTCCTCCAGCTCTCCCTGGAGCGGCATGAGGGACACGAGAGCGTTGATGAGGGGCGTATCCGCCGGGGCCTGCATGTATCCCTGTTCCGTCTGTTGCTGCTGACGGATGTACACAGCTTTCTGTCCAAGGAGCTGCAAACGGACCTGCACGGCAAAGGCAGCGTCGGTCGGACATTCACGGTTTGCACCGAGGGCGGCGAGGCCCTCGTCCATGTGCGGCGTCCAGCGCAGCGCGTTGACATGGTTGAAGTAGGACGAAACGGCCGAGCTGAGCACAAAACACCCGAGCACGGCACGTTGTTGCTCCAGGAAATGGCTCGTAGATGGGGGTGCATCCGTGTCGACGTCCGGTATGAAGAGCGCTCTCATCGGCGCGTCCATATCTTGGGGAGTCGGATTGGACATCTCACAGGCCAGTGACACGGCCTGCATCGTCAGCCGAGACATTAACTTGGAATGGTCCCATCCCCACGACAGGTATGTCAAGAGAGCGAGCAGCAGGTCGATCCTGTCTGTCTCTTGCAAGAGCAGCGCCTCGGACATGGCGCGCCTCAGCTCGCTGCTCTGCGTGGGCTTTCCCTTCTGTGATGCTACGCAGACAATGGCACGCAGCAGTAATGGCCGGTCGCGCCGTAGCTGGTGAGCCGTCACCTCGGAGGGCAGATGCACAAAGGGAAAATGCTGGAGCATGCGTGACCGGAATGTGGTGAGGAGAGTCTCGTTTTCCGCGTCGGATGCGAAATCGGATGCCGCAAAAGCCGCTGTTGGCGGGCCATCAAGACCGGCCTGACCGGGACTCCACAGAACGGTTCCCGCGTCTTGGTCATTGTCCGTGTCCGTGTCTTCGCTCTCTTCCGGGTCGTTCTCGACAGCAGAGGCACTCAGAGATGCATGCACATTTCTGGAGTTGACCGCCGGTGCCAGTCGTCCTGGTTGATGCTCACGCTGGGGGTCGCCATCGGGAGGGTTTCGCGGCTCTAATCGCTCGATCACACTCTCGAGCTTCTTCTCCAGCTCGGCGATGCGGGCATTCGCGTTCTGCTTCTTGAGAATGGTGCTGCGACGTACCGAGTCGGAGGGCTGACAGGCTCTATTCAGACTGTGGCATCGTTGGCATCCAGGGCCGTCAGCACGAGCAACGCACTTGCACTTGGCCTTGAAGCAGCCCGTACACGCCCGTCCATAGGGGCCAGAATGACTGGGTCCTCGTCGCTCCATGGCTGCTACCGAGCCCACAACCACGCTTGACTACACAGTAAAGGGTGTAAATAGCAGGGCGGCGGTGGAAAGGAGTCCGGTCGTGCATCGGACCTTCGGAGTCCGGTGGAGTCCGCTCGGAGTCCGCTCATGCATTCGGTGCAATCGGTGCGGCTCTTATTGAAAGAAGGAGTGGTGGGGTAGGCCAAGATCGACCAATCAGATACCCGCCATTCCGTCGTATTTGATTCGTTCTTGTTACGAGACACCCGTAGACCCCACACACACAGGTGGGGGACGGGTCAATTCGCGGTACGTACCTTTCTCCCTTGTGGACACCCCTGTCCACACTCCAAGAAGTTTAAAAGCTTCAATTGACCTCTAGCGTAGCAGCCGCACCTGTTGACTAAGGTAAAATAGCGTGCATTCAGAAATCTGACACCCTCTCGTGGCTTACTTGATAATCTTACCCCCCTATGTTCCTAGAGTCAGGTCAGACCGATGTATTTGTTGGCCAACCTGCGTGGTATCCCATCCTTTCGAGCCCCAGTGCTACCTCGCCTTAACCGTTTAACCGTGACGGAGATACGAGCGGACTTTTACAACTGTAGGATGGTCGTGCCTTTGCGTTAGACTGACACAATTTCCCCTGATTGTCTCTTCCGTGTATTTACGTCCAAGGTACCTAAAGAAGCAGAAGAAAAAGTCCGAAATCCGCTGGTCACTGTCACTGAGATGTGTATTATAAAGCATTAGTACCTTAGTCTAGCATCTACCTCTAGAATCTGCATTTTATGGCGAGACACTTGCTAGATTTGAAGAAGAGAAACAACAGCTCCGAGTAATCATTTGAAAAGAACCATCAACAATGGGTTCTCACGATGGCCTCTACGCCGAGGCCGACATCATGGGCCAGTTCCCCGTGCTGAACTCCTACAGCATGCTAGCATACGGCTTCGAGCTTCCGCCAGATGTGAATCGCGATGCCGTTGTCTCTGCCCTCCAGATTAGTTTTGACAAATTGGTCGAGCAGATCCCCTGGCTCGGATGGCAGGTCGCCACAAGCGAGTCGGGCGTGCGGACCGTCCTTCCCTGGCCCCACGACGTCGCCAAGGAAAGAGTGCGCGTCAAAATCTGCGATGACAGCATTGTGCCCATGGAGCAGCTCCTCGCAGAAAAGGTGCCCATCAACAGACTCCACGGCAAAGAGTTGTGTCCGTGGCCAGCGCTCCCACAGCCGCATGGCCTCACAGGTCCCGCCCCCGTTGTTGCCCTCCAGGCCAGCTTCGTGCGTGGCGGCCTCATAATCAACCTCACCGCCCACCACACCGTGATGGACGGCACGGCCGACTTTCAGTTCCTTCATCTGTTCGCCACAGTGCTCAACGGGGGCGAGATTCCGGCAGCCGACCTGGAGCAGGCGAACCGCGATCGAAACAGACTCGTGCCGCTGATCCCTCACGGCGAACCCGTGAAGGACCACTCCCACCTGCGCCCTCCGCCGGGTTGGAAGTTCGTCATGCCAACGAGCTGGCCAACCTGGTGCTACTTTCTGATGTCGGTGGCTTCACTTGCCGAGATCGTCAAGACCGCACGCGATGCGGACACGGAGTCATCCAGTATCGAGCGTATCTCCTCAGACGACATCCTCAGCGCCTTCTACTGGAAGCGCATCTGCGCACTGCGCCTCGCACGCGGCATGCCCAGAGACACCGAATCCAAGATATCTCGCGCCATCAACGCACGCACGCCTCTCGGGATTCCCTCGTCTTACATGGGCGCTCAAGTCTACCCGGCCATCACGCGTATGCTGATGGGCCGAGTCGACGAGCTGACCGTCCCACAGCTCGCCCGGATCCTGCGCCGGGAGCTGTTGGAGGCTGCCACGCCGTGGGCAGTCCGCAGCTTCGCCACCTTCATCGAGCGGGAGTCGCCAGAGGACCGCGCCAGGCTGCTGTACACCGGGACGCACAACTCAAATACCGACGTTGGCGCCACCAACGTGTCGAGGTTGGTCACTCCCAAGGGACCGTGGGGACCCTTGTTGGGGCCGTGTCGCTTCTATCGCCGCCCGAATACCGGTCCGATCCCGGGCGCCTTCCGCATCCAGGAGCCTGAGAACGGTGCCCACCCTATTGCCGTATGTCTGCCCGAGGAGGACTTGAAGGCCTTGAAGAAAGACGAGGAATGGGGTCGGTATGCTACCTGTATTGGTTGACCTTGTTTGGGGCTTGGGACTACGATATTATCACTTAAATCCTATTTTGAAACAGCAACGCTCATCGAATTCCATTTGGGTCTTATGCGTTCATGTTGCCCGCTTGAATTACGATCTAAGGCTTAGTTTAGAAGCATCCAGACTGTCTGAAAAGTCCGAGCACCTGGATCTAAGGCATGAAAGGTGTAAGATCAGTAAGGCCGTGGAGTCCGAGGCAATCTTGTGCTTGCAACAGCCTTCTCTCACTCGGGAACATGGCCACGGCGTGCCTTGTATCTGAACATTAAACCAAAGTGCAACACATAAGTTTAAGGCTAGTATCACCGAGAGCGAGGTCTTGTCTGCCTGCTGTAATTCTTGTCATGGCTTCTCATCCCTATTAATGTCTTCCTACCGCCAATGATATCTATGGTCTACCACATGGAAATAGCATACATAGCAAAACTCCAGATCCATGGGAGACTATCTCAGAATCCTCAAGCACTGCAGAACAAAAGGACTCGGATGCCACACAAATGACCTCCCTTGCATGTGAAAGTAATAGTCACTCTACTTCTACACGACCGCCGTAACTCGGTGTTATTTGGTCGGTCCATTTATGAAAACGCTCTGCCGTAGACGTCGTGTGCCCCGAGAACAGCACTGTGTACTGTGCAGCACACTACCAGCTTTTGAATCCAAGAGGATCCTATCCAGTCTCGGATTCAAACATCATTTTGATACTTGAAGCTGACATGACCGTTCTTAGATAAGAGAGGCAAAAGCGGTTTGTTACAACGGACTTTCGGACTTGCTCACCCTGGGAAGTCCGACCATCTTTCGCAGGAAACATACTCACAACACCTGGTGGAAACGGACATGGAGAGCGGCGCATGAATGTCCAAACCGTAGTCCTATCTCCACGTCCGCTACCACTGTCCACTCATCGGACGAGTTGAAGCTGACAATGTAATCGAAGCAAAGCACGGATGGTATGATTCCAGCTGGCTAGGCGAAGAATGTCTCCCAAGTAACCGTCTAGAGGTCGAGTAGAGGTTGATAAGAGTTTCCACTGCAAGATGGTTTGTGTCATTGTCGTTCGATCATCCATATGCCGCTTCAACAGGCTCCGCTCAACTGTCCATAGCTCTCCATGTGTACTTCTGTCAATACCAATGCACATTAGTTCAAGCCGAACAATCCAGACTTACAATTTGCAATCAACATCAGACCTAGCTGCTCAGAGAGGAGTCTAGAGCCATACCAACACTGCATTCGACACAGCAATAGTAGGCACCTGACGCACACGAAGCCACAATGACGGGCACTTTATCCAAACTCAAGCTCGACAATGGCTCCTGCGAGTCGACAATATTTCTCTTCGGACCCCATGTCGGCACATTCACCAAGCAATCCATGGAAAAGCTGATACGGCCAATCTCTCAAGGACCTCATAGAGACTGGATCATGGACACAATAGCCGGGTTGCCATTCTACTGGGATGCCTTGAGTTCAAAGATGCCAGAAATAGCCAGTGCGATCCCGGGCCCCAAGCAACTCGCCGACCTCGACTCGTGGCTTCGACATGGGGCGGTGGAAGTAGCACCAGACGGCACCCTGCCTAGCATTATGGTCGGACCGTTGGTGGTGCTGATACAGCTCACGCAGTATTGGCGGTACCTTGAGCTCACACACAAGGGAGAGCCCACGGCAGACGTCCAGGCCAGCCTGGTCGCATCGACAAAGAACAACAAGAAGGTTGAGTCGCTAGGATTCTGCGCCGGGTTGTTGGGGGCGCTCGCCGTTGCCAGCGCCAACAACCGACAGGAATTCCAAGAATACGCGGCCGTGGCAGTGCGGTTGGCGATGATTATAGGCGCGCTGGTCGACGCGCGCGAAGTGTGGGACCAGGCCAGAGGCAAAGGTGGCTCTGTATCGTTCGCAACGGCATGGGTTGGCCCTAAGCAGGCCGACGAGGTGACGCGCATCATCAACGACTTGTCTCCAGATGCCTACGTCGCGGTGCTCTATGACGAGGCGCGAGCGACGGTGTCAACGTCCGAGCGCACAGCTCCCGTCCTTGTGAAGCGTCTTCGCGCTGCCGGTGCCATCGTGGCCGAGATTGGTATCAAGGGCCATATTCACAGCCCCGACAGGGACAGAAAATTCCATACCGATGCGCTCGTCCAGCTTTGCGACTCCATGCCTGGTCTGCAGTACGCTGATCCGGCTAAGCTTGCGCTGCCGACATATAACAACCGCGCTGAGGGGCGACCTATTTCGCCCGACCATCAAGGTACCATGACCGAGATGGTTCTGCGTGCTATCCTGGTGCAGCAGTGCGACTGGTATGGCACCTTTTCTGCCGTGGCCACCGAGACGAAGAAGCCCTTTGTCGTGACTTTCGGCCTGGAGCGCTGTGTGCCGCCTACTCTGATGCGAAGCCTGGGTACTCGACAGGTGCACTTTGAAGACCTGGTCCTGGATACTAAAGCGGATATGTCGAAGCTTTCCGTTGGCGTGCTTAACACACAGCCACGGACAGCAGCAGCAGCAGCAGAATCCGAGCATGACCTTCACTCCAGACTCGCGCTCGAACATGATAAAGACAGCATCGCCATCATTGGAATGTCGGTCAAGACGGCCGGTGCCGACGATCTGGCCGAGTTTGCTGACATGCTCAAGACCGGCCAGTCGCAGCACGTGGCCATCACCCGGGACCGGCTGATGCACGACATGATGTTCCGCGAGGCGCCCGACAACGACCCCAAGCGCAAGTTCTACGGCTGCTTCGTCCGCGACTCGGATGCCTTCGATCACAAGTTCTTCAAGCGCAGCCCGCGCGAGTCGGCCGCCATGGATCCGCAGAGCCGTCTCGTTCTGGAGGCTGCCTACCAGGCTGTTGAGCAGTCGGGCTATTTCGCGGAGCTGCTCCATGGATATGGACTCGGGGAGAAGAACGACGATACCAAAAACACCCAAGACGATAAGATGCACGTTGGCGTCTATCTGGGCTCGTGCGGTGTTGACTACGAACACAACATCACCTGTCACGAGCCGACTGCCTTCACCGCAACAGGGGCGCTCAAGAGCTTCATTACCGGCAGGGTATCGCACTACTTTGGCTGGACCGGCCCGTGCATGACCTTCGACACGGCCTGCTCGTCGTCCTTCGTCGCCATCCATACGGCATGTCGCAACCTGTTGTCCGGCGAGTGCACCGCGGCACTGGCGGGTGGGTCCAACACCGTGACCAACATGATGTGGTTCCAGAACCTTGCCGCCGGCAGTTTTGTCAGCCCGACAGGGCAGTGCAAGCCGTTTGACGACAACGCTGATGGATACTGCCGCGCCGAGGGTCTCGGCTTCGTCTTTCTAAAGAAGCTGTCGGACGCCGTCCGCGACGGCAACCCTGTTCTGGCCATCATTCCCAGCACGGCCGTCTACCAAAACCAGAATAGCACGCCGTTGTTCGTGCCCAACGCCCCTTCGCTTTCACTGTTGTTTGTGGACGTGCTGCGCAAGGCCAAGCTGGCTGCGCGCGATATTTCGTTGGTCGAGGCCCACGGCACGGGAACACCGGTCGGAGACCCGGCCGAGTATGAAAGTATTCGGATAGCCCTTGGAGGCCCGTCATCTGGTCGTAGTAAGAAGCTGCCCATCGGATCAGTGAAGGGACATATAGGCCATACTGAAGGCGCATCAGGCGTTCTTGCCCTCATCAAGGTCATCATGATGATGCGCGGCGCCTTCGTCCCGCCTCAGGCCAGCTTCAACAAGATGAACCACAGCATCGATGTGCGGCCTGATGACATGATGGAGGTGGTCACGAAGCTGCGGCCCTGGGAGGAAGACCACAAAATAGCCCTGATCAACAACTACGGCGCGTGCGGGTCGAATGCCAGTTTGATCATTGCACAACCACCAAAGTCCTTGAGGACAAGCAGGATCATCGACGAAGAGAATGTTCAGCATCCTTTCTGGATCTCGGCCCTTGATGCTCGAGCTATCTCTGCGTACGGTGCCAAGCTGGCCTCCTATTGCCGGGCATTGCCCAAGGAGCCCAACACGCTGGCGGACATTTCGTTCGCCGTGAACCGTCAGTCCAACCGTGGGTTGGCGCAGGGCTTCATCTTTAGCTGCCGCTCGATGGCCGAGCTGGAGGGAAAGCTGGAGCAGGTGGCTTCGGCTGTTGGGCAAGACGCCCCTGTACGGGTTGGAATCATGCCTGTCAAGGCCGAGAGGCCTGTCATCTTGTGCTTTGGCGGCCAGGTCTCGCTGTTTGTTGGACTTGACCGCAAACTATACGACAAGGTGGCCGTACTCCGCCGGCACCTCGACGATTGTGACGCCGCAGTAACGTCTCTTGGTTTGGAATCCATTTATCCCGACATATTCGCACAACAGCCGGTACGAGACACGGTCAAGCTACAGACCATGTTGTTTGCGATGCAGTACGCGTGTGCCAAAGCGTGGATGGACTGCGGTCTTGGGACCAAGATTGCGGCCGTTGTGGGCCACAGTTTTGGAGAGATCACAGCACTCTGCGTAGCCGGTGCTCTGAGCCTCCAGGACACGGTCAGGCTCGTGGCAGCGAGAGCCAGACTAGTGCGTGATGTATGGGGTACCGACACTGGCGCTATGATGGCTGTGGAAGCCGAGGAAGCCCTGGTTAAGGAGCTTCTGCAGGAAGCGAATCGTGCGCCGGGTTCGGACGGCTCGGCCAACATAGCGTGCTACAACGGCCCGCGCAGCTTCACGCTGGCTGGATCTACGGCCGCTGTGGATGCGGTGCAGCAAACTCTGGCCTCCTCCTCCAAGTTCTCCGCCATCAAGAGCAAGCGTCTCAGCGTGACCAACGCCTTCCACTCGGCACTTGTTGAGAAGCTCGTCGATGGCCTCGGGCAGGTTGGAAAGAAGCTTGCCTTCCACAAGCCAGTCATCCCCGTGGAGCGCGCCACGGAAGAGGGCAAAGACGAGCTGGACTGGACATTTGTTCCCAAACATATGCGCCAGCCGGTCTTCTTCAACCATGCCGTGCAACGCCTCGCCAAGAAGCACCCGCAGGCTATATTCCTCGAGGCCGGTTCCAACTCGACCATCACTGTCATGGCTGCCCGGGCTCTCGCCCAGAGCAATGTTGGCACCCCAGAGCACCACTTCCAAGCCGTGTCAATCACCAACACAAAGACTGGCTTCGACGGGTTGACAGACGCCACCGTCGCTCTCTGGAAGCAGGGTCTGCGCGTGGCGTTCTGGGCTCACCACCCACAACAGGCACTTGAGTACGCGCCATTGCTCTTGCCGCCGTACCAGTTTGACAAGTCGCCAGCATCACGACACTGGCTACCCATGAAGTCGCCGGTAGAGGCCATCAACAAGGCCGCCGAGGCACTTCTGGAACAAAGAGGAGGTGTCTTGGGAGATCAACAAGCTAAAGGTCTTGAGGAGAAGCCGCTGAACCTTTGGGATTTCGTCGGGTACCAAGACAAGAATAAGAAAACTGCCCGGTTCAGGATCAACACGGGTTCAGACAAGTACAAGAGCCTCGTTCTGGGCCACGTCATTGCGCAAACGGCACCCATCTGCCCCGGTACGCTCGAATGCGACATTGTCATCGAGGCTCTGTTCAGCCTGCATCCGGAGTGGAAGGAAGAAAACATGCAGCCCGTGGTCCGTGACATGGTCAACCACACGCCCATCTGCTCAGATCCAAGTCGTGTCTTTTACGTCGAGCTGTCTGCGCTCGACAAGAAGATGGTGCAATGGGGCGTGCACATTTTCAGCGTCGAAAACGCCGCGGCGGTCGAACAACCCCAGACACATGCCGAGGCGCGCGTGGTCATGCGCTCACCCGCAGAAGCCGCCTATGTGCAGGAGTTCGCGCACTTTGAGCGTCTCGTCAGCCACGCGCGGTGCCAGGAGCTTCTCAACCTCGGCCTGGACGAGGACGGCGTCGAGGTGCTGCAAGGCCGCCAGGTGTACCGCGCCTTCAGCCCCGTCGTCGACTACGGCGACATCTACCGCGGCGTCCGCTACGTCGTCGGCCGGGGGAGCGAGTGCGCAGGACGCGTGCAGCTGGACAGACGCCATCGACGAGGCGACACGTGGCTCGACGTGCCGCTGAGCGACTCGTTCAGCCAGGTGGGTGGGCTGTGGGTGAACGCCATGACCGAGGTCCCGCCTGAGGCGATGTACATTGCTACCGGGTGCGAGCTGTCGATGCGTTCGCCCAGGCACACAACCGCGGACCGTGCCAAAACGGATGTGTGGCATGTGTATGCTCGCCATTTGCCACAGGGCGACAAGGCCTTCATTACGGACCTCTTTGTGTTTGATGCTGCAACGGGGCTGCTCGTTGAGGTTATGCTGGGGGTTCAGTATGGGCGCGTGGCCAAGGCGTCAATGAGCAGGATGCTGGCTCGTATGACGACGGACGAGTCGGTGCTGCGCATCAAGGCTTCACCCGCGACACCTTCTGACTCGGCTTCACCTGCTGTCACTGGGACGAGCAAAGATGCTAGACCCAAGTCCAAGCAGAGAAAAAAGAAAGATCCACCAAAGACAAAAAAGAACAAAACAGCTCCAGCTCCAGCGTCCGGCAAGCGAGACATCACTGACGAGGTACGCAACCTTGTAGCTAGCGTCTCGGGCATCGAAGCCAACGAGATGGAGCTTGACGCAGATATGGCCGACTTTGGCATCGACTCGTTGATGGGAATGGAGCTGGCGCGCGAGGTCGAGAGGGCTTTCAAGTGCACGCTAGACCAGACTGAGCAGATGGAAGCAACGACTCTGCGCAAGTTTGTTGTGTGCGTCGAACATGCGCTGTTTGGACTCGAAGCAGATGTGCCTCTCGCTCCTGCAGCCGAGGATGACGAGGATGCTTCTGATGACGACTCGGAGGACTCGTCGCTGGTCGTCGTGGATGAAGATTTGGATTCGGCTACTGACTCATGGCCCGATTCTGAGCCTAGTCAATCTGCTACAACTCCCGAAAACGGCACCCAGACGCCACGTTATCAGAAGGAGACTCCGAGAGCGGTAGAACCGACAAAGGCGACGCCAGCGCAGGTGACGCCGCCGGTCGTCAGTAAGCTGACCCTCTCGCCTTCAGACATTCTCGAGTCCTTTGGTGAGGTAAAAATGGCTACCGACGAGCTCATACGCGAATACCACATCGACAATACCGAAAAGGCCATCCTAGCTGGCAATAACCGCCTCTGTGCGGCCCTCGTGGTCGAGGCCTTTGACGAGCTTGGCTCTCCTCTCCGCACCGCCGCTGCCGGACAGCCACTCGACCGTGTGCCATTCCTGCCACAGCACAACCGCTTGATGCAGTGTGTGTACGAGTTCCTCGAGCGCGACGCCCGCCTCATCGATATCGACGTCGCAAGCGGACAGCTAACGCGCACCCACATCGCTCCCCCATCGAAGACAAGCCAGGCCATCCTGCAGGAACTGCTAGCACAACATCCCGAGTTCTCGGTGCCGAACCGTCTAGCTCATTACGCTGGCAAGCAGCTGGCGGGTGTACTGAGCGGCAAGACGGATGGGATTCGCGTCCTCTTCGGCAGTCCGGAGGGCCGGGATCTGACGGCGGCCATGTACTGCGAGCATACGTTCAATCGCATGAACTATGCTCAAATGCGCGACGTCATCAAGGGTGTCTCTGAGCGCGCCGGGCTTCGTGAAACGGGAGAGACTCTCAAGGTACTCGAGATGGGCGCTGGCACCGGGGGCACCACGCTCGTTATCGCCCCCTTTTTGGCATCACTCAACATTCCCGTCGAGTACACCTTTACAGACCTGTCGCCCTCCATGGTCGCTAACGCCCATCGCCGCTTCGGGAAGCAATACCCCTTCATGCGCTTCACTGTGCACGACATTGAGAAGGCTCCGGTGGAAGAGCTCAGGGGACAGCACATCGTACTAGCCAGCAACGCCATCCACGCCACCCACAACCTCGTCACTTCCCTGTCCAGCGTGCGCCAGGCGTTGCGGCCTGATGGGTTCCTCATGATCCTGGAAATGACCGAGGTAGTGCCCTTTATCGATCTCGTCTTCGGCCTGCTCGAGGGATGGTGGCTCTTTGACGACGGGCGCAAGCATGCTGTTGTGCCGGCCGAGCACTGGGAACGGGAGATGCACGCGGCGGGCTTTGGCCATGTCGACTGGACCGATGGTAATCTGGAGGAAAACACGTACCAAAAGGTCATCATGGCCATGGCCTCAGGCGACCAGCAACCGCGACTGCCGAAGCCAGCTCCCGAGCAGGAAACAGGAATGGACAAGGGCGACGTGGTTGCGCGCACATCCGAGGCAGAGAGATTGTTAGCGAAGTACTGTAGTGGCTGGGCCACACCAAAGCTACAGGCCCTCAATGCAAAGCGGGAGAAAGCCAAAGCAAACAGCAGAGCGCCGAACCTCGGCGCCGTGGTCCTGGTGACAGGTGCAACAGGCGGCCTGGGGTCACACATCGTGCAGAAGCTGGCCGAGAACGGCACGGTGGCCCAGGTCGTATGCGTGAACCGCCGCAGCAGCATCCCCGTGAACAAGAGACAGCAGGAGGCCTTTCTGACCAGGGGCATTGCCTTGACTCCCGGAGCGCGCGCCAAGCTGCGCGTGCTCGAGACGGACACGTCCAAGCCGCAGCTGGGCCTGCCGCCTCACGAGTACGCGTGGCTCGTGCAACACGTCACGCACATCGTGCACAACGCCTGGCCCATGAGCGGAACACGCCCAGTCGCCGGTTTTGAGCCGCAGCTCCAGGCCATGCGAAATCTGCTCGATCTAGCACGCGAAGCAGCCACTACCCGCGACACAGTCCAAGTCGGCTTCCAGTTCGTCTCCTCCATCGGCGTGGTCGGCTATTCCAGCGAAGCCCGCGTTCTCGAGCGCCGCGCCCCCCTCGAAGCCGTCCTACCGGGCGGCTACGGCGAGGCCAAATGGGTCTGCGAGCGCATGCTCGACGAGACGCTCCACAAGTACCCCCACCTCTTCCGCCCCATGGTCGTCCGCCCGGGCCAGATCGCGGGCTCGTCCAAGAGCGGCTTCTGGAACCCGGTCGAGCACTTTGCCTTCCTGGTCAAGTCGGCGCAGTCCCTGCGCGCCTGGCCCGACCTCGACGGCGTGCTGCAGTGGGTGCCCGTCGACCACTGCGCCGCCATCGCCGCCGAACTCATCCTGTATCAGGGCGGGCCCTCGCATCCCGTCTACCACATCGATAACCCCGTCGGCCAGCCGTGGAAGCAAATGTCGCCCGTCCTCGCCCGGGCGCTCGACATTCCCGCCGACTCGATCATCCCGTTCAGGAGCTGGATCAAGAGGGTCAAGACGTCGCCGCTGGTGCCGGAGACGGAGAATCCGGCGGCGCGGCCGGGCATGGTGGATTTCCTGAGCGGCAATTTTGAGCGCATGTCGTGCGGAGGGTTGATCTTGGATACCGAGAGGGCGAAGGAGCACAGCGCCACCATGGCGAGTGAGGGGCCGGTGAGTCCCGCGTTGGCTACCAAGTTTGTGGATGCGTGGAGAGGAATGGGATTCCTGAACTAGATTTGTCCTGTCTTGAGTCTTAGAGTTGTCCAGACGTTGGATAGAGCGGAAGGTTTGGAAGGTCGATTCATTGTGACATGACTTATGGGTCATTCCTTCCATTTGTTCATGTCGTGTTTTAGAGGTGCTCAAAGATGCTGGTAGGGTTAGGGTTTTCTTAGGCTTACACTCTAGACCTACCTGAGCTCTAGTCTCCTATGTCCATTGAATACTTGTTTTTGAATATCACTCTGAGCCGCCTCGCATAGCCTCACATTCATCATCCACTGTGGGTATTTCCCAAGGTATATGTTTCATTCAAGATATTAAGTCAACGACTTGACGATTTCGACTACCCCATTAGCGACTCCGAAACTCAGCTGGGCCTGGAATCCTAATACACCAACGCCGTAAGTGTTCACTACCTTCAATACTACGAAGTCTGCATCCTGAATCTCGATAGTCTGGTTACAAAGACGTAGATATTATGTGATTATAGGAGATGTGGTTGGGAGAACATGCAGGAGCTGAGGGACAGTGGTCAGCAACGTGGTGCTGCTGACGGCATTTCATGAGAGTATTGCTGCGTAAGTTCTCTCACTTCAAAATCTTTCGGGCACTACTTAAGGACAGGAAAGGGGATCTTGATCGTGCCAGGCTCGGGTTGAGACGAAGCTCAACAAGCTCATTGGACTCAACTCGAGCCGGGAAGGATGCTTGGGCAAAGCTCTGCCGAGAGCTCGAGGACTTGGAGTATTGGCACCAATGACAAGTAAGCACGGAGCTTTCATCGTAAACAGGATGAAAGCCGCAATTGATGCTACTGCTCATAGACCTAGATCTAGAGTTGGCGTCGATATTGAGACATACGGCTATCTAGTTGTCAAGGTTGGCCCAGTTGTGGACTGAGAGCTTAAGCGCTAGACGATCAGAAGCACCTTGTTGAGTCCCTGGATAGGAGGTGTAAGCTATGAGTTAGCTGACTAGGTGGTGTGGCTCAGTAAGTCTAGGCGGGTTACATTATTGGCTGTGCTACCACATCCGAGCTGCAACTCCGGTCCACCACCATGCGCAGGGCAAGGCTCCGCGGCGGACTTCTATTCGCCCGCAATATTGGATCTCTCGGACTCCGGGCAATCCTATGAGAGAGCTTTAAGATGAAGATAGAAGCGGACTTGGGCTGTCAGGGGCGGATGGAAGCTATGTCAGTCGATTCAGCCTCACTTGCATGGGTTACATCGTGATCGGCCCAGCGATGCATAGTTTCAATATTGTCAGCATAGATGGCGTCAAACGGAGAGATCATCCGACCGAACCAGGGGAAAAGGGGGGGAAGGACCCGAGAGAGACCGATAGCTAGTAAGCGATGAGATGGATTCATATTTCTTGGCACCCTGCTGCTGTCTTGCAGATTCTCAAAGCTTCAGACTCTCCTGAGTTCTTGCACGCACTCTCTCCAGCCATCAGTAATCGAACTTGACCATGGTAGGCAAACTCGCAGGTGTAGCTGTGGCTCTGGCCGCTGGGTTTGTGCTGCCAGCCTATGCAGCCAGCATCGAAACCCTGTTCGGCCCCTACATGTCCCCAGGCACCGAGATCGCCGCCTCAACCGAAGCCAACTTCTCAGGCCTGGTCACCCCGAGGTGGACGACCTGGGAGACGCCAAATTGGACCGGCGCCATCAAGCCGGAGACCGAGGCCGACTTGCAGAATATAGTAAAGATTGCCAAGGCAAACAACATCTCCTTCCTGGCGACCAACGGGGGTCATGGAGCCGGCATCTGCTACGGCACCATCTCCGGAATCGACATCAACCTGTCCAACTTCAACTCTGTCTCTATTGACGTGGCCAACAATGAGCTGACGATCGGAGCCGGGGTCAAGATCGGAGATATCATCCAGCCGCTGTATGATGCAGGCAAGGCAGTTCGTGCGTAGAGCCTTGGTGTGTAGCCCCTAGTTGTTGTACCCAGTATTGACAAGCGTATCCCTCTTAGCGCACGGGAACACGGACTGCGTGGGCATGATCGGAGCCACTCTCGGTGCCGGCATCGGCATCGGGACAGGTATATACGGTCTCGGCATTGACTCGCTCAAGTCGGTGCGCTTGGTCACAGCATCTGGAGACCTCGTGACAGCCTCCAGAACAAGCCACCCAGAACTGTTCTGGGCGATCCGCGGCGCCGGCGCCAACTTTGGCATCGTAGCATCGGCGAAATTCCAGCTGCAGGACCAGGTTAACAACGGCAACGTCGTCCGGGGCGCCTACACCTTCCCCGGCTCGGCCAACCGATCCGTCTTTGAGCTATATAAGTCGTTCGACGACTTCATTCCTCCCGAGCTGTCACTGCAGTTAGGCATCTCATACAGCCGCGCAACGGGCACCTCCCAAATCGCGCTGACCTACTTTTATTTCGGTCCCCTGTCCGGCGTGCAGCCCTATCTCGATGCCGCCGCCGCCCTAGGTCCTACCACGAACTCGACAAGCATCCTGACGCAGCCCGCGCTATACAATTCCTTGCAAAACGGCGAATGCACCATCGGCTCGCCCATCAGCGGCGGGACCCTCGGGCTCGGCAAGACCGACGTCCCGACGCTGCAGGCCGTCTTCGCCGAGCTAGTCGCCTTCAACGTGGCGAACCCGACCACGTACGTCGGCCAGTCGGTCTTCCAGCGGTACGACAACAAGCTCACGCTACAGACGCCCTCGTACGAGACCGTGTATCCGTGGCGGGACATCAAGACGTTCTGGCTTCACCTGAACTTCTACCTCAGCCCGGCTCTGGAGGAGCCGGCCGCAAATCTCACCAAGTCCATGCGCGCAAAGCTCCAGGCCACCAGCGGCTTCGCGACTCCGCATGTCTATGTCAACTATGCTTATGGAGATGAGGGCCCGGCCGCCTGGTGGTCGCTTAAGAACCTGCCCAAGCTCGTTGTGCTGAAGGCCTTGTGGGATCCCAAGAAGCTGTTTGGGAAGGCAAACCCAGTGTCTGGATGTTGAAGAATGAAAATGCGCCGGCAAAGCTCGATCGGATTATTTATTGTAACTGCATGGAAAACCCGAGAGTTAGCAAGTAATTCGCCAGTTAATGAATATATTCGTCGAAATCTTACATGAAAATATGCCAGCAATTAGCTCAAGTATAGGGTACCGAGGTGAGAGCTGCTTTGCAAAGACTGCCAGCAACAAGAACTGATGAGATGTGTTTATTCGGCTTCGAGAGTGTAGGAACATGTGACGCAGAGGCGGTATATTTACCGTGTGCACATGGTAACAAAGCGGCTGTCAAGGGAATGGACTGACACTGTCAGTAGGTGCGCTCCTAAAAGAGAGATATATCAGCGGTGGATCAACCAACAGGTACCCGAAGCTTTAGATCGAGTGATAGTAAGAGCCGTCGTGGGAGGTGGGTGGTCATGAGTGGTGAATGGAGGAATAAAATCAGTACAGTAGATATTAACTCATGAGCTTTCACAAGCGTCGATCCAATGCCGGTATGAGCGCACATCAATATCATGGCCGTGTGTGATCAAGTCGGTCTCTACTGGCTTCCGAAACCCAGTACAATGCCTCAGACGTAGGTGATTCAAGTACCAATGCGTCCAATCCGTCCAGCTGTACAGATACAAGAGTCTTGCCGATCCAAAAGACAAACTCAACAAGAGGCGTACTCAATGCAGTGTATAACCGGCTGAAATGAGTCCCAAATGCATATCCCTCAGGGATTCAAAGGCTGTGCCCAAACAGCTATGATCAAATGGCCCAATCCAAGAAACCATCACCCCAATGAGCGCTGTCCAAAAGCCATATCTAATACAGCACCTACCCAGCAAGCGCAAAGCCCTGCCGGGGTCTATACTCATCAACATCATCCAAGCACAGCATCTCAATCTTCCTCCCCAGCACAATCATAGGGTTGTCCACAGCTCTCCAGAACACATCAGCGGCCCAGATAACCACGGGCGCGAGTATAAACAACCCCGCAAGCCACGCAAAGGTCCTCTGCATCGGACTCTCGCCCCCCACAAGAGCCTTGACACCCGTAGCCGGCATCGCAGGTAAGTAGTCCATCCCGTCCGGCTCGCCCTGCGATGGGAGCCAAGTGTGGCCGACCACGAACCCCTGGAATATCTCCAGCACCGGTCCGTGGACTATATACAGCGCATAGCTCACGCGTCCGCAGTACTGAGCGAGCGGTCCCTCCAGAAAACGGCGGATGAAGCGCACCTCGCCGCAGGACCAGACCGTGAGTGAGGCTCCTAGTGCGAACCAGAGTTTCTGAGGGGCCAGGGGGTCCATACTGGCAAACGGCTCGGGCGTCGTCTCGTGGAAATATCGGATGCCGGGCGTTTCTTCTGCGCCGAAGTTGGGCCAGCCCCCGACAAAGACTGCTGTTGCGATGATGGTCAGGTGCAGTGTTGTCCAGGCAATAGTTCCCAGCAGGGGCTTAGGCGGTACGTAAGACGACAACGTCTCGGATGATTCCCATGTCTTAGAGTGAGTCCCCTGGAGCAGGTGACATTCCGCCAGGAACAGACCGGTGATAAACTCAAAGGCGGCCCATTTGCCGCAGCAGAGGAAGTACACCATCAGACACAGCACGGCTGACTGCCGGACTAGCTGGCGGACGCGGGAGAAAACGAGAATGACCATGAACAGCAGCATCGAGTGCGCAAACTCGATTGGTATGGTCCACAGATGTACATCGTACCCCGGCCTGAGATCGTAGTCCCAAGCCCATGGCCAGGTGATGCTGTGGAAGACGGCGTTCTTCCAGGCCCAGAACTGCTCCGTGAGAGTTGGCAGCGGTGTGCGAAGCCAGCCGCACTGGATCATCAGCATGATGAGGAATGTCGACACCACGCAAGGCCCAAAGAGTCGAATTGGTCTCCGAAAGGCAGAAGACGAGAGAATGGAGAAGCATCTATCCAGATTCCGGGAGTGGATCGACTTGACGGGTTTGTACGAGAGCACGAAGCCGGATATGACGAAGAAGATGTGCACCATTGGCCGGCCGGAAAATATGATGCGAACGAATGGCAGTTGGATCCATGATGATGGTGAGTAGTCTGGATTGAGACCGTATGAGGGGATGAGTGAAGGATGGTTCTCCTCTGTGTAGTGGCAGATGAAGACGACAACGGAAGCGATGCCGCGCAGGCCGTCGAGATAGGAGGTCGGATGCAATTTCCAGCTCTGCCTGTGTTCCGGCCAGATGGCGTCGGCGACGAAGCTGGGGATCAAGGAGCGTAACATGGTTTGTTCTCCATGAATCGAAGTCCATCAACCGAGAGGGACAGATTGCTGAGTGTAGGGGCTCGAAGTGACGCGTGACTCGCCTTTAGCCACCTAGAAGCGATCGTATCCGGGAGTCTATCATTTGAGGATGAGCGGCAGCCAGCATTGCCTTTGTGCGATTGAGCGATGTTTGCATTATGAGAATGACGTTGAAAGTTCAATCCAGAAGGTATCGACGGGAAGGAAAGTCCAGGGGACATGAAACTTGAGACGCAAAGATAAACTGGGGCTGCTGTGGAAAGCTCGACTTACCGCTGTCGGCTAGCGTGGAACCCCTGTCGTCTTAGCCTGGACACAGTGGCTTGTCCTTGGCAGATCTGCAAGATCCCACTCTTGCAAACGCGTCGCTAATTTTCCTGGACGACTCGTAACTTCTGTCCGGAAAGGACGAAAGGAGAGAAAAGAGGAAAGGAATTGTATCTGACATCGGAACGTCGACATATGGCACATATATCTCTCGAGTACGAGTTTCGCTTCCTCGCCCCTGCGGCACTTCGATATGAGACCTCAGTTCACCAAGGGACATTCCACAACGCCACCAGGACGCCATCTCCCTTATTATTACTGGAAACCGTGTTCCTGGCAACTCCACCATGACGTTCTCAGGGGTATATATGATCGTCGCCGGTAACAGTTCTTGGATAATGCAAGCCACACGACAAGACACGTATTGAAAGCTGAACGCCGACTCCCTGCTCTGATCCAGCCTCTCGGGAGAGGGCGGAGATTGCAAAGAGCACTACGATGATGACCGATGATATTCGTGCGATCACTAAAGAACACATGCGCTTTGTGTAGTAGAACTATATGATTGTGCGTCAGGACTGACATTCCCAGTATCACGGCGTCGGTGTCGATTGTCGTGGTTCGACTTGATTCACGCATTGTGTCGCACCATCTTACCATAAAAATCTCCAGAGTGTTGTGCGAGTCTTGCTCGAGTCTTGCCCAAGTCCAAGACACGGCTAGAACCCTCAAACAGTTTGTCGCAGGCAGCTTCTCGAACGTGGATCCCAAAATCATGCAAACATTCGAGATCTGATAGATCTGTGCCAAGGCGAGCTATGCCGGTACGTCCCGGCAACAGCTTGTGCCTACTGCAGTTCAGGTGTGGTGGGTTTCATGCTGTCTTGAAACTATTGATGGTTGTTGCCGATTGGAGCACCTGTCCTCTGGCATAAATGATGCGTCAGCAGCTCTCAATCGTAGGTATGTTCTGGTATTAATCCCTTGCCAGGGTACCAGGCGGTTGTCACACGATTTCGGGTGCTTACATTGTCCAGCGGTGACTCTGTGGTCATTGTCTCTGATCTGTATGGTCGGTAACTCGCTTGTTTGCCATACCTCCTGACAGAACATCGTGCTTCTTTGAGTGATCCCGGCTAACCGGACAACGAGGCAACCACAGCGTCCGCTAGTTATCTTCGTCTGTTTGCTCGGATATAAACAGAGTTGATGTATGCCCCAGCGGACATCGACTTGTCAGATCATGTACGTTGCCGATCGTCCTTCTGATGGTATATCATTTTGAAGTCTCGTTGACAGGTCTAGCTCGATGGATAGGCAACGACTGTGGCGAGCACCTATTCGTGTCACGTCAAATATTGGTGAATCCGTATTCCGATTGTCATGTCCTAGGCTCCTAGCTTTCAAGATGCATGGCCGGAGGGTCCAAGGATAGCCCGCCAGAGACTCTCAAGCCCGACCTTCCTTTTTTCCACACTAACGCCCAACCAGCAAGCCCCTAGAGCCCAGAAAGAGCACGCCATCCATGATTTCATCTTGTCATATGGTACCTTGGGTGAAGATCTCCGAGCAAACCAACCCGCTCCAAGCTCCACCCTTCCTTTCCAACCTTCATGTCACTCGTCTTCCTCCCTGAAGACTGGCACAAAGCGTTGAGAAAAGTCAAGGTTGCTGACTTTATAGATGGAGAGGTCGACCTTGTTGACCTTGTCCTTCTCTTGCTCCTCGTTGGAGTTGTCATATGGAACGAAGGGGCTGCAGAAGTTGAAGAGCTGAATAGGCGGGTACAACACAGCAACGAAGGCCCATCCGATAGCGAGAGCAACAGCTCTAACGAAGAACATGACCATGTCTCCGAAGAGGACTCGGAACCTCGGCGAGCCAAGGAAAGCAGTAGCGAAGACGGTGACAATGGTGAAACCAACAGCGACGTAGGCGACGGGAACCGGATCGTCGGACATGGTTGATGTGAGGTGAGGCATCTCTTCTGCTTGCAACTGGCTGTCGTGATAGGTACTCTTGAGTCTTGACAGCCGAAGGATGATTCTTGGCAGATGATACACCGTGACCGAGGATGCTTGCTACAGAAACAGTCGCGGCCAAAGTCAGCGCCAAATTCAACGCCAAGGTCCCTTCATCCTTTGATGTCCAAGCTGGAAGGCAACTCACCTTGTCGGCCTCAAAGCACCGGTGCGGTACTAAGATCTCGAGACACACCACGCTGATAAATGTAGGTATGATGTGTTCGGAGGCATATTCTTAGGAACAGGTTGAGAATCGGAAACCCGATCCGCCGGACCAGAGAATGGCTGTGAGATTCACCGACCAACTCCCGATCGTGAAATTCACTCCTCAGTCCAGTCGATCGTGCCGATATTCGTTCTTTCCTCTGGTCCAAAGTAGTCACCAGCTAGTGAGGCAGGAGCCAATTTTCCCTCAGCCACCACCACAAGAAACCTGCTCACTATACAAGCCCAAGGTAGGGACCTATCCTCTCACTCACGTTGGGAACTGAGTCACGAATGATCTGAAGCTTATGTCCCATAGAAAACACAAGCCTTGACACTGGACTCGGGTGGACCTCGGAGCATACTTTCCTTTTTAGCACAAGATTCACCTAAGTAAAGTACCTTACCTGCTCTCACTCGCCGAGTCGCCGTGAATCGCTTCACCAACATGAGAGCTATGTACATGGCGGATTAGGCATCCAGTCCAATAACATAATACTGATATACTTCGGGGAAGATGGACATGATGCTCAGCAAAGCCTCTCATCACATTGGTGGCTTTTGACGGCCAGTTACATAAATGCCTGCCCTGTTGTAGGTTGTTGACAGTCAACAACCTCGCTTCTAAAACGAATTCATTCTACCAGTGGCATCATCCTCCTTGATGGGGGATCGTCTCCGAAAACATCGGATGTCCCTCCAAACTTAACCAAAACTGAGGTACCTCTATTTGCAGACCTCGCAACATACGCCTAACCCCTGCAGTCATCGCCAGTCCTCTCCAACTTGACATGGGTCGCGCCTCTCCTAAGTCAACATCTTGTATGTCCAGTTTGCATCTGACCGTTTAGGTGAGCATGAATGCACGAGCTGCCGTTCTTGAGTCCTAGCCATCGCCTTCGTGCATCGGCGAACTTCATCTCACATTGAGTCTTTGGACACTGCTTCCTTCCGAACGATAGTGGTTTCCACTTTGCCACATGTTCGATGTTGTGCTAACACGATGTTGTGCTAATAGTGTTCGTCGAACCCGGCTGCTCTTTGAGCCCACCTTCAATCAGCTAAGTGGTCTCACCTGAGTCAATCTCAGACAATTGCGCCCGGAGCGCGCCTTGCCGGTGAGCTTTGACTCTGCTGAAGCGCATGTATGACAATCAGGCAATGACTGAGCATAGACTGCCGCCGAAATGACTTTCTCGTTTGCGGTACGAGCCACCAGCACGAACCCTCGCCAGTATATGATCATTTGGGCAGTCGTTGATAATCACGCTTCTTCTGGAGAAGCACAGTGACACACATGGGAACTCTCGGCGACAGGTCGGCTTGTTTCCGCCTCTTCGGCGAAAGCTGACAGCAGTAAAGCTAACGGTGGCACTAGTGGGGATTCTATAGCCGTCTATCCAAGAAAAAGTGTTCGCTTGTACTCGGCTGACATCCAGGTTCGTGGGCATCCCAGTCCTCCACACGGCACCGCCACCCCAGACACCGCTATAGTCTCAACACGGACGCTTGGACCAAAAACCACGGTCCATATTGACCCAGATGCTCAGCAGACTCGAGGTGATCAGCAGTGAGCGAGCTGGATTGTTCATTGCTGTTGGTTGACCCGGGCTGAAATTATATACCAGGGAATTTCGAAATGGAACTGGGCCGCCCATACGATGAGATCTTTGTGGAAGACCTGGAGTGGGGTGACCGTACAGGAATGACAGCGGCAATGGGGAGAAGGGCGCCTTGTAGTACTCTCCTTCATAGTCTCTGTGCCTCCCGTGTGGTGGGTATGCTCAAAATGGTCGATGAAAATGTCGGAGGCCGTCCACTCGGGCTCGATAGTCGAAAGACCAGTGTCTACTCTCGGGGCGCTTAGAATAGGCGTACTTGACGCTCGCGAGGGCATTCTCTTACTTGCTGACAGCTCTCAGGGAATCAAGTCCTTGGTGGAAGGCATGATCGCCTTTGGCAACAAGCCGCTTGATGCACATCTCGTTTCAAGGCTCCTTGGGACCTCATGGAACGGATCCATCATCCCTGTTTCTCCTTCGACACCCTACGAGCACTCGTTCCGATAGGAGTGAATCTGATGAGCCCGAAACTCCAAGCTCGCTCCAGTGGTAATTGCACATACGTCTTCCATATACGTTGGATCCTGCTGCTGACGGTGATTGTGGGTGGGCGTTCCGCCGCAGAAGATGAGGTCGAACTTGTCGACCTCTGGGAATATATGGTTGAATTTCAGCTTCTTCGCCTCTGGGCGTCCGAGCGGGACTTCGTGTTCTTCAACCACCATCTCTCCGGCGAGCATGGTGACGTCCATTAACTCGACACGCGTGTCGGGCTCCGGCTCCTCGCGCACATCTCAGTAGCTTTGCCCGCGGTTAACGCCCCTTGGCGGTAAATTGAGATTGCTGGTTTTCCGCAAGAGCCACGTGTGATTCTTTGATCAGGCATTCCATTCGCGCTGCAGCTTCAGTGCGTCTTTCCACGAGTTTGTGAGGTCGATCTTCCATGATGGCCCGTTGTTCGCCGGCAACGATGGTATGGCCTGTAAAGACGTTGCCAGACAGGAGTCCAAGAAGTTTCGATCTTCAACGATGGCAGTTGTTCTTCGGCTTTGGGAATGGGATTGCCTGCGAAGGGATCACCCAGCCAGTATGGGTGCCCGTCGATGGGCCAATGGCGAATGCCACGAAAGCATGAAGAGCATCCGGTTGTGTTAGGCTGCGACGATGTTAGTGAGGGGCTAGGTAGCTCGGCCTCGTTGTGTGTCTGTCTGTTGAGGCCTTCTCATTTTGACACTGAGCTGGCAAGGGGGGTTTTACTTACCTGTCTCGAGAAGCTTCACAGGTTCGGGGCACGGGGAGTAGCCCCGGCTATTGGAGCGGCGGCGGATATTGTCAAATTAACTGTCTCCGAAAAGTCCACATCCATCTTCCTTCAGGTCCAAACTTCCGTTCCAACTCCAACAGGCCGAGGCCAAACCATCTGCGTTTCACAGCCTTATCCTTGTCCGTAACCATTCATTCGAAAAGAGCATAGTTTCATCGAACGCCATGACTCGGTACACTCGGTGCCGTCAGGGTAGAAACGATGCCCTGACGAGTAGGCGGCCGTGGGGGTCAGTGACGAAGCCTAGGGCGTGAGCCGGGTGAAATCCACGACAGAGCTAAAACATGTTAGCAAACATTGAGATTACCCGGGGCAGACACAGGACTTACGCGGATGGCACCACAATCGCACATCGCTTTCTTCGAGTTTAAGACACACTCATTGCTGACGTAAGCAGTTTCAGGGGCAAGTAAACAAATTTCGCCTGGCAACGAGGCTTGGCAACTGTTGTGCGATCTGGTGCCACGATGGAATCCTGGGGCCGACACAGAAAGAGTGTCCTTCTGGTCTTCAGGAGTATCAAAGCTTTCATCATGATTTAGTGAACTGTTGCACTGCAGCCGTGATCGATCCAATTGCCATCGGCGCATCTAATCCGCTGTCGAAGGCAAGCCACCGATAGCAGTCATCAGTCTAGGACTGGCAATCCGCTCACAGTCTCTTGTGATGTTGCCACCATGTCACGGTCAGCGAGTAGGCCCGCTGAAAGGATTTTCGAGCTGAAGGTCCAGTCGAACTGGTTCGGCTTGCAACCCGCATTCTGTCCCAATTTGTCTCCCAGATATGTTGTGCTTATGGCTGAATTCTCGAGGCATTGTTGCTGTGGGCACGCCGTTCTTTTGCTTCGCTCAAGCAACGACTTTACTTGCTTTATGAGGGCAAACACAATTCCCGTATGCTTCCGCGAGCTCAATAATTTTTCGAGATGATGACCTCGTCATAGACGACGACTTTACACCATACCTATCTGGGCAACCAAGATGACAAAAAAGACCCAGCGACGATACGATCAGACGATTAGACGATTAGACGACTGAACGGACAGCCAAGGTCTTGTCCCGTGTAAATCTTCCAGCTACATTCAATAGGATCCTGTTACATATCGAAGCCAGACGATGCAACAACAAGGCAGGTACCAAGTTCTACCTCGAGACATCTAACACCCTAAAACTATCGTGCGGTGACTGAGGAGTGATACTCTCTTGGCTTGTACTACACCAAAAGTGTACACACCATAGTCCGCAAGACAAATCTATCTACAAAATGGCAACAAATGTGAAAGTTTTCATATTCACACCAGAGCGAAACAGCACGACTGTTATATCTTGAACGCTTGGCGAGCTGCAAGGTAGCTAAGATGATGACCGAGGCCGTTACCAGCCATGCCAGTGGCTATGGCTTCCTTCAATTCTCCAGCGGAGCCTTGATCAGCAGCGCCGGTCAAGATGCTAGGCACCTGCTTCCAAACCTTCCCTGTAGCGGTAACTCTCTACAGCAAAGCCTCAGACCCAATTTGGTGCAATGTCCATCTTCTCTTGAATGTGAATGAGACTGCTGACAGAAGCTAGATAACACCAGTTATGAACGGTTATCATGCCAGACTGGTGGCCCTCACATACTACCTTCTGTTCCTGGTGGTGATGAATATATGGCAGAGTTAAGGCCTGCATAGCTGGCTCGAATCTGGCTATAGACTAACGCCCCTCCAGATCGATTCGAGTCCCAGTCAAAGCTGCCAAACACGACCACCGAGTCCCCACCCGACTTGGAGGACAGAGAGCTCTGTGGGACGGTAGGGGCATGGACGTCACTCTAACCCTCAAGGCTTCCTTCTTGTGGGAGCCCTACAGCTGCTGTAGCCTCTAGAAGGAGGTGCCGGGTTCTCGTTGAGGTGTAAGGCATTTTCTGCGGCAACAGCCCAATGAGGATCTCCATGGCGACGCCCAACACCCGATATAACATGTTCTCCCTCGTCTTTTACTGGATACACTACTGACTTGTCTAGCTCGCAGAATAGAGACTTGTTGCTCCCGGTGGAGTCAGGCAGGGCGTAGTGCACAATGACGCTGGAATGACTGTGGATAACGAGTCATGGTCCATTCTTCTTTTCTTCCATTAAGGAAGCTGGTCGCTTCGCAGCACCAAGACAGCTAATGCGCCGAAACCAACAGTCACAATGACTGAAGTTACCTGATCTTTTATTTATAGCGTAATTAGGTACACAAGCGGTCAACCGCTATCCTTTCTGAACACTGCATAGCCTAAGGACCATCTTGCCTATCTTCTCCGAACTCTTGTGTGTCTTCCCCAATGCCAACAACACCGAGGCGTGCTCGGTATCTCAGGTACATATCATCCTTGCGTGGTTACATGAGGGGGAGGTCGATTGTATCCTACAAACTGTATGCAATACTTTCCGTGGCAACAACGCCGTCGATCTAAGGCTCAATTCAGCTCACAAGTAATTCGACATCACAGTTCTGCACCGCTGTATCTAGGTCCCGGTGTAGTGAGCTTGAGTCGGAAATTTGTATCCATCACGACTCCAAGTTCTCGATCCCACCAAGGAAAACACGTACCCTGCGTTTCGTACCAGCAGCTCCGTGCCGACTCTGGCCTCCTCTGCGACCAGCGCTTATGTCTCTATGCAAGGCAAGGTAAGGTATCTTGCCAGTGTTGCAAGGTGGACTAGTCGTTTCTTGGGAATGCTAAATGCGATACACGTGTAGCTTGTAAGTATTCCTCAAATATGCATGCATCCAAGCGTAGGACATCGTATATAGCCTGCTAGGTTACTTCTTCCACCAACAACCAGTTCCACTAACATAATAGCCGCCATTAGCAGCCTGGCAGAGCAAGATCAGAGAGTTAGATCTTTGAGACTCGTCAGAGAAGAGGCCCCATTGCTAAGGACCGCAATAACTCTACAGATCGCACGCACTCGCACGCACTCGCACGCACTCGCACGCACTCGCACGCACTCAAGGGACGAAGTAATCCCCCCAGCATTACACTTAAGTCAACATGCCATCTTAAACATGGTACTTTACATATGTAGTAGTACAAGGTGTGTCGGTGTAGGTATCCTCACACTACTGTCCGAAGAATACTCACACATATAGTAATCAAACTACGTAATTAGTTTAGTTCCATATCTAATAGATTCAAGTAATAGGGAAAGTAAAGTAAGTGAGTACTCACTCACTCAGTCGATGAACGATAGAGAAGATAAAATTACTTTAAAAAAGTAAAAATAAAAGGTAAAAAAATAAAAAAGATTAGCGCAGCCAGGACTTGAACGATTGACCGGGAGGCTGGCCACCAACGAGAACGGGCGTTACAAGCGAGGATGGTCAGGCCGATCAACCTGCAATCATGCCGTTCTACCAAGTAGCCCTGGTATGTCCTGGACTGCGTTGAAACCACTTCTGGTATCGAAGCTTATATACCACTTCCGCACCGAGGGCCTCAACTCAAGTGCCCATGATACAGGAACCGACCAGGTTGGCATTCGGGCCTGATAAGAGCTTGGTACTTGCTTACTTACCGTAAGTGTCACCATCAACATCATCGCCAACCCCATTGCTGTCAATCACCATCGCCGCCAACCACCATCGCCGCCAACCACCATCGCCGCCAACCACCATCGCCGTCAACCACCATCCCCGCCAACCACCATCGCCGTCAACCACCATCCCCGTCAACCACCATCGCCGCCAACCACCATCGCCGTCAACCACCATCGCCGTCAACCACCATCGCCGTCAACCACCACTCATCACCGCCATATGCTATTTGTCTTCAAGTACTTTGGAACATGCTCATTGATTTTCATGAGACTGAACGGTGTGGATATCTGTGAATGAATCATACATGGCGCATTATTTAGACAAACTACTCCTGCAACGTTAAGATCAATGACCGATGCCGTTTTCTTACCTACCTTACCTTCTACATCATTTCTGCCTCATTTTCTCAGATCACAGGTCTTAGGAAACTTAATCAAACCGCACTTCACTAACGACAGCACTCCATCAACCTTATCTACCTTCCTGCCACTGTCATTCACTCACCTACCACAGTTTGAGCTTTCGAACAGTGGTAAACCCCACAGGTATAACTGTTCTTCGCAGTGACTGTGACCATACTTTTTACCTTCCACTCACCGATTAACGGCCGTGGCTCTTCCTCAAATCCCGATGACCAGAATAACTCTTTAGTCATCTCTCTTAACAACAAACTCACCTTTCTACTCTCGCTGACGTCTTTTGAATGGCTTCATCCTGAGCGAAGAGCGAAGTATCTCTTCATCACCTTTTATTTGAGTTAGCCATTCGACAGTCATCCTCTGTTATTTACACAGACCTGCTAGCTGTTGAGTTCGCTCCTGCTCGATCCAACTGCTGATTGCGCTACAGTAGCACACGGTCTATTACTTACCTTTTTATTACGAAATCGTGCTGAATACACCCAAATCACCCGTTCGCCGCCTTCTCCACCCCGACTGGACCTTTGCACCAAGTGTAGATCATCTTCTTGAAGAAACTCGTTTGCTTCACTGGAGACAACACCCTATCACATCTCTGCCGAGAACCGCACACGCTGTCTCGACCAAAGTCATTATCCTATTACATTCTGATGTGGCGTGGCCAGTGACAAGTCTTTTACAATTCTCGCGGTCAAAGCTCATCACGGCTCTCATAATGGCTAGCTTCCGGAAACCTACCACGGTGAAGTCGCTCCCAGGCTTTGAGTTTCAGCGTGGCCCCATCTTCTCCAGTGACATGGAGATCAGCCTTCGAGTCTATGCTGCTCTCATCGGGGAAGACATCTCCAACCTCTCTCTTCAAGAGGCCATCGACAGGGCGTGTCACTCTCTTGTGAAGGTTTTCGAGACGGCCCTGCAGTACGAGGATTTATACCGTGCTCTCCGGGGCGGACATGACTTCTGGCGGGTGGTGACGGGCAACACCGCCCTTTACTATGACCTCGCCGCCGCCGACATGAAGGTCATGCTGGTCGCCATGGCAAAGGCCCGCAACATGTACAGTGGCAGTGCCGTTCCAAGCTACCTCAACACGCTTGTGGACAGATTCATCGCACTGGAGGACGGGACTCGTCTCATGGGCGCCCCGCACACGTTCACTGTGGTCGTCTCCAGTGCCACAGCGGCGGAACAGGAGTCGGAGCAGATGATCGGCGGCCTTGCCTCCAATTTGCGAGGCATGAATATCCTGCAATCATGGCCTCCATCCTACTTCACAACTCAGGACCTCATTTTTCTCACAGACAAGGACGTTGCAGCCGTCCTCGGAGGTGTGAGTACAGAAAACAGCTTAACACGCCTGCCACTTCCCCCCACAAACTCCAGAACCCTGCCAATGACTCTCCAAGTTAGCCTCTGCTACCTGGCCTTGACGCACAGCGAGAAAAAGGACTGGGCGTTGTTTCTCACCCCGGTTGGCTTCCTGGACTACAACCGCCGTAGAGAGTGGTACGCTTTGGCCGGACGACAAACCAAGATCTTTGCCACCGTCCCGCACTTTCTGGCATACGCCGCCGATGCCATGTTCCAACGTAACAAGAACTTCGCAGTCGGTATGTTGGCACACTGGCTGCTCCGCAAGCGTAACCTGCAGCGCACCACCAACTTCGACGATAACGACCCGGCAGATCTATGGGCCGGCCGCGAGATGATGCGCCGTTACGCCACGGTGGTGATCCTCCGCCGGATCGCCACGCCCGTCGGCAAGCGACTGCATGTCATCTGGTACGACCCGTGGCGCCACGACGGCGAGATCAAGAGGCAGTTCGGGCATAGCCAACATGCCATCACGGCCTATCGCGGGGAGGTGGCGGAGGCCATCAAGGAGTGGGCCGTCGAGAACGGCGTGGAGATCGAGCGCCAGTACTACGGCGGCCCGGTCAGCTCGGGGCAGGGCGTGGCCGGAGACTCGGTCAGGCAATGTCTCAACTATATCGAGACGCTGGCGTCGGCCAACTCCATGGCGGACGGGCTGCCGGGCGAGTATGATCAGCCGGAGTTCGAGAGGCAGGGATATGTGCTCACCAACTAACGGAGAGTGACAGGATGGGAGGGTGATTGTGTGGCATTGCGTGGGAGGGGGCGATCTGCGTGCTAAGGTGCCTCGTTACCGGAGGGTCTGCTAGTTGTTTTTGCAAAAAAAGTCTCTTCTCAAGATGACAGGAGAATATGCGTTGATTAAGGCGGCGTCGATAGCAGTACATTTGATCAGCGTATGCAATCGTCGCTCGCCAGGCAGTTGGCCCATCGGGCTGCTAGTAGGTCCATAGGAAGCAGCAGAGTCGGAGCGTTCTGCTCATGGTGGTGGTTGAAATAAAGTTGCTTTATTGCAGCTGATTGTCTGTCCTCAGCTCATCTCCTCCCTGACCCCTGCCAACACTTGTGCGAGGTTCATGATACAGCTCCAAGAAAAGAAGCACTTTACCCAACACGGAATCGTTTACGAGCCATGGGCTGCACGACTTATGTCATGTTTGATCCCAAAGCGTAGGGATGGCGCGGAGTCTGCATCTTAGCGGATCTGGGAAGATGGGACAGCGTGGTCTCGCTATAATACTATTCCTGGTGCAGAAGCACATGTCAACGCCAGCCAGGGTGTTCTGGCTGTGCCGCGATCCTACCTCCCCCTCAACTTGTCCGATGCCCCAGCTACATGTACCTTACCTTATCTAGACCCCACTGCGAAGTATGTTGTGTGACACATTTTTCAGACGTTGCGGCATCTGCAAGCATTTCGCCGACGCTTATTGGCATCGACGGGTGGTCAAGTGTCGTAGACAAGAAGTTTGGCTGCATCGAATTCTTGTTCAGTGGCGTCAACTGATCGACAGCTCTGGGTACTAGTACCTGTATATAAGTACCTAATACGGGCACATCTCGACAAGCCCTTAACTCTAAATCCGTGTCCTTGCATCTTGGATCGTCCCAAGCACAATCATCCAAAGCTCACATCATGTGCAAGTACGCCAAGCAAATGCGCAAGTTTAAGGAGTGCAAGGACAGAAGAAATCCTCATGTTCTTACCACGAGAGTTATCACCGCCCCATGCGAGACCAAGAAAGAACTACAATGTGAGAAGCTAGAGTTGGACGCAAAGACTGTATTTGGGTCGGTTTCTGTGAGCGGTGCCTGTCCATTGTGCCCAGCACAGTGAAGTGAGGCCCCCTGGACCCTATTCCATTCTACAAGTATATCTTTTGCTAATAGTAACAACGCTACAGTGTGGTATCATGTCTTTTCTGATGAAGTCACTGGATGATGTTGCAGACAGTAGCTTCGTCATGCCATATGAATGTCAGGGTGGAATAATATACGGCATAGTGGTTTCCGGTCCTTCGCTCCCTTCAACACAATGTTCTTGCCGGTGGTCATCGTCAAGTTTGCACTCCAATGTATCTTTACCCATAGATGCGACTAGTCGTGTCATTGCCTCAAAGACTTGCTTGGCACTGTCAAACTCTTCGTCCCAGCACTTCCTGATGATCAGACCAGCCAGATTACCCACCAGAGAAGGGAACTCCTCTCGCGCGTACTTCGCTTCGACTTCTTCATCTGGAACCCCTTGGAAAGGTCTCTTCCACGTTGTGATCTCGTAGACTGCAGACCCCAACGCAAAGAGTTCTCGTTTGATTGACGGCCGATCCTTGAACGCTCTACCGCGTAAAGGTAGTTCGTATTGAGTTTCTTCGCAGAATGTCGGCTTGAAGTCATAGCCCTCGAGAAGCGAAGCGCCGAAGTCGCCAAGCTTGACACGGTATCCGTCGAAGAGGAACAAATTCCGACAACTCATGTCGCAGTACTGCACACGCTTCGAGTGGAGGTAGTCGAGTCCCGTCACGACATCCAGTGCCATTCTGAACCGAGTATGCACCGGAAGAGGTTCGTCTATATGCTCATTGATAAACTGCCGGACGCAGCCCAGCGGAGCCAGCTCGAGGCGGAGGGAATGGACGCCAGGACAGTGTTGTTCAAGGCCGAAGCACCTAAGGATCTGCGGGTGGCCACCGAGATGTTTGTAGATCGTGGCCTCTCTCGCAAGGTCTTCCTCACAATCTTCTCGACCAAAGAAATACTCTCCATCCTTCCAGACCTGGTAGCCCTTCAAGACCGTCTTGTTGTCAGTCGTAGTGACGTAGCATGTGGCCCCAAGCCCCAGCAATTCATATGGCATGCTGGATCTCAGCGTCTCGAAAGCGGGGACTTTGCGATAGATTCGAGAATGGCCGCCGACATGAATGTCACAACCGCTGTCTGACAGTTGATGCATGTCGTGAATTCACGAAACATTGGAAAGGGAAGGTACTTGAGCACGGTGTCGGGGTGAGGTTTATCCGATCCGAGCGGAAATGAGGCCATTGAATAGGCCGCTTTGCGTGCACAACTAACACTAACATTGTTGCCATTTTGACTCAACATAAATCAGTTCTCCATAGAGATTGCCAAATGCCAGAACATTCGGAAGTCAAGCGACGCCATCATTGACACCGCGTTCGGGCAGCGTGGAAGTTTATCGTAAAAAAATAAAAAGAATCGAACAAGGAAAGCTACTGGCTCACAGATCAGTACTATTCCCAATGATAGTGACAGCGTGTTCTCAGGCAATGATACGCGTGAAGCTACCCCTATTGTCAACTTGCCAGCCGAAGCGTTCCTTGCAATCCGCGACTTCATCACACCCTCTGGGATACACCTCCACGATGCCTAAAGACCGTCGATACGCGCGCCACAGCGTCGTGCTGACTGTGACACCCTGTGTCAGAGTAGACGCCATGTTGAATACGTAACGCACGCATGTCCCTCAAAGTGATGCCTACCAGGCTACCATATACCGAGGTACGGGATTTCAAGGTTCCCCTAGTACGCAACCGCCACCATCTTCCTCATCTGAGGAGCTACCTGAATCATCCCACACCCTCCGTCCCTGTTCTTCATTGGTGGTGGGGGTCACCTCGTCGTAGTAGTACGGGCATAGATGCTCTTGTCCTTTCCAAAGCTCTTCGAACATCTTTCGGGTGTAGTAATCGGCGTAACGGGCCCTCCTAGGCCGATGTCGAAACTGCGCAATGTCGTAGTCGCAGTCGGCAAGGACAACGTCCCACAGGTCCTCCGTGATGCTGTTATACCAGGCCTTACACGCAACTTCGGAGACGTTGCGACCTGAATCGTCAAGAGCGAAGACATCGGCACCGCATCGAATAAGATACACTTGTGCCCGCCGAAAACGCTACAGGTCCATTATTCCTGGCCTCTCCCCGGGTCAGCAGGTTTGTCCGATTTTTTATATTAGGTACGCTCAAGCTGGCACCAGTTGATATCAACTTGAAGACAAGAGCCTCGGCAATACCAGGCGAGCCGGTGTTTCCAACGTACGCATCGAGAGCATCGTAAATTTCCTTGGGGTCCCAGCTCTTCTTCTTATTGGTAGTAAAGGCCCTATCCAGGCCTAATTGCGAGTTGTCCTGCCCGGCATTAAGTCGGCGGCGCTTCAGAAGCTCCTCGGCCAGAGCGTCGTCGTCGGCAGTCCGCAACCTAGGTGACGGCGGAGAGGAGATTGGCCGTGGCAACAGAGTCAGAGCAGGAAGGCTCCCGACTCCCCATTCAGCCGCCTGGAGCTCTTTGCCAGGCACCTCGCCGACGATCCCCCCGCTGTCGTCGACTTCTTCAACAACTCTTGTCCCAGACTCCTGGCTAAGAGACAGATCAGAAACCTGCTCTAAAAGCAGGTTCAGCATGTGTATTACCTGGTCTCGTTCGGCTCTCGATCCGCCCATGGCAGCACGGACTGTCTCGTGCATATTCTGGGTCTCATTGTGTATGTTGCGGGTCTCATTGGTAATGTGCGTCATCGTATCTCGTACAGTTTGTGTTACGGTCGTCTGCTGCGCGATTATGGTGGACTGGCTTTCTCTGATTGTCTGTTGCACTGAAAGCTCCCGTCGAACAGCGCCTAGGTCATCCTTGACCTCAAAGAGAGTATCACTGCATAAAATACGGATTAGTGATTACCTGCTCGCCGGGAATCATGTAGTCATATGAAGTACCTGTCTAGGACGTTGAGGTGCAAGTTCAAACCGGCCGTATGTCCAACAACGACAGCACTGATCTTCGCCAGATCTTTCTCATTCAGAAAGACCTTGATCTTCCTCCACTGCCTTGATAGACCTGACCCATCATCGGTGACTAGCTTCTTCAGCTTCTCGGCATATCTTGTCATGTCGTCGGCGCATGATTTGACCTTGGCTGCGAGAGCCTCGTCCGGGCGCTCTGCTATGATGCGGCAGCTAGCAAGTCTTTCGAGGGTTGACTGCAGGCTCATAATGTCTGCCTCGGCTCGATCGACGGTCTCGCTGCCATCTTTAACTGATGCGAGGATATCATGGATCGTTTTAGCACTCTGGAGGCCAACGATGACAAAGGCGAGTACGCTCGCGCCGACGCCTAGAGCCTCCATCACGGAGTGCAAATGATAAGGGTAACGGCCGACGGTATGCGACGTGCGAGAAAGATCGGGCTTTGTCGATGTGTAGATAACACTTTTTTAGACGTCTGCAAATACAGTCCTGGGTTGACAGGATTGTAAAGTCGAGGACAACACGGAGGGTCTGCGGGTTTCGCGTCGAAATGCACGAGTGCCTCAGCTGCTGTGGTCTGCCTTGCAGCCAGCCTCACTTCTACTCGCCCAATAGAAAGACAGGAACTCGGCATTGTTAGCACACCTTTTCTATTTGCTCTCAAATATCGCGATTCCTTCCCTTTGGGTGAAATACTTCCTCGGCCCTTCTAGGTTGACATCGACAGCAGCCCCGGAATTTCCACGTCTTTATAAGATTGCAATAAAGACCAGCATCGAGCCACAAGGTTCAAATATCACTGTTCAAGCACTCGTTATGCAGATTGATCCGAGTGAAAAGAAGACCGCCAGGATAGCAGACATCCCGTTCGGGCTTACATTGTGCCCGAGAAATCGACACCCAGCGATGAAGGCATGAAGGAAAGGGTTAAAGCGTCGGCCTCAGCCAGCGGTCCAGCTTCCATCCCCGAACAAGAGTCTTTCGGGGAAGATCCCCCCACACTGGTGACAGCGAAAACTCTCGTCCTCATCCCGTCAGGTCGTCCCTCGTTCAATATCTCCTCAACCTTGGCACACCAACGCAGCGCCAGCTCCTCCTCGACCCTCTGCTTCTCAGCGCGAGGAAGCCATGCAGGCGTCATCCACACTAGGAAGGAACACTCGATCTCCACCACCCTCAGAGACCCCATCTTCCTCAAGCCTTCGTCAATCCACCGCCTACCACCGCTCCAGTCCTCTTTCATCGTGGTCTCGTCTCTGTCTCGACCCTTCTCGAACCACGCGGTGGGGAAGTCACCGGAAGAGAGATTGATCCTCATGGTCCTCACCCCCGGGAGCAGGGCGCAGACGTGTTCTAGCCGGCATCGAAACGAAGGGCTTAGCCCGTGTTCGTTGGCGGGCCTGTCATATAACTCGTGAAGGCCCATCGTAAAGCGGACATGTCTGATGGCGGCGCGTTGCCAGGATTGCATGGGCCGCAGGACTGCTTCGCAGTAGCTGACGGCGGACGTCATCCACTCCGTGAATACGAGCTCGTTTGTCTGGAAGGGGACGAGACGGGCTTCGGTGTAGATCTGTTTGCAGGCACAGAGCAGGTTGCGGGGAATGTAGCCCAGTGGTTTTGAGGAAGGGAGTGGCTGGTAGCTGGCCGCTTCACGAGCTATGCTTGCGGATTGGTTCTGTCGTGTGATGCGTGATGTAACATATCTCCGTATACCCCGGGCTGGATACCCGGGGAGTTCACGCTCGACTCTGGGATGCGCGTCGAGCACATGTCGATAGATCTGCTGTCTGATCTCCAATGGGAGGTGGAGGAAGGAGATGCAGACCTCATCTGCACAGGATTGGTCGACCACTATGGCACTGTTGTCCATAATGGCCTATGACTGAGTGCCTGCAACTATACTTGACTCTGAGTCTCGGTGGATGATGATAAAAAGAGAAAGTCATTACTCAAACCTCGCAGCACACAGGCTGCATTTAACTTTGGGCGTAGGCTGTGATCCTCCCCTCGAGTGGAGGCTTCTTACCAGCCCAACCCTCTGCTGCTGCCATTAGTTCGTCATCTGCATCTCGTGTCACGGCCATACCGAACAGCAACAAGTCAGCCATGGCAAACGAGCACTTTGACAAGTCATTGGTGCCATGGTTCAGGACTCCACCCTCCACGAAGCTTGGAGGTTGAATCAAAGTGGTGGGTTCAAATGGAGCTGAACTGCAGACACGCCGCTAGCGCTGCCTGCCAAGCCAGTCTAAGAGAAGGCCACCGCGACGTTGGAGTGTCGGGTCAGCGCTAGCGTTGGCTTTAAGTTCCGGGGCGAGTTCATCATCGGGAATTGTGAAGTAGATCTGTTCGCAACACTCTCGAGGTATCAGTTGAGCACGACGTAGAATACATGGCAGTCAAATGGACGATATGAAGTCAAACAACGGAAAGCGCTGAGATATTCTTATTGGAGTTTCGCCTGATACTTCGCAGCCGGGCAGGTTTGAAGACCCATGTCACGTACCGCTCCCATCCCTCTTTGAGTCTGACATTGCACCCAAAATGGCCAATAACCCGTCGCTTACTCACCCGCTATGTCAAATAGGCAGGTCATGCAGGTCGTGCAAAGCTTGAGTTCGAACTCTCTTTATGATAGGGCTGCTAACGAAGGTCCAGCTATAATAGAGCGTAAGCCCTAGGACCCAGAACCATAAAAAAAAGGCAGAGGAGCACAGTCCTTAATGCAGCCTTCGTCTAACGCCTAGGGCATGTTTGTTTGCGCCAGGGGTGTAGATCCTATGCGCCACTCCCGTGCATACACAAAATACCTCCTGCGGACTAGGCACTGCAGGGATGTAGACCAGGGCGAACTGCATATAAGGTGGTTGATTGGGGAGGAGTAACAAGTCCTGAGATTCAAGTCTCCTAACAAGAGTTAGCACGACTCGAATTAAGCTGTCAGGGCAATGACCCGACTCACCAAGAGAAGAATGACATGGTAGCGTGATGTCCCGGAAGGGATCTTGGCCAAGCTTGTAAAGTAGCGGTTGTGCCCGTTCTCCGAAAGCCGTCTGAAGGACAATGTGTCGATAGAGAGAAGATGCCGTTTAGAACAACACCATATCCCTCATCCGCTTCACCGGCCCGGCCCTCCCCTCCGCCCAGCCCCAGCCCTGGCCTTCCTCGTAGTCTCCGTCTCGATATTCCCCGGCAGGCTAAAATCACCCCGAACCCCAAACCAAAGCACATGCTCCGGCTCAACCCTCGGTCCCTGGTTCTGCGACTGCGCCACCGGCGGCTTCGCAGCCGGCGCACCCCCGGGACCGAGCATAACCACATCCTCGTCCTCATCCACCTTCTCCCCCTCCTCATCCTCATCCTCACTCTCCTCCTCCTCCTCCTCCAGATCCCTCTTCAGCCCCGTCCGCACATTCTCAACCCCCATCTCCCTCTCCTCAACCGTATACACATCCTGGCTCTCCCCCTCCACAAACTCCGTGATCCTCCCCATCAACGCATCCCTCACATCAGCCCAGAGATCCGTAAGCGGGTCACCACCAACATCATCCTCGTCCTCGGGCCTGTACCCCTCCTCATCCTCCTCCTCCTCCTCCTCCTCTTCCTCCCCCCTCCTCTTCCCCACCTTCCCAGACTTACTAACCTCCACCCCAGCCCTAACAGCCGTATCCCGACACTCCTCCACCCACCCCTCCACATCAGGCTCCAGCTTCTTCCGCAGTATATTCTGCAATATCATCTCGTGCTCCCTGCCCGGGAAATTCGTCGACGGATGCACGGCCAGGCGCGCGAACAGGTCCTGCCGGTCGGTGAGGAGGTTGTGCAGCGAGAAAAGGTTCTGCTGCGCGATGCGCGCCGAGGCCTGCAGGGAGGACGGGGTGGGGAGCGGGTTGCTGCGCGCGATGTTGTCTTGCAGGGACTTGAGGTTCGCCGTCAGCGTGGCGAGCCGCTGGCGCAGGGATTCGAGGGTGCGGAACTCGTCTGCGTCTAGGCTGAGGGTCGACATGGTTGCGGTGGGCGAGGGGGGGTTTGTGTGTTGGTGTGGTATTTGGTAGAGAGGGTTAGACAAGATCCTCCTCGTCGGGCAGTTGTGGTTGTAAAAAGAAGAAGCAATTCGTGAACGCGACTGTCTGTTGGATGTTGTAACCGAAGCTTTGTTGGAGATCGAAGCTCGAAGTTGACCGTGGGGTTAAAGTGGGGCGGATTGTGACAGGGAACACCCCGGTCGGGTTTAGGAGCTTGGGCCTCTTCGTTCGGTTGCTCCTTCCCTTCCCCAACTCTCTCTTCCCTCGGGATGCGTATCATTTGTCCACAAGCCGATTGGCCTCAAGGTAATCCAGCATCGCCTGCGTTGAAATCATTCAATATTTGTTGAACATGGCATGCTTTCTCTTTCCTCCACTTGTGCCTTTGCATCCTTCGCACCTCATTCTCATAACCTGAAGAGCATCGCGTCCTCAACCGTAGAGAGCTCGGGAGCCAGGACCGCGGTTTGTTCTCAGCGGTAGGACGTGGCGAGAGGTGCGTGAGACAGTACCTTCTATGTCTCTTCCTCTCCAGGTGCCTTCTCAGAATGGTGCGATGGAATGGGGCGGTGCTGTGATAGTTCTTCCTTCATAGATGCAAGACGGATTTCTGCCTCTTGATTCGCATCATGGTTGGTCGATCCTGGCTGACGAAGAGGAGACCCTTGGGAAGCTCTTCGAGGTTGAGGTGACGCGCGATCGAGCTAGGAATGTACCGCCCGACACTCGGGAGGCGCGGGAGAGTGACACGTCTCTGGGCCATGGTCACAAATAGTGCGGTTAACAGTCTCACGAGTATTTCTGGTATTTTCCTGCAAATGCGATGAGTGTTGAGCTGTGTCAAGGCGATGAAGCAAGGCATGGCAGCCATGTCGCTTTATATATCTCGTTAACCTTCGACAATTCACCGTTCATAAGACGAAGGGAGTGAATCGACAGGAAAACCTTATACTACAAAACCTTGATCTCAAGAGAGCCTCTACGGCGTAGCGTTCTCGATTACGCGTCTAAACCTTCTTCACGCTCGCCTCACTGTAACGACATGTATTTGCAATTTTTGTATTTCCTCAGTTGGTATCCGCTAACTCCGGCTTGACTGCGTTGAAAACTTGTTGAAAATTCCATGTAAGAGGAACGCCTCGCTTGCATAAGTTGAAATCATAATCCGCCGCCTCAGTCCCTTATCTCCCGACAACCTTCTACTGCCCATGCGAACCCGCCTGATCACACAGCACAAACGGCCCCGTCTCCCGTCCCCACTGATCGACAGCAGGGTACCGCGCCCGCCTCTCCAGATCGTCCAGCGGGATGTGGCTCCGGATGTACTTCTCCCTCCCGTCGTCCTGCGGGTTGAAGTCCCAGCTGGTATACTGGCCCTTCTTCAGCGCGCCCCAGACGAGCTTCCGCTGGCGCTGGCTCTGCAGCACTTCCTTTGTAATAGCGTCGAAGTCCCACCTCTGCCGGGCTTCCTCCTCGAAGGCGTCGAAAACGGCCTGTGCTTCCTCGTCTTCGGGCGAGAGGGGCGTGGACAAGGTTTGTTTCTTGTGCAGGAGCTTGACGAGGTCGTTGAGCTCGAGTGGGTCCGCGGCGAGGTTGAAGAGCATGGAGCCGTCGGTTGGGCAGGTGATGTACTTCCATGGCCCGCGGCGGATCATCATGAGCGGGCTGATGGTGCCCTCGCCTGTGTACTCGGCTATGACTGTGTCGTGGCCCTCGCGGCCCTCGAGATGGGGGAGGAGGGAGAGACCGTCCATAGGTAAGCCTGGTGAAGGCTTGGTGCCGACAAAGTCGCACATGGTGGGTAGGATGTCGAGGGTTGAGACGTTCTGCGTGACGCGGTGCGGCGTGAAGAGTCTGGGGTAAGAGACGAGGAGAGGGACGCGGACGGATGGCTCGAAGTAGTTCATTTTGTACCTGCGGACAATTGTCAGTGGCCGTCATCTGGTTTACGCGAGTTGCTGAACTTACCAAAGCCCTCGCTCACCAAGCATATCGCCATGGTCGCCGCTGAACACAATAATAGTGTTCTCGTCCAACTTGCACCGCCTCAGTGTCTCGAGCAGCTTTCCGATGCAGTCATCCACATAGCTGACGGCGCCATAGTACGCACGTCGAGCCCTCTTGATCTGGTCCTCATCAAAGTCGACGTCCCACAGGTCGCAAACCTTGAGCAGTCGCTTGCTGTGCGGGTCTTGCTGGTCCTTGGGAATCTGGACCTTGGGCAGCTCGATGTCGACGCCCTCATACATATCCCAGTACTTCTCCTCGATTGTGTACGGGTCGTGGGGGTGTGTGAGAGAGACCTGTAGGTTGTGGCAAAATAAGGTTAGTTCCCGGGGACTAAGGTATGATGCAGATCAATGTGCATAGGGCTTTGGGTTTGGGGGTGTCCTTGGCCGCCTTGCAACAACCATTACGTATTGTGGGATGGGGGTTCCATCGCTTCACGTGTCCGTACTTACAGTCAAGGCAAAAGGGCGAGCATCTGGTCCAGCTCGGACATGGTCATACAAGAATTGTGTCGACCGGTACATGACTTCCTCGTCGTAGTCAAGTTGGTTGCTCCTCACACAGGGGCCAGCTTGGAGGATAGAGCTGGCATTGTGGTACCACTCAAGGCGAGTGTCGGGCTCGTCCCAGTTGACGACCCAGCCGAAGTCGCCGGGGTAGATGTCACTGGTCAGGCGCGTCTCGTAACCGTGCAGCTGGTCCCCCACGAAATGCATCTTGCCCGCCAGGACGGTTTGGTAACCCTCCCGGCGAAGGTAGTGGGCGTATGTCGGCACGTCACTTCCGATCTGAGATGCGTTATCGAATGCCTTGATCTTCATCGGCAGCTGGCCCGTGATCATGCTCATGCGGGACGGCGCGCACAGAGGTGACGGACAGTAGGCCGAATCGAACTGGACAGACTTGGCGGCTAGCTTGTCAAGGTTAGGCGTGAGGATTTGTGATTCAGCGTTGTACATTTTCAGCAGGGGTGCTGCGAGCTGGTCGGCCATGATGTAGAGGATGTTTGGCCTCTGGCTATTGGGAGCACTACTAGCAGCAGCAGTGCCGCTTCCTCCAGCTGTTCCTCTGCCACCGACGCCGGAGAACACTCCCGGCACTGGAGAGGACGGCATCGAGTTGAGGTCTGGCGGTGCCATGTTCGGTAAGATGTCAAGAAGGTAGGTAGTTGTAGAGGGCGTATGTATGCCTGTCTGCTGTCTACGGAGAGACACACCAGCAAGAGCAGGTAGTAAAAGGCAACCGGCTAGATAGACCAGAACCAAAGAGAAGTAAGAACAGAGTTAATCCTCCAGGCGAGCAACAAGAAGACGGTAGAGTAGTAGCAGGTCCAAGTGAAAGAGAGTGTTTTGAGTGCCGAAATGAAGATGGATCCCGCTGCTCTTGACTCGCAACTCCTCTCGTGTCCAGCCTTCACCGATTTTCCCGAAATCCACAGGCCAACAAATGTATCTATGGGGAAATACACTGCGACAGTTAGACTTGGATCACCTCAATTCGAGCAGAAGCTGACCAAAGAGCTGCCAATGTGAGACGTGACCGAGAGGTCCGAATCTGGGGAAACAGAGGGCAATCAGTGATTCGAGAGCACGCAATCGCGGGCTCCACGTAATCCTAGCGGATGGTGCAATCGGCGCGGGAAATGGAATAATAGCGGGAAGTCAAAGAGCACTGCGGATGTATTATTCAAAGGGAGTTTTGCCTGGAATCGACGATTATCACGAGATTATTATTTGCACTTTGTCGCGTGCGATTGCGCAATCGGACGCCATCACTAGCGAGTCTGGGACTGAGACCTTATCTTATCGAAATTAATCATGGTCCTCGGCGAGCCACTAGCTGCTTCCTTTTCAGAGGGCTAGACCGCCAGTCCTAGAAGTACTTTAGGGTGGCCCGTCTGCCTTCGCATCCTGTCACTGGAACTGATGATTCTACTTGTAAGTGGAAAACACATCCCAAGTGACGCTTCAGATCATTGATCGCCTTCAATGTGGTTCCTGCAGATCCCGATCCATGGTGATGGAATCGTGGCGTCAACCGTGGGGAAGGTCACCTCAATTTGATGGGGAAATCAGAGATGTGTGGGATGAGAATGTGGAGTCGCAAGCGCTGTGGACTCGTGGAGATCCATGGAGGTCTTGGGAGTGAAAGAGCCATCGTCACGGCGGCACACTTAATCTGCTCATCCTCTACAATAGGTACCTATGACGAGGGACATCGCTTGCCATGCTCGGACTGTCTCGAGAATTCAGATTAGCAGACTGACACATTCGTTGCTGCAGGCTAACGCACAAATGCACCGTCATTAGCTAGTCGCTGTGAGTCGTTAAAGCTGTTGTCTCCTTTGGCAGAATAACCCCATCCGCCCTATTAAAACTGCATAACTTCACCAAGCCGGCGCCCATGCAATCCCCTGGTTTCCGCGCGTAATCCTAACCGCATCGTTCGGCACCTAGCCCCTCCGGCGCGTAGTCGGCCCCCTGCCTTTGGTCGGCGTAGCCCCCGTGGCCGCGCCCGTAGAAGGGAAAGCCGAAGGCTGCGCCGGCGCCAGGACCGGAGCGCCGGGCACCAGCGGCGTGGCCTCGAGCTGCGCCCGCTGCTTGCCCTTGGCCTTGGCCGACGGCACGTTCCAGTAGTACACCATCTGCGCGGCCAGGACGGCGTTGAGCGCGAAGCCCGCGATGAAGCCGTACAGGATCAGCTTGTCGTCCACCTCTTGTAGGGTCGTGTAGATGCGCGAGAGCGAGCCGGCGAGGTAGTTGAAGACCTGTTCGCGCACGACTGTTAGAGTTGCACCATGACGGACATGCAAGGATTGGGGAGATGTAAGACTTACAGTGAAGGCGCTCAACTGTCCGGTGCCTCCCTGCTGCCAGATAGCCAGAATCTGCGGAACCTTGCTCGCAACCCCAAGCACGCCGGCACCGCCCTGCAAGTACCTCAGCGTGTCCATCGGCAGGATCTTCTCGCTAAACAGCGTGACAACACTCGCAGCCAGCACCGCCACAAACACCGCCGCGGCGCTCGCGCGTCCCGCGTAGTTCAGGACCAGGACCGTAATGATGACATTCTGGCCCAGGATCAACGCCGTCTCGCCGAAGGTCGAGAATGGGAACCCGTTGCGGATGTTGTACGCGAGGCTGATGAGATAGCTGCTCGTCTCGAGCAGGTACGACAGGAAGGACACGCCCGAGGCGGACTTGGAGCGCACCAGCTTGATGATCTGCGGCACCTTGACGATGGACGAGGCCGCGATGATGCCGATGCCCAGGCCCTTGCTGACGGCTAGCTTGAGGCATTCCGTGTTGGAGAGGTCGACGTCGAGCACGAGGGCCTTGTAGCAGGCATCGCCGATGATCGTGCCGCCGAAGTCGTGGACTTGGATGGGCAGGGAGTGGGTGAGTGGTTGGACGACGGAGCGGACGGTATCCATCGTTGCTGTTGGTGTGGTGATGTTGGCGGGCACAGGACTTTTGCGCGGGTAGCGGTGAGGTATTACAGCTTTGCTAAACGCTGCAGGTCTGACAAAAGTTGTGTCGTAATTAGAGGACACCTATCAGCCTTGTGTTGGATGGAGCAGAACGGCTTCGAGGCTGTAGTGAAGGGATGAAGTTAGGTGGAGGATTTTGCGCGCAGTGAATTTGGACGCGACTAGCTTGTGACGTAGCGCGCAGCAAACTGAGTGCGTGCAATTGGGAAATTCCATTCGAAATGTCACTCTGCGTTTATCCTTGCCAGAGTAAACAAGCTTCAAATAAAAGTCTATTGCTGCAAAGTAATGCGCTTTTCGATGATTATGTATCGAGCGATAGTTACTAGAACCAAGTCGCCTGCATGCGCCCAACGATCAAGATCCCAAATGTAGAACCTCAACGAACGCAGCTCGAAGTGAAGCGCTTCGCCCAGAGCCAGACCCACGAGGATCATAACGCAGCGAAGCTCGCATCAATAGTACATAGCAGTCGTCAAACAAGCACGCCCCTAAACCTTTTGCGAGCCATCGCCTGTCCTCAAAAGCAAACCAAACCCTCCAATTTCCTGCCCGTCCGATAATCCGTCCATTAAACCGAGCCATCGACCAGACCACGCCTTGCACAAATCCGCCACTCGCATAAGCTAGGTGAGAGACCGGTACTTAAGGAGGTGGAGGCGGCAGTGCCCCCGACATCATGTATGGTGAGGGTAAAAACGCCGACTCGCTAGTACTGGACCCTTCCGACTCACTAGTACCGGACCCTTCCGACTCACTAGTACTGGACTCTTCCGACTAAGAGGAACTGGCCTTCTTGGGCCTCCCAACACCGCGACCAGACGTCCGACCAGCAGGACGGCCAGCAGCCTTCTTGACAGGCTTCGCCACAGCAGCGGGCCGACCAGCAGCCTTCTTGGGACGGCCGGGAGGTCGGCCGGGCTTCTTCACCTCCTTCGACTTTGACTTTGCCGCCTTAGTGGCCTTAGGAGCAGCACCATTCGTCGAAGCAGCGCCTCGCGGCTTACGCGTCTCCTTGGCCTGGTTAGAATCAAAAGCCTTAATCAGTGCTGCGGCGTGTCCGAGGTTCGTCTTGGGCTCCCATGTCGCCTCGTTCAGGCCGTAGCCCTTCCACTTCACACGGTACATGTGCTCAAATGTATCAGCATCAATGACCGACTCCAGGATCTCCTCGACTTCGTACTCCCCCTTAGGGACCGCTTCGCTGTTAGAAGAAGAATCCTGCTTGGAGGCGCCCTTGGGGCCGCCTCGCTTAGGGTTTGTAGTAGCCTTTGGTGCCGCCTGTGATGGGTTTGTCAGTCGAGGTACACATAAACAGCGCCCGCTCTGTGCGCCATATCTCGAGGAACGTACCGCTCCAGAACCCTTGGGTCGGCCAGGCTTAGCCTTCTTGGCGCTCTTAGCGGCGAGACGCGCGCTGGCAGTAGCAGCGGCAGGACGGCCAGGACGGCCGCGCGGGCGCTTAACCGGCGTGGCCTCTTCCGCAGGCTCGTCTTCGGCCTTGCGCTTACGTCCGGAGGTGGCACGTGAGGCGGTAGCATGGCCGTTAGTTGTGGCCGCTGTCCGTGGTGTTTTGGCCTTTGCTGGAGTCTTACCCGGCGTAGCAGAGGGCCTGCCGCGCTTCTTGGCCGACGCGACGGCAGCTGGAAGCTCGTCCGGCTGCGGGAGTTCGTCATCCGCAAGGTCACCGTCGGGAATATCCATGTCTGCGATGGGCGCTGCTGGCGAGCTAGCTGCCTCTGGTGACTCTGGGCCAGGCTGCTCGTCCGGTGTGATGATCTGGTGCTCCTGCAACGCCGGTCCTGAGTTCAGCTGCTCGTCAAGCTCCTCGGCCTCGGCCTCGGGCATAGACACGATGCTCTGACCTCCGGCGGGGCTTAAGACATCCGAGACGACTCTGAAAGGTGCGTCATCGCCAAAACTAGAGATGTTGTCAGGCGGTGCTCTTGGTGAGATTGTAATGGCAGCGTTGTTGGAGGACGACGCGGGAAGAATATCATTTATGGGCATGAATATGTTTGTAAACAGAATTGATGCGTTGCAACGTCGTACGCCGTCGCTGGGATTAGACTTACCCTTCACCTTGGCCAAAGTTCGCTAGGTCACTCTCCACCTGGTCAGGAACGAGTGGCGGCGGCATATTTGCTGAGGTAGTTGCGACTGATGGGAAGTGGCGCTTGGTTACGAAGGTAGGTTCGCAGATAAACTGGGACTTGAGCCTAGGATAGAAAAAGAGGTTAGATACGAGAAATGTAGGTAGTCGCAGTCGCGATCCGTTAATGGGTGAAATACTCCGGCGCAAGACGCGTGATAGAAGTCTCGTACCGAAGTGTTACGAGAAATTATTCAGCAGAAATTGCCAGACGTGTTTGTGGAAGAAACCAAAGTGCTCTAGAAGTAAAGACCGCAAGGAATTGACCTACTCAGAAATATTCAGGTTAGGTACTTTTCACCGAATAGACGCGACTTGTAGGGATTCAAAGGAAGGAGCGTTGATGCGCGAGGTTCAAAGGTGACGGATGTAAACAGAAAGTGGAGGTCTCCGTTGCGCCCGCCTGTCCAAACAAGTGGGGTTACAGTGTGCGCTCAGCCTGCCTTAGGCACACAGTACTATACGGCCTGATTCTATGCTTGATCAGGTCCAGAGCCCTCGTAAAGTACTAGGTTGTAAGAAGAGAGAATATGGGATTTTCGTTTCTTTTATGGATTTCTTACAGAAGCAGTCATATATTCTATATTCCACCTCGTCTCTATTTTATTCATGTTTACATAGGTGCATAGGGCAATCGGCATGAGGCGCATAATCATATAGCGAATCGGCGCGCACTGTGCTACAGAATCTGGCCATCTTGATTAAGCAGTACCTACTAATGGAAGGTAAGGTCCATAGGCATAGAAATAGAATGTTGCCTTCTCCTTCAAAAAACCAGGTCACCGTGAACATCTGTAGCGAAGAGTTGCAACTACAGTATCGAATATCAATCATCGACTTCTTCAACCTCATCATCGCCAAGCTCCCGAACGCGACCTTCCCGGTATGCGCTTTCGACAGGGTTCTCCACGTTCATCACGCCAGTCCTCTTGAGTCTAGTCGACCGTTAGTAGAATCCCACTACGACCGGTGCTGGGATGAACTTGCCTTTCAAAGAGCACAAACAACCGCTCCGCTTCACGCTCCTTCTCCTCCTGCGTCATCTCCGGCATCTCCGCAAACTTCTCCGTGTCGATGAATTGGCCGGTAATAGGGTTGATCGGCCGTTCACTTCCACTCGTAGAACTGTATGCCTCAGAGGCAGACTCTGGTATAGGCAGGTTGTTCTGGAATAGAAACCCGGATGCAAAACCGTAACCGACGTTCTGTACAAACTTGTTCGCGTCCTTGTCCGAGAGGTCAAAGAGAAGATGCGAGATAGCATCTCGAAGTTTGGGCGTCAACGGATTCGTCGAGTTACGCAGTAACCTCGATGTCAGACTATTGCCGCGGCCCAGAACTTGTTTACGGTCTTCCTCTGTGGGTAGTAGCTTGCCGCGGATGAACGTGCGTACGTCTTCTGGCGCGTGTTCGTGGACGGCCATGATGGCACTGACTGTCGGCGTGACGCTTGTTTCGAGTTCCTCATCGGTATAGGCGACCAGAGCCATATCGAGTAGCTGTATAAGCCGTTCCGCGACGGCTTTGGGCTCATTCCTCGGGTAGAGGCTCGACTGCGCGTCCTGGTCGTCCAGTTTGAGGTTTATCAACGCGTTGATAAGTTGTCCGAAAGGAGGGCCTAGCGGAGTGCTCGAAAGTGGCAAGTCATGCTTAGTGAGAATCGTGACGATATGAGGTATTGCTGGCGTAAAGGCGCTGACGCGATCCGGAGCAAAGTGGGTGACGTTGAATAGCAACTTTAGGGTCTCGGAGAGGGCCATGTCCTCCATTGGGTCCGTCTTCGTTTTGCTCCCTTTTGCAGATATGCGTTTGGCGTGTCTGGATAGATTCTGGACAATACTGTCCGCGAGGTGATGTTGGTCTATCAGGGCGACGAGGTCGACAGTAGTGTTGTACGTCGTCAGGAAGATGAGTCTCGAGATGAGAAACTCATCATCCCGATTATCGTTCTTCAACTTGTTGCAGGACTTCGCTTCGTATCCCAGGTCAACAAACATTTGTCTTGTCTCCGGCCGCAGAAACATGGCGTTGCAAAGTACTCTTAGGGCGTTCCGAGACGTGGTATTAGAGGGGCTGTTGAAAGCATGTCTAGCAAGAGTCTCTATGCCCTGTCATGGGACATTAGCTATATGACGGACAGTCCTTTCTGCTGTGCACATACTTCTTTTGTAAATATTGGATCGGCATTGGTAGGGTCCCGCCCGTAGATCTTGAGTTCCTCTAGGAGAGCATCCCGTTCTAGTAAACTGTCAGTATCACAACACACAAGGATGGGCTGTGGCGGCATTACGATGTGGCAGGAGGTGTATAGACTTCAGGTCTTCAGTCAACTTGTTCATGAGAGTCTTCACGGCCTCTAACTTGGCTGTCATATCCGCTTAGCTCTTGCGCCAGTGATACCTCGGGGAACGACACTTACCAGAACCCGCCAGGGTTCCTTGCGTGAGGTCAGACATATTTCGTCGTTCCGGCGTACAACGCAGCTGGGGCTGCGAACTTTGGAGGATTCTGGCTTTCAGGTCTGTGTCCGGCACAGAAGTCCTAATCTAGACCCTCCCAAACGACTTGGAGTAGATGTCGATGTCAGCACTGCGACTCAAGATCGTAGATGATGTCGTTGCTTGATATGCTGGTCTGTTTCAGGATCGGGATAAATGATGATGTCTAGACAAGAGCCAAGGATTTGGGACAATAAGGGTGCACCAATTCTTGGTGTTACAAGCCAAGTCCCGGACGGTTTTAAGTGAGGACCCCTCGCAGAGGTAAGGTAGGTTGTAGGTGCCTACACGTTATGGCGGTATGAGAGTCAATGACGCCAAGCTTGAAGAAGTGTGATTATACAGAGAATAGACTGCTGAAGAAGGTTCCTAGTCTCTTCACCAGTGACACGAGCAGCTCTGAGTGGAGGTACATCAGGTGCTGTCTGGTGCGGCACTCAGGAGGTTCCTTTGAGCGGCCCGCTAAATCTGGGGATCCTGGTCTAGAAGTTGACAGCCCCATACCGGCCCGACAGTCAGGCAGCGCCAAGTGGGACAGGTACTTCGTACAGTGGGGTGGGCTTCTCTTTACGCGTGCACGCGTTTTTGCGTGACCGCGTCTAAGGGAATTTGGTTTCCCAGCCATTCACGCTAGGTAATTTAGGAAGCACTCGGGATTGCACGTCTCTCTTGGGCTTCTCCATACTCCGACTTCAACATCAATCCTCGACATACAGCGGTACCACCCCCTACTTGTGTGCCTGGAACCCCTTCAGCCACATCAACGGATCATACATCAACCGGATTGCAGATTCTGGTTGTCTTTTATCATCATCCTCCTCCAGACACCTCTACCAAAGGATCTCGAACGAGCCTCTGCATGCACTTGACAGGCAGATAGCGACGTGTGGTCAAGGTGCGGAGCTCTACTGGCTCCGTTGCAATGGCATCGCCGGCCGTAATGTCGACAGTCTTGCAATCACTTCCACCTCGACCACCAACGCCACCTCGAGAGACAATCCAAGAACTCGAACTCCAAACGAGACAGCTCAACATCTCGTCGAGTCTTCAACCACCCGCCTCGAGCCTCCACACCCCGCCGAGTGCCCACTCCCCAGTATCCCGCGGTTCGACCTCGACAAGGAAAAGAGTTGGCTTCTCGGCCAAGGCCGAGTACCAAGAGCCGCCGGTATACGCTGACGGCGAGACCAAGCGAGTGCCTACACCCATATCTCTTCCATCAAGTGTATCGAAGCCGGTCAAATCGATATTGAAGGCCACATACGGACCAAACCCGTTACGAACGAGCACGACTTCTCTTGAGCCGGCGAACTCGAATGTCCGACTCGGAGTCATGTTGGACTCGACCATACAGCAGCTCGCGGGGGCTGACCGCGACTCGAGACTGGACGCATATATGATGCTGGTACGGGCCTTGAAAGCTTCTAACAACTTGCCTGATCGCGTGGCTCTCCAGGAGAAGATGAGCCTCTTTATGCAGTTTATGCAGCGGGATATCACGGCCAAGACTTCTACTGGCACCATCGATTCGCCCCTTGTCAACCAGGCCCTTGCTCTCCTCATTACCTTCCTTCACTTCCCGGCCATCGCCTCGACGCTGACCAACGACTTCGCCATATCTATCGTCGATCACTGCATCAGGTCATTTGAGGACGCTACTGTGCCGAAGGAAGTGGTCAGGCATCTGATGCAGGTCATAGCCGTTCAAAACTTTTCCGCCATGAAAGTCATGACGTCGGATCGTGTTGGAAGGCTAGTGTCCTCAGTACGCAAGATTGAGGACCATCTGAAGGGCAAGAGCATCATCATGTCGCGCGTGCTTATCTACACGAGGCTTATCAAGCAGTGCCGGCACCTGATGGCTGTCCACTCCGACTGGCTACTGGACTTGTTCACCGACATGCTCAGTGAGCTGAAGGAGATTAGGTCCTCTGCCATAAACCTCGGCCTCGAAGCAGGCTTCACAATCGGCAAGGAGAAGAATATCTCACGGAAGGTTATGGAACTCTTCAACCAGACACACGAGGAGAAGAGGTACATCGAGTTCTATCAGGAGAGGCTGCGTACTATGGCTAAGGGAAAAGTCGAATCTGCTGCGGTGCCACAGATTTGGAGTGTCATCGTTCTCTTCCTCAGATGCCCAATGGATAAGTGGGATGGCTTTTCTTCGTGGCTCAAGATCATACAGGGCTGCTTCAACGGCGCCGACATGAGGACGAGGATTGAAGCCAACATTGCCTGGTCTCGCCTAGGCTACGTCATGCTGATGGACGACCGGTCCTTCTCCAAGGCTGTTCCTATTCTCACCCAGCCGTTTCTGGCCCAACTAAAACGGAAGGCTGTCCCCGGAAAGCACGTCGATGACTTCCGAGACGCCGTTGTCGGTGGTGTCCGCCATCTTCTCTACTACACATTCAAGCCCAATGCCAATCTCCAACTCCTTGACGGGCAATGGGACGGCTGTGTCAAGCCTTTGCTGAAACAACTCCTCGACCGACCCGCGGCATTCACCTATGACGGAACATTCCACGCCACTGTTATTCTGGCAGGACTCTTCGACTGCGTAACGCCGCGCGTTTGGAACCCTGAACGAGCCATGGAAAAGCAGCTAATACAAGCTGACGAGCTTCCTGCCATTGATTCCAAGTGGCTGAGACGCAACGCAGCCAGGGTCTTCGAGCTCGTCGAACCGATTCTACTGCAAAATTTCAGCAGCGTTCGTGATCCGAACAGTCCCATGTACAAGCTGTGGCGCAATCTTGTCGCAGCGGTCGCTTCTGCAGCCTCAAAAGAGATCAAGGTTTCCGTGGACACGGCCATTTTCGTGTCGTACGCCTTCAACACTCTACAGAGGATTTGGAAACAAGGTCCGCAAGAAGGCACTGAAACCGGTGCTGTCTTCCTGAAGGCCATCCAGACCTACCTGAGCGTCATGATCGAGTCGCTCGGCCTACTACCTTTCACCGAAAAGCTCCTGTCTGTAGACGTGGGATCCAACTTCGTCCCAATTGCCACTCCAACTCACCGTCCTGGGAAGAACCAGGGCTTGATCAAGTCGCCATTAAAACACATGTTCTCAATACTCTCCGCACTGCCACCTGGCATCCAAGACGATGACAACTTCGCCAGTTTCTTTGCGTTAGTCTTCTCACCCTTCCTGGCAGCAAAGAGCGACAAAGGACGCATGGACCTCGCCCAAGAACTGTTGTCCACCGTCCCCATGGAAGCTATGATCCCGTACGGTCCCTGGAAGTTCACCGCCGATGTTGTCTCTGCATGGCTAGATGCCCGTCAGAGCAGTCACCAATCTACTGGTTCAGGGGCAGATACCCCTGTTGGCCACGAGTATCGGGACGTAGTTCGGATTCTGGAAAGAGGCCTGCGGTCCACACCAAACCTGCCATGGAATCACTGGGAGTCGTTTTTCCTCACGCTCATTAGCCGTGTTCGTGACGAGACTGGCGAGGCAGGGGTGGCAATTGCTGTCATTGAACCTCTAGCCAAGACTGTTTTCGATCGCTGCACGGTGGGCGGGCTCCCAATTGTGTCTCCCTTGATGGTCAAGTGCACAACGGAGCTCTTATCTGTTGCAAATCAGCCTCGAGACCGTCAAGCTGTGGATGCCGCCCGACGCCGTCTGTGGGGTGCTGGATCGCGCTCAGCGTCTTTCGACACCTTCGACAATCTTTACAAGTCTGTCAACCTGATCTTGGGCTACTTTTACATCCATGGAGCGGATAACGAAGGCCGCGTCGCAGCTTTGCTGAAAGGAGTCGGCAGCTTCCTGGAGCGTTGCAACCCTCAACTGCTAACAAAATCCCTCGTGATGCTTCAGGGTGGCCTGGTTCCTTGGATTGGGGATATGTTGGCCGAGACTCACCGTAAGCCGGCAGAGGCTGACGAAGCGATTAAATCCACCTGGCAGCAGATTTGCAACGTACTCCGCGGATACGATGGCTTGGAGCAACTACCGCTGGACGACCTGGAGCCTCTGCTCTGCGCAGCCTTTAAAAGTAAACATCGGCAAGTAGTCAACTCTGCGCTATCTCTCTGGAACAGCGTGTTCGAGCATATCGAGCAAGTCGAATACCCTGAGAAGCTCAAAGCGGTGCTACTATCCCTCCGACCTTTTGTGGACATTATCCTTCCTGGCTTGGATGAATCCGGCATCGAATCGACCGGCGAGGAGCCCGTATTTGTCGAGACTCAGGAGGATGACCTTGAGCTTCCGCAACTTCAACGGCCAAAGTCCAGTGGCAGGGCCACTCCTCAGCCTTCCAGGTCACGTCCCGCTAGGTCTTCGTCTGCCGGGCTGTCTGTGCCTGCCAAGCGCCGTCCGGAGCTGACCCCGGAAGTAAGGCCCTCCAAGGCCCAGCGGCGCAGCGCCACGCCAAAGCTGAGGCACGACGATTCTCAGATCCAGTTTGCCGCTATCGAGTCTTCACCAATCCCCCCTGCCGAAGCTGAATCGCAGGTCCTCACCGACCGCCAGAGAGAAGTCCGCGAAAGGCAAAAGGAAGTTGCCAACCAGTTTCCAGAGATACGATCTAGCCCAGGCCGCAAAGCCCGACCTTCCTCTCGTCCGTCATCCCGCGCAGCATCACCACAGAAACTTGTTTACATGCGGGCTGCCACGCCGGAGCCCCGGAATACCATCGAGGAGTTCATCGCATCCACGCCTACACCGCGCCGCGGCCACTTCATTGCCCTGCCTGACCACGACAGCGACATGGCCGAGCCTCCCTCATCACCTCCCGAACCGAGACGCAACCCTCTGGCGAAGGAGATACAGTCCAGGTCTGCTAGCAACAGTCTGATGGATGAGTGGCAATTCTCTTCCTCGCCCGTCTCCGGCTCTCCGGTGCCTGCTCACCATGAACAAGCCATTGTCGACTCGAGCCAGATGGATGTTGAGGAGTTCGACCTATCTGGGCAAGGCGAACATGACAACGACTCGCAGGCTGATAGCCATGACAAACCTGAGCTTGAGCTTGGTGAGTCGGTTGTTATGGAGAGCATGGTTGAAGACAGTGTCATGATTGATGAGCATGTTGCCGACGTGGACAGCTCTGCGCTGGATCTGACTGCCTCAGAGCTCGGCGCCCCGGAAGCTCCTTCCGAAGTTGCTGCTACAGAAACAGAGAAGCAGGAGCCCCCAGCCCCGGATGCGCCTGCAGAAGTCGCGCCCGAGGTTCTTGCCAAAGTTTCGCCTGTCGCCCCAAAGGTTGTGGCAGAAGTTGCGCCCGAGGTTGCTCCACAATCTGTTTCGGAAGGTGCTGCTGCAGAACCTGATCTGCCAGAAGTCAGCCTCGTGGAAGATCCAGCAACTCCCAAACACAATCGCAGCGTCGACCACCAGGAAGAGCTTGAATCTCAGAACAGCGCGGCAATGGAAACGCCCACGACTACCAACTCTAGACGGTCCCACAGAAAGAGAAACCAACACACACCTAGGCCGTTGGCGAAACGGACAAGCTCCAGGAAGAAGACGGCCACACCCGTGGACGAGTCTTTCAACGGCAGCGACATCGACCAGAGCAGCTTGGTCAGACTTGTCGTCGAAATAGATGCAGCCAAGGTCAACCCTGCCGAGTACGAATACAGCCGGCCGAGCGAATCACCGGCCATGAAGCGGATTCGGGAACTGACAGCGACACCACAGCACAAGGCCCCTCAAGGCCGCTCTACCGATGCGCTCGACTGCATCATCGTCTCGTCGCCGGTCAGGAAAGATAGCATGATGGTATCTGCTCCTATGGCGGAGGACAGTGCTGAACTGGAGGTCGCGGCGAGTTCTCAAGCTTCCAGTCAAAGTCGCAGGAAGCGTAAGCGTGCCCGTACCAGGGGTACTCAGGCCGCTGCGGCCAAGAGGAGGAAGTCACTCCAGCTGGAGAAGTCTGAGTTCGACGAGCAAGGTACTCCTGAGGTCCTGGATTTTACCGAGGACCATGCACCAGATGCTACTATCGAGTCCGTCGAAGAATACTCGCAGGACACACAGTACACCCAGAAGACGCAAGGCTCTCAGCTCGAGGAAGCGAGTCTGTCGGCACTGAACGATGCTGATGACAGTTCTGAGGACATCGATCTCGAGGTTCAATCTCAAATCGCTCAGGAGACGGAAGCTCAGATCTCGCAGGAACGGACTGAGTCAGAACTACCCGTGGCAGATGAGGATATGGAAATCGAGCCTGATAGTGTGGCCCATTCTATTACCAAGGGGGTCAAGGCGGTCGAGAGCCAAGCTATGGAGGCGGTGCAGACGGAGGAGTCCACAGAGATGCATACCGCAGTCGAACGAATGGTGGTTGAGCAGGAAGCCAGTGTGGAAGTGCAGCAGAGGGCTGCAACACCAGCGAAGGAACCGTCAGCGGAAGAGAACCCCGCGGAGACGGCAGCGGCTCAAGCCGTACAACAACGGGAAGAGAATCGCTTCCAGAAGATCATGGGCTTCTTCAAGGGTGGACTGGACGCCCTCCGCGGCGCCACAATGTCGATGGCCGAGATGTACCAACTTGAGGACGTCCTCAGGGATGCGAGGAGAGAAATGATTGAGGTTGAGGAGCGTTCCAGAGCACGTCCATCATAAGGGATGGGAAGCATATAAGTTTTGGTTGCATTTAAGCATTGGGCATGGCGTAACTGGGAGCATTTGTCTGGGATCGGGTATACACATGTTATCAAGGTACCATGAAGGACCAAGGGAGGTTTCATATCATTGTTAGAATAGCCTACTCCATCCAATATGAGATACTGTGCATACATATTCGTACGCGGGCTGAACAAGACGAGATGAGCATCTACATCGTACATACATACATCTTGTGTCTTGACGCTGTGGATGGTTCCCTTGGCTCTTCTTCTGTTCTTTGACCGCTCGCCAGCTACACTAGCTCGGATGCTCCATGTTTCAGATTCTGCGGAGTAGCTGCAGTGTGTCCATAGCATATCTGTGATGGTTCCATTTATAACTTTTTCCCTGGGGTGGACATGCACTGGATTGGGTGAAGACGGTGCTGCCGTGATGTGATCTTAGATCGCTGCTTACCCCGCCCCCTCTTTTGTGTCGGACCTTTGACGTTAACTGTGCGATCAACCAACCGGCACCGCACCGGCAGCGCCAGAGCTAAAGGGACCCTTGATCTTCCACTTCATTCTTCTATGTTTCTTCCTTCGAGACTTCTGAGTCGCTGTACAACTTTAATTCCGCTTCGGTTCCAATTGACCTCGATCCCTTTATTGTCCTCCTCGAACTTGAAACCAGCACCAGCAGTGACATCACCAACCCCCAAAATGGTAGACAGACCCAACAAACCGTCGGCCCTGTCAGCGACGCCGGGCCTCCCGGCCCAGGCGCAGGTGAACATCACCCACGGCAGCCAGAAGGTGACGGCCGTGCTGCCGACAGGGGAGAGCGTCGAGATCCTCCTGTACGGCGCGACGGTCATCAGCTGGAAGGACAAGAAGGGCGCCGAGAAGCTGTGGCTCAGCGAGGCGACAAAGCTCGATGGTAGCAAGGCCGTCCGGGGCGGTATCCCGCTCGTGTTTCCTGTGTGTCTTTCCTTCCTTCTCTTCCCTTCCATCCCTCACACCACCATTCCCCCCATGACGAAGTCTGTATCGGTCCGGAGACTCGCTAACAGAGGAACAACAGGTCTTCGGCCCCCCGCCCCCAAACCACGCAACCTCCAAGCTCCCGCAGCACGGCTTCGCGCGGACCTCGCGGTGGGAGTTCCTGGGCAAATCGACGTCCGAGTCCGAGTCGAGCGAGGGCGGCGCCGACCTGAGCGTCAAGCTCGACTTTGGGCTCTCTTCGGCGAGCCTGGACCCGCAGACCAAGGCGCTCTGGGGTTACGCCTTCAACCTGATCTACAGCGTCACGCTCGGCACGGGGAGCCTGACGACGAGCCTGGTCGTGACCAACGACGACGAGAGGCCGTTTGACCTGCAGGTGCTGCTGCACACGTACTTTAGGATCGACGTATGTACTACTCTGCTCGGGGGACGGGCGCCCGTGGTGATCGTTGGGAATATAGAGAAGGTGCTAATGCTGGCGCAGGATATTACGGCTGTAACGGTGAAGGGCCTCGAGGGCGCGAGCTACGTCGACAAGGTCGATGCCAAGAAGGAGAAGACGCAGAGCGCCGAGGTGAAGTTTGTGGGGGAGACGGACAGGGTGTACACGCCTGTCGGGGGTCCGTCGGCGCCGGTCGAGATTGTGCAGGGCGGGAAGACGGTGTTTAGCGTCGTGCGGGATAATTTGAATGATGTGGTGGTCTGGAACCCGTGGAGCGAGAAGGCCGCGGCCATGGGCGACTTTGCGCCCAAGGACGGGTATAAGAATATGGTCTGCGTCGAGGCGGGGAGTGTCAGGGGGTGGCAGACGCTGGAGCCCGGTGATGCTTTTGAGGGGGCACAGACTATTACTATCTCGGGGTAAGGATAGGTGAAGGGGGTGCGTTGGCTGGTGGTGAGGTAGTGGCTACGTTGAGCGAGAGGTTAGAGCAAGCGGACAGTTCAGACAGGGGGTGTTTGCTTTTTACGAGGATAGATGGGTTGCAGTTACCTATTGAGAGTTCAATATTGTCCATCTCAGGAGGCCGGATATACCTACCTATTGGAGAAATGCGGAATACGTCAGCATCACATGTGTGCTTCTTCATCTACATTCGTGTAACTACCTAGTTGGTATAGTACCGGCACCGCGAGTTGTTACTAACATAGGTATTACGTACTGTACTCGTGGGTATAGGAGGTCAGCGTTACTGAAGAGATCTACCACGTAGTGGACCCCGGCTCCGTAAGCTTGTTCGATCTGAGGTAAAGCGCTTTGGTTTGCTTAGCTGTTCAGCCGGTTCATTTGGGTAATACTGTTTAGAGTTGCCATTCTCAGCAAGGCTTACTCTTTCGAGAGATCATACCTGATCCGTCGACTCATCCAAAGGTAGTCCAGTTGTTCATGAAGCATGGTGGAGAAGATGCTACCACGATGGAAACGACAAATCCAACGATGAGTATGGCGCACCAGAACATTGATTACTCAGTCTGACATGAGATTCCTTGATTTCTGTCTCAACCCTGCACGGGACAGGAAGCCTTCTGACTAGAGAGTACGACTCTACTATGGACAAGTCAGCGCCGGAGCGGTGAGGCGTCGTATGGAAGCTGAGCTGGAAGACCTATTCGTCAGTCATTCCAGAGCATGCCGAAGTCGTATAGGAGTACGATCTAGCAGTCACTATTCGTCAGATAGGCTCACCTTAGCTTACTATGCCTCTGAGCTCTTCAAGTTGCTATACATCAAGTAACTGACCCGGACAGTAGCTCTACTCTGCTCTTTTTTAAATAAATACGTCTAGACCATCTCCTTGCGAACCATCTTAGATTCAACTACCTTTCTGTCTCTGTAGCGATACATCTTATATCTTGATTCATCACTCCGCTGTAAGTTTGGCACTCCTTACGCAGATGTTCACGGCCATGCCTTACTAACAGACAGGAGCAGCAGAAACAGCCTTCACAATGGTCTCTACAAGCTTCTCGATAATGCTGCTAGCTAGCGGACTTTTCCTAGGACAAGCTGCATGTCAGCAGCTACGGGGAAACATCCGCTTGTATCCAAATAACAACATGTGCGATCCCTCCGATGGAGTGCTCCAATGTGGCGACAAGCCCGCCGGTTTCTGCTGCATTGCCGGTGCGACGCGCTTCATACTGTCCACGAACACGCAACTCACTTCGGCGCCCGGGGGAGGCACTACCACACACATACTGTACGCAGCACAAGGCAATCCACCCAACTACTGCGCGATCGTCCTCAACACGGACACAGCCTGTGCCAGGACCAGTGCATCAGGTACGGCACAGTCAGGGTCATACTCGTGGCGGTCGTTTGGAAGGCGCTCTGAAGCTATCGAGGCCACTGCCAGCACAGACTGTTCGCTAGCAGATACCTTCTACATCAGTGACGGCGACCAGACATACGTAGCACCGACTTTTGATAATAGCACCATTGACCATATACTCTCTCTGGGGAGGGCAGAGAGGATCGTCTGGGCCAAGGAAAACGGCAAGGCAGTTTGAAAGAGTCAAGAGGATCTTGGTTGATTGTCAAGGACCCGTGCTGGTGCAGCTGTATGGTTCCACGCTGAATGTGTTGAAGGCGAGCACCATTTCATCTCAGCGGTGTCGGTATCTGCCAATGCCGGTGTCATAGAGGAAATCGTACAGTACAACTTGGCAGAGCTCGGGGACAGACGTGACTTGGGAATGCTGTGGCCGTTGTACGGAGTTCCCACAGCGTTTCAGCTCGGCCGAACACAAAGCAGGGTGCCGGTCATTACATAGTCAATAAACGTATTATTCAAGAGTACGCTCTGGCAGCTTGCTCGTAGGCTTTAGTAAATAAGGAATCCTGCTGTGAAAAGAAGAAGTGATCGAGATGGTGGAGATCTAGCCTTGATTGGCCAGAGGTCGACTCCACTCCTGACCCAGCAACGGCGCGTGAACATAAACAATCCACTTTCTGACCTTGCTTTACCTTGAGCTTCCAGCTTGATATCAACAACCATCGACAATCGGTCAACAGTAACTTCCTTCTTGTTTATCTTCTGCACTTCACACTGCGGAACTGCACTTAATGAGGAGTCTGCCGTGATTCCTTGTCTAATCGACATCACTAACCAACATAGCGACATATTTACCACCATGGACCCCCAAGCATCACCTCCCAAGCGCATGACCCGCGCCAGAGCGGCAAAGGTCGGCGAGTCCAGCACTGCAGCCAAGACAACCAAAATCGTCACTGCAGCAGCAAAGGCCAAGGCCACCCGCAGCACAGCTACCGCCTCGACTAAGCGGAAGACGCGAGCCGACGAGGTCGATGATGAAGAGGACCATGACCAAGACGACGAGCTCGCTCAGCCAGAGCCAGCCTCGAGGACGCGAGCCCGCGGACGGCCCAAGAAGGCTGTCGAGCCTGAGCCTGAGACTGAGACTGCTCCAGCTACACGCACCAGAGGCAGGCCCAAGAAAGCAGCCGAGCCATCCAAGGAAGAACCCCAGCCTGCGAAGCCTGCAACACGTACCACCCGTACGAAGAAGACTACGCAACCAGAGAGCGAAGCACCCGCCGAGCCGGTGAAGAAGCCAACAACTCGCACCCGCGGCACCGCTACCGCCCCTACCAAGTCAACAGCAGCCAAGTCCGCCACGGCCAAGAAGAGCGTCAAGTTCGAAGAGCCCGAGAAGGAGAACATCGAACCGGCACCCGCAAAGACCACGCGAGGCAAAGCATCCGAGACCGCTACCACCGGCCTCCGCGCCAAACCAGTCCGTAGGGCCGCCGCAGCCTCCACCACGGCCAGGACCACCTCGCGCACAGGAGGCGCAGCCAAGACCTCCGGGCAAGAACCAAAGTACGAGAAGCCCACTCCGTTGAGCCCTAAGAAGGTCACTCAGATGGCGATGCACAACAGGGCGATCACCACCAACGACCACGACTCGAGCGTGCCCGAATCCGAAGACGAGCTCGCAGCCGACGAGAAGACGCCCGCCAAGCCAAAGTCGAAGGCCATGTCTAGCACCAGGGTGCGGGGCGGAATTAAGTTTCAGGTACCGAGAGCGCCCAAGACATCGGACGAGAACGAGGGGGAGAACGAGGGGATGCCGACGGTCATTCTGGGCAGTCCGTGCCGTCGTCCGCCACCTAGTCCGTGGAAGGATAGTCTGAAGACGCCTGCTAAACGGGTCGATGGGGTTCCTACTCTTCTTGCTCAGTCGGCTGTTAGGCCACCGACTCGTCTCTTCGATGGCGATGCAGGCGGGCAACAACTGCCGCAGTCTGCGTTCAAGACGAGTCTGCTGCAGTCCCCTGCCAGACGACCTCAGTCGCCCATGAAGGGTCTCGATCTGCGTCCCGCTGGCCTGCAGCTCGGCGCGCCCTCGCCCTTCAAGACGTCCCTGTTGAGCCCGCCTAAGCGCCCCATGTCCCCGAGTAAACCTACTTTCCTAGGCTTTAGCTCGCCTCGGAAGCAGCAGGAAGATGAGACGGTTTTTGGACGCACGCCCGCGCCGAAGCCTACTTTGCTTGCGACGCCGCTGCCGGCGGAACCTTCCGTTCGCGATGAGGAGCAGGGACATGCTGGCGAGGTCGAGATACCTGAGGATGTGCAGGAGGAGATGGAGCCAAACAGGCTACTCTTCCCGGGCAGGATGTCGGCTATCCTGCCTCGTCACGCTGATCCGGCTTTGGACCACGAAGAGTCGGACCACGAGGAGTCAGACCACGAGGAAGAGCAGAACGAGGACCGACCCGAGGACGATCACGTAGCAGCTGAGGAGAACCAAGAGGTCGAGGAGCACGTGGACGACCCGATGCACCTCGACGAACCCGAACCCGAGCAGGCCATGGCTCGCTCGGAGCGGGAGACCACCACTCCGCCCGCCTCGCCTCCCCAGCAAACCGCGGGCTTCTTCGGCCTCCGCGAGAAGGACCTCAACCCGCACGACCAGGACACTGAGTCCGAGGACGAGGACGAGCTTGCCACGACTCATACCGCCCTGCCGTCCACGCCGTGCCCGCCCACCTCCAGGTCAACAAGCAACGCCATGTCGGTGAGGAGCGCCAACTTCGGCGAGAGGAGCACCGTCAAGCGGGCTCGGACGGACGGCAAGTTCGGCTTCACGCCTCTTGTCGGCAAGCTGAGTGCCTGGAATCCCGGCTCTAGCCCGCTGAAGACGGGCAGGCCCGAGTCGCCTGGCATTGACATCCTGTCCCAGGATGATGATGAGGTCCATCAGTTGGCACCGCAGGCCAAGACTCCCATGGCTGCAAGCTCGCCCATGCGCAACACATACTTCGACGAGGCCATGGTCTCCGCGCAGAACGCCGGGTCCCCTCAAGAGTTCGAGATCACGCCCGACGAGCAGGCCGAGGCACCCATGGACACGCTGGAAGACGGAGTCCTCACCCCCGAATTCGACGACGTCCCCGTGACCGAAGAGGACATGTCCCTCGCCGCCGAAGCGCACGAGATGTCCCTCATGGAGCCAGCCCAAGTCGAAGACCTCCTCCACTCCGACGCCCTGTCGGAAGCAAGCCAGGAATACGGCGACGAGAACGCCATCCCCATCGACCCAACCTTACTCATCCCGCCCGTCACGCCGCAGCGAAACGTCACAGGGCTACGCGAATTCCACACCGTCTCCAAGGTCCCGCTCAAGCCGGCCGACGAATCCACTCCGCGCCCCAGGATCAAGAGGCGCGGCCACAGCATCTCGCGTTTGCCGACGGCGCAGCAGCAGCAGCGGCCCACTCAGGGCCTGCAGCGGAACGCTACCGTCATTTCGTACAGTCCGACGAAGCAAGCTGCTGCTGCGAGGATGGAGGGGGTAGAGGCCGGGGAGAGGGGCGAGTCGGCGCCGCCGTCTGCTCCTGTCACGCCCGCCAAGTCGGAGTGGTCGAGTGCGGCCACGCCCGCGCGCACGCCGAGAAGGGATCTGAATCCCGCGCTGCTGCGGGGCGCGGTGGTGTTTGTGGACGTGCATACCAGCGAGGGCGCGGATGCGAGCGGCATCTTTGTCGAGCTGCTGGCGCAGATGGGCGCGAGGTGTGTCAAGACCTGGTCGTGGAATCCGAGCAGTCCGCCGCATGACGGGGCGGGGTCGTCGCATTCGCGGATCGGGATCACGCATGTCGTCTACAAGGATGGCGGGAAGAGGACGCTGGAGAAGGTGAGGGAGAGTAATGGGGTTGTGCAGTGTGTTGGTGTTAGTTGGGTGCTAGAGTGAGTTCCAACACCTACCTACCCACCTGTAACTGAGATGTGAGGGGGTATACTAACAACTCCGCAGCTGCGAGCGCGAGAACAAATGGCTAGACGAGGCACCGTACTACATCGACACGACCCTCGTCCCCCGCGGCGGCGCCCGGAGGCGCAAGAGCATGGAGCCCAAGGCCCTCGCCAACCTGAATGGGCAGGTGGTGATCAACACACCAAGTGCCAAACCCACCTCTTCAGCCCGCGAGTGCCAGTCCCTCCCCGCCACGCCCATCAACCCCAGCTCCTCCCGCCGCCGCGACAGCAGCCTGTGGATGCGCACGCCGCCGGAGCAAACCGCCCACCACTCTCCCGAGGACGACGAAGAAGAGTCCGAGTGGGACGAGGGCGCCAGCTTCCTGACGCCGGTGCCCAAGACCCCCGCGCCCGAGCAGGTGGCGCGGTACGCCGCCGCCGTGGCGCTCGAGGCCACGCCTACCATGGACGTGGGCGACGAGGACTGGGACGAGGAGAAGAGGGCCGAGATGATGACGCGGACGTGCCCGCCCAAGTCGAGCAGTGCGTATCACGAGCTCGGGGAGGGGGTGCTGGGGCGCGAGAAGGACCAGGGGGTGCTGATGCGGCTTATGGCTGCGCGTAGGAAGAGCCTGCAGTTTGCGCCCAAGGTGGGCAGTCCGCTTGCTAGGGCTTGGCAGTGAGGGTCGTTGACGAGGAGCGAGAGACGGATTGCTGTGTGCTGTACATACGGGTAGTGAATTGGGATTTTGGGTTTGCATACCTATTCGTGAGATGGTGCTGTTCTTCGATACACGCTCACTTTGGTACTAGACACTTATTTGAAGGGCGTTAAGATACTGTTGACTTGGTCGGTTCAGTTCTTGGAGTCTGGGGTTATTGTTACTTTTGTACATGGTACTTTGATTGTCTATACCAGCTTGTTGACTTGATGTTATGTTCCCTGTGATGTCAATGGTTGCCATGGTCAATCGTGTGGTGGGTGGAACGCTAATATCTGACTTATAGCTTGCTTGACGCGCGTCATATCTCACAGCGCTGATAAGGATTGATAGAAAGACAGCAGATCAACATCACTTCTTTTCCCGCCGTCTTTTCATTCAGTCTGTATTATACCTCTAGATGCTTCTTCCATTTACACCGAATTATGCGTTGACAGAATAAAATGCTCCTCTACCTCCAGCTCTAGATGCGCTCTCCTCGCTCCTCGCCTCTCAGGGCCATCGCCCTCTCGACCCTCGTCCTCACCCACCCCGTCCTCTCCTCCCAAGCAGTCCATCAACAACCCCTCTCCCACCTCCCCTCTCCGGGCGGCGCAACACCGAACTTCTCCTCCCCAGGCACAACCCTAAACTTCTCCTCCCCCTCCCCGCACATCCTGCACAGCACATCCTCCCTCCTCGCCCAATGGCCCAACACCTTCGCCCCCAACGGCCACACCCTCGCCGCCGTCGTCGTGCCGCCCTACACGCACCTCTACCACGGCCGGCTGGACGCCGACCCCCCGCCCAGCCCGGAGTGGCTCGCCTTCGACCGCGAGATGTCGTACGGCATCATGGGGAGCACGCGCAACTCGTATCTCCTGACCTATCAGACTACCCGGGCCGTGAGGTTGCTGTATTTCGACGGCGAGAGCGCGGCGCTGATGGGGCTGGGCCAGCTGGATAGCCAGATGTTGCTTGCGTTTGGGAATGTGACGGGACCACCGGCGCCGGAGGAGGGGGGCAGGGGGCTTTGGGGAGAGTATGAGCGCGCGAAGGGGCTGTGTCGGTGGCTGGAGAGTAAGGGACTTGGGGGCAGAGGATGGGGGTTTGAGGGGGTGGTTAGGATGAATGCTGGGTTTGAGGTTATTTGGTGTGATTTTGGGAGTGGGAGTTTGAGGTTGGTTTCGTGGTTGGATGTTACGGCGCCGCTTGTTGGGAGAGACGAGGATGGTGAGGATGGTGATGGGGAGGATGGTGAGGGGGAGGCTGTTGGTGAGGTTGGTGTTGAGACTGCTGGTGTGCTGAGGGAGAGGGAGGTGGATGCTACGAGTTACTATAGTCTGCCTCCTGTGCCGACGAGGACGGACAGGGCTGTTGATCCTAGCATGCCGCCGGCGCCGCCGAACTGGAGGAGGGATCGGGATAGAGAGCCGTTTCTGTTCTCGCAGGGCTGGGGGTGGTTTGATAGTGCGACGTGGCACTACGGGTCGACTGGCAATGGGCCTGGACGGGGAGAGACGAGGGCAAAGGTTGATAACTGTGCCATTCTGAGCTTCTATTCGCCCCTGTTTGTGAATCAATCGTTGAACAGGGCTGTGTACGAGAGGAGAACGCTGAATCTGACGGACGATGGGCTGTGGAAGGGAGAAGGAATGGATGGTAACAAGACGCTGGCGCTACAGCAGCTGGCGAGGAGGAGAAGGTACCACCATCTCGGGGATATGACGTCTGAAGAGGCGGCGTTGATGCGGTCACATGCTGAGCGGGCTCTGAGGACCGTGTTGGAGCCGTACAATGACTGCTCGGGCGCGGACTGGGTTCTCATGGCAAACGAGATTGTCCAGCAGACAAGTCTCCAGATCAAGACGCTAGAGATGAAGTTTGTCGCATTTGACAGCATTTCAAGCGATAATCGCACGGCACTACGGAACTGGTTGTACGGATTTAGGGCTGAGGTTCACATGTTTACTGTTGGGTTTCTGGAGTATCCGGTGAGGAGGGACTCGAACTCCTGGGCTACTGGGAGCGACCTGTACAACGAGACATACTCGCGCTGTCGGTACCACTACACCCGTCTCCTGGTCCCGGACGAGGGCGTGTCGCTGCTTCCGCAAGAGATGGAACAGCGGCAGGCAGTTGAGGAAGTTCAGGGAGCCATCTGCTCGGTGATGCTTGCTATCGCATTTGGAGTTGAACAGACCTGGATAGACATGTTTGATCAGAACAGACGGATGAGGAAGCAAAAGCAGGCACATTCAGCTATCCCACAACGAGTGGCGGCATGGCACAACGAGCTGTCTCTACTCAGGGCTTGGCTGGGTTGGGAAAGCGAGTTCACGGGCTGCAAGGAAGTGTGCGGCTGGGACGAGAGGTGCTATATTCCTATGTGGCCGCTACTGGCGTCCAGGTTTGGACGAGGACCGCCGCCTCCACGTGGCAACAGCACCCAACCTCATCCTCCTGGCTATGGCCACCCTCCCCCCCATGGCCGACGCCCAAATGGTACCTCTCCTGGCAAGCCAGACTTTAAGATGCCGCCGCGGGGTCCGTGGTGGATGGGTGACGAGACCGATCTGTGGGAGCCAAAGTGTGTCAAGGCAGGATACATCATGGGTTGATGGGTTGCTGTTCTCTGAGATGATCGAGGCCTTAGTGCTTCCGTGCCAGCCAAGCAAGCTCGTACACCAAGTCCACCATGTCTTTCCTCTCCGTCAGCTTCCGATTCGATGCTTCCGACTGGTTCATTGTCCCCAAGAACTTCAGTACATCTTTGACCTCCGATGCCTCTCTCTGCCTTTGTGCATCGTGATTTTTCTCCATTCTCGCTATATCCCGCTCGTAGAGCTCAGTCTTGTGCATGATTACAGCGTGATGAGCCGACAAGGCATCCTCCATGTCGTCCGTGAAGATCTCTCCACAGCATGGACAGCATATGCCGGGTCCGTGTCGTGACTCCTAGTTCGCGGTAACGTAGGCCCGCATCGCCTTGACTGCGTCCCCGTCGTGCATCTTGAGGAGGTCGGTGGCCTTTGGTTTGGTCAAGTCGAGTTCGTCGACCTAATTGAATGTCGCTCGTCAGCCCTGCACATGTCATGGAAATCAGAAATTGGCACTTACGAGCAGAGCAACATCGGCAGCGTCGACCTTGATCTTCTTGACCTCTTTCTTCTCCGTCTTGCCAGCATCGCCGCCCAAGTTGTTCATTGCACGGTTGACGGCGTCCTGGTCAACCTCCTTGGAAGTGGCGTCATCGTCGTCTTTGGCGTCGAGCTTGGAGAGGGCTGCCTGTGCTTTGCGGTCCTCGGCCGACTTGGCAACTGGGTTCTCATCCTCGACATCAGCACCCTCGGTAACTGACGCGGGTTGTCGGTCTTCAGCCATGGTTGCGGTGTGACTGGCTGGACTTGGCCGTCTTTGTCTTTTGGGTCGTGGTTCGAAATGACGGATTGAGCTGTGGTTGGAAAGCTGGAGCTCCAATGGCGGGGTTAGCGGAAAGCTTCCGCTAGCGTCCTTTTCCAGGTGTGGCTTGAACAAGGAGGCGTAGGGGTCTGCCATTGGTCATTTGGCGGAGAAAGAAATGTTGAAGTGTGGCTTGAATATGATCCTCCTTGACTCACATGTATGTATGTCTTCAACCTGACTCGGACTCTGTTGTAGACCACTACTGTCTTTGGACTATACATTATTGTGAGTGTTTTCTGGATCTCTACAAGCCGTATATAAGGTCTTATTTGTCTAGATCTCATCAAGTTCAAACACCCTGTTGGACTGGCTCATCTTCCATGATGACCGACTCAAACGGATCCTCAAACGGCTCCTCAGCCAAGACTCCGGAATGGACTCCGGACTCGTGGAGAAGCAAGCCGATCAAGCAAGCCCCAGACTATCCAAACAAGGCAGCTGTCACAAAATCCGTCGCTGAGCTCAAGCGATTACCTCCAATCGTTCATCCACGCGAGATCGTCCGGTTGAAGGAGCACCTGCGCGATGTCGCTCGTGGAGAGGCCTTTCTGCTTCAGGGAGGTGACTGCGCAGAGCTGTTCGATTACTGCGAGCAGAGTGTGATCGAGTCCAAGATCAAGCTGCTGCTGCAGATGAGTCTGGTTCTCATCTGGGGTGCCGACAAGAGGATCGTCAGAATCGGCAGGATGGCCGGCCAGTATGCCAAGCCAAGATCAAGCCCTATGGAGACCGTGGATGGTAAGCAGGTGCCGTCGTTCAGGGGCGATATTCTCAACGGCTATCAGCTGGATGAGAGAGAGCTCGACCCTCAGCGCCTTGTCAAGTGAGTCTGCAGCTTTCTTCACAGACAAGTATACCCCTAACACACAACAGAGCGTACCATCATTCCGCCGCAACCCTAAACTACATCCGTGCCTCCATCGCCTCCGGCATAGCAGACCTCCACCGGCCCCTAGACTGGGGCCTAGGCCACGTCCGCGACCCGGCGCTCAAGGCGAAGTACTCGGAGGCAGTCAAGTTCCTGACCGACATGCTGCGCTTCATGCACACCATCGGCGCAGCCCAGAATGACAAGCTGGACACGGTCGATCTCTTCACCAGCCACGAGGGCCTGCTTCTCGAGTACGAGGAGAGTCTCACCCGGCTCCTCGACGACCCGCTCTCTCACACCGTCCCGGCTCCCGGCCAACCGCGGCCGACGCCGAGAAAGGAGTACTACGATACCTCGGCGCATTTCCTCTGGATAGGCGATCGAACCCGGCAGATCGACCATGCCCACGTCGAGTTCTTCCGCGGTATCGCCAACCCGATCGGCGTCAAGGTCGGACCTAGCACGCCGACGTCCGACCTGCTGGCCCTGCTGCGGACGCTCAACCCGTCGCGCGAGGAGGGCAAGATAACGCTCATCACCCGCTACGGCGCCGACAGGGTCGGCGATCTGCTGCCGCAGCACATCCGCGCGGTCGAGGACAGCGAGTACAAGCGCTGCGTGGTCTGGCAGTGCGATCCCATGCACGGCAACACCAAGTCCACGGCGACCGGGATCAAGACGAGGCATTTCAAGGACATCTTTGAGGAGCTGAGGCAGACGTTGCGGATCCACAAGGAGCAGGGGAGTTACCTTGGCGGCGTACACTTGGAGTTGACGGGAGATGCGGTTACCGAGTGCCTGGGCGGGAGTGAGGGTCTGGACGAGGATGATCTGTCGACGAACTATACGAGTTTCTGTGATCCGCGGCTGAACGAGAAACAGGCGCTTGAACTAGCTTTCTTGGTTGCTGATCATTACCGGTGTGAGAGGTTAAAGGGGGATGAGTAGTATCTAGACTTATACGATATGTCGGGGATTCATCCTAATGCGCGCGCAAACGTTGAATTGCGATGCGTACGAAGTACGCCTTGAAGTTTGCTTAAAGCCCGGCTGTATCTAGAGCACAGCCCGTCGATTCTACGGTTCTCGACAGATTTTCCCTTGCCCCTTGTGTTCCTAGTCCCTCGTTAATACTAGAGACTCGCCTGGTATGTCTAGTACGTCTCCTCGGCGCTTGAGCTTTTCTCCGAAGCGAGTAAAGTAGATAAGACAACTACTTAGTATTCCTATATTTTGCCTTGGGTATAATATGATGTCAGTCGCTAAAAATAACTAACGACAGACGAAACGGAACCTCCAGTACTCATACGGTCCCCAACTAGAAGATTGAATAATAAGGAACTGAATGGGGGATCAAGTACAGCGGATTCTTGTAACCCTCACATGATTGTCAGCCTTCTCACCTCTTCTCGAGCATACCACTGGTCTTTGTCACCTATTCTGCCTGTGTGACACCACTGCCAACATTTTTGCCACCCCGGCCATCTACAACACAACGCCAGCCTGGCCAGCCATGTCCTTTTCCATGATGGGTGTATGTCCTCGTAACTATAAGCGACCCCGATGCGTTCATAGTAGCCCGCCTTAGGCAAAGGATTGAGCAACAAATAATGCTTGATTTCGACGGCCGGGACCACTAGCCCAGCTTCCAGTAGCCCAGTTTCCACTAGCTCAGTTTGGACCTCGAAGCATCGAAAGAGGAGTAGTGCCGAAAGAGGTTTACGGCATTCCCGGGTTGAATCAAAGTCCGCCTTCACCCTTGGTACTATCGGTCCATTTCGCCCACTGAGTGTCATATTCGCACCTGTCTTATATACCGGGTGATCACCGGATGTCTCTTCCTTGTCGTAGGATGCAGAAAACACATAGCCAGTCAAACTGAGCTTGCCTTCCTTAACATCACTGAAGAAGGACTCGCTTGTGCTGCCGTCGATGGTTACCTCGATGTCTGAGACCATACTCTTAACACCACTCCGACCCATGCCATGCACGAGACCCATGTCAAGCCCGGGGAACCAGACGGGACAAGTCACTGAGGCCCAGGACCACGTCGGGAAGGGCAAGCGATCAGCCACGGGGTGGTGCTTGTTAATCGGTGTCCAGTAAAGTGTGAAGGGAAGCTCACTCTCCCAAAGTCCGGCAATGTACCTGTCCTGGTGTAATCTCTCCAAGGTCTTCGACAATCCCGCAATTGCAGCCAGTTTGTCGCTCTGGTACGTTAACTTGCATTTCGAGTAGGCCTCTACACTCGTCGTCCATGCGTCGCGCACAGCAAGTGTGGTTGGCGCTATCCCTGTGGCGACGGTGAAGGGGTTCTGACTCAAGCGAAATTTGTCATCGTAATGTCCGCCGTCTTCTGACTCCACGAAACCGTGACATTCCCAGTACAACTGGGTCCTCCCGAAGTGAACTATTCGGGGAGAGAGGAGCCTTTCTTGTAGGACCCATCCACGTCTGTTCAGTGGCGCGTCTTCAACGTCTCTCTCCCACGCTCCCTCCCATCGAGCACGGACTTTCACCCAGTCGGGAGGAAGGCTTTCATCATGCGTCCATTTAATAGCACATTCATTCTCCGGGCCACGAGGATAAAATAAGCCTCCTGATCCATCCTTTGACGCACTTGCAGCCAGAGTAACCCAGGCGTTTGCAAAGACATCAGCCATGCTCTCAGCCTCGCGTTTCCAGTCGTCTGGATCATCTTGTATGATGCACAGCGAATCAATCCATAGATAGGGTATTCCGAGGTTTCTCGCCGTAGTTATCGAGTCTTGGAACGTCTTGCATAGCGAGGATATCTCGATACCACTCGAGTGTGGCCCCAGGAGGGCCTTCGTCGTCTTGCCCGTCAGATTGCCTCCCCAGCAATGACTTAGTGCGGCATAGAAACCTTTGCAGTTGGCGCCCTTTAGCAGACGGATCTGCCCAAGACCAATCTCAGGGTCGACGTCCAAAAGTCGAGTCGGCATTGAGAACCGGTCGTTCGACTTGACACTTGAGGGGCAGGTTTTGTGGGTTGAGATGCACTCTTCGAACCAGCGCATGATCTGCCTGGGATCATCCGCCGCTTTCACCGCTCGGTACACGATATCACGATTTCGAGCTAATGGATGACCTAGTAAGTGTAAGAGGAAACCTAGCCCTTCATGCGTAATGCAGGTATCTCCACTGACCCGAGTCCACATAAAGTTCGAGTTCCCCGTAACTCCAAGGGTTGTGCTCGGGGTAGAAAGCAACCGAGGCTAAACGTTTTGACGAGGGAAGAACCGTGTTTCCCCTTGACGTGGGAGCGAAGTACTTGGTAGGAGTCTCGCTGACCCTGCATATAGCGCGCATCATTGAATCATTGGGGTTTGGACACTCTTCGGCGAGCATCCACGAAAACGAATCAACGACAAGGCGGCAGAGTTCGCAGCCGGCCAGGGCTGAGAGATTCATCTGAGCGAAAGTTTTGCCATGGGCGATCTCGGACAGTGCTTGATAGCCGTACACAAGCTCTTCGGGATCTTTCCGTCCGGGCCAAGGATCTGCGGGGAAACGAGAAGAGAAAGCTTCGCTGAGGTCGAAGGCGTCGCACTCGGCGCAGAGCATGTTGATGGTGTCGATGTAGGCTCTTTATCAACGCTCGCTATGAGACACTAAACAGCAGAAATGAACAGGACGAGGTAGGAGGAAGACAGAATGCTGGAGACGAGTATCATGTAGTATCCAAACTCTAGCCGCCTTGTGTTACCGCGTCGGGCTCTCCTGCTGCCGCTGACAGACGAGGGGCTGGCCACGCCAGGCTTAGGCTGCAGGGCATCTTGTCAGGCTGCTTGCCCACATGCATAACGCCACTTGTGTCAAAAGATGCCCGGATACTGCTTTCAGGCAGTACAGCCGGAGCCTGTTGAAGTATAGGTAGGTACCTAGTCATTGTCGTATGCGACGAAGGTGACTAGGTAATTGTGAGGATGCCGCTGCTAATTCATGTTAGAGGTAGGTAACCTTATCATGACCCCGTCACGTACCTATGTTGCTCGTTCCAGGACGCTTAGGACGCTACCTCCTAGTGTTTCCGAACACAACCTGGAGGGATGGAAGTTTACCGTTCCCCGAGATCTGTTCCGCTCTTTCCTTCTTCAATGCGACCGGAGTCGTCGTTCTGCGGCGCGTGGTTTGTAGGATGACGTAAGCTATGGAGGGTACAGTTACAGTCCGCTATGCCCCGCTTTAAATGCATGAACTCTTAATTTCTCGCGAACTCGACGCGAACTGGGGCGGCGCGAAGAGCGTGTCCCTTTGACCATGTAAACAGGTTAACGATATCCTCCCGGCAACGGCTTCTCCCTTTCTACCACCCAACGGACGTTCGACGCCGCTTCGGATCATACTACGGGTGCTAACCACTACGACTCGCTGGACAGACACCGCGTTGCGTAGCACAATGTCCTCCCTCGTCCTTAAAACACACGTCCTCGGGCGATGCGCACGATGCATCACGACAGTTCCGGTCTGCAGGCCGCAACTGCTCCGGCTAGCGTCGACGGCTGCCAAACCCGCCAAAGCAGCCACGAAGACGGCCGCGGCCAGCGTGCCAAAGAAGAAGATCAGCACAAAGAGTACCGCCGCCGCTGCCCCGGCCAAGAGCCCGAGAAAAAAGTCCGAACCTGCCGCCCCTAGCTCTCCGGCCGAGACACCTATTCCGGCAGTGAAGAAGACGACGCGGTCGGCGTCTACGAAGACAACTTCTGCGGCAAAGAAGGGCGATGCCGCCACTGTCGGAACGGAGGAAGCCAAGACGACTGCGACCTCCACTACGAGGACACGCAAGACCACAGCGGCAACGGCCAAATCGGCCTCTGCCGCTCCGGCAGCCGCGCGTTTCAAGCCTGCCGATGCATCACCAGCACCAGCACCTAAATCTGCGCCAACCTCCACGAGCAACACCGGCTCAGCCCCGCTGCCCGAGATCGAGGACGCAATAACACAGGAAGTGAAGGGGAAAGTGGCACCTGAGCTGCTAGGGGCAAACGCCGACACGTCGAGTCCGGAGTACAAGCAAGCGTCGCGGCGATATGTGTCGGTTATGGTGGCGCTGCCCATTTTGCTGGTCACGTCATACTTCCTCTTTGATCGCTGTGAGTCCCTCCCTGATTAACCCACCTGGTAAGAGAAGCTAATATGTCGCGACAGTGGCCTTGGGACATGAGCCTAAGAAGCTGGCGGACTTCATCGCACCTGACCCGGTACCGGAGAAGGAACAGGACTCGCCGGCGTAGGGCGCTAGATTTAGTTGCGGAAATGATATCATGTCTCAACTCACAACACCATGGTGACTGGTGACTGGTAATGGTCGTGAACATGACACAGCTAGACGATTCTGAACCTCACGACATGGTAGCCACCGACATGTTTCGCAGCTGGGGGGAGAGCTAGGACATGATGAGAATTGTTGCTAACCAGCTGCAGGTTCTGAACTCATTTCTGACCGCATCTATGATCGTCGCTACCTTGAAGACGGCGGTGAAATCGTTTGCAACGTATCCTGGTAGGCGGTAGCAACTTGGAGTGTTCTTCATCCTCCTTCACAGCCACCAGCGCTTTCTCTGCCGTTCCTGGTCTAGTGCGGCACGCTTCATGCAGCCCTGTCGACGAGATCCGCCTAAGCATCTCATAAGGATCGAGACTTGAAACAACAATGTGACTGGTTGGAGAGACGGCTACTTCTAACTTAACATTGCTGAATGGTTCCTCGGCGATGCACAGCCGCCATTCGAAACAGCGTGGCACTCGGAAAGCTCCGTCAAAGACAGGAAGCTCTCCAAAGAGCTTGCAAGTTTCGCGTAACACCTGCATACAGCCACAATGCTAGGTTACACCTGGTCGTAGCTGCGTCCAATCCGCGTCTCGGAATGGGTGTTGCAGCCACCGCCATCAAGCCCGCTGGTCCAGACCATCGAGCAAGACTGCATCGGCATTGGTTTCCAGCCGCACTATAGGGCTCGGCGCTGAAAACTGCCACGCTACGCCAGCCATGTCCTTTGCGCTGCCTTGCTGGTGGTCCCAGGCGCTATTCTGGTAAAATGGCGTCGCTCCCCTTCCTGGTGGTGGGTGTGGTGCTTGGGTTCTCTTCTCGTAATGCCGTCAAACATCGCTGGCCACGCAGAATGTCGGACCAAAAGCGAGGTAGAAGATGAGGAAGCGGGACACGGCAAAAATAACATCATTTAGCGAATGCGGTTGTAGCCAGAGCCCAGCTATAACAGTCCCTAGTCGACATCGCTTCTCAATATGTTCCACCCGGCTCGACGACGGGCCGAACCCACTGCCTATGAATACAATATCCAGGCGACAGAGGACCACGAGGAAGATCACGGCCATGTCCACCCCATCGAAGAGAAGAGAAGACTGCCGAGAGGGAAACGGCCGAATTACAAGCCGACCGCCCTGACATGGCCCTTTATCGTCACGCAAATCTTGGTCCTTGGTATCGCAATAGGGTTGATCGTCTGGGCGGAAAAGGCGATGCCGGACTCGGACAGCACGGCCATCATCGACCCAGTACCGTCTCAGGCGTTGCCTGGCAGGCTAGTCCGGGGAGAGTTCGGAAAGCAGTTCCGGAGAGACAATACGAGCAGTGCTGTTGAAACGACGAGGACACACCTCGATGTACAGTCAACGACAAGTTTGGACGGCGATGGCGGGTCCACAGCGTCCATTTCCGTGGCTACGGCGCCGACTAAGTTGTCCGATGATGCCAGGAGGACCAGCCCAGGCACAACATCGATGACATCTAGCGTGGCTTCGGTGGGCACTACCCTGACCGATATCGATGAGCAAGGCCCGACCACAGTTTCAAACACTGTATCGAGTACTGCTTCTCCGAGTTCACTGTCCAGCCCTTCGCTAAGAACCTCGACCGATCTATTTAGTACCAGCTCCGGGTCGTCAGTAGCTTCTACGAGTAACGAAGAGTCTAGTAATTCGGGAAGCTCGACAACGTCTGCAGGAGAGTCCTCTTCTGATAGCAGTGTCACTACAACATCGACCAGCCAGGCAGGAAAGTCCGTCGTTACCGATACCAGTTCAATCACGGCATCCGAGCAGTCAGGGCCTGCGACTCGAACGCCGTCGAGCTCTTCCTCCGGATCTACGTCTGGATCGGATCAGAGCAACAAGAACGGGAAGATCAGCATCTTCGTCGACCCAACTGCCACAGACAACACCACGTCCTTTATTACATCAATCTTCACCAGCGAATTCACGACGACGGCGAAGTCCACCATGAATCTCACAAGCACTCTCACCATACCGGAACACACGACAACGTTCAACGTCACCCGATCCACTGTCATAACCACCCATCGGACAAGAACAGGCAATTTTACTCTCCCACCCAGCACGGTCCCAATATCATACACAGTTACCGCGACATATAGCTCGACATCAGTGTACAGCTCCACGGACTTCGAGTCACAAGAGCCGTCTACTACGGTTCTTGTGTCTGAGGTGACTTCGGTAGTCGAGTCCTTCACAGTCATTGCCCCTACGACGGTCGCCAGCGAGGTCGTCGAGCCCACGACCATAACATCGGTAACAGTCTTTCCAACCACATCTGAGGTTCCTGACTCGACATCGCAGACTGTCGTCCAAACCTATGTGCCGTATCTGTCGACGGGACAGACCGTCATCACGTCAGTGGCCACCGTGGTCATACAACCGCCACAGACACAGGCGAAGACTGAAGCTCCCGTCATCTTCGTCGGCACGAGTGTGTTGGGAGGCCAGGTGTACACCGTGGTTGAGACTTTCGCACCCCAAACGAAGGTTCTCGGCGACACTCGTGGCCCGCTTACCCAGATCTCGACGCCTCCTCCGCAGACGATTGTGTCCCAGGTCGGCGGCACTGTTACGACAAATTTCATTGTCATTACCCCCACACCCACCACTCAAACGTTGTCATTCAGCGTGGAGTCCACCGTCGGCGGAGAGTCACAAACCTTGGTGCAGACCCAAGCGCCACAGACCATCGTTACCTCTCAGGGTGGCAGCCTCGTAACCTTGATCAGCACACCGCCTCCACATACCCAGGTGACAGTCATGGGAGGCACGCTCACAACCATCCCAGTGACCTCTACCTCCTCCGGCTTCCAGCCGATATCCTATGTGATCACGACAAACATCGGCGGCTCAACCAGCGTCGTCGTGGCCACGCAGGCCCCTACACGGGTCGTTACCACCATCAACGGCACGCCGGTCACGTTCGACACCACCCTTGCTGCGACCACCTACACAACCACCTTCGGCGGCACCCAAGTAACAGAAACGGCAGTCACCTCCCCAACAGCCAGCGACCCGATAACACTAACGTTCGCCTCAACCATATCCGGCACACTAACCACCATAATTCAAACCTTCCCGCCTACAACCTACCTAACCTCCCTCTCCGGCCATCTCTCCACAATAACGACGACTCCCTCGCCATCCACCTACCTCTCCACCGCACCCCTCTCATCGACAACCTTCACCTCAACCTCCTCCGCCTCCCTGACGACCACCTCCTCGCCTCCGGCACAAACATCCCTCGTCATCACCACGAAAACCTACGACCTCTCCTCCCGCGAGTACTTCACCGGGACCTTCCTCCCGCCCCTCCTCGCCGTATCCCTCGTGATCCCCCTCCGCATAATCGACCTCAACGCCAAGCTCTACCAACCCTTCAACTCCCTGGCCCACCCAGGCGGAGCAACCGGCTACGACGCCCTAACCCTCCAGTTCACGGGACTGATGGGCTTCATAACCCCCGCCATAACTCTCCTACAAGGCCACCCCGTCCCCTTCATAACCACCCTCATGGTCCTCTGCGCCAGCTTCATGGTCCCCCTAGCGGTAGAAGCAATCTCCCTCAAGCTCCACGGCCACTGCAGCCCCCTCTCCTCGCAAGGCTGCGCGGCCGCCCTAGGCGTCAGCCCCGCCAGCGCCCACGCCCTGATCGCCCTCGCGTCCGCCATCATCCTCCTCCTCTGCCTCCTCCTCCTCTTCCAGCGCGGCTGGGTCACGGGACTCCACGCCAACCCCTGGAACGCGGCCGGCGTCGCCTCCCTCGCCCGCAACCGCGACGTCCGCATCCAGGGCGGCAGCGACGCCTCCCTGCGCCGCGCCGTGGCCGACAAGACGTACGGGCTGGGCTACTACGAGACGCCCGACGGCCGCGAGGAGTACGGCCTCCTGCTCCTGGACGACTCCGGGCGGGGTCTGTCCATTGACCGGAGTGCCGCCGACGACGACGCCGAGAGCGACAAGGCCGCGTACCTCTACCGCGACCGGTTCGGGCGCAGGAAGGCCAAGACCCTGCCGTTCATGACGCTGCGGTACCCCTGGCGCGTGGCCTTCGTGGTGTACCTGGCCGGCCTGCTGGTGCTCATCGCGTACTACGACTACACCCTCGTCGCGCAGGTGGGGGACCCCACGGTGCCGCACTACACGCGCTTCCACCTCTTCTTCGACTCGCACAGCTTCGGCATCCGCTTCTTGTTCGCCGGGTTGGGCGTCATCATCACCTTTTGCTGGCAGGCCTTTTTCGTCGGTATGTTGTTTCCTCTCTTTGCCCCTCTTTCCACCCCATTTGTAGCGTCCATGCTAACAGTTATGCTCCAGCCGTGGCGACAATAGTCCCCTACCACGCAATGGCCCACCGCACCCAGCCCGCGTCCCGCTCCGTCCTGGTGTCGCGCCCGACCAACGCCTTCTACGGCATCTACCTCGCGGCCAAGCAGCGGCACGCCTTCTACGCCGCCGCGTCGCTCATGGCCATCCTGTCCGAGTTCCTGCCCATCCTGCTGTCCAACATCCCGCACAAGCTGACGCAGGTGCTGGCGCCCACGCTGGTGTGCACGCGCGCCAGCATGGCCGTCCTGGCGGCCATGATCGCCGTCGTGGGCTGGAGCTTCGCCATCGTGTGGCCGCCCATGCCGGTCGATCCGCGCAGCGTGGCGGGCATGGTGTGGTATGTGTGCGAGAGCCGCATGTTGGCTGATTTCGGGGGCTTGGCGGAGATGAGCGGGAAGGAGAGGGACAAGCGGGTGAGGGAGATGGGGAGGAGGTATTATTATGGCGATTTGTTGGGCCGGACGAGGATAGGGGTTGATGCTGATCCTGGGCTCGGGGAGGGGGTTGTCACGGCTTATTTGCCGAGGGGGTGGGAGGGGGAAGGCCTGGATCCGGCGCCGAATGATGGGCTGGGGGGACGGGTGGATCGGTCGGTGGATCAGGGGGGCGCGGGCGGGTATGGGACTGTGAGGAGGGGGGAGGATGTTGTTAGGGCTGTGTTGGGACGGAGGGATGAGTGGGAGAATGAGGATTTGGCGCCTAATAGACGGGGTTGAGGGTTATGATTCATGGTTTGCCGGATGGTCTCACCTGCCGGGTTCTTACCGATAATGGAGTTCGGGCGTGTTTTTGTGGCTGGTGTTGAAGGTGGTGTTCTGCGAGATTGGATTTGGTTATAATGGTATTTGAGCTACCTTGACAACAGGTTTGGGACATCTGGGTCAGACTGCATTAGATTAGAAAGCCGTGATAGGCCACGAGGCCGTGGCGGTTGGGGTCTTGGCTCATGGTTCAGGTTGATGGAAACAGGTGGATTACCATTCATATTCTCCCCTACCCATCTATCTATGGTAAGCCAAAACACAGGGTTATTTGATGAAATACAATGCTACCGAGAGTGCGAGCGTCCCCGATGCAAGAGCTCCATAACGAAACCGGTCGGACATTGAAGTGTCAAGAGAGCGGCTAAGGCATACTACGTCGATCTCCAGCGAGAGACATAACAGCCTTGCCAGGTGCTGATCACGAGACATGGACACGTTTACATGCAAGCGGCACCGTCAATGCCGAGGACCTTGCCGTTGATCCACTCTCCGTCCTGCGATGCCAGGAAGCAGACGACGCGGGCAATGTCGATGGGCAGACCGACACGGTGGAGCGGTGACCATGTGCAGGCGTACTAGGGGAGTTGTCAGTATTGACTTACTTGACCAAGGAGTGTCGCGTGCTCACCTCGTCAACATCGTCATCAGTCAGGTTCGCACCGTTGGGAATGTACTCCCTGCAGACGGCATGGTACATGTCTGTCTTGATACCGCCGGGAGCGACAGCGTTGACAGTGATCTTCTTGTCACCGAAGTCTGCAGAAGTGAGTTAGAACCTTTCTCCGAACGCGGTCTATAATCAGAGGGTGTGTAAAGGGTGTGTGGGGGGGGGGGGTGCACGGAGATTGAGATGGGGAAATCTGGCTGTCTTGTCCGGCCACTCTCCCAGTCACCCGTCGTCCACAACCTGCATGCAGCAGCGGCCGGCAGTTTCGAGCCTGGGATGGACAACCAGAAAGTTGCCGTGGGGAACGGAACAGGGTTTATTGCATTTGCGGAACTTCGGACAACAGAAGAGTCAAACTCACCAATCGCCATGCAGCGCACAAACGTCTCAATGGTGCCCTTGGAACCAGAGTAGACAGCATGCTTGGGCACGCCCTTGGCCTGTCCGGTAATGGAACCCATGAGGATCAACCGCCCGCCAACCTCGAGATGTTTGTAGGCCTCCCGCGCGACGAAGAACTGACCGCGCGTGTTGATGTTGAAGACGCGGTCGAACTCTTCCGGAGTAACGTCCTTGACATGTCCGAAAGATACAACACCGCTGTTGGAGCAGACGATGTTGAGCTGGCCAAAGATCTTGACGGCCTCCTCGAACATGCGTACGATCTGGTCGACGTCGGATACGTTTGCCTTGATCGAGGCCGCGTCCGAGCCGGACTTCTTGATGGCCTGGACGACCTCCTCGGCCGACTCCTGGCTGTTGGCGTAGTTGACAATGACCTTTGCGCCGCGACGGCCGAGCTCGAGGGCCATCTCCCTGCCGATTCCACGCCCTGGGTCCAGTATTAGCTGACCTGTCCGAGGTCCGAGGAGGATGGCACGTACCAGCACCAGTGACAAGCGCGACCTTGCCCTCAAGTGACGCAGAAGCCAGACCCAGAGGGCCCGGGATCTGGTTGTACTTGCCCTCCGTGGTGGTGGTAAGGCCAGGCATCTTGCTGTGTTCGACGGCTGTGTTGTGCGGCTGAGGTCGAAAGGTCAACGCTTGTCAGTGATGTGAGCAGAGGGGTTGTTCAAGAAGCACAATGAAACAAGGTGGCCGTAAGAGACAGACGCTCGCGAGACAGACTTGGTATTTAGATGGAGGTAGGTCCTCCTTAGCCAGCAGACGGAGCAATGCGACTTTATATCGTAGACTGAGCCAATGGCGCCCCTACTGGTAGAGGATGGGCAATACATTGGGTTTCCCCCGGCGCCCCGATCGGGCTTCCGGTGGTCGCTCTTGAGACCTCGGACTCCAGGCCAGAGACGAGAAGCCGTCAAGAAACAGGCGCTTGGTGGGAGTCTCGGGCTGCATCTCGTCTCCGCGTTCCATGTCTCTACTGGCATCCGTAGCAAATAGAGTTTACGTTTCACAGCCGCATACTGAGTTTGTCTGATCTTTGGTCTGTTGGTAGTTGGAGCATCTTTGCGGTTCCTAGACGCTCTCAGTGAAGCGAATAGGGGTGTAACATGAGGCTGTCCGGGGTGCCACGCAATGGAACTCCCCCACCGGGACCCGACGACAGGACGACCCCTGCAAGGCACGGTGCACTCCGGACAATTGGGTCTTGGTCGCCCAAGTTCGGCCAATTCCATCCTGATATGAGTTTATCCGGCCGGACAAGATGGCAGAATGCACCTGGCTGTCCGATGGGTGTCACGGTTCCCAGCGGAGTGTTGCTCGGCTCCAGAATGTCACATCCAAAGCGCCCTGGTTCTCGGGAACGTTCAGTTTGTATTGCTCATGGTTCAAACATTATGACTTGAAGCGTCAAGTCGCCCATGACTGTTCGATATAGAAGGAAGGTATGGCCAGATGGTGCACTCCTGCGGCGGCTTGATGTGTTGCGCCTCGCCATAGTTCCTACATGATGTATGGTCACTGTGGTCACCATGTCCCGCGGCTTTTACTTCCAGCACGCGTGTGCGCGTCCTGAGCTTGCCGTTGCCCTAGGATCCAGCCGATCAGCCCTGCCGCGTTGACGTTTGCTGCGCTGTTCCTACTGGAGTGACATCGCACTTTGCCAGTGCTATCAGTTCGGGAAGACGCTCAAAGATGATCGGGTACCAAGTACAGCTTGTGTAAGGACAGTAATACCGTGGGTTGACGTGGAACAAGTGCCGGTTCTTGAAGACTTGAAGTCGGAATAAGGTCTGGGAGTCTACACCGAGCGGGGCTAGGGGCTCCACAGTTAGGGTGAAGATGTCCCAGAAGGGAAGGAGCTGATGGCCAGTGAGAGTCGCAACAACTTGTCTTCATTCCTTTTCATAAAATCTAGTGGAAATAGAGAACCGATCATGACTTGTGGAGGCATTTAACTTCAACCCAAGTCATTGTTGACGCAGGTGGCAGCGAACAGGCTGGACCTGGCTTTTGCTCGACTGTTCAACTGAGGACTAGACTAAGGACAACTGGCCGAGGCGATGCGCTCCTGGATATGTAACACTCTTACTGGGTGAATTGTCAAGGATAAACAAACTGCACTCGTTCTGAATAGAGCTAACGAAGTCAGTTTTGACTAAGGTAGGTAGGTACCATCAATAAGGTCACATGTGTCTAGACTGTCCGGCAGCAAGCGTGGTGAGAATACTGCAGTGACACGCCAGTGAGTCTCGTCCCCGTAACACGGCGACAACAACACGTAAGGAAACTTGAAGAAAATCAAATAGACCAAAAGCTTGAGCCATTGCCATCCCGCATGCACTCCAGTCCCTCCAAAAATTCATGGCTCTCCTATACGGTCTCGTCGGGGTAGGCACCAGGGTAATCGACTCGCTCCAACTCGTCCACCACCTTCACCTGGCCGGACTTACCCTTGAAGATCTCATCCATACGAGCCATCTGCCTTGCAGGATATCCACCGCGGTCTCTGACGAACTTGTTCAATCCATCCACGTCCGGGCTATACTGCCCTGCAAGCTCAACCCCGATGTTCTCCCAACCCCGCGCAGCCTGCACGAACTCGAGAGCGAGCTCCGTCCAGCCCAGACACTCGTCGGAGTTGGTAACACCGGGCAACTGTCGCCATTCGATTGTCATCTTTGTAGTGTCCTTGAAACCTGCGATATTCCCAAAATTCCACGCAAACATGCAGTCGTCGTCCTTATCCTGCATGAGGTCGAAAAAACCTCCAAGGTTCTTCACACCGAGCAAGAGGTTCTAGCACTCGTTCAGGGTGAGGCTTCTGGAAGACCGATTCTCCTTGTCGAAGAACTTGAATTTGTCGTTGTCGGCAAAATTGCTCAGAAGATGGTCGTTATTGCGGCGATGCTGCGGCAGAAGAGCCAAAATGGCCTCGTCGAAGTAGATAATGGCGAAACTGATGCTTCGCAGCTCTTCCAGGGACCAAGGTTGGCCGCTTCCAGGAGACAGATGGACGTGGAAACCACAGGTTTCGTTGGTCGTTATCTTGCATTGGGCCTTGATGTGGTTGAATATCTCTCTGATTTGCTGACACCAGGCGCCGTCGGAGTCGAGAGGGAGGATAGGTGACACCACTTCGAATGCATCTGTTATGTCCATCCTTCGTTAGGCCGACTCTTGGTGCATTCAGCCATGTTGTTTGTGACTGAAAACGGGTCACTTACACGGCCCAAACTTCCCATGTCCCCTCAAAGAGTCGTCGTAGATAACCTCCCACTTCAGAGTTCTGAAGTTGCGGTCTCCGAAACCAGAACACATGTCCTCATAACCTTCCACCAGTCTGCTCGCAAAGTCGGCTCTCAAGATTCCTGGCTCTTTGTAGTGCGGGTCGAAGATGGCTTCGATCTCGATGCCGAATCTCAGGGGTGGTGAGTCTGCCATGTCAGCTGTTGTTCAGGGGTTACGTTGTGATTGGGGATGTTATGTCAAGAGATGCTGATGGTCAGAACAGTAGCTGAACTGGAGTGATGTCAGACCGGGTTTTATATAGAAGTTGCTACCATGCGGCGCTGAATCGATGAGACTTGAGGAAGGTACTCGGTTATGCTACAGGAGTACATTGGCTGGGGACACTGCATTCGTGTAGTGGTACATGCTGAGCACCGTGCCGTACTGGTACATCCAGTTGACTGCCCTGGACCTCAGCTGTGTCAACTCTCAGTATAATGAATGGATCCGAACAGCTATGGACGATGTTTCCTGCTCTTTATTCATGAATGTTTGATCTCTTTTGCTCTAAAGATTGTGGTCTTTCAACCGACTCGTATTCCCCTCAAGCTCAAGCCAGGGATACATATTCAGATGAATACTCAGTTGGATCTCGCAGTTGTCTCCAGACACTAGAATTATTGGATCAAACAAATTCATGAGGAATATTCCACGAGTGCAAGAGCTTCCGGTCGTTGCCCTTTGCGACGAGAGATTACATAGCCGCTCCTCCTTCATTGGTCCTGTTGTGACGTAACTAACTGAATCCAAGTGCTTTTCAGACATATATCCACGAAGTAAGTGACTTGGATGGAATCTTGCAACGGCAGGGGCTAGCTGTCCTGGCAGCTACCTTACTGCATGTCAAAGGCGCCTACCCTTTCTCTAGTAGTTGAGGGAGTTCGGTTTATCTTCTACACATTCTATCCTTTTCTCTACGTCCACAAATTCAACTGTGAGGGACTCGGAGTTATCTGGCCATAATATCTGTGTGACCTTTGAGAAGGAGATCTGGTTGCCTTGGACTAACATTTCTTAACCTCCAATCGCGGCATAGCTTGTAACGTAACGCTTTACGGTGCCTTGCAATGCATTGTGGGCAACACTGCATTTTTGACAGCGTGAAGAGATGTGACGGTAGAGTAGGCCGGGCTGACGAAAGGGTACCTGGTCCGGGAAAACGGGTTGTGCCTGAATCTATGTTGCTCATTCTCGGCAGATTCTTCACTTATAAGGGACTATTATATAGACGCATCTCATATAATCCACACGCGAGCCAGTCCAGCTAGCTGTGAAGTCAATGACAGCATACGAGCCGCAGTTCCCCAGCTGCTAGCCGGCAAACAAACCATCCAGTCTAGACCTATCATCGAACTACCGTACGGCCGGCTCGATATGAACAGTCAGGTTTAGCCGTCCCGAGAGCGCGTTACCTGGTAGACTGCCGTTCTATTTTGGCCATTTCTCTTATCGTACACGGTTCGATATTGTTGTTCTGGTAAAGCTTGTTTGTGTTCAAAGCTCCGACTGGATACGGTGGTTGTGTATTGCAACCAGGCCAGTGAGCCTCGAGGGAGCCGAGAGACGGTATGCAACCTCTCCATGTTGCACTTGGGTCAAGGCTCAAGCTGTCAAGAAGTTCTTGTAAGCGGAGTCACGGACCGGGGATTTGAAGTCTCGGCATACCCGGTAAGACAAGCTTGGTTGTGCCTCGAATCCAATGTCTCGGGGTATGGGGGTGACAGATCCAGCGCAGGCTATTTATACCTGGCATGCCCTGCGTTGACCTCAAGGATATTGTGCTCCTTCTCTCACTGCTTCTTCTCCATTATCTTGGGTTCCTTCCAACAGGCCCATCAACAATGCCGAACCTACTCGCACTTATGCTTTGTATGGCGACATCTACTTATTGTCTAAAAGCGAGCTTCACGAAGCCATGCCCGGTAGACCTCGACATATGCGGCTGGGATCTACAGGCAGGATACGGTGAGCAGCATTTAATGACGGGGTGTTTGAAGCTAGCTAGATACTCACAATTTTCCCCAGGATACGACCAAGATACTCTCTCCGAAGCAACCACATACGCAGGCCAAGATGCCGGTGTCGGTACCTACGTCTATGATAGCATCTATAACTGCTACCCGGATGGAGAGGTGGGCTGGAGTGCCTGGTGCGGTGGAGCCGGCCAGTGTGAGCCCCCTGTGAACAAGATATCGCACGCCCTGTGCAGGGGAGAGCCGGTTGACACTGGTGCAAGTCCCCCCACGGACGGGGGTTCCAATGAGGGCGGCTCGGATGATGGGGGGATTGTGTGGGATCCGCCTATCGGTAGTGGCAACTAGGAAATATCGGTGGTTCGTTCGTCATTATTGCAGACGGCGGAGAGTGCACGGGTTGTGTGTGAGTAGGTAAATCGAAGTATCAATAAGCGCAAGGAAGTTTCGACATCGAAACTTGATATGGTTACGGATATATGACATTGTATGGACTGGAGATACGTCATCATATTATGACAAAGTTTGGCGAAGGCAATGTGATGCTGGAGTAACAGACATGTATAACCACTTAGTCCAACCACGCTCTATTACAAGAAAAACAGCAACGCCCGGGCCACTCCTCAAACAACACTTCCCCCTTCGCTGCTCTTCTAGCAACTCTCGACAGCCGGGCCAGGAGGTGTATAACTCTTCGGAATAGGATAATAAATATTAATCATAATCCCCGGATCCGTAGCCGAATAAGCACCCGGGAACGAGACCTGGCTCTTGGGCGCAAACGTGCCGCTCCCACCACTAACACTGATCTGCGCACACGAGATATAAAACTGCGCGCCGCCCGCCGACCCAGCGCTGTGCAGACCGATATGCTCGGCCCGGAGCAGGTACTCCCCGTTGGCCAGACACCTGGGCAGCGTGACGCTGACGCTCTTGGCCCCCTGCGTGGGCCAGCTCATGCCGCCGGCCGCGATGTTGGGCATGTCCTGGTAGATCTTGCTCCAGACTTTGGCCGTGCCGGGCTCCCAGGTCGCGACGGACTCGCCGGCGGGGACCTTGGCGATGTAGAAGGACATGGGGCCCGGGTGGGAGATGGATGCCTTGGCGTTGTAGGAGACGGGCTGACCGGCCGTCACGTTCATTATGCCGGCTGTGTTCTTCATTTGGTAGCAGCGGATGTCGGCGGATTGCACGTCGGTTACGGGCCCGTTGCTTTGGTAGTTTTTGGTCTGGCGGACGACGGCCCAGTCGGCTGTGGTGCCGACGCTGGGGAATGTGTCTGGGTGTGTCAGTGTGCTTTGTGACGTGTTAGGGGCTGAAGGGGACGTACAGTGGGCGTCCGTGACGGCTGCCACGAGGAGAGCGGCGGCTGCGCTGAACTTCATCTTTGCTATGACTTTCTTATTTGGTGTGTTGATCAGTCTCAAAGGCGCGCAAGTCAGTTGTAGACTGTGTGATGGACAAGATGCAGTCATGTAAGAGCCCGGCAGTCAACGACGGGAGCCGCCACCTCTCTTATATCCCAGCGCCGTGGCATTCGGCACGATGCCTCCATCCACACGAGGTAAGACTTCAATTTCTTGCAATATCGAGCTCGGCTTTCGCATGAGACATTGAACTCAAAGGGAGACTGTCGTCACCGCAGTCAAGGAGGTAGAGATGCCGAGGCGGGTAAAACGGGAGGCGGTTAAATCTCGACGGCCAAGCAGCCACTCGTGAAGCAGAAAGATATTGGGCTGCCGCTCTAAACAAATGAAGGTCCAAGGGATTGAAACGCTGCTTCTTCCACATGATCTGGGGTAGACCAGGTAATGCTGCTTCTGGGACTGGGGTGCATCTGGTTTTCGCGATCTCGGCCCCGTGCCACGTATGGATTGTGGACGCCGGTTTGCATAACAACGCCTCTTGATGAGCGAATAAGATACTTCGGGACGCATATGGACATAGGTTGAAGAAGACCGAGGGACAGAGTGGAAGCCATCACCAAAGCACTGACATGGACACCGACATGTGGCTGACATGGATGCGAACGAAGTTGGGATGCAGTCGAGAGACGCGCCCTGGGCGCTAAAAGACCAGTCATAGGGTCACAGGTAGCGGGAGTCTCGTGTAAGACTATCTGATCGGCAATTGATGTGCAATGAGCCGCACACCCGTCAGGGGTGCCCCCAACTTTGGAGCCGCGTCTTTTACACTCGTCCTCCACTCCTACCTCCAAGACCTTCGGCAAGCGGCATCCGAGGCAGGTCAAGCCACAATCAATTGGGAACCGGGAACCAAGTGGCGTCAAAAGTGCTGGGAGATCCAAAGTGACGGCATCAGCACCGAAAGTTCGTCGGCCGGTGGCGCCAGCAAGGGGATCTTGTTTGCATAAGGCAGACGCAAATCGTTTCCTGGATCGTGTTCCGGCGCATAAAGTCCATGGAGCCAGCTGGACGCGCTTCGGGATGGCCCTCGTCTTGGCATTGCCGCAATATAGATCGCAAATGCCTTTCGCATGTTCTCGTGAACAAGGACTACTGTCGCACAAGCCGCTGAGAACAAACTAAGATCATGCAAGTCGAATGTGCCATCATCAATAGAGATTTGGTTAAAAGGCATGTAGGCTCTTCAATATCGTCCTACTCCAGTTCCGTATCTGGCCGAGTTGGAGAGGGCTGAGAAACAGATATCCAGGTTAGTCCTCCGGGTTCGTCGAAGTAGAACCCGAGCATACCAGCCATTAAACGGACGGCCCAGCCACCTCCCTGATCGTGAGATTCACTGAAATGCACCCTTATTTTCGCCAGCCCGTCTTGTTCGGTCCTCGAAAAACTGATTGTCTTGGGCTTCTCGAATGTACCAACCGGGTCAACGTGAAGTCGACACTGACCCACGGCACGTTGAGCCCCATTTTCGTACTCAAAGAGCAAGCCTCTGCAGTATCCCCTCTCTGGCTCCTGGGATACGTGGACTCGACTGACATTCTCAAGATTGGCATACGATCTATGCCAGCGTTTAAGGGGACATTCGACCAAATCGTCCGTCATCGGGGGATATTCGTCCCAATCGTCCGTCATCAGGGGACTAGACCAGGAGACAGCGCCGGTATTTGCAGGACCACTTAAGTAGCTGAACGGATACGAGGTAACGATGGGATGAAAAGAGTAGCTCGTATCATGGAGCAACGTACGGATGGCTGGTTGTCCTTTGTTGAGGAGAAAGCTTTCTAAGCCTGCTGGTTGCCGACGGCCGACTATAACATCGCCTGCCAGCAACAGCCGGAGCTGCACCTGTTAGCTACTGTGCTGTGCCTCGACTGGTGATTACATACCAAGAAGCAATGACCGTCGGCGGGGACCCAAGATCCATCCCTGTGTTTCCTCACCAGAGGGCCGAAGCCGAGCAGCGTTTCTCCCCTTGGCAACGGAACGTACACCCAGACAAAGGCGTCGCGCGGATACCAATCGGAAATCCTGTCGACGCTTGAAACGGCAGATACCGCCGCTTTGGTGTGGGGGTGAATAGCCACAAGGTTATTATAGAACATGACAAAGGTGAGGCCTGTGATAGCGCCCATGTCAATTGTAGAGAAGCGTCTAGGAGGTTGGTCGAATTTTATGCGATGTCTAAACAGGTCCGGGGGTGTCGGGGTGTCCCAGATCTGAAGGTCTTTACCACTTTCTGGGACATTTAGGCGAGCAATGCCGTTCTGTTCCAAGGTTAGGTTATATATAGTGTACGTATCCCGATGTAGGGAATGGATAGGGCACCTTGAACTGTACGACCGCATCGCGGAAACGGTCCTCATGCTCGACGATAAAAACCATGTTGTCATATCGCGTTTCTTCAAAGCGAGGTCTCGCAGCTAACCTCTCAATCTTTCTGAGTCCAATAGAGTCGATTGTACAACGAATTATGGGCATAGGAACGGTTGCTTCGCCGACAAGCTCGGTCGATGACCCCCGTGTCCACGAAGAAACCTGTCTCAGGGGAAGGGAGCCCAGCGGTTCCGAGGAACTGGTTGATAGTCGCCAGGCGGACTCTAGAACAACCATATAGCGAAGAAGAGGATGGGGTTCGGAGAGCTCTTGTATGGTGTCCCGGACTTCTTGTGGGAGCTTCTTGATCTGTGGTAAGTTACAGTTCCCGGCGACGAATGCGAAGGCCGAGGAGAGGGATGTAGGACTTGTCGGTAACCGAAGGGGCTCGACCTCCACACCAGCAAGTGCTTTACGCCAAATCACCGCAAGCCAGAGTTTGTCCAAGGCGTCACGGCCAGTGCAGTTTCGCATGAACAGCTTTAGACAATCAAGATGAAAAGTGACAGCATCAGGCGGGTCGTCGCACCGGCGACAGCTCATCAAGTTGCAGAGCTTCCATCTGCCAACGACGACATAAGCATTGCCGTCCATACTGAGAGCGTGATAGGCCGGGACAGGTACACCGACGCTGAAGGCCGTTGACTCTAGGTTTCCAATGACTAGAGGATGTCTTTAGAACACTGAAGACACGATGTGACCACGGTGATCGATCTAACTCACGCACGATGCACTTCTCCTCTTCTATCATTATATTTTCGCAAAGATCGCACCTGGAGTGCACGGCGATATGGACGGGCATATCTGTATCGGAGGGCATGATCGCTACGTATCACGAAGAACATGTTAACACTGTAAAGTTCTATGATTAAAAGTTAGAACATACATTTTTCCTGTCCACAGGTTCGTCCAGAGTCCGGCAGTTGCTATTGATCCGCGATGAATGTCTCAAAGTTGCTGCGGAAGTGGGCGAACGCTGCGATCTGATAAGCCGCGGAGGCAACGTAATGCCTGTACCGCAGACCGCTAGATGTAGGTCTTTGTATGAAAATGGTGGAAGAGTGGGGGGGACGGGGGGCTTGCGTTGTAGCTGGATATGGTAAGGCTTAACAACAGCCGACACCCAACCACGGGCACTTCCACTTTCTACGTTTGAGCGTTTGCATGCGGTCAACGGCCAAACTGAGCACAATGATATGTGATCCGACGACATGCCACTGCTTGATGTGCGACTCCGAGCGAAGGTCCAAATGACTGGAGCCCCCTGGGCTGTTGGCTAGGAGCTAGGATAAGGCACATATTGCAGAGCAAAGGGCAACAAGGAAAGTTCTTGGTATAAGATGCATCCGCCCATGCGTCGTCGTGCACTCAAGGCAGCCTAGCTTCAGCTCTCCGCTGCCGAATCGCCGTGCTGCTGATCTTGGAGGCAAAGTTTTCCGTCTTTGTGGCCCCATCGGAGATGTCCTCGGCGTCGAGGACATCGACCTCGAAGACATCCAGTGCCTTCCACCCCTTCTCCGCCCTCTTGTCATTGACAGCCTTGCCGCCAGATCTCGTCTCGCCGGAGACTACCAAGGCATCAATCTGTTCCAACGTGATGGTAGGGCCGTACGCGTCTTGTATCATGACGCACTGGACTGTGATGAGGCCGCCCCTGAACCAGGCGCTGAGGTTTCCGTCCGTTTCTACAATCTCCAGCTCTGCGCCGTCTTTCCACCCCTTTGGTGAAAGCGTGAGGAGAGTCGATAAGAAAAGGAGGACGTTTCGAGCCCGCGTCTCCCATGGCTCAACGAACTCGGCGTATTTCTTGTTCTTGAGCATCTCGTCGCCTGTGACGCCGATGATGAACTTGCACGCGTTTGGCGACCCTTTCTCCGGTACTTTCAGAAGCAGCGAGCCGGCTGTGAGGAGTAGTTTGTGACCGGGATGCAAGTGGTCAAAGGTCCCTCCGAGACAGACGACAGGATAGCATTGTGTCTGCGGTGCAGGCTCGGCATCCTCTGCTTTGGTGACATTCAGCGACAGACCGCCTTCCACTGGTACCAACTGCTCATGCAACAAAGTCTGCTTTCCTTCGGCGAGTTTGAGATAGGTGTTGAAAACATTGAGGCCGAGCTCGGACCTCACGTGGAAGATGCGGTCCCAAGGGTGGTAGGCTGTCGCGAAAGTGGCGAGGTCCACGATTATGGTGTTGTTGGGCTCGATGGCGGGCTTGGAATCCGGGGTAAATCGCTTGTTCCGGCCATGGTCGATGAGAATGACAGTGGCATCCACCGAGTTGGGACCGGCATTGACATCGGTCGCGATGGATAGCTGTGCGCATATGACGGAGATGATGGCGTAGATGCTGGCAACCAGTGACTGCGCCTCTGGCCAGCAGAAGGTCTTGAATCTGATGTAAGGTCCTTGCAATTTCGGACATGGTACGGCGACGATGAGCTTGGACGCCTTGTCTGACCTCTTCAGCTGAGATAACGTAGCTGTCAGAGGAGGTTTATATGATGCCGAGAGGACATGTCGGTCTGCGGGGTCGGGTGGGAATGGCAGCAGTAACAGCGACGGCATGTCGTCGCGCTTCATGATTGTGCACAGTGGTTGTTGTCTCACAGAAAGGTGTTGATGATGATTGAATACAATTCGACGTCGATTTACAGGTCAGATATATTGTCCTTAAGACGCTGTGTCCCTCTCTGAGATGGGGGATTCAAGACACGAAGTTGGATGGTGAAGCGAAGTAACGAGGGGACATTCAGGCATCGGCAGTTTGGCGCTAGACTCTGTTAGTACGGTACGGTTAGCAGCAGGCAGCTTTGAGCTGTTACAGCTTCTAAATCAAGTTCCTCGCTAACTATCCGGAACGTCGTGACCAAGCTCCCGGCGCCATACGGAGCATACCTTATTATAGGACTTTACGATGCATCTAACAAGAACTCTTCCGCGTCACAATAATTACCTTTAATTGGTTTTACCAGGGTTTTGGAAGCTCGAAACAAGGGCGTGGCTGCAGGGCGCTTCCATCTTCTGCTTCCAGGTTGTACTTGTACCAAGGTACCTTTTGGGGATCCACTTTGATGTTCGACTGTGGCCGAAACATTGCTGCCAAATCCAGACACGGTCAAGCAAACGTCCCTTATCCGCCCTGCTCTCACCGACATCAACGTCGACCACTCAGTCACCGGCTCCCGTGCCTAGACAGCTTCTCTACTGCTAGTTTCAGAGAGACTACTGTCTGGTGCGCGCCCTTGATTCAGCGTCGTTCCTTCTGCGGCAGCCGGATCCCAGGCTTGTTGGCCGCCTCTCACCTTCGATCCAAGGACTTGACCCCACCACAGGTCCCATAACCAACCTCCAACCGCCCATCCTATCTCCTCCTGATCCTGCCCGCTCTCCACCTCGAGACGTCGCCATGGATCCGTCGCAGCAGCAGTACGCTGCTCCCCGGCGGACGGGAACCTACAGCTCACACAATGACGAGCTGCATATGTCCAGCGGAGTTCGACAACACGGTCAATTGTCTCCGCGCGAGTACTCGTCCACCGGCGCGCCTCACATCAAGCTCGAGCAGGTCCCGCCCAACAACCCGCCCCAGATGCAGAGCTATCCGAGCTCATCTGCCGTGCCGGGTGTACTACAACCAGGCGGCATGGGCGGCAGGCCGTCTGCGGTAGCGTCGAACACGGCCCCGAGCCTGCCCACCATGCAGCAACCCGACTACTCGTCGCCGGCGAAACCTCAGTCAAACATGAGCAGCCTCTCACATAGCTATTCACGCTCGAGTCCAGCAGCATCCTACGACACTGGATCCTCCTACGCGGCATATACCCCTTCCACCCCGAATGCTGGCTCATCCCAGTTCATGTCACCAACCGACAACAAATACGCCCCGAGCGGCGGCCAACGCAATGTCTCCAATACACCTCTCGGTCTCGCCGATATCCGACCACGCGCTGACTCCAGCTTATCTGAGGGTCTGCCGGGCAGCATGCAGTACGAGCTCGCTAACGGTCAGCCTGGAACAAGTAATTATCTGGCCCCGTGGGCATTATATGCCTTCGACTGGTGCAAGTGGGCGCCCCAGGGTAACAGCTCGGGAAAGCTCGCGCTAGGAAGCTATCTCGAGGATGGCCACAACTTCGTACGTGATCTCTCAATGCGAACTCGGTCGGACCGATCTTGGAATGCCTAAGCTAACATCGAACCACACAGATACAAATCCTAGACACCCAAATAACGCCTACGCCTCCCGACGTCCTCGCACCCGGGACCGCAAAATGGAGCATGGATTTCACCAAGATCGCCGAAGCCACACACTCATATCCCGTAACCCGCCTTCTCTGGGAGCCTCCGTCGTCCCAGAAGCAGTCTACTGACCTGCTAGCGACGTCCGGCGACCACCTCCGCCTTTGGTCGCTCCCTGCCGAGACTCCCTCGTCGCAAAGCAACTCCATCACCGGCCGCAGCGCGCGGGACATGCCCATGGCGAAACTCACCCCCCTGGCCTTGCTCTCCAACTCCAAGACGCCCGACCACACCGCCCCCCTCACCTCCCTTGACTGGAACACCGTCTCGCCCAGCCTGATCATCACGTCCAGCATCGACACCACCTGCACCATCTGGGACATCCCCTCCCTAACAGCCAAGACGCAACTAATCGCCCACGACAAGGAGGTCTACGACGTGCGCTTCTGCGCCAACAGCGTCGACGTCTTTGTTTCGTGCGGACAGGACGGTAGCGTGCGCATGTTCGACCTGCGCAGCCTGGAGCACAGCACCATCATCTACGAGCCGACCGGCAAGGAAGAACGCGGTTTGTCTCTCGATACCCCCACCCACCTCGTCCAATCCACTAACTTCTCTGACTTTAGACTCCAACGGCGGCCGCATATCGCCAACCCTGGCCCAACAAACCATGTCCAACCCCCCTCCCCTCCTGCGGATAGCGACCTCCCCGCACGAGACGCATCTGCTAGCAACCTTTGCGCAAGACAGCAACATAATCCGCATCCTCGACGTGAGGCAGCCGGGCCAGGCCCTCCTGGAGCTGCGCGGCCACGGCGGGGCGCTGAACTGCGTCGACTGGAGCCCCACTAGGAGGGGGACTCTAGCGTCCGGCGCGGACGACTGTCAGGTCCTCATCTGGGATCTGCTGAGCAACTCGAGCGCCAACGGGGTGGTCGGAGGCGACCAGAGCGCGAATGCGCGGGGACCCGTAGCGAGCTGGCAGTGCGATTACGAGGTGGGCAATCTGGGGTGGGTGCCGCACCTGGCTAGCCCGGACTATGGAGAGTGGTTGGGGGTCAGTGCCGGTAGGGGAGTTTGGGGCGTTAAGATTTAGGGTTCGGCCGGTCGGTGTGTAAAGGGACTATGGGTCGTTGCTGGATAGAAGAATGACGTGCGGTGCTCGTATCTAGCTGTCGGTGTGTGTTGGCGGGGACTATGCATTGCGAAGCCTGGCGTTCTTTTGGGACTCGCGTTGAGCTGCTGCTTTTTGGGGTAGTAGATGAGATTGTTGTGTGTGCGGCAGAAGGGCATGGTCTGCCCGGCTTTTGGATTGCTTGCTTTTGCTGTTGCGGAAGGTCGTGGTCAGGCTACTTGACGAGCTGCTTGTACTTCGCTTGGTGTTTATATATCATAAGCTGTAGCTGAGCGGCGCAAAGTAAGTAGCAAAAATGGATGAAGGTGGGCTCGATATGTAAGAGACGGTCGAACTTACCAGGACATACATGTCTGGAGGTAGGTGTCACATATCCGCGCGATGCCTCTACCTGTCCTATCCCCGCGTCGTCACCGCTTGCGGATCATCATCATATCGTCACATCCCAAGTCTTCAGAGCCAACTCAAAGTCTCGCAAGCGGTACCTCCTCCTCATCATCAACTTGCACAACCGCCTTCCCCCAGACCTTCCTATCCTCGAGATCCTTCAGAGCGCGCGGCACACTCTCCAACCCCTTGTACACCTCATCATACACCACCGGCTTGATCTTACCCTCCTCTATCAGCGGCCACAGCTCCTTCCATATCCGGGCCTTCTCCTCGGGCCACCGTCGATGGCTCTCGCCGTATCTCTTGTCTGCTGCGTCAGTGCCCATCACCCGTATCAAATCCTAGTGTGTCAACTCACATATCCAATAATCTGCGCCTGCCTAAGCAGCACCCTATTCATCTTAATCCCCTCCATCCCCCCCCTCCCCCGTCCCGCAAACCCAACCACCAACACCCTCCCCCGGTGCGCCAGACACTTCAGGCTCAGGTCCACCACCCCGACCGAGTCAAACACCACATCCACGCCCCGCCCACCGGTTTCGGTCACGATAGTCTCCCACCATCTCCCCCCACCCGCCGTATCGAAACACCTGACCTTCCCAGCATAAGAAGGATGTATCTCCGACAGCCCCCTCACAACAGCACACCTCCGCCCTCCGCTCGCAGTGGCAAAGACCCTCCCCGCCCCAGCAGCCAGCGCGACCTGCACCGCCATGACGCCCAACCCCCCCGCCGCGCCGTGGACGAGGACCGTCTCGCCCGTCCTCAGCCCACCGCGGGCGACCAGGGCCCCATAAGAGACCGGTAGAGTCGCCGGCACGCCCGCGGCGTCCCGAAAGCTCCAGCCGGCCGGGACGCGGTGGAGGGAGGAGGAGAACAGTCCCGGCGAGAAGGGCAGGACGAGGTGGGTCGTGAAAGAGCCGAGGGCCTCGCCGAAGACGGGCGTGCCGGCGGGCCAGGGGGAGGAGGGAGGGGAGGAGAGGACCACGCCGCTGAATTCTAGGCCGAGGGGGAAGGGGGGCGTGACGAGGGAACGGTTGTTTTGGTGGTTGCCGCGGGCGTAGAGGATGTCGACGTAGTTGAGGGCGGTGGATTTTACGAGGATTGTGATTGGGTCTATTGATGGGGGTGGGTGGGGGGAGGGGGTTGTTGTTACGGTCAGGTCGGATAGGTTCTGGGCTGGGTTAGTAGGGGGTGATATGGGGTGGTGGGGGTGGTGGTCTTGGGGGATGAGGCTTACCTCGACGAACTTGGTTACGATGATGGACTTCATGTTTGGAGATGTCAGTTGCTTTTTGCTTAGAGTATTATATTATGGACAAGGTATTAAATAGTCCGAAAGCCATTGTTATGAAGGACCCAGGTTTCAAGTTATCTCGGACTCGGAAATCATCATCCACGGTGGCTACATAGCAGCCGCGACATGAGGTAAAGTCGAAAGGTCTATTAGATCATTCGACATGTAGAGAGAAGGAAATAAATAGGTCATGCTAAGCTAGTTCTCTGTGTGCAAACATAACTCAACGAGGCCATAGATGATGACCCAGGTTGACCTCGGTTTCACGGTAAGTATTGTTCACCGCGGTGAATACCACACCTCGATCATAACTCAGTCACGTGATCTGCGGACAAGTGGGCCAGGCGGACAATTGCTACAGCGGTAGCCGTCCGCTAGTCTCTTTCCGGCCTAGTGGCTGGCTCTCGACATCGCGATTCCTGAGCTCCAACTCTATTGTTCAACAAAGCCAGTTCTTAAAGGCAAGGCCACCCGCCAACGACGGCCACATATCTACAACTTCTCATTCTCCTTCTTACTCGAGCAGGCTTTTACCAAGGGACTCGAAGCTACTCATTCCGTCATCTCCCAATTCGCCTTGCTTTACATCTTCTAATCGCTTATCCCAAACTCGCCCGTCATGTCATCCGATGGTCCACGCCATGGAGGCGACTCCGACTCAGAAGAGGACAACTTCAACCCAGCGCCTGCGGACATGTCAGACGATGAAGAAGAGACGGCCCCACGCGCCCGCGAGGAGATCAAAGATGATGGCGAGAGCAGCCCGGTTCACGAGCCGGCCGATGACGACGACGAAGATGACGCCCAGCCTTCGAATGGCGCAACCAAGAGGTCGACTAGCCGAGCTGCCGATGAAGACGCAGAGGATGTAGATGGTGAAGAGGAAGATGAAGAGGACGATGATGCGGGGGTAAAGAAAAATGCCGATGATGAGGACGAGGACGACGAAGAGGATGAAGAGGATGAAGACGATGAAGATGACGTCCATGAAGTGAGTTAGCTCCCTCTCTTACGCGCTGCTACTGTCCCATCAATTCCACTCCCCAAATCTGCGGCCGGATGCTAACATTGACTCTAGGGCCACCGCCGCAAGCGGAGACGAGACAACCGCGCCTCGCGCCTCTTCGATATCGAAGCCGAAGTCGACGACGAGGACGAAGCCGAGGATGACGAGAAAGACGGTGAGGAGATAGAGGACTTCATCGACAACGCTCATCCCGACGACATCGCCGACACGGAGCGGCTCGACGACGATAGGAGACATAGGGAGCTCGACCGCCGGCGCGAGATGGAGGCGTCGCTCGACGCCGAGAAACAGGCCGAGATTCTGCGCCAGCGCTACGGCAACCGTCGCCCGGCCAAGGGTTTTGGTGATTCGGCGGTTGTGCCCAAACGCTTGCTGCTGCCTAGTGTCGACGACCCCAGCATCTGGGCCGTGCGGTGCAAGGAGGGCAAGGAGCGCGAGGTCATCTTCTCCATCATGAAGCGGATTGAGGAGAGGATCGGGACCAAGGATGAGCTAGGCGTCACGTCTGCTTTCGAGCGTGGTGGTGCTCAGTCGGTTATGAAGGGCTACATCTACGTTGAAGCTCAGCGCCAGAACGACATCATGATTGCTCTGGACGGCATGCTCAATGTGTACCCGCGGACGAAGATGCTGCTGGTCGAGATCAAGGATATGCCTGACCTTCTTCGGGTCACCAAGACGCCAAACCTCGAGCCTGGTGCCTGGGTCCGACTCCGCAAGCCGGCCAAGCACAACGGTGATCTCGCGCAGGTCATCGACGTCACGGAGAACGGGTTGGAGGCTCGCGTCCGCTTCATCCCTCGACTAGACTACGGCGCCCGCGATGATCCGTCTGCGATGGTGACGGCTGACGGAAAGCGCAAGCGACCTGGTGTTCCTGGTCCTCGGCCGCCACAACGGCTGTTCAGTGAGGCTGAGGCGAGAAAGCGACACTCGCGCTACATCCAGGGTAACCCGCAGACAAACACTTGGACCTACAACGGCGACGATTTTGAGAACGGCTTCCAGGTTAAGGATATCAAGATCCAGCAACTCATCGTCAAAGACGTCAATCCCACCCTGGAAGAGGTGACCAAGTTTGCCTCGGGTGCTGAGGACGGCACAGAGAACCTCGATCTCAAGGCTCTCGCTGCCAGCTTGAAAGACAGCAACGCGAATGTTACGTACCTTCCCGGTGATGTTATTGAAGTCTACGAGGGCGAGCAGAAGGGTGTTGTAGGAAAAGCCACCAATGTGCAGGGAGACATTGTCACTCTCCAGGTCACGGAAGGAGATCTTGCTGGGCAGACTATTGAGGTGCCCAACAAGGGTCTCCGCAAGCGCTTCCGGACTGGTGACCACGTCAAGGTTATTGGTGGTAGCCGGTACCGTGACGAGGTTGGTATGGTTGTCAAGATTGCCGAGGACCGTGTCACTCTCTTGACGGACCAGTCCAACACCGAAGTCACGGTCTTCAGCAAGGACCTGAGGGAGGCCGACGATATCGGTGGTCAAGGTTCGCTCGGTCAGTACTCGCTGCTGGACCTCGTGCAGCTCGACCCGACCACCGTTGGCTGCATTGTCAAGGTCGACCGAGAGTCTCTTGTGGTCCTCGACCAGAACGGTGAAGCCAGACAGATCATGCCGTCTCAAATCACCAACGTGTTACCGAAGCGCAAGACAGCGGTGGCAGCAGACCGAAACGGCTCAGAAATCCGGCTCGACGACGTGGTCCGCGAGTACGGCGGCCAGCAACGGCAAGGCAAGATCATCCACATCCACAGATCGTTCGTCTACCTCCACAGCAACACATCCCGGGAGAACGCCGGTGTCTTTGTCACACGGTCAAGCAATGTCATGACAATTGCGGCCAAGGGCGGCCGCATCAGCGCTCCAGCTGCGTCCGGTCCGGATCTTGATACCATGAACCCTGCCCTGAAGAGAAACCCGAACGGCACCGCCAACATGAACCCGCCAAAGGTCTTCGGCCGTGACCGCGCACTGGGTCAGACGGTCAACATCCGAAGAGGCGCTTACAAGGGGCTTCTCGGCATCGTCAAGGATACGACTGACACACATGCGCGCGTCGAGCTCCACACCAAGAGCAAGATTATCACTGTACCCAAGGCCGATCTCACGTTCAAGGACAAGCACACTGGTCGCGTCATCGACATCAACCAGCGGGGAGGCGGAGCCATGTCCGGTGGCCGCGGCGGTGGTTCTGCTGGGGCTGGCAGCCGGACACCCTACGGTGGGGGCGACTGGGCGAGCGGAAGTCGGACGCCGGCTATGTCGGGCGGCACGGAGCGGACCCCGGCGTGGGGTGCTTCGAAGGGTATGTCCACTTCACCCCTTATTCACACTCTGCTTCTTCTAACGCATTGCAGGTACTTCTCACACTCCAGCATGGTCCCGCAACGCCGACGTATCCGGCTCCCGCACTCCGGCCTGGGGCGACGGCTCCCGCACAGTTAATCCCTACGACGGCAGCCGAACAGCCTACGGCGGCGCCGGCGGCCGCACCCCAGCCTGGTCATCAGGCGCCAAGACACCGGCGCCCGACTCCTTTGGCTTCGGCTCCCGCACGCCTGCCTACGCCGGCAGCGGCAGCGGCGGTGGTGGTGGCGGAGACACATGGGGCAGCAAGACGCCCGCCTACGGCGTATCAGCGCCCACACCTGGCGCCTCGGGCAACGACACTTGGGGCTACACACCCGGCGCCAGCGGAGCGTCGCACGCGTACGATGCGCCCACCCCGGGTGCCGGCCTCGGTGCGCCCACGCCCGGAGCGGCGCTCAATGCTCCCACGCCGGGAGCGTATTCTGCACCAACACCGGCGGCGCTCAACGCACCTACTCCTGGAGGCGGGTGGCAGGGCGGATGGGGGGCGGACACGGCTCCAACCCCTGCTGCTGGTGCGCCGACGCCTGGTGCTTATTATGGTGCTCCTACGCCGGGGGCGTACGGCGCGCCGGAGACGCCGGCTGCTGGGCCGAGGTACACGGATGACGATTAGATGCGAAGGTGGCTGGTTAGGTTTGATGCGAAGGTGGTTGGTTGGTGATGGATTGATATCGATGGACACGGCGTTTATGCGGATAGGGTGGAACTCAAGTTGGTCCACGTGTATTCTAAGGGCAATAAGACGCATTGCAGGTTGCTAAAAAGGTAGCGAACACAGGTCTTTAGTTATCAGGTGGACTTGACTTTACTCAGGTACACGGAAGCCTTGTATTGCCACGAAGTGAGTCCGTCAAGGTATCGAGATCAATCCAATGTCCTTGAAGCATGGTGTGGACAAAACAAAGCCTTTTCCTTCATCATAACCGTGCCCCTACCAGTGCTCCGGGCACCCAACCTCGTCTAACTCTATATAGGTGTGACAGCAATCACCGCCCAGCCTGCCGCTCCTTATCCCCCCTCGGATTCCCAGCCTGCCACTCCTTATTCCCCCTCAGATACGCCTCCAAGTCCATCAAAGCAGGATACTCGCCCCTCCGCGCCTGGACATCAGCCCCGTACCCATCACTAGCAAACCACCCAATCATCAGCCCCAGCTCCCTCACCAAGGTCGTCAACAAGCTCCCAAACACCTCATACGCCACCCTCGCCGGCCTGCCGGTAGCCCTCTCGAACACGGCGCTCAACTCCTCCATCGTCAACTCGTCGCCCGCCAGCCCGACCGCCCTGCCCTGCCACTCCTCGGGTTGATCGAACGCCATGGCCGCGAACCGCCCGATGTCCGCGGACGCGACCCACTGCACCTTCTTGTTGCGGGGAAGCTGCTTCCGCAGCGCCGCGAGGAAGACGGACGTCTCGAACCCGGGCTTGAGGTTATCCATGAACGCGACGGGGCGCAGCACCGTCCACGCCATACCGGCGCCTTTTGTGTCTGGCTGCGTGGCGGCGCGGAGGTGGTGTTCAATGCGGTGCTTGCTCCGGAAGTGCGGGATGGGCGTCTGCGTCTCCCAGCTGGCGTCGTCGCCGCCGCGGTCGACGGAGGAGTAGACGAAGTACCTGACGCCGTGGGCGACGGCGGCGTCGATCAGCCCCGTGCCCTGGGCGACTTCCGATTCTTCGGTCACGCCGGGGCCCATGCTGACTTGGACGGAGTAGACGCCCCAGATCGGGGAGGAGGCTGCGGTCGCGGCGGCGAAGAGGGCGGGGATGTCGGAGAGGTTGCCTTGGATGAGGTGCAGGGATGGGGAGAGGGTCGCTAGGTGCTGGGCTGCTGGGGAGGAGGGGTTGCGGGTTAGGGCCAGGATGGTGTAGGGGGTCTGGGAGGAGAGGAGGGCGGTTATTACGCCGGAGCCTTGGCGGCCGGTTGCGCCGGTTACGAGGATTGTCTTTTGGGTGGTGGGCGTGGTGGGTGGTTTGTGGTTGTGGGTTACGACGAATGTCTTTTGGGCGGACATGGTGGGTGGTAGGTGGTTGTTGGCGATGGGGTCGAGATGTCTGGGATTGTTACGAGCGAAGTAGAGGTGAGGGGTGTAAATGCTCGCTCGATGGCTTGTTTCTTCTGTGATGTGATATGATTTCTTCTGTGATGTGATATAATGCCGACGGGAGGACTTATCGACTTATGTGGCGATATAGACAGGGTGATGTTTGCGTTCCTTGGTGTCGCTGAAGATGGGGAAGGATGGCCTGAGGTCACGAAGTAGAGTTCGCGACGGCAGGAGGATGCTTCCTGGAGAGTCTCGTCTCAACGCGTCGTTACGGCTTTGGAGTACTTTATGCAGGCTTGTAACACGGAAGACCGAAGTCTGCAGCTGGGGGAAGCTTAAGGCAGAGTGACGGGACTTTCCACCATGCGAGGGATGGCCTGACGCTGCGAGGGTGATCAAAGGCTCTTTCCCCAACCCGGAGCTGTTCACGACTGGGAGTGAAGTTGCTCCTTCGCATCCTACCTGCACTTTCACACCATCAACACACATCCTGTCAACTCAGAAGCAGCTCGCCGGGCACACCTCGGATGGATTCCACGTATTGGTCGGATTCTGACAACAACACGGACTCAGACCCTGACGACGCCTTGGACTCACCACAGTGTCATCTACTCACTGCCTCGGCAATGGCCGACCTTGGCGAGTACAATCCATACTCGCCCCCGGGGAACAACACGAAGGACGAATCCACCATCACGGCACTCCTCGACGCATACGGCAGTCTTTCGGTCCCGAAGCTTCTCGACCTCTTGGCCTCCAACTTTACGCATCGCGTCCTGCCCGAGAGCCTGGGCATGCCGGTCCGCGGCAAGCGAGCCTTTGCCGAGCATGCCGCCGGGATCTTCGCCATCTTTGACAGCTTCCGAATGGAGCCGCGGGAGATCCTGAAGGTGGAGGGCTGGAAGGAGACGTGGGTTGTTAGGGCGCACATGTATGGTATCCTCAAGGGTGGCAAGGGAGAGTGGAAGAACGAGTGTGTCCTGATTGTCAAGATGGACGATGAGGGAGCTCTGGTCGAGGAGATACAGGAGTTCGTCGACAGCGCGAAGGCGGTGGAGATGAAGCAGCGACATGCGCCGAAGAGCTTCGGTGCCAAGGGCCGACGAACGATTACCATGGAGGAGCATGACGCTACGCCCGCCGCGTCGTTCCTTACTATGTTTTGTTGGTTCCTTGTATGTGTCCTGGTTGCGAAGCTGGGTGCGCCTGTGCTGGCTCTGGTGATATTGTGGGCGCACCCTACTCTGGAGGCGTTTAGAAGATCCTTTTTCCTTACGCCGATCAGGCCAAGACTGTAGATGTCTAGGGGGACTGGCTCTACTATGAGACGTGCTTTCTTGCAAATGGGATAGAGTGACATATAACATCAAACACCGGTTATACAGCAAGGAGACTATAGATTGAGTTCATAAGGTTTTCAGTCTTTCTAGTAGAGCAGGAATGCTGTTATCCATCATGTCTTTCCGTCGTGAATCATCAATTCATACTGTTTTCTAGTGACACCAAGTCACCAGCCGCCACACCTAATCACTCTACAGGTCTCACCCCCAACACATGACCATGTCTCACGACCTCCAAGACCAGTCGTCTTCTCCTAACCATCCTCCCCTTCTCCCCTTCCTCCCACCCCTCAAACCCTCACCGCCTGACTCAGCGCCAAACTCCCCGCAACAAGCGGCATAACCAACCTAACCAGATTCAACCGCGCCCACCGCCTCGCCCAGTACTCCGCCTTCTCCAGCTCAGCGGTGCCCACCCCCTCATCCTTCAACGCATCGATCCTCGCGTTGATCGGCTGCATATTCACCGCGCTGTGCACCACCGTGACCAGATGACACGCCGCGCTGACGGCGTACAGCCTCCAATCCCCCCCTCCGCGGGAAGAGGTGGATGCGGCGTGGTAGGCCGCAAAGGTATAGCCGAAGATGCCGAGGGTCGAGATGGGGCGGAAGAAAACGTTGCCGACGGCCCAGAAGACGGGCCACTGCCGGCCCAGGTGGCGGGCCGCCGCGGCGTGGTAGGGGGAGGTTGGGGGTGGGAAGTCGATTAGGAGGGCGGGGACGCCCATGAAGGATTGGGTTATTGCGTTGCCTTTGGTTTTTTGTTAGTTGGGGTTGGTTATGGAGATTGAGGCTGATGGAGAGAGGAAGAGAGAAAGACAGGACTTACCGAAGAGAGTGTACGAGAAGGCGATTGTCATGCCGACTATGGCTTGAGCTGCGATACCCATCTTTTCGGTTTGTGCTCTTGTCAAAGAGCTACGCTGAACAGCGATGCTATGAGGCGATGATTGATGTCAGGGTCGAAAAGGAAACCAAAAGAAGTGAATATACGATCCTGCCAGACTTGGAGTCTCGAGTTGGGGAAGGGAAACTGTCACGAAGCGCCCAGGGTTCGCACCTTCCACACGAATGGGTATATAAATGATGCGAGTTCCCGTCTTCCCGCACAACTTAATGTCCCGTGTTCCGTACTACGACTGCTGGATTCCCAGGAATTTCTCAAAGTGGTGCCGTGGATCAGGACAGGACTGCCATGGTTGTTGCCCCTGAAGTCAATAATCATTCGAGATGAGGTCATGACCAGAAAGTCCCTCGACTTCATCGCGACCGGAGTCCGATGTCTCTGACGTGTTTCCATTTTGTCCACCAGTTTGCGACAATGCAGCTCCTACATGACATTGATCGACAATGTGTGGCGAAGACTTAGATGCAGGCGAAGCTTTCGTCTTGCATGAGGGGAGTGCGGTAGTGATTTAAGCTCTTTGCCCGTTCCTGCAGATGCAGGGACATTCGGAGCGACATCCGTATAAATCGGATGGACCGCCCCTTGTGTCGCCTCGGTCACATGGGCTAAGAACCGTGACTTGCTCTGATGTATCATTTTTGAGAGGAGACGGAGTATTTATAGTGTCAACCCGCGGTAACATGGGAAGCGTACTGCGGTATCGGGTGGCAGGCTGTAGTTTAGATAGGGTCTAGGTGTTGCGGGGAGTACACGGCCAGCAGGTGAACACAGTCCATGTATGTAAGAGCAACGACGAATTCGGATATATATCTCGCGGCAAGCGGTGGTAACAAGCTTGACAGTGGAGCCAGCCGAGTTGTATTAGTTAGAGCGAACGACAGTGCGCATATAGAGTAACAACGAAGAATTAACGCTATCCAAAAAGTCTACGTGTTATGGGGTGATCATTCCTTTGTCCCTGTGCAGCTCAGGAACGCTCTTGATGTGCACCAAGAGGTCCCTCTTCAACTGTTCCAGCTTGTCCAGCGACATCGACGGCGGCTCCCGCTTGATGTCCACGTCCGGCACCGAGTCCGGTGTTCGCTCGCCTCCATTGGCCTTGAGTGAAGGACACCGTGCGCCATGCACGAACGCCGCTCGCTTTCGCCTGTCTTTCGCCTCCTCCATTGCCCAGATCTGGAGTGCCTCTTCGCGACGTCGTTCGCTGCGAGGCTCGAAGGCCATTTGGAAGGGGTCGGGCTTGATGATAAGGAGTGAATTGGACTTGTTGAGTGGCACGGGAAGCTCGGCTCCAGTGACGCGGTCCCTCTTGGGCTTGAGGTTGAAGGCCCACGCGAGGGCTCCGCAGGCTACTATCAACTCGTCCTGCGTGAGGGTCTGGCCTAGGCACTGCCGTTGGCCCCAGCCGAACGAGGTCATGCCTTTGATCGTGGGATACTGTGTCAGGGGCTCCTGGTATGTCGGCCAGCCTGGCTTGAGCCACCTCTCAGGGCGGAAGTTGTCTGGATCCGGATATTTGTCCGGATTTCTCAGAAACGCCCTTGATGTTTGTTAGTGAGGAGGGACATGGTGGGCTGCTTCAGCTTGACTAACCAATCGAGGGGCAGTATCCTAGTTCCTTTGGGAATGAAGTACCCCCTAAAGACGTCATCTACCTCCGTCTCGTGCGCAACACCTGTGGGATGTCAGACCAAGCACTCTAGCACCGCTGGCAAGCTAAATCATACCTGTTGGGACATTTGGTTTCCACCGCATCGTCTCTTTTATGCACGCCCGGAGAATAGGCAGGTTGGGCGCGTCATCGAGCGTAGGTAGTCTGCCCTGGCATTTCTCGTCGACCTCCTTCTGCACGGCAGCCTGCCACTCCGGGTGGTGAACCATCGCAACCAGATAATACGAGAGCGGCCCGACCACAGTGAAGATACCAACCAGCGCCAGCATTCCGAGCACGCAAGACGTCTCATAATCCCCCGACAGACTGGACTTCTTAGCGTTCGCACTTCTTTCGAGATACTGTTGTGTCCAGCACGGTCTCATCTGGCCTTTAGCCATCTTCTCACGGACAGTAAGGAGCCGGTCCATCCACCACGCCTGTTGCTCGTCGTGGCGCTTGCGCTCCGCTCGCTTCCAGGGATTCAGATGCCACGGCAAATGCCAAAGGGGCGTAATCACGTTCGTTATGGGGCCGGCCGGAGACATCTGGGTAAGGAGACCCCACGCGCTCTTCGTGCAATACTCGCTTAGGCCGGGATCGTCCCATGTCAGCTGGCACATGACCTTGGAGCACATGTCTTCGAGCGAGTGTTGGAAGTCGTCGGGATTCTGGATTAACCTCGCGATCCAGCGTTTCGACTCGAAGTACATGGCTTTGTGGTAGCGGGCGTTCGTCGCTTCGGTTAGGTAGGCGTGCGATATCTTCCGTTGTCGAGCCCAGTACTCTACATGTCGGTTAGTCTGGTGTGACCCCCTCGGACCAGTCACGGTGCGCAAACATACCGTTCTTCCCCATCAGGGGTAGGTACTCCATTGACCCGCACGTGCTCTTGGAGTCGAACAGAGACCTGATAACAGGCCTGTCCGAGTTGTACTTCGCCTTCCTCACCAACAACTCCTCGGCAATCCTCTCGTCAGAGATGACCAGGAAGTTGGCTCCAAGCATCGACGTTCGGTAGAAGCCATCGACGGCATACTTGTCGGCCCATTCTTTCAACTTGATCCACATGAACTCGATAGGGAGGTCGTGGACACGGCCGACAAAGGGCCACTGCAGCGGGCCCGGTGGCCCCCTGGGATCGTTGATCTCGCGGAACGCTTTCACCAAATGGAAGAGGGCGCAGCCTGCCAGGGCAGCGCCCAGAGCAAGAAGTGTGATGAGCTGCATCAGGTGGAAAGAATACAATATGTATGATGCCCAGTAAGACTAACAAGCAAAGGATTGTCGAGGGAAACGAGAGAGATCAGGCTGCTCGTGAGTCTTACTCTGGAACGTGGCTGTACCTATGTAGTTGGAGGGATGATGAAGCGGCTGTAACATATATCGTATAGAGATCGGTGTTGAGCCCGCAAGGGGTTGTTTGTTGTATGCACAATCCACGGAAACCTTCCAACTCGTTCTCAAGGAACGGCCCATGGATCCGGTGGGAGCTACGTCTGGACCCAGCCCACCCGCACGTCACTGCAAGAGGTGGACCTCAGACCTGTTTACGGATACGTGAGTTAAACGTGCATAGATAGCGAAGATGTTGCTCCTCTGAGAGGCCTCGTATCGTGATGGAAGTAGCGTATCAGCGCATGTTCTTTTCGGACGGCAAGACCTTTCAAGAGCTCGTCAACTTACGCCCCAAGCGCGACGAAAAGATCCCACGTTCCTTGACCTCTTAAGTCATAGAGAAAGAGCAGCAGAAGCTTTCGGACGCTCAGAATATGGTGGATATCGCCTGGTGGTTCTCTCGGCGCTGCTTGGTTCGATCGGCGTGCTCCACACATTGCTCTGCCGTCATTGATGATGCCATTCAGGACATGCATGGGCTGAAGATTATCAGATTGCTGTAGGTCGAAAATTGCAAAACATTGACGTGTTTCGCAAGATGAGCGGATGACCAGACGAGGAGTCCCATCGTGTCAGAGCTGGGACGTAATCCTGATCTACGGGGAGGACCTGCTTGAACCCTTGTCAAGCCTGGACCTGGTAGACTTGGGCTTGCAAAGCACATGCTGGTAATGCGTAGGTACCTGTACCTTTAGCTGTCCGGTCGGTCCCAAGTTCTGTCTCCGCGCAGTGCCCCTGACCTGTTGTCACAGCCCGGCGGGTGTCAGAGACAAGGGCTGGGACCTGGCCTGCCGTAAGAACCCGGCTCCGACAGGTTGGGATTATGGAGCAGTCCATAGAGGTAAGTCCAGGAGAGATAGCCACCGTGACCAACACGGTGCTATTCACAGCAGGAGGACACTAGCCCTGCAGCTCGGATACGATATCGCTCGTCGTGTTGGCAGAGCAATCGCCTTGCCTCAGGCCAATACAGCTCTATTACATGCAAGCGATCCATCGTTCCTCATCTCGAATGTATCTCTATAAACTCGAGTCGGGACTGAAATTGGTTGCCAAGGTGCCCAGTGATGACCATGAGATACGCTGCAATGTCAATGCCATCAGCGTAAACGGCAAGATATTGAGCAGAGGAATACGCGGACGAGCACTTGCTGTCTCGAATTGGGAACATGGTGGAATTGCAGCGACGCTGCCAAGCTGGATGGTCCGAAGTTTCCAACGTCGAAGTGCCCCAAAACGATGGAAATGGGGACGATGGACGAGGACCAGCACTGTGACGTCACTTGATTCTCGCTTCAACCGTACCTAGGGAAGGTACGACCAGTTGAGTTCGCAATAGTGTTGGGATTTGGTTGCAGTTCGTGAGGAAGGCACGAACCATGCGCAAGTTGTGTGTTCTGAGGGAAGGCGCATTCCGAGTCTCTCATTATCGCCCCGCTGGTGAGGGAGACATATGCAGTCTTTGGCCGTTCGTTCCACAAACTTCAAGACCTGCACCAGGAAAGCTTGTTTGGCAGATTGCCATACACGGCAGACAATAACATGCATCGAGCCGGCTTATTGAATGGAGTCGGGGGTCGAGAGTTGGCCGGCCGCGCCATCCGTGCAGCGAGGTGGCACGGTTACATTCTCGGAAACAGACGACTCAAATCTGTTGTACTGCAATATATGCTGGCGTCCGTTGGCGTCAACTCGTCTTTCAACTTTTAGCGAGTGGCCATTGTGCTCTTTCTGGTTTCTTCTCGTAGTCCCCCCCCTTGAAATTGATCAGATTGTCTTCCTGAAGCGAGGGCACTTATCTTCTTCTCTTGAGCACTTCACACACTGGTTGCTGAGCCAAGCTGGGCTGAATACACCTACGAGCACTGCCATGCCTCTCATTACAGAATCCGATTCACAACCTGTAGGCTCCTTCCCAGACTCTGGGATCGAAGTCCTCATCGTCGGTACCGGATTGGCTGGGCTCACGGCGTCCATCGAGTGCATCCGTAAAGGCCACAGTGTGAGGGTTCTCGAGCGCTACGATGACATCAACACCGCAGGTATGTGCTGAGACGAGAGACGCAGTCGCCGTACTCGATCGACTGACTCTGACCCGTAGGGGACATGTACTTCATGGGCCTCAGTGCCACGAGATTCTTTAAGCACTGGCCGGACATGCTGAAGGAGTACGACGAGATCTCGCTCCACAACGCCTGGATAGAGACGTTTAAGCACGATGGCGAGCAGATGATTCCCCCTCTCAAGGTGGCCGACCGTCTTCGTGACGCCGGGTTGGATCCCAATACTCCGCCTGGCACGTTCCAGATGCGACCGCTTGTATACAAGATGTTTGTCAACCAACTCAAGAAGCTGGGTGTCAACGTCATGTTCGGCAAGAAGGTCGTCGACTACTGGGAGGATGAGGAGAAAGGCAGGGCCGGCGTCGTAACAGACCAGGGCGAGAAGTTCGAGGCCGATGTTGTCATCGCCGCCGATGGTGTTGGTAGCAAGAGCCAGAAGCTGGTCGGTGGCCAGGTGCGAGCTCTCAAGTCTGGACGAGCAATGTGGCGGGCTGCCTTCCCTGTTGAACACCTCGACAAGGATCCCAAGGTCAAGGAGTTCTTCAAGATGCACGAAGGAAAGACCGGCCTGGAGCCAATCATCCGAACGTGGCTGGGGTAAGCGATCCCCGCATGAGCTCCAGTGGTATTACACTGACACTATCATAGCCCTGGAACATACGCCATGACACTCAATCGCCCCGACACTGTAATCTGGATCATGAACCACGACGTAACCGGTTCCGAAGAAGAGAACTGGAACCACACCGTCGAGGCAGACGAGGTCCTCGCCAACATGGACAAAGGCGTCGGCGAGCATTCGTGGGCACCAATCTTCAAGTCCCTCGTAGCCCTGACACCCCCAAAGACCATCATCAACTTCGAGCTCTTCTGGCGCAACCCGCAGCCCAGCTGGGCCTCGCCGGCAGCCCGCGTCATCGAGATCGGCGACGCAGCGCACTCCTTCCTGCCCGCGTCCGGCAACGGCGCCACGCAGGCGATCGAGGACGCCGTCTCGCTCGCCACCTGCCTGCAGCTCGGCGGGAAGGACCGCGTCCCCACGGCGGTGCGCGCCCACGTGCGCTTCCGGTTCGTGCGCAACGCGTGCGCGCAGAAGCTCGGGTTCGCCAACGCCGAGCTGCTGCAGGACACGGACTGGAGCAAGGTCAAGCTGGACCCGCGCAAGGCGCAGCCCAAGCTGCCGCGGTGGGTGTGGAGCCACGACCCGGAGAAGTACGCGTACGAGAACTTCGACAAGTGCGTCGAGAACGTCGAGGCGGGCGTGCCGATCGGGCAGGAGCAGGGGTTCCCGCCCAACTACCCGCCCGGGTACAAGTACGAGCCGTGGAGCATTGACAAGATCATGGATGATTTGCGGAACGGGAAGAGTGTTGAGCTTGGTGCTGGTGACTGGGATTGAGGGCCCGAAGAGACGTGACGGGTGGGGGACGCGGTTGAATGGGGGAGTCGACAGACGGTATTCATGCGAGAGACAAGCATCCTTAGAGAACAAGACAGGAGGTTCTATAATACACAGAAATCGTATGCATCTGACTGTCCACAACGGTGAAAGTTGAAGTCCTGGAAACGCGATGGGACATTGGCCCAAGCAACGAGGACACGCCAAGCCAATGCGCTTAGTCAGCTTCTGGGGTAAGCGAAAGTGTAATTCAACTTCAAGGATATTTTGCCTACAACGTAAACCTTATTCTGCGATTAAAACCTACCTACTCGGCTCACGAATTGCAGTGCGGCATCGAGTACCAGCTTGGACGGCAGTTGCTTTCATTCTACCTACTGAAGTTACGCCCGTTCGCCTCGTTTGCCCGAGTCGTTCTTTGTTGGCTCCAGATACGACGATGTTTTCTGAGGTGCTGTGGCGTAATCGTGACCACGAGAACAGGGAGCAATCTGCGCGCCATCTCTCTGTTCCGGAAAAAGGTACGCAGCAAAACGTATATGCCGTCAACCTTAACCTAAACTCCAGGTTGAGTCACCTTTTTTGTACAATGTATGTTGGGCCTGGCTGTGCTATATAGTTACTCTAGGTTTGAACCATAAATTTGCCGAGCCTAGCAAGAGGGGAAATAGGGTTCGGCACAACCCTCTTGCCTTCTGTTGGATGCTAGCAGCTGCTGTCAATGCCTTATGTTTTGGTTGCTAAGTCACGGGCATTGTATGTTTTGTCAATATTGGGTTTAGCCAATGACGGAGTCTAGTATTGCGTGGACACGATCACACGGCGGAATGCGGTCACTAAACCTTCTTGGAAAGACCGACATGATGCCAGTCGGCGCGCTGATGCTGTTGCTGGAAGTAGCCCAGATGGTGGGATTGTTCGAGAGTGAAACCTTCTTTTCGCCGAACTGGGTTTCTCTCATGCTGAAAATTGTATGTGAGCAAGTTAGATCCGTGGGAATGGTGGCAAGTCGATGCTGTCTACGGCAAGAGGAAGGAGTATATATGGGTATGTCACCGCGCAAATACAGTCATTTGTTCTAGTGCCTCTTGTTTTATTCAGTCAAGCCAGAAGCTTCTTTCAACGTGCCCTCTCTTAAATCCAACTGGTATCTCCCGTGCCATACAATGGCGACCAACACGAGCACACAAGCGCTGTGCACGGCTATTGACAAGGTTGAGAAGCTGGTCAAGCACCGGCTCGAGAGTTCTCGGATGACCGAGACACAGGTCGTGGACTGGAAGATAAAACATCTTCTAGACTATCTGGAGAAACAAATTGACACCCGCACGCCGACGTTCCTCGAAAACATCGTCCGCAATGCTCGCCAGGAGATGGAAGCTCGACTTCCACAGGGCATGGACTATGCCAAATCAATCGAGAAACTAGAGATTATGCAGGAGAAGTGGATGCTTGTCCGGTTCGGCGAATACTGGTCTCAAGGGGCACATCACGACATACTGTATGGGACGACAGAACCAGAGGAGTGGATGCGACCCGGCATTGGACCCGACGAGCATCCGGAGGCGACACGACGGATATACCATGGGCATGGCATACCGGACGTTGAACGCGTGGCCGACGCGCATCACCGGAATCGCAACGACACTGTCAGGGGCTTGAGGCACGCACAGATCGCATTTGAATGCTGCTCATGGGCCAAGATCTATCAAATTCTCGAGAAGGAAAGACACCTGGTCAACATTTGGGAGAGCGAAGCTTCTTCCCAGGGTACTCGATCTTTATCACCGACAATGCCGATGCACCAGTTCCTCACGATTATATCGACGTTCATGCTGGAATGGAATTTCCAGGACGTCTATGAAATCATACAGGAATTCGTGACCGCGAACATGGTGCAACATCCTTGGACCCTATCCCACATCGATGTCCCCTTGACGCGACAAGAGCTAGCTCTCAACTGCAATATCCATGGTCTTGCTGAACAGCTCCAGCGGGATACCGAAAACCTTTGCAAGATTCCAGCGAAGTTCTGGGTCATGGAGGGCCAGATAGAGCAACGGATTCGCATCATAGAAGAACATAATTGTCTGTATTCGGACTCGGACTCGGATTATTCGGATGGGGAAGGATAACCAACCATATCAACAAGCGAATACTCGCACTGGTCCTGCAATCGGTAACGGGCGTGCCACAGCTGCTTGCTCTGGCGGTTGTTTGAGAGAGCGGATGTTCCAGAGAGAGAGAAAAGGGATGGATGCTATGATATAAACGAGGCGTTGGACTGCAAAGTAAGGATGAAATGGTTATCTATGGGAGTGTTTCTGAAAGGATTGTTTTGATATCTCAATTATGAATTATGTGATGAGGTGTTAGGGGGAACAAGTCTGACACTGTCATGGCTGGCACTGCCATGAGCGGTATTGTGAGGAATAGCCGAGGCAGCTCAAGTAACTGTTAGTGGTTATCAAAGGGACTCTGTCCTAGCTAGAACAAGACGCGCCGAGCCTTCTCGATGCCGGTGACATCCCATTCTTTCGGACTCGAGCGTCTCATAAACTCCTGCCACTCGTCGTTGCTATCATGCATAGGCCTCATCATCTGAGAATACTCCCAATAGTCCGGGAAGAAACCAGCACTTTCCCAGTCAACCAGGCCCACAATCTGATAACTGTCGTTCAAGAAGATGTTCCCTGGGTGAATGTCGCCGTGCGTGAAGACGGAGCACTTAGAGCGCGGCAGCATTTTAGGTAGATCCTTTCCGTCAGCGTACGATAGTCCGTTATGTTTGACGTAGCGTGCATTGGCGCGCGCGCGGAATGCCTCGTCGTCTGTTAACTTCGGACAGGGGTCATTGTAATCGCCGAGCATTGGGTGATGGATCGGAGAGCCGTCCACGGTGGAGTAATATGCGGACCTATCGAGACTCCCCGGCCTAGGCACCTGTCTGATCTTTGCGATCATGCGCCACGTATCATGGCATATCCGTTCCTTCGTAGCGCCGCTCAGTGATGGCCAGACAGACTGCAGGGTCTTGCCCTCGATGTAGCTCATGAAAATGATGCCTTTCTGTGAACCATCGCTAGCGGTCTTGAAGATTGAATGATAGACTTCCGGAACCGGAAGGCCCGGTGCGTGCTGTCTGACTAGGCGTAACGCCGCTTCCTCGTTCTTGTAGACGTTCCCTCCTCGCTTCTCAACAGTGTGTTGATCTATGCGAGTGACAGTGCTTCTGAATGGCTGCTTTGAGATGATTTGGGGCACCCATTCATCTATAACGGCAGCGTTAGTCCTTGGAAGCATACAGATCGATGGATGTGTTGTTTCTTTCCTTCATCTGCTTCCACAGGATGCGAAGAGGGCGGATCAGCATCTGCCCGCTTCTTGCTTCGACTCCGTAGTCGTGTGAATATGTTGAGCGAGGAAGACATGGGGGATGTTGTCAATCAATCTGTCAACCAGCTTGCTGGTGATTTATTAGAGTATCTTGGAGTTGCTGAGAATTGCATAATGTGTTGCGGTCAAGATAGGTACTAGGTCAAGCACAAAGATGAGGAACATCAAAGGGTTGAGAAGAAGAGGACATCATCGGGTCGACACAAATCGCTAGCCTAACCCTAACCCCCGAACAGCGTGATCCGCGCCAAAAATAGCCGAAACCCTCTAAACCCCTAAATAAGCTGTGCCTCAGTAATCACTTCACACCTAGCCTCGGTGTTGGCTGCTGAGCTCATTCCACGGTGCTATAAAGGTCCTTCTACTTGCGGCGTCTACTTTCGATTTAGAATTCGCAGTTTCTAATTTTGTCTCGCTGGGAAGACCCGGTCCGCCGGCCTTCATCGATGACTCGGCCAGATTGCTACCGCGCCGCCCCCTCGCAGTACGGGAACACTACGCCGGGCTGTCCGTGCCAGCTTTAGCTGCTAGCTTTACCATGAAATATGAGAGAAGGATGGATGCGGCCATGACTAGCCATTGGTGTGTCGTATGGCCATGCAACATGGTTCTGAGCAGCGCTGCCGAGTATCTCTGGCAGAAGCTATGCGTGGCAGGCTTGCTCAAGTGGCTGGCAGTGAAACACGGCTAAGTCTTCACTCTGGATATCTAGTAAGCCATTGATGTTCGAGGTGCTGAGTCTTGCGCCATGTCTGACCGATTTCCTGACCCAAGACGAAACGATAGCTAGAGACTTGTAGTCTGCCCTCGCGTTGCCCTACATTGCATGACGATATATATGAGTAGACAGGAACACGGAAGAGTATAAGACCAGATAGAAGGCGTCAAATGAGTCTATAACATACTATCAAGGCCTGATCCTCAGAGACGAACACCGATAGCATTCGCAACAACTGCAACCCGACTCCGTCCACGCAATTTCACGTGTATATATATCGTCACAAGCAGCCCAAAATGGGTAACTGCTGCAGCTCTCAGAGTGATCTTGACCATGCCGGTCAAACCCAACCTAGCGGCCATCATGCCAGTCATACAAGTCAAGGGAGTTACGGTGCTGGTCACCATGGTAGCCAGGGCCGCAGCTCCCTGCCTCAGCAGTACGAGATGCAGTCTACAACCGGACGACACGGACGAGATAGTAGGGCGCGAACAAGCGTATGTGAATATCCCTGCGCATCGGCAGTATCATCCTTGCATTATGGCTCACCCATTCTAGTCGTCTCTCTCATCGGGTGCCTCCCAGAACCCTCAAAACACCGTCACTCAAGGGCGAAATCGACAGTTCCTGGCACGCCCAGACGGCAAGGAGTACACACGCACAGCCAGACCAGGTCAGCAAAAAGGGAAGTGGAACAAGGTGGAGCAGTCCCACGGAGAGGGATCTAGTTCATCTACCTCGCGCCGCCTTCAATTGTATGTTGTCTTCCAAAGACAATCCGAGGGGGAGCCCGACCACTGGTCTCTCTCCGCCTGCGACGGCGAGAACGGCGACACGAGAGGCAAGGTGTGGCAGGTCAAGGGAGATGCGACCATGATGCATCCGCAGCATGCCGACAACGTCGATGTCCTCATGTCAAATTCGTGCAGAGGCTTCGTCATCCTAAACAGGAACCTTACCCCAGAGCAGCTGGCCATCGTCGATAAAGTCGCAAGGAGCGAACGAGCTCCGAGTGCACCAAACCAGCGGGCTGTTAGAGAGAACTGTCAGGGCTGGACGATGCGTGTGGTCAGACGACTGGAGGCCAAAGGCGTGGTCGAGAAATACAAGGTCGATGAATTACAGGCGCTCATGCAAGGACTAAACTAAGCTTCGGGCTGTAGGTATAGAGGATAGGAACCGAAGTCAGAGGGATTGTAGTGGTGGTTGTGATAATGATCGGTTCGTTACGGTATAGAGATATTTGACTGATGAGTGAATTACCTGATTAAAGCATAATACGACACGTGACTGCGTGAATCTCGTGTTTCTCTCCACTTTAATATGCGCGTTTCGACATCACCAATCTGTCCCAACTGCAACACAAAGAAAGATATCTAGTTGTCAGACTGATGACTTCTCATGTCTTAACTGGCATGTCCAGCACTGCTAGGTGACCATACGATGGAGCACCCTCCTAATATCCCATCAGATCCACACAGGATGGCTACCAACGCGTCCTCTACTGAGGACGTCCCTCCCGAAGAGGCGCAACCGACGAAGCAGAACGGCGAAGCCAACCAGAATAACAAGCCCGCCAAGGACACCAACGCCGGCCACGAATCCCTGAAATACTCCCTCCTCGGCCCCTCCCTGACCAAAGCCGGCCAGGACTCGGTCGACCAGTCCAAAGTCTCCGAGATAATCTACGAAGCCTCCAAAGGCTCCAAGTTCTTCTCCCGCGAGGAAGCAAAAGACAAGATCCTCACCGCCAAGATCTCCCACATCCTCGCCAAGAAAGCCCGCCTCGACAAGCTCGACCTCACCCGCGACCTGCGCGCCGCCGACACCCTGATCGCCCAGCTCGAGCTGTCGCGCGACCTGACGCAGCACATCGTGCACCTCGACTGCGACGCCTTCTACGCGGCCGTGGAGCTGCTCGACCGACCCGAACTGGCCGACGTCCCCTTCGCCGTCGGCGGCGGCGTCCTGACGACGTGCAACTACGTCGCCCGCAAGTTCGGCTGCAGGAGCGGCATGGCCGGCTTCGTGGCCAAGAAGCTCTGCCCGCAGCTCGTGTTCCTGCCGCTCAACTTCGAGAAGTACAACGCCAAGGCGGCCGAGGTCCGGGAGGTGCTGGCCGAGTACGACCCGCGGTTCGAGTCGGCTAGCATCGACGAGGCGTACCTCAACATCACCGAGTACTGCGCCGAGAAGGGCATGGGTCCGGCCGAGGTGGTGGAGCAGATGAGGAGGGAGATACACGAAAAGACAAAGATTACGGTGTCAGCCGGCATAGCGGCTAATTCGAAGCTGGCCAAGATATGCAGCAATATGAATAAGCCGAATGGGCAGTTCGTGCTGCCTAGCGACCGGACGGCGATTATGGAGTTTATGAGAGATCTGCCGTGTCGCAAGCTTAATGGCGTGGGGAGGGTGTTTGAGCGGGAGCTGGCAGCTGTCGGCGTCAAGACCTGTGGGGATATCTACGGGCAGAGGCAGTATCTGAACCAGCTCTTTGGGGAGAAGGCGTATGAGTTCTTGATGACGTGCTATCTGGGCTTGGGCAGGACGAGTGTCCAACCCGCTGAGGAGTATGAGCGGAAGAGCGTCGGGACGGAGAGTACGTTTAAGGATATGAGTGATCCGGTGCAGTTGAGGGAGAAACTGAGGTGGACGGCGGAAGAGCTGGAGAAGGATATGCGCAGGGCGGAGTGTAAGGGGAGGACGCTGGTGTTGAAGGTCAAGTTGCATACATATGAGGTGTTTACGAGGCAGGTCGTTACGCCCAAGGCCGTGTATCTGGCGGATGATCTTTATAACTACTCGCTGCCTATACTGGCCAAGCTGGAGCAGGAGAGACCGGGGATGAAGCTCAGGCTGATGGGGTTGAGGTGTACGCATCTTGTCAGTACGAAGAAGCCGGACACGCTTGCGTTTTTCGGGCTGAAGCCTAGGCGGACAGAGTCGGCGGGGTCTGCGGATGAACAGAGCGGTAGTCCACATGCCAAGAGGGTTCAACGCGACGGCGAGTGGGAGCAGTGGCCCGAGGAGGCGCTCGACGGTTACGAGCTTGAGATGGACAAAGACGGAACGTCTGAGACGCGTGAACAATCCGGCAGCCCCTTTCGGAGACATGGGAAAGAGGTTCTATCCAATCCGACGCCAAAGAAGGCACAGTCTGTGCCCGAGGAGGAGTGGTGGGACTGTCCTATCTGCAGTCGGCCCCAGGCTGCGAATGAACGGCTGTTCAACGAGCATATTGACCTGTGTCTATCAAGGCAGGCAATTCGCGACACGGTCCAGCAAGAAGCCGCTCTGTCTTCAACGGGTAGCACGGGAACTACACCTGAGAGTAGAAGGTCTGGGTCTGTTGGCGAGAAGAAGAGAGGTAGACCGGCTCATGGACGGGGACCGGATCCGAGACAGAAGAAGCTCTGCTTCGGGTGATATGCACTGTCAGTGGAGAACCTAACGTACATACCTGTCTGTAGACTTCTATGAATGATGACTTGATGCCACACTTCAATCCTAGGACGGCGTAGTGGAGATGAGCACGTAACGTGACGGGCTGTCAACGCCGTGGCCAAAAAACGCCTTGCGCCAACAAACCTACGCCCTGCCTATGCCTTGCACTGCATTTTTAGCCTCGAGCGAGGGGCTAAACCCACTCAAGTGAGATGATGCAGAGAGGATATACAGCAGAGACAAGTGACGGCTTCCGGTCTCTGTGAAATATTGGACTGTCGCGACTGGATCCTGAGGTGTAGTTGACAACCAATTCAGTCTCTTCGTGGGCATGATGAACAGCTCCTGCTTCCACCTAAAGTTCCATGATGCTACTCCAGATACATTGATTGCTCTGAGCATCACCCAATCTCAGAACCTTGCGTGCTTTTAGCCAGCTCCAGGCTCACTTTCTCGACTTTACTGAGGGGGACAAACACTACCTGCCAAAGCATATGCCCAGACAGGACCAGTCCCGACATCAACAAACCCCCTCCAAGCCTGCAATAGCTATAACTCCTCTCTCTCCGTCTCCAACCTGTCCTCTCAAAAGTAGCTCATCCTCCCCCACCCAAGCACAATCGCCAACTCAGCCCTAACCTCATCAGGACTCGAAAACCCAACCCGTCCAGCGACCTCCGTCCTCCGCCCCGTCCCGAGCTCAGACCACTTCGCCAACAACGACCCGTCGACGATATTCCGCCCCACAGCAGCGTCCACGCCCGGAGCCGGCGAGCCGGCCGACGGCATGCGGTACGCCCTGGGGTTCATGCTAGCGGCGGGCGGAATCGAGTTTGCCAGCTGCGTCGTCATGGACGAGAGGCGGCGGTAGGAAGCTTCCGACAGAGGCGAGAGGGAGGCGAGGACGCCTGTTGGCGAGGCTATGAGGAGGTGGCGCGGGGTTAGATCGCCTGGTCCTGCGTCGTCCTTTGTGCCGTTGGTGCCGTTTGTGGATGGAGGCTCCGGCGTGGGTATGGTGCTGGGGAGGAGCATGGAGCTGGTCGGGATATGCGCTCCCGTGCCGAAGGTGGTGCGGTGCAGCAGGAGGTGTCCGTCGAGGGATTTTGGATCTGTGAGGTTGGTTAACAAGACGATTGGGAGGCTTGAAATGGGTAGTAAACTTACGTTCGGGGTCAAACTGGAGGATATGCAAGTTCCCGTCCGGATCGCTCGCCACGATATACAGCTCCTTGCCGAAGGGCAGAAAGTCGGCATTCAGGATCTCAAGGTTTGTGGAGCTCTTTCCGAAGAGCACCAGCTTGTACGGCTCTTCGGTATAGCCCGTGAACCACACTCCCTTAAAAGCGTCGGCCATCAGACATAGCCCCGTCTCGGGAAGCTCCTTGACACTCGTCACGTAACAGTTCATGTCCATGAATGCGACGGGCAAGAGCGTTCCGTCTTCCTTGAGACCGCGGACCATGCACTTCTGGCCTTGGGCAATGAGCATCAGGCCCTGCGTGCCGACGGCGCATATTCCGGTGACGGCGCCGCGCGGGATCTCTTCTTTCACTACGAGCTTCAGTTTCCGGTTCGTCTCTGGTCGGCCAGGTTCTGGTATGACCTCCGCTATGTCGTAGACATAGACACAACCCTTAATCGGGAGGTCTTCGCCCTTGGACAGTGCGGTGCCGACTGCAATGAGTCGCTTCCTTTCGTTCGTCGTCTCTGAGACTTCCAGGCTTACGGTCTCGACACACATGATGATCTCGCAAGGATCCATCTCCACTTCGTCTATCACAGACCAGTTGGTCGGAGACACAAGCTTTAAGATGCCCCTTGGCACCGTTGGCTTGAATGTTGTGTTTTCATGCGCCCAACTCTTGTGATAGTCGTCGTCCTTGGGGAGCTCAAACGGCTCATACGTGCTACAACCTATCACATAGGTCTCAGTGGGCGGGTGGTAAGAAAGAGAGTTGAAGTCGGTGTTGAGCGGAATCTTCTTCACGGCCATGCCGACCTCTCCGTAGCTCCAGTCGGTTGGCAGTGCAGTGACGCGTGCTATGCCCTCTGAATCAGCATATATGAAACCACGTTCGCAACCTTCCGTGTGGAATGAACTGAAGGCTTGAACCCCTAGGCCCTGAAGTCCTATCACCCTGGGCACAGACTTTGCCGATTTGATGACGAAACTCGGAGATGCCCCGGGAAGGAAAACGGTGCTGTATCCGGCGATGTTGCTGCAGGGACGCATTGGCAGGAACCGCTGTTGCTGGGCGGCATCGTCCTGGGCTGCTTCTTGAGGCTCCTTTGCCGATGTTTGGTTGTGAATCTTTTGGAATGACAAGTTTTCCAGCAGACCCTTGCCTCCTTGTGAAGCCATTACAGGTTGATAAAGTGTCAAGTCGTCATTTGCATGACGAAGCTGGCAATGGTCAGAGAGAGCCCCTGTACTTCAGATCTGGCGTACTTACAATAAGATAGGGAGACCTGTATGTGGCGTCACCGAGGTCGGCGAACAAGAGCTCAGTGAGCATGTCCTTAGCAGTTCCTTTCCTTGCCGCGTAACCAGATGTGAGGTAAGGAGGGATGTAAGATAACCCTTGGGCGACATATATAGGTTTTGTCAGATCAGGGAGCCGGTAGATCTTGCAGCAAGTCAGTGTAAGGTTCTAAATCAGGCGAGGCCAAGTTTACTTACGTAGAGAGCTCCCGCAGCACTTAGAAGGAACATTATGATGGCATCACTCGGTTTCGGGTCCTTCTCAGCCTGCTCCGAGAACAGGCCGCTGTGGTCGTGGTATAGACATCCGCTGAGCCACTTCGTGGTGGCCAGAGCCTTGTCTTCGCGCTCGATCTCCTCCAGTTCGTTGTTCTTGTCAATCTGAGCAACATAGGCACTCGAGTCGTCCCTTATCAAGAGGAGATAGGGGTCGGCAATGCTGGCACTGATGACGCGAGGATCGAACCCGGTCTCCTCATCCAGCATGGGCACAATCTGGCTGAGTCCGAGGTCTAATCGAACACTTAGTAAGTCGTCAGTTGGGATTGGAAATTCTAGACATACCTCCGTCGTAGCATCGGACTTCCGACTTGAGAACCTGTATTATTCTCTTGTGTTCACCCATGGTCCCTGCCTCGATCGTGATACCTGCTGCCGGCTCGAACTCGGTGCCCGTCAGGCTCTCAAATCCCGCAGCTGTCAGAGCGTAGACATCAGACGTTTCATACCCGTCGAGGTCAACCTTAGCCACGATCATGTACTTGTCGTACTGTGACATTGAGTTGTAGTCATTGCCCAAGGTCGCTGCTCCCTTGTCGCCCTGGATCGACTTGGGAATAGGCTTCTGTGCAGACATGGCCCAAAAGCCCCGTGCTTCAGGGAAATCGAATCTGCCAATAACCTTCGGTTGTATTTCTCGGTTCATGACCGCAAGAGCGCTGGCGTTGCCTCTGCCGACTGCGCAGACAAGTTGCAGATCGCTCTGGACACCTTGCAGCTTTTCTGCTTCTTTGTCGTCTAAGGGAGTGGCCGGTTTGCCGTAGGTCATAGCTCGAATAGGAGCAATGCTGAGTAGCCTGTCATGAATGCGGAAGTTCAGCTCTCCTGACTTGGCGGATCCATCTGCTGATGCTGTGGGCGCAGGGGCTGCTGGCTCATCTCCATATAAGTCGTCATCATCCTCAATGTCTACATCCTCATCATCTAGTTCCAAGTCGACGTCCAGTTCCTGTATCTTTGACTTTCGCCTTGAAACTTGGCCCTGTTTCCTCGTCCAGCCGAGGACATGAGAGTCGCCGTCCTCGCTACCGGCAAACATGCTATTTCGGCCAAGTCGTGAGAGTGATGTTACACCACAAGGGATGAGAGAACCCCCAGCATCCTGCGACACCAGCTTCACAGTGAATCCAGAGACTGACCGTCCGTCCAGTCGGAACGTGATGATCGCTAGCCGCCCGTCATTCAGGACCATCAGGAGCTCGCCGTTTTCGGGGGAAAGTACATCAATGGTGCATCCTTCGAGGCGGAGATTCAGATCTGACTGATCCACCAAGCCAAAAGATGTGACCTGCTTCGTCAAAGGGTTGACAGCGACGCCGTGGGGTTTGCCTGACTGGCCGATATGTAGTAGTTCATTCGGACCAACTAGAAGAGCACCGCCGACCGGAGCTGGTAGAGCAACTACCTGGAAGAGATCTCGCGGCAGTCCACCGACAGATAGAATGGTTGTCGAGGCCTTTTGTTGCAGATCCAGTGTGAAGACCATATATGAGAGGTGGTCTTTGCGGCCGAGAGCATTCGATGGGGCCTCGATAGATGAGAGAATGCCGAAGGTTGGTTCCCTGTACTCATACAGGAAGGCGAGGTGCACAGGATGGAGGAGACTAGGGTCAAGATTGGGAAGCCGCAGGACAAAGGATGGTGAATATGGAGTGTCTTCTTGTATATTGCTAGTTCCATTTGCAACTGCGGTGGTATTCTTGCCATCTCGAGTGCCATCTAGCTCCTCATCCCAGTCGTCCATGTCGATATCCTCATTGTCATATTTGAAGGGCACGATGGCAAGGTTCCTGGCGCCAAATTTGAGGGCAGCACATCTACTGCTCGGGTCGGCAGCCAGGAAATTCACATAATCGCTCAAGGGGGCTGCCCATGGGCTCCCCTGGAGGTCATCCTGCTCATAGTAGTGAATTGATATCGTAGTGAGAGCGAGCCTCTCAGGGTCCCATGCCACAAGGCTGAGCTTGGCATCCTTGAACGCGACGAGAAGCGCGTCGCCCCCTGACTGAGTGCTCGCTGCCTTGACCCTTGCAAGGCCGGTGATAGTGCCTGCCACAGGAATCTCAGCGACGAGTATCAGCTTCGTGTAGTTTGCCCGGTCTGACTTCTGCAGCACGCTGTCCCCTCCGAGGAAAGACGACTCGAGACCGTCATCGTCGTTAATGAGGCGGCCGTCATACTTGCTCGCCGGTTTTATGGACTGCTTATCTCCGGTATGGGCGTTATCGAGCTCGGCCGATACGGTCTTGGTCGTGAAGATCTGGAGGAGGGACGACTTCGCGACAACGAGGTTGTTGCTCTGGGCCGAGACAAAGGGCAAGACTACCGAATGCGTCACCGCCGTTGGCGGCGTCAGCTCGGTATAGCACTGCATGGCTCAGCACTTTGGTGCATGTCGGTTAGGAGCTTGTCATTCGAGGTGGAGGCAGTGATGTTCGTCTTCTCTTGGTGTGGCCGTTGTCGTCAACTGGTCGAGATGTTCGCGATGCTGTTTGAGGAAGCTATTTGATTGGCGCAAAAGCATCTCAAAGAAAACGACTTTGGGACGAATTGGAATCCACTTTCGCACTAGTGCTGAAGCTCGGGCCAAGCTCGCTCTGCCCCACACAAGCTCCCTCGACTCCGCTCCCTGTGCATGAAGCTAAACCACCCTAGCATGATGTCGTCACGGACCGAAGCTCTTTCCCAAACCACGCCATTCCAGGTTGTCAAGGACTTGTTCGGCATTCCACAGACTTCAGCTACCGCGAAGATCAGTTCAAGATCGTTACTGTGACGCGTTGTTGATTCCAAATGATACAAATCTCAACTTCCTCAACCCTGACTTGACAAGTGCCGTCTCATCTCTCTTCAAGATGGCGCCAGCTGGGCTTCTGCAGACCAGTCTGATCTGGGTCGCCTACGCGGTCGCAGTTGTACTCGCCTTCTTCGTCGCGGTTATCACAACATTCACATGGCAGGCTCCCCGCGACCGATCAGCCATCGTGAGCACTGTCGCCATCATTAGCTTGACCTCGCTGCTTGCGACCGTACTTCTGCTACCGGTCGACATTGCTCTCGTATCATCCACCACGACAGCCACTCTCGGTGCTCGGAAGGACTGGGCTACGGATGAGAGAGTCAACGGCATCCTCCTCACATTGAAGATTGTCTACTATAGCCTATACAGCCTCGATGCTCTACTCTGCCTTCTGATCATCCCCTTTGCCTACTTCTGGTACGAGGAATATGACGAGGTCGAGGAGGAGGAAGGTACCAAGACTTTCGGCAGCCGGCTCCTTGGAGCCTTGAAGTACACCATCTTCTTCGTTGTCCTTGTGGTCATCATCTTCTTGATCGGCTTCTTCGTCCCTGCGGCCGGAAACAACAAAGGAAAACACCTCGATCTCGACTACTTTAAGCATCTCCTTGCTGAGAACCATGGCGAGAAGGCGCTCACATTCGCCCTGGGCTTGCTCGTAACGCTGGGCACCCTCCTCTACGTATTATATACCGCCGCTGGCCTCGCGCTGCTGCCCGTATCCTTCATCAAATCCGCACCCTCCATCTCCGCTCCACAGCTCTCCGAGACAACCGCCACAGCGCTCGAGCAAAACCGAGAACGCCAACGCCAGCTGGAGATGCGCCATGCTGGCGCAGACGGCCCCATGCCGCAGAAAGACCAGCGCGAGCTAGAAGCTCTGATGCGAGAGGAACGTACCCTGGTACGTCGAGAGCGCCTCGCAGCCGAGGCCCGCGGAGAGGGACACAGCGCCATCTTCCGAGCATGGACCAAGGTGCAAGCCGTCTTCCGCCCCCTCAAATTACTAGGCGGCATCTTCCTCCTCCTCATCGCCATCCTGGTCTGGGTATCGATGCTCATCACCGGCATCGACAAAGCCGCCAACTCGGTCTGCAAGCAGCACTGCGGCTACATCCTCGGCCACATCAACGTCTTCCAGCCCATCAACTACATCTTTGTCCAGTCCGCCAAGGCCTTCCCCGTGGACTACATCCTCATGGCGCTGCTGATCGTCTTCTTCTTCAGCGCCTCCGTGTCCGGCATCGCGACGGTCGGCATCCGCTTCCTGTGGATCCGCATCTTCCAGATCAAGAAGGGCCGCACCGCGCCGCAGGCCCTCCTCATCGCCACCGTCCTCCTGGCGCTCATCATCCTGGCGATCAACTACTCGGTCGCCATGCTCGTCGCCCCGCAGTATGCCACCTACGGCACGCAGACCTTCTGCACCAACCCGCCGCGCCACCCGGGCGAGCAGCCCGACTGCAGGAACCACACGGACATGGTCATCCCCTGCTCCGAGGTGTCCTCCAACCCGGCGGCAAAGGACGTCTGCACGCCCTCGGTCATGTCGACCTTCCTCAACCGCGGCACCCTGAACTGGCCCGTCTTCGGCGCGGTGGACTTTTGGGCGCAGTTCGCGTTCCTGGGGGTGTTCCTGGTGGTGTTCCTGACGTCGCTGTTCAGGACGCCGAGGCTGAATGTCAGCGAGCTGGACGAGGACGCCGAGCTCGACGAGGAGGAGGGCCTGTTGGCCAGCACGAGCCGGCGGTTCGGCGCCACGTGGCAGGATATCACGGGCCGGTCGAGGCAGGGCGGGACGAGGACTACGGCGACGGGCGGGACGAATGGGACTTATGGCACTGCGGCTTCTGGGTAGTCGCGGGCTCGTGGGTGTAAAGGGAGCGGCGGCGTCCGGCCGCAGATTGCAGATTGCAGATTGTTGACATTCTTAGGATAGGAGTATTACGGAGGATATCGGTTGGATGGTGGGATTATGAAACGGAACAGCGCAAACATGACTTTCAAGTTTGGGAAGGCAGTTATTATACCAGGGAGGAGCAGTTAATCGGTTTCTTTTTTGCATCGTCAAGTCGTTGTATCATGGGGCACATCAGTCAATACAGTTTGCAAGGCATGAATGGGATATGTTATCTTGACACCAGACTTCTTCTTCAAACAACAACATCTCACCATCTCCGTCGTTCAAACTTAACCCACTGGTGACCACGCTCGTCATACCCAGCCCTGGGTCCGACATGCATATCCCTCCAGCAGCGGCCGCAATACACATCGTCATCACATCCAATACATTTTATCGTAGCGTCTTCGAGGCACACGACGCACCAGGTCTTCTGGTCCTCGTCGGTGTAGCCTCCGTGCAGTCTGCCTGCAAACGAGGGCCTGGGCTCCGCCCTCTCGTCCGGGTTGAAGCTGGGTGCCTGGGGGAGGCCGAAGGCGTCCGTGTCGCTGGTGCCGTAAGATACGCCCTTGAGGGCTGCCATGCGGGCTGCGATGGACGACTCGAAGTCGGCGGGGCCGCCTTGGGATGTGGATGATGGGATGGGGTCTGCTAGTTGGGAGGGGACTGTAGGTAGGGAGAAGGGGTCTGTATCGTCTGATTTGGAGGTTGGGTCCTGTGGAGGAGATGGTCCAGGGATGTCAGCTTCCTGTTTGGAATCTGCAGCCGCGTGCTGTGCATCGTCGTGCCCCGGTTCTTGGGCGGAGAGAGAGCGGTCCAGCTCTGCCTCGTCGAGAGCCCGGGAAAGGACCTTTTTCACTTGGGCGGACATCTCCTCGCCATCTGAATCATCGTCGTCCTTGCCGTCTCTGTCATGGCGTGATGGGTCCGTGGCAGGCTTTCCGAGCTCTTCCAGAAGTGCAGCGACTTTCTTAGCCTCGTCTTTAGGATCAAAGGTCAGGGGTGGAGGTTGATCAAGAGAAACATCGTCTTCCAGATTTAAGCTCTCCAGGAACTCGTCTAGTGTGCTGTCATCGGTGTGGAATAGGGGATCGATATCCGCATTCTCATCATCGGCCGGTTCTCCTGGTGGCCGGAGCGGCAGCTGGCTCTTGCTCAGAGGACTAGCGGGGATATCTCTGGCTAGTTGAGGCTGTGCTTGGGGTCCGGGCGACAGCGTGCCGGACTCATGGGGGGGAGAACGTGGCGAGGCCGAGGCATTCCGGAGCGTGCGGAGACGTGCTGACAACGCATCCTCCTTTGATGTTGGTTCTGCTGTTGATAGTGCAGAAAGGGCAAGTCTTTGTGTTTCACGAACCTGCTCTTAGTTACTAGTGGACTTTAATATTTCGTTACTGTGGGAGGTTGTTTTACTTCGGCTCTTCCTTGTCTAGGCTCACGCTCGTCGGCTTTAGGGCGTTCAGACGGTCGAGTAAGCTTCGGTCGTCGGCCATGATCAATGCTCTCACGATGCACTCTCGCCTGGCTGTTGGCCCATATACGCTATTCGACCAACTCACAAATGCGCTCTATTAAGCTCGGCGGAACCTTTGCGCCGACTAAGCGAAAGGAGTGCTTATGGCGGGAGGGTGTTAGATATTGTTACCCAAATAGGAAGCGTAAAGAGCGGATAGGCTAATGTGAGTGCGCTACCACGGCAAAGATGACTGGTAGATGTGCGAAGGCGGAACGCAAGGCAGCTTCCTGACCGTTGGGATCTTCACGTGTTGTTGGATCGATTCCTGCTCTCACAGAGTCACAGCCCGATTCATCGACGTGGTCGGGGTTCGGCCGTCTCAAAAACGGTTACCAACTGGTCCGTTAGGTAACTTCGGCTCCGGCATCCGGACACAGCCCCCCGCAAATCCTCAATCCCGTGACTGGCGATTTGCCATTCGGTGGCGTCATGATCTGGAGCCCACGGCTTTAAGGTTATTTGTTTAACCTCCTTTAGGTTTTGATGATGCCTTGTGCCCGTCCTTACGAATTCAAATAGCGAATATCCCATTGAGGACGCGTTTCTTTGTTTTATCTCCGTTTACCTGTGGCTGTGTCGGTACCTGCTACGCTAGAATGCTTGGCAGGTTCGATACCTCCTTCCGTCTTCATCATTTTTAAGTTTGTGTTTCAAGCGGTCAGACGTCAGAAACGGGAAGAAAGACTGCCCAAATGGCAAACATGGCGCCTAGCATTTCAGATGACAGCGATTCGATGTTCGTGTCGCACTCAGACACCAAAGAGTCGCAGAAACAGCCCTAAATCGGGACCCGGATGTTGGCGCTGTTGGGAGTTAGTTATGTCATTGATAGTCGGTCAGGGTCCTGCTTTCAGCGTCCAGAGGGTCGCACCCATGAGGTCAACGCCACTAGCCTGCAAGGTTACTGTGGCAGAGGAAGCTTGGCACGCATCATTACATTGAAGCTTTCTGCCCAGCCATCGGCGCTGTCTGACTTTGCCGTGCCGCTCGTTTGCCTGCGACCGAGTGAATTTGCGCTTCCTGCCAGAAACTAACCTTGTCATAGGTAATCAGCGGCGCGGTAGTTTAATTATTTTATATATACCTATCGTGCTCGGTCCTCACCCCCTCTGGGTTGTTTCTACTTGTTTCGTAGATCTATATTATTTCACTACCCACACGCTCAACAGTCTTCGATACTTGTTGCTCAGGCATTTCACCTACGAAACCTATCGCGACAACCAAGAACACTAATATCCTGCGTGTCTAAAACACCACATCAACAATGCGGTTCGGATTAGCCGTCCTACTCTCCACGCTCCTCACCGACGCGGCGGTGGCCAGCGCATCTGTCGAATCCGCGCCGGGCAACGCTGTCGCACGACATGTCCCCGTAAGACATAGCGAGCGCGAGGCAGAGTCAGAGGAGTACACACAAGACCTATGGAAGCGCAGAGGCGGCGGAGGAGGTGGAGGTAGAGGTGGCGGAGGGTCATCTGGCGGTGGTAGCAGCTCCGGAGGAGGCTCATCGTCTGGCGGCGGCAGCTCTTCGGGTGGTAGTGGCAGTAGTTCCGGCGGGTAAGTCAGCCTCTCGCGTTGTCTTCATTTTCTTCACTCTTCACTATCGCACGACTGGTGCTGTGGAGTTGTGGTCAGGCAGGGCAGCACTGATGATGCGCAGACGTGGTGGTGGCAGCAGTGGTTCCGGCAGCAGTGGTTCAGGCAGCAGTTCCTCGTATGCCTTTCATTTCCTTCATTCCCTCTATATCCGGGTTTCCCATGGTTGAAGAAACCTGCTAACAAGCTATCTGCAGTGGCTCGACGGGTGGCGGCCGTGGCAGCTCAGGCTCATCGACCGGCGGAGCAACCAAGACCGGCAGCGGTCCTGCACCCCGATATGGTGGAGGTTCATACTACAGCGGCGGCTCACGACAGCCATACCGATCCGGCTCCCGGTCTCCATCAGGCATCGCCCCCGTCTTCCTCGGCGCTGGCCTCGGTCTACTGGTATTCTACCCTCTTCTCGCTTGGCCGCACGGCGCGTACTTCTACCCCTACGGCCACCCCTACGGCTTCTACAACCACAGCAGCGGCCGCAACGAGTCCAAGCCCGTGCAGTGCGTCTGCGACCCCGATGTCGAGTGCGGCTGTGATGATGACGGCACCAATGCAACAACAACCGTTCTCAACGAGATTATTGGCGACGGCAGTTACGCAAACCTGAACAAGACTGAGGTCATGGTGGCCAACAACACCATCTTCCTCAACGGCACGCTGCCCAACGGCACCACTGCCTCGGGCGGTGACGAAGACGCAAACGCCGGCGCTGGTATGCGCTTCTTGCTCCAGAACGCTGGTTGGTGGCCCGTCGTGGCTACCGTCTGCGCCGCGGTGTTCATCTCTTAAGCTCTGCATTACACGATTTCGTTGTTGATTCACATGTCTTCTCTATCCTTCTGAATGAAGCATGAAAATCGTATGGGACGAGCGGGCAAGGCATTTTCCTTTCCTTCGGCATGTACGATATATGCATCTTTGAGGCATGAGGAAGACTTCATGACGGCGTTTGGAGTCGACGGGCTGATACCACTCGCGGGAGGTCTTCTGACAGACATGCTCGGTGATTACTACCTGTCTTTCTTTTGGGTAGATCGTAATGCTAGTTAGTTATCACACATTCATCAATACATCCTCGATGGTTACAGAATACTTTGCCCAAAGTTACCATACTTGTATCAACTTTAGGCAGTCGACGCAGCCTTCCTCTCCTCCCTCCGCTTCTCAACCCAGACCCCCAGCTCCCTCCAAATAGCCTCCTTCTCCGGCGGTCTCAGCGTAGCAGCCAGCCCACTCGTACTACACGCAACAAACACCCTGCTCCCCTCCCAGCTCCCATTGCCCTCACCATAATCAACCCCCTCCTCCCTCTCCTCATCCCTCTGCCCTGCCTCCCCAACCTTGCCCATATTCTCCCCCTCATCCTGCCACCCATACCTAAACTCCTCCTTCCTAATCCCCCTCCCATGCCTAACCCGCCAGATACTCTCCCAGATACTCTTCCCCACCACACACGTAACCTCGGGCCTCCACCGCCTAGCCTTCTCCTCCAGCAGCGCAACGCCCGCGTCCATCTCGGCCTTGCTCAGCTCGGCCCCGTTCCGCGACGGCCTCGATACAATGTTAGTGAGCCCCAGGCCGTACGTCTTCGGCAACCCCCTGTCCTCGGCCGGCGGGACCAGGCGGTCGGGAGTCAGGCCCGACGAGAAGAGAAGCTTCCAGAACAGGTTGGACGGGTGCGCGTAGGCGTGCTGCTGGCGCGCCGTCTGGATGCCCGGGTTCAGGCCCACCAGGAGGACGAGCAGGTTGGGCGCCATGGCGTCAGGCAGGTGTGGGAGGTGCGCGTAGACGCTGGGGGCGGCGTAGGTGGAGGGGGGCCGGGAGCGGGGGCGTTTCTTGGGGGAGGGGGAGGGGGTGGAGGAGAGGGGGGTGAGGGTGTTGTCGTCTTCTTCGTTGGAGGGTAGTAAGGTGATGGCTTTGCGTTTGGTGCCGGGTGTGGACCGGGGCCGGGATGGAGATGCGGATGCGGATGCGGACGACGGTGAGGCCGGGATGGAGGGTGTTAGGAGCCGGGTACTGCGGCGGAGAGGTGAGTCGGTCGATGAGGCCATGTTTGACGGTGATTTGGGCTGGAACATGAAGTCTTGGAGTTGCAGACGGCCTTTGAAGCTGGCTGGCGGTGGTGACTCTGGTATTGTCTCATCGTCCATATGGCTCAAGATATCGGAGTGTGGCAACTCGCTTCCCGTTTACGAGACCTCTTCAAAGAATCCTAAGCTAGGTAGGTTATATTGGAAGGTGATCAAGATCCGGAGTCATCAGTTCTTTCCGAATTGTCCTTGGTGAAGTATATGGAAGTTACAACCCTCTTACAATGATGGGTGCAATTCGCGGTGAGGTCATCGCCACAGCACACGGGCCGAAGCGCGTTAGCGCCACCGGTGGTTAGTGCACCGATTACCTTATCTTAACAGCAATGGCACGCTCTTTCCTCAAGGTAAACTTGTCATTCGTACCTAAGGTACTCTTTCACCACAGTTTGGACTTGAAATTTGAATCCATCTTCAATGTGCCTTTGCTATCTCGACATGCCAGAAATGAAGTTTCTCTCAATTTTCACGGTGTCAGTCTTCCTGCCGATAGACACCTCGGACGAATCAAAGCACATCGCATCAACTCGCCTTGCTGAAGCTACACAGGTTGTCCTGCAAGTATGCGGTATAGTGTCGATCCTCGCATCCTCGGTTGAGGAACGACGAACAACGAAACAGCTCCTCCGCATGTTCTACACAAAAGCTTTTTCGATGCTCCCAGCTTTGGGTTTTCCTACCTGGGCCGTAGGATCGTCGTAGGTGCCGAGCGGCCGCTTGATTGAGGGAGTTAACCTTAACCATGTCGCGATTCGCTTCCTAGGCTCCTGCAGATCACGCACTAACCTTGCATGCAGCCATCGACGGTCCCTTGCTCTTGTTTGGCATCTGCAGTTTCACCGAGGGGCACCCCAGTTCGGCTGCCCCGGCTTCACTTTTAGCGACGCATGGAGAGTCTCGAAAGCTTGTTCGACGCCGCCACTATGGGGTATCAGACTTCATCGGCTTCAGATGGCAGTCCATGACGAAATCTCAAGGCGGCCGGTGCCCTGGACAGACAGCAGGAGAAGCGGTGGCTTACCCAGTGGTACTTTGCATAGCCTGCAGTTCATTGTGATGAGGGTTGTACTGGACGTACGCGAGATTCTTGCGGCAGCAATTGCTCCCGGATCTGTTCAATGTTGCTCCTGATGCCGTGGGCACCGGTCAGGTCTTGGTCAGTTTCGAAGGGAACTTTACCAAGGGTCGAAAGCTGGTGTGAGCACTCTCCGTCACGTCCCTATGTGCTGAGCCGGGGGGTTAGTGAGTGTTGACCAGTGCTGTGGCAGCGTAAACTGTTCCAAAAGCTTCATCAAGTAGTCGATAGCCAAAACCGACGATCTAGAAACAAACCATCGAATGACGGGCATGTGAAGCCAAGCCGCCATCGTACGATTCTTGCAGAAGACGAACTCAACCCGGCAAGGTCTTGGTATAAGAAGCTGCGTTGGGAACATCATCCCATTCTTCATCCATCAGGCCACCGCCGTTCATCGCTTTGAGATGCCGGTGCGGCTCTCTCCCATGCCTGCCATGTCCCCAGATATTTCCAAGGCGCGGATCTCGCTGCACAGAGCTGCCGGTCGGTTCAGACCTGTGCGATCCGGGAACAGACTCCTTCTCGATTGGCTACTTCACCATCGTGGGGTCGACCCTTGATAACCTTGATTGGCGAGATGCCAGGAGCTCCCAGCAAGGGTGCGGCCGGTCCCTGAACGCTACTACCCAACCCAGTCTAGCGTTGCTAGACTAGAACTCTGGAACAATTCGACTGGCGAATCCCGTCGCCCCTTTTGCGGTCTCGACAGCGTGTAAGCGCCCGACAATGTGGTCACACAGGTTCCTGGTCCAACCCCAAAATAGCTTCTTTGGGCTTCACCTCACCGTTGCGCGGTACTTGTGCAAGCCTCACCCCGCGTCCTCTGTCTCTAATTCTCTTTTTTTTCTTCTGACCTCTTTTTGACTATGATGAGCCAAAATGTCGTTTTCTCTTGATATCCAGCGGATGCAACATTGCTAATAATCGCATTCAGCCATCTCGACCGGCGAGTGCCCGCTTTACCCCTGGCGCAGTTTGACCCCTGTCGAAGACGAAACGGTACATCCACCCCTCGTCAAAGCGCCTCTAACACGCCTCGTCTCAACTCCCTCCCAGTAGCTGTCAGACTGCCCTGCCGTCTGATAGTGTTCTCGTTCGGATTCATTCTGATACTGGCCTTGTCCAGGACGAAACCGTCTCCTACGTCTGATCTACGGTTCTCACCCGCCGGGGTCTGGTCTCGATCCGACCCTCTTAGACGGCCGCTCAACCCTCTCCGGCCTCTCGCAACGCAGTTGCGCGCACCAGTCCAGCAATTTCCAAGCACCTGAGTAGATATCAAGGCAGTTCTATCACCGAGCTCAACTGGCTTGTGGTCCATCATTGCCCGAAGCGGACTAGGAGTTTCAAGGTACCTGACATCCGAAGCTTCGGTCCTTGAACTGCATTGCTAGGGTGCCATTGCTATCCTTGCCGATATCCGCCCGCCAGCACGCAGTGGACCCCTTCTTCGCCTGTGCTTCTTTTATGACATTCTCCCCACCTCCACACCAGACGCTGGATACTCTACTTCTCATCTCTTCTTACTTGGCGAGGTAGAATCCAGTCGGCAGCCCCCAGTCGAGCCTCTCTCTTCATCCTTCCTTTCCCTTTCGCTGCTGGCTCAGATCGTTCTTTTTATACCTTCTCGTCGTCGACTTGCGCTGGTCTTCACTAGAACATTGTAATCGAAGGACAGGTTTTGGATTTTCGTTTCTTGGGAGGTACTGCTTCGACACGCTCACTATCATCAACAACCGGCGTGGTCCTCAGTCGACATATATATACGAGTCGCAGGTCGACACTTAATAGGGGTGCGCTTTGGTCAGCAAGAGGAGGAACGTTTGCCAAGATGGGTTACGGAACTCTCCTCAGGAAGCAGGTGACGGGGACGAAGTTGCTCTTCAACTTCCTGTTCTGGGGTATACATTGGGGTCTCTTCGCCTTCGGATGGTATGGCTCTCGTGGAATGCCTGGTCGAATGGGGTTGCCAAGCTAACGGAACCACTAGGTACAAGCAAGCGAGCGACCCGCGACTGGCAGGGTTAAACACTCTGCAATACTCAGTCTGGATATCTAGAGGAGCCGGCCTGGTACTGACTTTCGACGGAATGCTCATCCTCGTGCCAGTATGTCGCACAGTCATGAGGTTCCTTCGGCCGAAGATTCGGTTCATCCCGCTCGACGAGAACATTTGGTTCCACCGGCAGCTTGCCTACGCAATGCTGTTCTTCTCCATCCTCCACACGTCGGCTCATTATGTCAAGTAAGGAACCACCCTTTATGGGACTGCAAACGTTTCTAACAGACTCCTAGCTTCTTCAATGTCGAAAAGACACAGATTCGCCCCGTGACGGCCATCCAGATCCACTACACCCAGCCGGGTGGCATCACTGGTCATGTCATGCTCTTCTGCATGCTTTTGATGTACACGACAGCACACCACCGGATCCGCCAGCAGTCCTTCGAGACGTTCTGGTACACCCACCACCTGTTTATACCCTTCTTCCTCGCTCTATACACCCACACCGTTGGATGCTTCGTCCGAGACACGGCGCTGCCATTCTCGCCCTTTGCTGGAGCCCAGTTCTGGGAGCACTGCATCGGCTATCTCGGCTGGAGATGGGAACTCTTCACCGGAGGCTTCTACATGTTGGAGCGTCTGTACCGTGAAATTCGCGCCGTCCGCCAGACCAAGATCACCCGTGTTGTTCGGCACCCTTACGGTAAGATCCCCGTTTTGATAGTCCAATCCCGGTCTACAAGCTGACAATAATATTATAGACGTCGTCGAGATCCAATTCAACAAGCCATCGTTCAAGTACAAGGCCGGCCAATGGCTCTTCCTGCAGGTGCCTTCGATCTCCAAGTACCAGTGGCACCCGTTTACCATCACCTCCTGCCCGTACGACGACTACGTCTCAGTCCACGTCAGACAGGTGGGCGACTTCACGAGGGAGCTCGGAAACGCGGTTGGCGCAGGTTCGGCACAGGCCAAGCTCTACGACGGCGTCGATCCCATGGGCATGTACGAGGTCGCCCTCCAGAACGGCCAGAAGATGCCGCCGCTGCGCATCGACGGACCCTACGGCGCGCCCGCGGAGGACGTCTTCGAGAACGAGATCGCCGTCCTGATCGGCACGGGCATCGGCGTGACGCCCTGGGCCTCCATCCTCAAGAACATCTGGCACCTGCGCAACGGGCCGAACCCGCCGACCCGCCTGCGCCGCGTCGAGTTCATCTGGGTCTGCAAGGACACGAGCTCGTTCGAGTGGTTCCAGATCCTGCTGTCGTCGCTCGAGGCGCAGTCCAGCGAGGCCGCCCGCATCCCCGGCTCTTCCGGCGTCGAGTTCCTCAAGATCCACACGTACCTGACGCAGAAGCTCGACATGGACACGACGCAGAACATCGTCCTGAACAGCGTCGGCGCCGACGTCGATCCGCTTACTGAGCTCAAGGCGCGGACTAACTTTGGTCGTCCTAACTTTGGCAAGATGTTTGCTGCTATGCGTGACGGAATCCTGGACCGGACGTATCTCAATGGTCTGGAGGGAAGTATGAGGACGACGGTCGGTGTTTACTTCTGCGGTCCGTCAGCAGCGGGTAAGTTTCCTCTTCTTCAAAAGGTGTCGTATGGAGTGTAGCGCTAACAATCGAATTAGCACGCGACATCAAGAAGGCAGCCAAGGCCGCGACAGTGCGGGAAGTTCAGTTCCGCTTCTGGAAGGAGCATTTCTAATTGTACACATCTTACACCTTTCGTGTGGTCATTGACAACAATACCCATCCATATCTTAATGGGCTCTGTATAGGTAGAAACCTTTCAAGGGAGTTGCAGGTCGAGGCCGGGCTCACAGACAGTCGGCGGCGTAACCGAGGACGTGTCGAGGAAGGAGACGGGCAGGCCGCAGTAGGCAGCCAGACGAGATGGAGATGTGTTGATGCATCAAAGAAAGCGATATTGCATTTCATCTTCTCTAGTTATCAACGATTTCACCACAATGTCGGGGAGCCATGGAGAGAGGCCAGCTCCGTGTATGTCGTCGGACTACTCTGGTACAACCTGGACGGCCAACACGGCACCTTCTCCCTTTTCCAGAAGGGTATATACAGACTATCATATATATTCATGACGACCAAATTCAGTTCACCTTCTGCTTCTCTTCTAGTGAATCCTCTGTACCATACTGTCGGTAGGACATGGTCAACCTGGATGGGACAACACAACAGCTTCAAGATCACGGACTAAACAGCCAAATTTCCGTCTCTAAAGTACCAGCAAACTTGCAGACCGAGCACCTCAGAACTGTAGCTACCCTATTGAGAATCATAACACATTTTTCATCATCCAGCATATCGTAACATCCCAGAGCCAAACCAGCCCCATCCACTCCAGGCAGAAATCCATAATCGATCCAGTCCCAACATCCAAAGCCCAGAGTAGAGACCGCCGTCCATCGATCCGGCACAACCTCTCATTTCCTCCCCATTTATCTCCCTCACTCTTTCGGGTTCACCGGAATCAAGCACCCCCCTCGCGCTTGGCATACTCGTCCTCGATGGCCTCGGCGTACTTCTCCTCGGGGCTGCGCGGGTCGTCCTGCAGCACGCCCTCCTTGATCAGCTCCTCGGGCGAGGGCCGGTGGGCGATCTTCTCGTTCAGGCTGTCGGCGCGCATGTGCTTCTGCAGCTCCTTCTGCTGGGCCTGCAGGGCGGGCGCGGCCGAGGTGTCGGGGAGGATATTCTCTGAACCGGACGTGTTAGCTAATATGCTTAGGGTGATTCGGATGGTGAGGACTTGAAGGCAAGAAACAATGGAGGAGGGAGGGGATGAATGTGGAGAGAGAGGTGGGAATGGACGTACTCTGCCTCAGCTCATCGGGTGACGGTCGGTGGGCGATCTTCTCGTTCAGGGAGTCGGCGCGCATGTGTTTGTCTAGTTCCTTTTGCTGAGCTTGGATGGCGGGGGCGGCGGAGGAGTTGGGGAGGATGTTCTCTAGACGGCAATGTCAGCAATGTCGTGGAGTGCTAGCTTGCTACCCTAGAGAGCTATATGGTAATGAGAGACGGAGATGCCAAACGTACTCTGCTTCAGCTCATCGGGCGAGGGGCGGTTGGTGAGGAGCTTCTCGAGAGAGTTCTTGCGTTCCGGGTAGGGACGACTGGGCGAGATGGGCGTCTCGTCGACGGTGGGCTTGTTCTCGTCGGCCATTGTGTTGGGTTCGATGATTGAATAGCTTGTGAGTAGTGGTGGTAGTTTGTGATAGTGTGGTTGATTGTTGAGGTCGGTTGAACTGTGAAGAGAGCTGGAACTCCAAAGTAACCTGGAAGATGAGCACCTGATTCCTGGTTGCCCTGTGGCAGACACCGAAACACAAACAATCGGTCACCCCGCACAACCAGTCCGCACCTACCAGTGATGCAATGATTGACAGGGGTCTCGCTAGCGGCTGTGGCCGTTTGTTGCTTGCAGCTGCAGTGGGTCTGGGGTAAACTGGATCGTGCCTGTCGTTTCACTGACGAGTTCAAGGTCATGAGAACTTCAAAGTCGCGGTAGATTGGAATTGCTCGCTCTAAAGAGAGGATGCAGATATAGGTAAGATCTCTAAGTCTACTTTGATTTTCTCGATGCTATACTCGTCATGTCACTTTGATAACACGTTCAGTTGTGCTCGACATCAGCCCAAACCCAACAGCAGCCCAGATGCTGGCACCAGTGAAGAGTTGCAGTGCTCTATACAGCGATGCTCGTCAGAGTCAAGACCGATGATGGATTTCAGATTCGTCAGTAGGCACTCACGGTGCAAAGCCTCTTCTCACATATATGCCGATGGCGTCGGCATAGCACAGGGTCGTGCCGGATACGATGACCATACCGGCCGCCTTCTCCTGCCGACGATACAAAAAGATGAAGATGGTCGCCGCGAGCGTCAGGTCTCGAGATCCAAGAAGCTGGTGCAGCAGAGATACCATCTTGCCGGCCTCGGTCGACTCAGGACCTTCATAGCCGAAGATCGTCTTCGCTGCGTGCCGGGGAAAGAGCGCCATCCAGACGCCAAAGCCGGCGTACCCTGCGCCTACGGACAGGCCCAAAATCCGCCAAGTTGATGGCTGAAGGTAAGGCATGGTGAGTCTTTTCCTTGGAAGAAGTGATGATGTTCGGTCAGTTCTCGAATTCAAAATCTAGTGATTTTCGCGACGAGCTTTGTCCATCCAGAGCAATACGAGCGGTACGATGGATGAGGTAACAGAGCGCATTGCCGAGTTGGTGGCGTTTGCACAATGCGGAGAATCGCGGAGGATCCTCATGCCAGGGATTCCGAGATCGAGGAAACAATTCCGCATCATCTTGAGCTCGAGCTTCATTCTTAAATCAGTAACCTTTAAGTGTCTAGACTGGTTCCAATAACCGAGAGAAGCTCAAAGATGCGCTTAATACAACCAAGCGCAGGCCACCGAGCCAAGCACTTCGCGTTGCCGCCAGTGCCAGTGGCCATTGCCAGTGTCATTGTTTTTATAGCCCGTACTCGGGTGCCCGAGAATCAGCAGCACACCTATTCTTCACCTCTTCGATGTACCGTCTGGTCTACAGGGTTGTCTACGGTCTCCATTGTCCCTCCCTTCATACCCGCAACAGGCTCGGTACCCTCTGCCGCTGACGAGTCTCGGCACTGGCAAGAGTGATGCAGACCCTTCGGACATCTGTCGAGGTTCTCGTGGAGCTCTAAATGAGGAGTATAAAACGCGTGACGTGAAGCTCATGCAGGAGAGCCGAGACGGAGCGATGGATCATTAGCGTCTTGGATCTGGGGTCAAGTCAGCCCATGGCCGTGTCCTCATCAGTTCTGCTGCACAATATGCTGGACTCCAGAAGAGAAGTACAGGCAATGAGCAAGTCCAGGACCAGGCCTTCAACGTTGTTCGAAATCTATGTTTCACCAACCGAGGACTAATCAACCTTTCCGCTAGCGTCCTGTCCGGCGCTGGTAGCCTGGGGAAAGAGGCCTGCCAAGGACGACTTCGCTCCACTGCCACGATGTTATGTTCCATTGACGCTGCCATTCTTCAGCTTGGTGCCAGTGATCCTTCGGAGGTATGAGGAACTTGTACTCTGGCTAGTAGGGCCACGAAACCACGCCGTCGGCCATCGGTGACCGGTCTGCATGGTTGACCGGTGATACCCCAGGTCTGTGCGGTCAATGCACAGGGACCATTGGCTCCAACACTCACGCTACCGGGCTTGGGGAACTCTTTCTCGTCACCAACAAGGAATCGTGTTATAAATAAGATATAGGAGGCCAGGGCTAATACCTGAGGCTGTGGAGAGCCTGGGATGGCACCTGGGGAAACAGAGGCACAGGACTCACAGTAGGCCAGCCAAGCCGATAGTGGCTGTTGGTAGCTCGCTTTCTTACATACACATTACACAGCAACCAGGCACTGAATCTCATCCTTCTCACTCACGGCAATATTCGGCAGTCGCAAGCGAACCAGGGCCACGAGGCCGGATATGCAAAGCATACCGGCCCTTGGTTCCCCGACATTCTTTAAAGCTATACGCAACCCGGGTCTCTGGTTCCTCTCCTGATATGTCTAGATATCTATGGTTACTATTGCGCCCTGGAAAGCTTGGGTGACTGATAGCATCTCTGAGCTGAGATGGCAGACGCCTACTATGAGCTGAGCTGGGCCATTCTCAGCACCGTCGGCCTCTTCAATGTCCTCGTCGGCTTTATGGTCATGGGCATCGCCGGCTTCTCTATGGTGTCGCTGGTGCCCTTGATCGTCTCCGTGGCCACGGCCGTCGCGAACGGCATGTGCTATTATGCTTTCTATTCCGATTATCCCGTCACAAACACGGCCGCTGCGTCCGCGTTTGCGGATATATCCTGGTTGGTGGGTCGCCCCTTTTCACTGCTTTCTTAAGGTTGTGCAAGTACCAATCACTCACAACGTGCCATAGGTCCAAGAAGCAGGTCTATCTTTCTACAGCTACGCGATCCTAGTGCGCGTCCTCATGAGCCGTCAGCGCCTCGTCTTCTTAGTCCTCTTCTGGACCCTAATGGCAGCAATCGGCGGCCTGCGCCTGAGCATCCTCGCCATGCGCCTTCGGTACATCCTCGACGGTTCCAACGAGTCGGACCTCCAACGGCTCATCGACCACCTCCACGTGGGCTACTTCGCGTGTATCGCGGCTGTTGAGTGCATCAGCGCCGTCTTTCTGCTCCAGACATTCAACTCGGCCAGGCGGATCTCGATGAGAGCCGCCATCCAGGGTGGACTGTTCAGTTATTTGATGAGGAGCACCGAGATCCGGCTTGCGCTGCTTGCCCTTGTTGGTGTCACGAGGGCGATTACGTATTCGTTCCAGAACACGGCGCAGAGCGCTGAGGGAGTTGCTGGGCAGCTGGATCGGTTTGCCTATACGCTCGAGTGTCTTTTCCCGGTTGTCATGTAGTAAGTGCACTCTCTCCTATATCCGCATTTTACTTCCTATTATTTTTTTTATTTTTTATGTACGACTAACGCCATCCAGCATCGATATCCTCGCCTCGCGGCTCGTCTTTGCCAGCAACGGCCGCTCGCACGAGACATCTTCCAACAGCCGGAGTAGGCGAGCGACCGCCAACAGACGACTGTCAAACGGGTTTGGCGGCTCGGGAACCGGTCATGTCCAGATGTATACCGTGACACAATCCGGGCGGCGGATTGACACGACGAACGACCACAAGTCGAGCGATGCTACGAGTTCGCAGGAGCACATCATCGACCCTTTTGGGGCAACGTCGCAAATTGAGGCCGGTGTCGGTGTTGCGCATGGCTCGGATAACGGGAGAGCCACTACCGGGATAAGCAAGACCGTTGGGTTTGAGATCTCGGAGAGTAGGGTTGACTAAAGGAGACACCGGGTAGAGGAGATGCCGTATTGATACCCCTATACCCCTTTGACTGTGGCGACGGAGTTTAGTGATGCTTCTTTCTTGGATTCTCTTCTTTAGCATTGCGTATGTATGGTTCACACCAAAAATGTGCAGGTACGGTGGCGTTCCGGCCGGGATGTACAGGCCAGGAAGGTCGGCGCTGGACACGGTGAGATAAAACGGAGAGTATCTCGCGATAATTCGCAAAAACGGCAAGATATACAGTTCTTTATGATGAAAAAAGATGCTCAAATTAGTTCTCTTAAATGCAACGAACATTCCGTCGCCCCTATGTACAGCAAACAAACCTATAACGCCAACCACATCTAAATAAAACAACCTTAACCAATCCATTTACTGCGTCGCAGGCCCTTTCCCCTTTCTCCGCCCCCAAATGCCACCTCCCATAGACAATACCGGGGGCAAGGCAGCCCTTCCCCCATACTCTGCATGCTGAATAACGACCGAGCTCGTAGCCGCAGCCAAGCCACCATGATCACCACTTTCATCCTCACCATACTGCGTTGCAGCATCCTCGCCCACATAACATGGCTGCCAATCCATCGTTCCCAAACCCTGGTCTCCCGCAGGTACATAGCCGCTCCCCAAGACCCTCGCGACAGCCGAATCCGGCACCGCGGCCGGAACAGGTACAGCAGCAGGGACAGGCACCGCGGCCGGGACAGGCACAGGGTTCTTCCCCCTCTCCGCCCCCTCCTTCTGCCTCGTCCAGTTATGCAACCACTCGGCCACCGCAGGGGTATTATAAAACCCCAGGACAACCATCAGCGCGGGCCGCCTCGAAAACTGCTGTCCGCTCGCAAACAGATGGAAATCCGGGTCCGGGTCGAACGGCGGCACGTCCAGCACCACGCGCGTCTCCTTCGCGCATTTCGCGCCTATCTTCCGGCGGATCAGCCCCTCGCGCCGTTCGGCTATGATGGCGAGACGCTTCTCCGCAACGTAACTGGCATTTTGCTCCCAAGTGACGATTTTCTCCTCCCAGGACAGGCCAGCCCAGAACTTGGAGAAGGCGGAGTCGACGGTGATGGCTTCGACGGGGACGTTCTTCTCCGGGGACGGGGGCTCCTCGTCGGCGTTGAGGACGAACTCGATGTCGGACCTGTGGTAGCCGCGGTGTTCCTCGACGTACGGTATCTCGCCCGGGTACTCGTTCCAGCGGTGCTTCTCCTGCCACGTCAGCGCCCTGTCCCCCTGCGTCTTGCGCTGCGCGCGGTCGAGCTCCTCGAGGCAGCGCTCGACGAAGACGAGGTCCTGCCCCGTCAGGACGAAGAGGTACATCTCCAGCCCGTCTATTTCCTGCCGCGGGAACTGGGACCGAAAGGGCTCGACCCCGTTGGACATTATGGTGCAGAGCTCCTGCATCCCCATATTGTTCTGGACCTGGGTGTGGCACCGGAACTCGCTTGCTGCGAGGATTTCGATGGTTTTGGTGGCCCAGCCCGAAGAGTCCACGGGGTATTTGGAGCGGAGTTCTTTGAGGTAGGTTATGTAGCCGGCTTCCTTGTGGCTCCAGGGCGGCACGTAGGGCTCCACGTGCATGTTGTCGGTCGCGAAGTTGCTGGTGCGGTAGAAGATCGCTTGTTGTAGGGTGTACCGGAGGAGTTCGATCTTGCCCAGGAAGAAAGGATGGGTGAGGAGGCGCAGGAACTGTTTCCAGAAGTCCTCGTCGGTGGGATTACCGTTGTGATCGGGAGGTGCCCCGATGTACTTCAGGCCGTAGCGGAAGAGGTCTTGCAGTTGACAGCCGTAGAGCCGGGAGATGAAGCGCGCGACGAGGATTTCGTCGTGGCTGACCTTGACGGAAAGTTCGTCGGCTTCCGACCACGCGTTGCGCAGCTCGATCTCTTCTTTGACCGTCCAGAAGCGCCGGTGGATCCAGGAGGCCTGACCAAAGACTGAGGCTGGTAGGAGGGACTCCACCGCTGCCCAAGTCAGATTAGATGTTGAGGGTTTGTGCGGGGGTGGAGGTTTGGCCTTGCGGGTGGTCTTCTTTTTGGGAGCAGGAGGCTCTCCGGCTGAGGCAGGTGGAGGCGGTGCCGACTTTGGCGAGATCTGGTCTTCCAGCCAAGCCTGCGAAGCCTGTGATGGCATGAGCGCTCGTCCCCGGGATCGTGCTGGCTGCGGAGCTTTCTTAGGAGCTTGCTGACGAGCTTGTTGACGAGCTCTCCGTGGAGCGTTCCGGCGAGGTTTCGGAGCATCTTGCTGAGGAGCTTCAGGAGGAGCTTCCGGAGGAGTTTCCTGAGGTGGCAGCGGTGAAGGTGTCCGTTTACGAACTATACGAGGACGCTTGATGGCCTGGCTGGGTACTGGGTCTGATAGAGACCTCCGGCACTTGTTGGCATCAGCTGCAGTAGCATTTGACGCTGCTACAGTCTCTTCAGTCGGCGGCTGCGGCGATGGCGTTCTTTTGAGAATTATACGGGTACGCTTGGCGACCCTTCCGGGGCTGACATCTTCTGCAGACCTCCGACGCTTGTCGGCTACAGAGGCGGCAGCATTAGACGACACCGCTTCTTCCTGTTGAGAAGGTAGTTGCGGTGTTGGCTCTGCTACTTCAATCTGAGGAAGCTGAGACGCATTCCGTTGGCTATCCTCAGGGGCAGGAGCAACCACGGCCACTTCATCGACATAGTCCGGCTGAGACTCGTAGTCAGGCAGCGACTCTACACCGTCCTCAGGTGCGACATCGGGTGAATGTGCACTTGAAGTCTGTACCTCGCCGTCTTTGCTTGTGTCTGCCTCGGTTGCATTCTTGTCAAGCGATTTTGTCGCGGCTGCTTCTGTCGGCTCACTCTCCAGATATGCCGAGAGCTCCACATACACTCTCTCGGACGGAGTTCGATGTCGTTTCACGGTGCCCGTATCGTCCGCTTCAGACAACTTAGACGTGGTCCGTTTCGTGACGATTCCAGGAGAAGCATCAGGCTCATTTTCCACAGAAGGGGACTTGTAGCGGGGCGGTGATTCACCAAGTTTGGTCCCATCCGTATCCAGCTCTACCCGAAGTTCGTCCAGCGGCGTATCAGGGAGTTGAGCAGTTGTCTCTCGGCTCCCTGCCTCGGTTATCAGCTCATCCACGAGCTGTAAGGGTACCTCCGCGCACGGAGTCAAAGGGGGTCCTTCCCCAAGAGTAAGAGGTGGCCCTGCGCCAGGGGTTTGGGGTGGCTTCTCGTAGGGACTCCGGGGTGGTTCATCATCAGGAGTGCGAGGTGGCTTCTTTTCAAGAGTAGAAGCTAACTCCGGCTCAGGATCATCAGGCAGTTCCGTGTTCAGTATAGGCGCTTCCGAGTGCAACCGTTCTGGCGTCGGCGGATGATGCGTGGAGATATCATGAATCGAGTCATCTTCTTGAGTTGAGTTATCTGTGCCTGGCCCTCTCAAAGTTCCCAACTTATTGTCTTCAAGGACATCGTTATCCGTCTCGGCCAATATATCTTCTGAAATAGTTGGGGTAGTCGGAGTTTGTGTCGTTGTCTCTTGATTCCCTTCGTCGGCAGCAGGCTCCTTTGGATCCTGTGAGGCCTCTGCAGGAGAACAAAGCGCCTCCTCGGTAGGACTCTGGGGAGCCTCCTCATCAGCAGTCTGAAGCACCTCATCGGTGGGAGTCTGAGACGCCTCCTCATAAGGTGTATGAGATGGTTCGGCATTAGGAGTAGGCACAACCATCTTCGATTCACTTGGCGTCGGTGGCTGCTCGGCGGTGACTTCATCCTCGTCATCTTGACTCAGTCCTTCCAGGGCCTCTAGCCCCGCCTCCAAGTCCGCCTCTAGCTCATCATCTAGGGTGGCATCGACATCTTCCTCCACGAGGAGATTCGTAAGGAGAGTTTTCGCTGATTCGAAAGTCATGTGTATTCCAACATCGACTGCGAGACATGTCGCTTCCGATGTCACTGGTGTGGACGACTGCTGGATGGTGCCTTCCAGCTCGTTCTGTTGACTCGGTCTTTCCAAAATTTCTCGTGTCATCTCCTCGATATGGCGATCTGAATCCATCTCCTGTTGCTCCGCAGGCCGTCCTGCGGTCAAGTCTCTTTCGATCATGATCTTCGGATCCAAGCTTTCGAGCTTCTCATTAGTAGCCGGTGATGCTTACCGTTAGGAAACAAACAACGGGTATAGTAACACTTCAGTAAAAGAGCAACAACCAGCAGCAAGGGCTTCAGATTTCAGCGCAGTTTGAAGCACCGCAGAAGAGTCTACCGCATTTACAAATGTTGCAAACAGAAGCAGACGAGTTGTGGTGCTGCTGCTCTTTCCACATATAGCTGCCAGCTTGTGGTGTGTATCTCCATCCAGCTCCTTTGTCTGTTGACATCTACAGCATTCCTGGGGGGAAGAACCACTTAGTTCATCGCCGGATTTCGAAACAACTGAGTAGCATCTTTGATCTCAAATTTAGAACGCCCGACGTGTAAGGTGAACAAAGAACTCAATACCCTGACCTGCGAACATACAAATGTCCAAGGCAGTTAGTGTGTCTCGTCGCTACTCCGTAAGTCTGTTGTAGCACAGAATCTGATTGCGGTAAACGACGGGTCGAACGAGCCACCCACGTTGCAGCTACGTATCTCAAGAGTGAGAGACTTGAAAGTGTACATGTGGGTTAGCCTCAATGACGGACGATCCCAGGTGCGGATGGAAATTCCGACGAAACTTGGCTGGAGAAGAAATGGAAGACTCGAAAGCTTGAACAAAGAGGGATGGCATCCAGCCTTTCACTCAGCGGTGCTTCAGGTTTTTGGGTAGCTCGGGCACTCTGGTCGTTGGCAAATGGTTGTCATATTCAGTCCATCATTCCTAACTCTGGTAGACGATTTATCCCAAGGCTATGGACATTTTCTGGTGTGCTCGCCTATTCTGACGTGTCATCTGTGGGGCGATGCGATGCTGTTGAGTGCGACAACAACAGCATACGAAATACGGCACAACTCGTCCGGCGTGGTGGGTCGCATATGGTTTCGACTTATGTACTGCTATAGGTACTCCAAGCCTAGAGCTCGTTGTGTTCCTGAACGTCGTCAGTGTCGGCGACAACAACCTTGATTGCCTCGGCGGCCCCGCTGACAGCACTCGCGATCTTCTCGGCAACCTTGGCGGAGGCCTTCTCGGTCGCTTCACTCGCAATCGAGGACGCGCTGTCAGTGGCCTTGGTGACAATGGACTCGGGCTTGCTTACACCCTCGATACCCATCAACTCGGTCTCGAAGACTGCGGAAGCCAGTGGTTAGAAAATGATACGCGGCAGACACAAGCTAGGGCGTCGGGGCGGGAGAACTCACTCAAGACGGATCCGGCAGGGATAGGGCCAACGGATCGCTGGCCGTAGCCGAACTCAGGAGGGACGGTAAGGGTCCGCTTCTCGCCAATGCACATATCCAGAAGTCCCTCATCCCAGCTAGTAAACTGTTAGACAAACTTATGCTCCAATGGGAACGGAAGGTAACTAGAGCAGGGCACAACTAGGCCTAGTAATGGCACAGTCGGGATATCCACGCACCCTTTGATGACCTGTCCGCCGCCGAGCTTGAAGCTGAATGGTGTGCCACGGTCGTAGCCTAGTAGAGGGGGTGATGTTAGCCTTCGCCTCGCGAACGGAGATAGGAGAAAGCCAGTAGGTGGTAAAATAGGGCGGACGTACTGGCATCGAACTTGCTGCCGTCCGACTGGAGTGTGCCCTTGTAGTGGACCTGGATCTTATCGCCCTTTACTGTTTTCCTTTCGCACTCGACAGGCAGTGTCACGTCGATCTTGAGCTCGTCGGCCAACACACCGACGGCGGCGGCGGCCAGCAGCGAGAAGGAGAGGAGGGGGAGCTGCATCTTGTGTGATTTTGGTAGGTGATTACGGTGAGCTGGTAGGTTGACTGCGGTTTCACGTAATTGTAGTTGTAGGTCACGCAGGAACAGAGGTGCAGGATCTGAATAAGGCGAATGTTCCAAAGTTGCGTGTCGTGGTATGCAATTGGGAATTGGCTGGACAATTGGACAGCTGGTCTCTTCAGCAGTTGAGCTCGATTGAGGCTGACGTCGTTTTCCTTGGCGGGAAGTGGACCTGGCAGGGGAAACTAAGGGGAAGGGACGGGGTGCACGGTTCTAGAACTGGCAAATCAGGGCTTAGTGCGCATCCCAGTGGGGATGTGGAGATGCGCGTCTTGACCTTGCCGGCGGCTTTGCTCAAGCTGCCATCTTCTTTCGGCGTGAAGCTTTGGGATCATCGCATCTCACAGGCTTGGGCATCTTGCCCTGATCGATTGCCGGAAGACAACTGGAGCCGGAACAAAACCAGGCGGTGCGGAATCGCAACCCGTAAAAGGCCGAGAGTCATTTTCTAAGGTACCTTACCTTATCAACGGGGCACTGCCACTGGACATGGCGGTCATTCTTCTTGGACAAACCTTGACCAGGGCAGGTCGAGCTGAGGCCTGCCTGATGACTCGACTGCTTCCAGCGACTTCTGCCTGCAGCAAATCCAGGCATCTTCTTCAAACTCTTCTGTTTGAACCCATCCCATTCCTTGATGAAAAGTCCCATGATGTCCCTTCTTCTCCATCATCAAACGGCGAGGCGTTTTTAGTCCTGAGGCGGCCCCGTGAGTCATTTGCTACTTGGCTCATTGACCCAACAAGGCCTGATCCAGTCGGTCGTGGATGCTAACGTCCCCAGGCAAACAGTTGACAGCAGAAGTCAGTGTTTTGCCATCCTTTCTGCTCGTTTCGCAACGGTCTGTCGCTCGTCAAGGGTCCTTGGGTCCCTTTTCTGGTCTTGTGGCTCTGGTACCCGAACCAGTGATGTAGGCGATATGCAAGGTCTCGTAATGCTGGCCTTCGAGTGGCCGAAGCCTGTTGCACATCAGTATTGCTAGCATTAGGCCAGGCACAGAAATTCCAGATCCCTCCTGCAGGGTCCTACTACTCAATTGGCAAGTGCCAAAAAAGTTGAAGAGTCAAACTGCTGGCTTTGCGCCACGTCCAGGAACCGAATTTCCAAGGGCCTCTTGAGTCTTGGGACAGATGCGGGCTGGCGAACTGCAGTGGTTCGCATGAGACGGACATGCCGAAGGCAATTGCAGGGCGAATAAGCGTCACGCGACACGGAACGATCAACCGCCTGGGGCATAATCTCGGGATCAAACAGTACATGGACAGCAACGCAACGCGACTGAAAGACGGCATGTACCTGCTCGCGCCTCGTCAGCCAACCAAGCAACGACGACGACTCTGGACGCCTTTTTGCTCAACATAGATGCACAGCCACATCTTAACTTGGTGCCTCAACGGCGACACGTCTACTCCGAGGTCAGAAGTCTCCTTTTGTACATAAAATTCCACCTCGTTGGGCTCTCCTTCACCGAGAGCAGTTTCCAGCAGTCACATTCCGTGTGCTTATCACTATCTTCCATACGTACCTACCTCTCTCTACCTTACCCACCTGCCATTCTTCCCTCAGCCTCGAGTCCTAGGTACCTCTGCAGGCTTTGTAGGGCTTCCAGATGGCAAACTGTAACCTCCAGCTTAGTCCGCCTTACCCCCAAAGCACAAAGTTGAATTGTTGCCACTCACAAGCTTCACTGCCCGGCCCTACACTAGCTGTCCCTTCTCGTCGCCAGGGACTTTCTTTCGGCATCCTCACATGGGTTTCCCTTGTTTCTTTTGGCTGCCTTTGTCACTACCAGGCGTCCTTTGATCCCTGGATCATTGATTCGGCCCAATCAACACACACCAATCTGTCTCTCCATTGGCCGAAAGTGGTACCAAGACTTATTCTCTCTTACACCGCGCCTCAAACTACGACTGCTTTCCTTTCCTCCTCCGTACCCAGACACGAGCATTTACGGCCATTTTGTTGAATTGACTCATTGACTCATACGGTGCCTTTCCCATCGACTTAATCAAGGATTTATCTCAATGGCCCAAAACAGAGCGGACCCCTTGCAGTCTGCCTAGACTGTGGACCTTGGCTCTTCACCGAGGCCAGACTGGTTCGTCACCGTCACAGGAAAGGCGCTGTCCACCCAGATTTACTGCCCAAACCCGCCTCATCTTCTCATTGCCCCGTGGTTATGTTTGCTGCCTGGGTTGTCTGGCAGTCGTCAAGGTATAAATGTAGCTCTTCTCTCTCTCCTATGTCCTCGCAACTGCTCATCCTTTCATCTTTCATTGTGCAAACAAACAAGACCCAATTTCGACACGTACTCTTTGTTACACTTAGACAAAGCTGTCTAAAGTCACCCTACAAGCAACCGTTTGACTCTTCCTTCGGTGATGTCCCACGGATCCAAGTACGGAAGCAGTGTTGTTATTGTTCAGGAGCGCCAATACAGGCCCTCATCGACCTACACAGCTGGCTCTTCTGCTAGCCGATCATCGGGCACATCCAGCGGCTACTACTCGTCCACAATGGATAGTTCGCCGAGTAGCTCTCGCAGCTCGTCTGCTTCAAACCAAGCTCCAGATAGGACAGGAACCTATCGGAACGGTGCTTCAGGTACGTCAATTACGGTCAGAAGGTCCCGATGAGCCATTGTCGCTAACCCTGCTTTCAAAGATGGCCATCTGACCACTGCCAAGCACAACACCAAGGGCAAGCGAGAAGTCGTCATCGTTCACCACAACATGAAGCACTCGGACCCCGAGGCGCCGAGGTCTTCGGACCGTTACCGCGCCTAACGGGCTTGCAACTTCGATCTGACCGGCGACTAGCACTCAGTCTTGGTCATCGGTCCTGATCACAATCACATTGTCGGCGTTAGCGGAACGGTATATTTGCAGGATCATACGGGGTTTTAAAGGTGGCGGGTATCGTGCTTCTTGGGGCGGTTTTTTTGGAGTCACCAACACAGCCGGAGGAGCACCTTTGGGCCAGTTTACAGAATGGAAAGGCCAGGCATGCAATTTCATTGGGTACTAAACTAGATTTCCGACAGTGGACGTGGAAAGACTTATGCCTCCCGGCACAGCAGATGACCCCTGGCCAAGCCGATGATGCTCTGGTCGGGCGACACTGACTGCATGTATACTACAACTACACTACGTCTCTCCTGTCACTGTACAATATAGTTTGGAATGATTCACATACAGACTTCGAAACTCCCAAGTGAATAACCGAGAATACTTGTCCAATAAGTCCCCAATCTAGCAGAGCTTTAGAACAGTTATGCTTCTCAGTAGTCCGCGTAGGTGGGCAGCTCCTAGTAGTTGCTCGAGGGGCAGTTAAGCTGTTCGACATCTCCCATTGGTCCAGAGCTGATCAGCCTTACAATCCATTGTTCTGTTTACAGCAGCCTCAGGTCGGAAACCATGGATCACGACACGGTCGAATTATCGGAGCAGGATGGGCACGATTCAATGTTGCGCTCAGCACATTATTGATCTAGTCGCCAACCCTAAGGACGATACTGCGTACCTCGGAGGAGTTAAAGTGCATGCATGGAATCCCCTCCGGAAGCGTGGCCGGCCTCGGTTCTGGAGACCTGGGAGAGGGACAGCAGTGAAGTCTCGGCCGACTGATGGTGCGGTGGACAGCACAGATAATCTGAGAAGCCAACAGGAGAGCTCACTTCTGTCTTCAATTGAAGGTAGAAGAGGTCATCCTGGGACTGAGAGATCTAGCGATAATAATAGATTGTAAAACTTAGGTGATACGATAATTCTGATGTTTTGGTGATAGCTGAGTCAACAATGCAGCTTCTATTCTACTGTGGAAGGCGTACATGATTGAGGTTACTCGTTCCTGCCCATTTTGTTCATGTTTCGCCTGTTAAGGTTTCGACGTCAGACCTCTTGGTCTTGGTGGAGCTTTTGGCTCGTGCATCAAAACACGCCCCACCAGAGCTCAAGTCCAAGTAAACAACAGCTCGTGCCCGCGACCTTTCTTTCCTCATCCAACTGCTCAACTGTTCATGCTTGAATTGCTGCTTCGTCTGCTACCACCGCGCAACTTCCAATTGTGCAATTTGAACATTGATTCTTGACTTCTATTGACTTGAGCAAGCACTTCCTGCTACTTTTGAGCGTTTTGACGCACCACGCAGTAAACAAACTCACATCGAAGACATTCGCAGCTGCTCCATCTGGATCATCCACACGCGTCTGACGCGTCAGGAGCTTCTGCAATGGCTTCTCACAACCAACCCATTGACTTCGCCAAACGGCATCAAAGCCGCATCAAGCGGGAGATGTACGCCAACCGTCTCAATCCATTCAATTCTCCTCCATCATCTACTGGCACCCATGGCACTGTTAGCGACACTACCGGCGAGCTCACCCAAAACCTCTCCAACTTCTCATTCAACCCAGACGACGAGGGCACACGCAAGCTCTCTGAAGATATCAACAACAGCCTGCCAAAGAGGTTCGCTGGAACTACCGGACGCTTTGGGACGCGTCCCATAACCGCAACCAACCTCAACAACCTTCAAAACATCAACACCTCTGCTCTTGCTCGGTCCTTTCCTGAATGGGGAACCGTCACCAATACCAGAGACATCAACCCCAACCCTCCCGCGAGGCCTGCTGCAAAGCCAGCGGTCAAGTTCACAGCAAAGCCTGTTCCCATCACCATCGAGGATGACACCAAAGAGAACATTCCTCCACCATCTGAGGACACGGTACCAGGAAAGTACCTTCACACCAGGCGGACACGGACGCGTGCTGAGATGCAACCCCGCGTTGAGACTCCTTCTGAGAGCTCCACCATTCTCTCTCACACACCCACACAGCCGATTCCACCATCTCGCCGCTCCCGTTTTGCAAAGGCAGCGAAGCCACAATCACCTGGCTCGCCAGTCCAGAGCCCCCGGCCTTCCATCCAGGACCTTGTGTCCAAGGTTCGCTCTTCTCAAGCTCCGAAAGACAAGGAGTCCGAGGAGCCTCGTGCTTCAATGGAAGCTCAACAACAGAAGTCTGCATCCACGTCTCCCTTCAACAGGAGCGGTGTGACCGGCCGTTCATTCCTCCTCCCACCTCTTCATCACCTCGTTGACCTGACTTCCGGAACCCTCAAGTTCAGCACCCTGAGGAATGGTGTTCCCGTCTTTGTCAAACATGGCAAGGCACGCACTCAGTTTGAGCAGCCAGCCAATCAACACGACACCGTTGATGCTGTCGATATCCCCGAGGAGGATCAAGAAATCTTCGTCTCCATGGATAAGATCCGGGAGGAAGTTCAAGAGCTCCAGGAGCACGACCACATGGTTCAGCGCGAGGCCGAGAAACTTCAACTCGAGGTCAACCGCCTGCAGACCGAGCTTAAGAGGTTCAAGCAGCGGAAACACTCCGACAGCGCCTTTGGTTCCGGCTCCGAGTCGGAGCAATCTATCAACAGGGCACTCGATGCCCAGCGAGATCGTGAGTACTCTTCCATTCCCTCCTTGGCTACTCTGTCTGACTTTGTTCCAGTATATGACGAGAAGATTGCCCAGCTCCAGTCCCGTCTCGAGCAGGCCAGCCGTCAAGTCGGCGTCAATGACATCCATAGTGCGGCTCTCACCGCCGAACGTGACGAGGCTCTGCACCAGGCATCACAGGCCAGGGAGAGGGCTAAGAGGCTCCAGGCCGAGCTTGAGTCTTCGCAGAAAGACCTCGAAACCACAGAGAGGTATCGCCTCGACAAGGAGAACCTCGAGAACCAGAACTCTACCCTTCGTTCTGCCAACGACAACCTCCGCGAGCGGAACATTGCCCTCTCGACCGACCTCAGGCTTAAGACTGCCGAACTCAACTCGGTTCGCCATGAGCTCGCCTCCGTCAACGAAGAGATGCAAGATCTCAGGAAGATTTACCAATCTCTTCTTGAGGAGAAGAACATGCTGGCGCAGGACCATGCCAGCATGGAGCGCCAGAACGACTCCTTCTTCAAGGAGAACAAATCTCTTCGCTCGAAGATCGACCTCGATGGTCGACACATTTCAGATCTGGAGAAAAGCATTTCACGCCGCGACCAGCTCATCAACGAGCTGCAGGCCAACATGACGCAGATGACCGAGCCTGCCGGAGCGCGTGAGGAGTATGCTGAGCTTCTGTCCAAGGTTAAGAAGCTGACAGAGCAGCACGCCACCGAGCATAAGAAGAAAGACGAGGTCATCCGGTCCAAGGACAACATCATCAAGTCTCAGACGGAACATTTGTCTCGCCTCCAGGAGCAATTGGCCGATGGCTTGATCCAACAGCGCGAGGTTATGGAACAGCAGCGCGAAATCATCAAGCTTAAGGATGAGGTTTTCGCGCTCCGGCGGGACGAGGCGACGTGGAAACGCGAGCAGATTAAGTATGCTCGTATGACACGTCACGAGTTCACTATGCAGAACGACTTGGAGAATCGTCGGCAGCAACAGCAACAATGGGCTGAGGAGAAGCTGTCAATGCAGCAAACGATCGAGCACCTGCGCTCTGTTCTCAAATCTGTGCGAAAGGCGAATAAGCAGGTTGCCGACCTCAACCTTACAGGCAATATCAACTTGACGGAACAGTCGGGCAAGATCGCTCGCTTCCTGGATCCATCTCAATCACCGAATTATGCTGCCAGCGAACATTCTCACAAGAGCGAGGCTCTCAATGTCGAAGACGATGCGACCAGACAGGTCAACATGACGGAACAGTCTGATTTCCTTAGTGTGCTCACCGGTAACCCGGTTGTCGAGCTCAAGGAAGCCATTGACCGACCCGAACTGCGCAAGCAGTCTGTCGACCATGATGCCGAAGAGGCATCTCCTGGAAACACCGTCCAGACCGTCGAGTGGGAACTGCCATCCCTCCCCGGACCGGTCCATAGACGGTCAAAGTCCGACGATACCCTCAATCTGAAACAGAAACAGCCCGCTGGCATCCTTAAGAAGTCAAGCAAATTCGCCCAGGATGACAACACAACTGGGGCCCTCAGTATTCACTCTGCTCACAGTGCCGTCAGCCTCCGGAGCCAGATCTCAGCCAGGAGCTACCGCAGCACAAGCGACAACATGACGTCGGCGTTTATCATACCGGACATCACTATCGAGAACAGGAAGGGCTCCAGCTCACAGGAATTCAAGCAGGCACAGGAGGCACGGAAGGCTCGCGCTGAGGAGGGAACGGCTCGCATAGAGGAGGCCGCCAACGACATCAGGGAGACCCTTCGCTCCGCTCGATCGCGATCGACCTCACGTGAACGTGAACGCCGCACTGCAACACTTAGCAAGGAAGCCGTGTCTGTTCTCGATAGTATCTGCCGACACAAGACCGGCAACTGCACGGTTTGCTCGCGTATGACGCCTCGGACCAGCACTCGGGCCCCCAAGGCAGCTTCTCAATCGGTCAAGAAGCACGTCACCGTCCAGAGACCCATCCCCGTCTCGGACCGCACCCAGCAAGCCGCCGAAGACTACACCGAGGAGACGACCATGCGTCCGTCTATGCCACCCGGCGATGCGCTGGCCATCGTTCTCAAGGAGTTGAACGATGAGGCCAAGCACCTCGAGATGCGGATCCAAGCAAAGATGGCGGAGCTCTTCCAGCTCGACAAGGCAACTCAACAGCGCAAGCGCAAGCTCCTCACCATCCAGTGTTCGGACTTGCAGCAGGAGCTCGACATCAAGAGCAAGCAGATCTACAAGCTTCACGACGTTCTGGAAGGACAGAAGCACGCTGGCCAGCTCATGACACAGGAGGAGATCGATGTCACGGTTGCGAGCATTCGTGGTCTTGACACTACACAAACACAGACACAGACGCAGGAGAGCAAGGCTCAGAGCAAGGACACGTGGGATGGATTCGATTCGTCGGCATTTGATTAGGAGTCGGTTGCATAAGTTTTGAGACGAGCATTGACATAGCACACACTGCTATGTGGTCATGATTACGAATAACGGCATTGGAGGTTTTGTTTGGGTTTGGAGTTCGGATCGGTTCAGGATTGTGGAAGTTTTTGTTTGGGCAGGCTCTCGTGCCGATTCTTGGGCAAAGGGTTTTGGGGTTGTTCTCATGGATGAGTGTTTGTTTACTGTTCGCGTTCGAACTACGCTGGCTCTGAGGAGTCTTTTTGGGAGCATGCATTACAACGGCGTTCTGGAAGATGGCCTGGAAAAGGGAACTAGGCAACGGCTTCAAGCCCGGATTGTTGCATGATATCATTAGGCCTAGCAACGGCATCAATAAAATAATCATCATTAATCTCCTGTTGCCTCTTAGTTGATGTGGCCTGGTCATTGTACCTTAAAACTTCCAACCCAACCTGCCTCCACAAGTCAATCCAGCGGCCCGGACTCCTCTCCAAGGACCCGAACCACCGGCCGGCGACATACAAACCGGCGGTCCGCATGAACTCATCTCTCGATCCTCCCGTGCCCGAAAGTCCACAAGTCCGTTTCGGCAGCCACACCAGCGGATATCCGCACGTGAAGCATGAGCTATCACAATCTCAGCCGCAAGGCTCTATTCTTCCTGCTGTGCTACGGTCTACCATCGCTTCTCGAAACCAGCACTTTGACTCACCGCCCGCATACTATGACACAGTGGCGGCAAGACACATGGGGTTCGTGTGGAACTAGGAGTCTAAATTGTGACAGACGGGTAGCTACCGTGAGACAACGAACGGTGTGCGCGGCTGGAGGGTTGTTGCATGGCTTGAGGGTATTGGGCGATCTTGTACTATGTTGACGGAAGAAGGCATCGTCGAGGATTCTAACATTGCTAGTGCACTAGGGGGGGCTGAAAGCTAAGTGTCTATTACGACTTGTTTGCATTAGCTGCTCCTGTGCCTTGGAGTTGGGGCACGAAAACCAAGGCGCCGGGGCGCCGGGTGCATGGGAAACCGAGGCTAGAGGCGGACAACACCAAGGACTTGAGATGTCATGACGATCATCCGTCTCTTCCTGGAAGCTTTCAGATGATAGTTGACAGAAGTGGTTTCAATGTTTCCACTCCACGTGTCCTAGTGCTATTCGGACGCTTGACGCGCTGGCTGCGATGAGATTTGCTTTTTGACATTAGGGTTGTTTTGTTCGAAAAAAGAAACAGTAATGGAACTTTGGACAAAGGGGCCAGATCCAGGAGTGGAGATTGAGACTTCTTTGTCTCGATTATTGGCTCGCGATATGAGAGGCCTTGATTGCTCGTCTAGAAGCGCCACGGGCAAGGTGCTTCCCTGAACGTTAGCGAAGTTGATAAGGATCCCAAATTGGGGGTTCGAGGAGGAGGCAAATTGGCAGCTGCTCGCGGGGGGAAGGGCATGAAATGTTACCGCCAAGAGCTTTAACTGGCAGATGATGTAGCGACCACAAATCTGCCACGAGAAGGACGACAAAGGATAGCGAGCTAAAAGGCGTTGTCGTTATTGACCAGGTTCTGTCAGACAAATCTTCAGCATTGCTCCTCAACTGGATGGACCAACGAAAGGCACAGGCTGGTACGGGCAGGGTTGAACCTGGGGAACGCAAAAGGGGCAGAGGGGAGAACGGCACACTGAACCGGGAACACGACAGCTCGGCGTCCCGCGTCCGTCCTCCGGACATATCCTTCCACCCAGTCGGAGAATTTGAGCTCGCCATTGCAGGTCCGGAGATGAAGCAGCTCTTGCGCCGGCAGCCGGGAGGGGTACGGCTCAGGGGAGGACTCGACATTATACTTCAATGGTCGACAGTTAGTGGTCGCTTTAGTGCTTCGTGACTGGAAGATGTGCAGAAACTTGGAAGGAGGAACACTGAACAGTAGCTATCCGTCAGGTAATCCCCCGAAATAGCTCGCATTAGTGGCATCAATGACCGGATTGCTTTGTGGCTTGCAGCAGCTCTTACTCGACTTGTGAGTTTTGGTGTTTGAACGCGTAAAGTGTGGTGGTGGGGCCGGTGATTCCATTGTTCGAACCTGGAGCTGAGCCCTGGAAGCTCGTAATTTCGACATTCGGAGCTGATGAGATCTCATCTCGATTCGACTTGTCAGCTTGCAAGGGCCGATTGCTAGCTCTATTGAGCAAGTCCGAGGTTTTCCACGCTCAATTGCATGTCAAACCATCTCCCAACTTGACACCAGAGCTTCCTCTGGACGAACCTGACCGAGTGACAGGCGAAGCTCGAAGTCTGTTGAGAGCTTCGCATCCCGAGCATCCTGTCAGAACCGGATGGCACGACGAACAGGCATCATCCCTATATCGTCCTTTACGAACCCCTCAAATCACGACAATCTGAAGCAGCCGCGGAGAGCTAGGCCCTGCAGTCGGAAAGCCAGGATGAGCGCTCAGACCGGAAGGATTGGCTATCACTCGTGCATCCAGCCTTACACAGTACAGGATTTGCAGAAAATATCTCGCGTCAGAATCTTAATCCATATCAAGCGCACCCTCCGGCATAATCTTACTAACACGGTCATAATCGGCTTGGAAGATGTTTGACTCTGCGGAGCCTATCGAATGCGTGATCAAGGGACTGTTCATGAGCTTATGAAGTCGAGATCAACATGTTCATATCGAGAGTCTTGCAAGGCGGCATTGAGTGTTTCAGACCCTGAGAAAGTTGTATCGACGAGACGTGACAAGCTCGTGGGATGATAAGAGAAAGTTTGAAACTGAGTACAACTTGTTTACCAACAGGGACAAGCCGTGGTCTGATTGTCCGCGTCGAAGGTGGTCAGCCATACGCAGACCCCGATCCTAAGCGTGCCAGGCAAGTCAGGCAGATGTCCCGGGTCGCGGGATCTGGCCTTGATAGATCTACCCGTCAACACATGCGTCTCAGATGGTGATGTCGCCGAGGAAGCATGCTCAAGGACACAGCCTTCGATTCCCCGCTTCCTCACACCGGCCCCGGTCTGCGGGTTGCGGCAAAGCCGGGGACGCTTCAAGATGGCCATGACAGCCATGAGTCAGCCGCTTTGATGTCTGTTAAGGTGTCAGCGCATGCTTCACAACATCGAACGCGAAAGAAAACAGGACGCAGGTTGAATTGCAGATACGTTTTGGCCTCGTGATGCCATCGTGGATCTGTAGCTAGGATCCATCCGACCAGTCTTTGTCGGTCTCTCCGCCCAACGATACGACCCCAGCCATCTTTACGAAGCAGCCAAGGAAGGCCGTGGGTAGAGGTTCGGTGGAGATTGAACCACTAGCACCCGTGAGAGCTTGCGTGCTGCACAAACGCGTCATGATGCGGCTGCTGACGCCAAACGCGATGGTTCGCGTATCCCCTGTGAACCATTAAAATTCTCGCGATCTGGTTGGCCAATTGGTTCGAGATCCTCGCGGGATGAGCGTGTGCAACCCGGTCCATCGTCCGAGCGCTAGTTTTGGTGGCTGTTTTGCCCGCCAAATCGGATTTTCATTTGCTTGTGATGAGATCCACAGAGACAGCGGTATTTCCAAGGTATAATGTGAGAAAATAAACCTGAAGCCGCGCCCAGATGCGTTACTGGTCTAGCTGTGCCGCTGGTGATCCGCTCGTGGCTTATGTTTGACATCGAGGGGTGGTACCGTGGTGAGCTTAGAATGAGAAGCTGGGCCGAGAGGAAGCTATCTTGACGATGGACACCTATCGGATACCGCAACTTTTACGCGATCAGCAAGCTCACAGTCTATTCTCAACACGGTGGTTAAAGGCTCATCGGTCTGTTGGTGCTGAGCGGTTCATCGGAAGGTTGCTGTCGGTGCCCCAAGGTGCTTTGTGTTCCTGGACCCGTGCGGAGCCGGTATGCAATGCAACGGTGTGACAGTCACAGCTCCCTCGGGCACCAGTTCGCAGCTTCCGCGGCTTCCATAATCGTGAAACACCGGCAGAGCGTCAGCAGCCTGTGATCGGTGGCGACTGGCGAGATGCATCAGTCGATTCGTGGGCAGAGTAAGTGTCAAAGCGAAACAACGCTGTGCCGTTCCTCACCCCGGAAGTGCAAAGAGTTAATTTTCATTGTTCGCGGGGAAACCCTGGGGTATGAGCTGCTACGTAGATAGCGAATGATTTGGCCGGACAATCAGAGGTTTCCAGGGCCCAGCCCGTATTTCCACGGTTCTGATATTGAGGTTTTGCGCTTTGGGCTCCTTATTTTGTCCCTTGTGTTACGATGTAACGGCGGCTCAGGAAGCAATCCAGCAATGTTCTAGGCTGTACGCGGTGCTCAGACAGTGAGCCTGTGACCTCCAACGGTCCCAGCCTGCGGAGACGGTACGGACATGCGGCCATATTGATGGCCTTCCATTCCTGGCAGTGTGGAGCGTGGCTTTCGACCCTGTTCGAGTGCTGGTGAGGCCATCGCCACGAGATTTACCATCTCGCTTCCGCAAGGAAAACTTCCGAGGATGTTCCCCGAGACGCGAGAAGCTGTGCCGCGAGGTCAAAGAGCAGAGCTTGGGAGCTAAGCTTAGGTCTTGGGAAGCTCCTGGTCAAGGAAAGGAAAGAACCGTGGATGTGGTCCACTTTTGATTGCCGGGTGAGTGACATTTTGTTAAAAGACCTCGTGTGGTGTTGACCAGGCAAAATGGTCAGTTCGAACCGAGAGAAGAGCCGGAAGGATGAACAGAGCAATTGAGAATGATCTGCACCGCCTAAACTGGAATGTTTTTGGAGCTGTCTGTCAATTGGGATCAACGACGAACTTACGAAGTAGTCTAGACCAAAAGCCTGGATCTGCACGCAAGCCTGCACGAGATTCGGCGATTTGGAGCTGATTCCTGGTGATGCGATTGGACGAGTCTGTTTTGCATTCGTGCTGATGTTCCCCACCACCCAAATGGTGGGATTGTCCGGGGTCGCACGAACCCGGCGGCAGGGCTGTGCGGCTGGTGCGGGAGCTATGACCTTTTTGGCAGCCTTATTGTGGCGCCTACCCCACTCATTCCAGCCTTGCTATTTCAGCTGCGGGTTGTCGGGGAAGGAAAGCTTCTAGAAGGTCCAATAGAATGAATCTTGTCGGTCCATCTCAGACCTGATTGTTATTACCGTCATCGAACCTGGGCTCAGACGCCAGCGACCTCCGTTATCACAACTTGCTCAGCCCTTTGAAATCCCTGAATGACCGAGATTGTCCTTGTCCATGGGAGTCACTCTCGTTGGAGTTCGTCCTTTGCCAATGTGCCAAGGACATGCTTGGCTTCAGGCACTTGGAACCAGAATACCTGGTTTAGAAACGGCGCCTTCGGCTTCATGTCAGGGTTGGAGACCACACTGCATGTTTGGCGCGTATAATGTCGCCGGCGAGGGGTTGAGAGGTGGAGAACATCGTCATGATCACCGCCAGGCTTCACTTCTGGCTTCGGAGTTGGAGCTGGAGCACCCAGCCACCTACAGGGGGGGTCGCACATCTCCCTTGAACATCTGCGGAGTGAAGGCTCAAATCGCAAGCAAGATCGCTGATCATCCACATCGAAAGATGGAACCAAAAACCAAATCGGGATTTGACTCCAGAGGCGTTTCCTCTTTGATGACAGCTAAACCACGCGCGGTTAGAAAGCCGATGCTTGAAGCAGTGGTCCTCCCAGTTCCAAGTTTACGCGTGCATCCCGCAGATAAACCTCCGCGTCGCAATTCGGCATGTCTATCACAACAATCCTGCTTTCCTGCAAAGGAAAATGCAGTCGAGGCCGGGACTGCCGTGATGGGACCAGTGATTAGCTGGTCTTCGCAGAGTTATTGTGAACGATTGCGCCATCAACTGCTCCAGCCACCCATTAGAGAAGCTTTGTTGATGTTTGAGACGCCATATGGTGAGAATCTGGCGAACCTGCATTTCTGAGATTCCCGATAATCCTGAATAGACACCCTCCTTGGTGTGTTGGCAGGCAATCTCGGGTTTCAGGCAAAGGCGTCCCAGGAGCCCCATTGGCTGTGAAGCTATCAGCTCAATCTTGCAATGAGGGGTCGCCTTTCTCTGACTGGCTTTGGGATTGATGATTCTCCTGTGCTTAACTATCCAAAGTATACGATGCCTGAGCCTCCGAGGCGGTTGATAAAGAAGCCCTGTCGTTGACATTGGGCAGCTTGATATATCCCTGTTAATGCTCAGCCAGCCACGGTAGGATCTTCGGATTTAAGCACACCAGGTTTTGAAACGAGTTGTTGGCTCAGCGCAGCATGTGATACGCCCAGCCATTCGGACAGAAGAGGTGCTAATAGGGTGTACGAATATGCACACAGGCTTTGCCGGCCTATCACCATTGATGGTAGACGACACGCTATGTGTGCGAAGGAGTTTGGCCTACATGGTGGCAATGAGCATGGGCAGAGCAGTCTTTGAAGCGAAACCAGTGGATATTTCCGTCCGGTACAGAATCACTGGAGCTTCAACAGATAGGGCGAAGTAGAAACAGGCTACGACAGGCAATGTGTCAGTGTCTGGCTCAGGCCAGGTAAGATGTTCAGGCCCAGGGTTGGACATCGGACGTTTCCCTGGCATGTCTGTCAACCTGGCAACCACGGTTCGTGCTTGAGGGCGCCGGAGCACAGAACAGTCAGGGCATACAGTGATAGAAACGAGAGGGCATATCAGAAACTTTCATGATCGTGCAAGCCCGCCGATCACTGCGAAGGGTGGGAAGTTTTGTCTTAGACTTGCATGCTTTCCGGTTCTGCATCCATATGGTTGTCAGTCGTGATAGCCGATGGCCTCCGACCAGGCCGTTAACAAGCCATTGCAGCATCCAATGGTCCAAGAATAGACCTAGACCTCGGCTCCTGTTGCAGACCATCTTGAAAGAAGTGAAGAGGCTGCGGAAGTTGATATGGCCGGGCGTTCCGTCCAGCTTGATTGATATTGCAGTAAGTATGCAGCTTGGTCTGCCTCTCTGATGCTGTGGTGACACGCTCTGCGCACGTCAAATATATCGGAAAGACATTGCACATGTCCCACACATGCAGACCTTCATAGATCGCCAACCAGCGAGTGATTCTTTCGCGAATGACCTATGAATTGGTGGACGTTACCAGATGCTGGTGCGGCTAACCGCGTCTCTCGCCTCCTGGTACGTGGTTGTAGTGATGAAAAAGATGAAGAAAAAAACTGTCTCGTTGTGCCTTATCAGTCACAATGCAGATGTGCACAATGCTTTGTGAAGACTGATGGTTCGCTGTAGTTGTGAAACTGGGTTTCCATGTCCACAGTGGCCCATCGGTCGTGGCGCGCTAAGGACGCCAGAGCGGCCAGCCTCCATCTTCGGTCCTTGTCAGATTGCCCCGAAGAGGTAAGGTGCAAGATTACGTCGTAGCCCAGGCTCGGAAGATCTCGAAACATAGCCAGGCTTGCAATGGCCGCCGACTTCGTCGCTGTCGCCAGATGCCCAGGGTGTCGACTCAGTTGCTCCGGAAAATAGTCTGGTCTGGGACCCAGCTTGATATGAAGCAACGAGATGTGGCCTGAAGAAGAGACCACAGCTTGGCATAATGTGAAGTAATGCTAGGTCGAGAAGAACCCTTTTTCTTGCTTGCTTGCCCCTGATGCAGTGGTGGATTATTGGCGTTGCGTCGGCCTGTCATGACACGCATGATTAATTGGGGTTTTAAAGAGCGTGCATCAACGCGTCGTGGCGTCGTGATTGGCTGCTTGGCAGCGTGAGATTTTGCATTGGCGTGAGGCGCCGGGTCGGTCTTGGAGCTCCATTTGAGGTGCAATCCAAGCCTCCAAGGATGCTGACAGCCATTGAGCGATGAGTTCTCTTAACTCCTCTCGCTACGTGATAGCCTGGGGAACCCCCTCCACCGGCCCGGCTGGTCGGCGACTCTTAACGCAGTGCTAATCGAACAAAGAAAGCACTGGAAATGGCAGATTCGAGCGACTAGGTATTCGACTGCATGTCGACGACTCGTTGTGCGGGGACCGACTGGTGCCTCGGGATCGGACAGCCGTTGCAGCATGCCCTGGATGACGAGTGTTCAACCCTATACAGGGCAGTCCATGGTTGCATAGCGGGCACATTGCATGGAAGTTTCGGGTTGGCTGGGAAAAGACAGCGATGCAGAAAAAATTGCAGCTGTTGCTACAGTGAGGCTCAGGTACGAAACGATTCATTCCACCGACTTCATGAAGTTGAGGAAGGAAGGACCCGACGGGATCCACGCTAGCTTGGCGGGGTTCGCATTAGTGGCTGTCAGAATACGGTACGTACCGAAGTACGTGCAGTTGCCACGCCTCTCCAATTATGATGGCTTCAAGAAGATCTTTGGATGAGGAAGTAGTAACAAACAAGGCATCTGAATACATGTGACGACACTTGTGTTCTGCGCTGATGGTCTCCATGAGTTCGTCCCATTACTCCGTATGAATACGGGCTGCACAACATGCTGGAACCTGGGACGTGTTTGCTCCTCTGTCCCGCCGCCAATTTGGCAATTTCCCTCTGACGCCAGGGTGGAGGAAATACTATGCTGTAAGTGGACATTGAGACGCGGTCGTGTCGACTGCCATTCTACTGGATCGGTACTAGCTGTCTATCTCAATCGAGATCCGATTCTAGATGATCTAGAAGACGCTATACGTTTTGAGCTTCATGTGAAAATGATCACGGACAGAAAGAGCAATGTCAATACTATCAATGCTACCATGAAATAAGAGTGTTGTGAGACACTTTTTGTGCCGTAGGCTGAGGAGAGAAGCACCAGCAATTAGATGCAGTTAGCGACTGCACGCTATCAGCTCCACCACGACGCAATTGAGCAGTCTGCACCGCTGGTGTCTCACTCAGGAACGCGGAAGGCAACCGGCAAGCTGGAAAGGGATGATGTACGGAGTACGTCAGTAATAAGATCGACGACCCGGAGCGAGGCCGGGCACTAGATTTGGACGCCTCGGCCGGCGACCGGCATGAATTCATTGATGCCACCAGCACATACGCACATACGCATATCTTGCACACGCGCATCCGGCCTGACAATAGGAGGCCCGCGTTGATGACGATGCGTGTATCCAGCAAACAAATACCTTGTGTAGACGGTCTAGATACGATAGAGTCTCCTTCTTGGCATCTGAGGAGCATCACGGTAAATCACGAGACGTCGACCCCGACCCCGACTCGTCCATCAGCGGGTCCCGCGAAGAGAAAAATTGCTTGGCCTGCGCAGGTCATCATCCTCTTTGAGATACCCGACAGACCCTCAATCGGGCACTCGAAGCGTCGCCAAAGACGCGAGGCTGGGGTAGGATGCTCCAGTTCGTTGCAGTAGGCGGAATCCATTCGCCGCTGGATGGAGGTTGAATGGGCAACTGACGGCACCTGGAAAAGGGTCCGGCACTGTAGGGAAAGAGATTGCACGCGACGGCGAGGATGGGACGTGCAAAAAAATGCTGTCAGGATGGAACTCTCGACATTCGCGCCGCGGTGTCCCAGCAATTGCAGGCAGGTACGACTCAGCGACTCGCATGCTTCGCTCCTTCACCCATTCGATCAAGGCCAACTGCAAACTCGCATGGAAGCTGCGCTTTGGTCGTCGAATTACTCTGGCAATGTCTGGTACCGTGCCGCTGGATGATTTTGCCAGAGTTCCGCACTGCATTTGCGTGCTTCCTGGTGCGTCTCGGCCTCTCAATCTCGGCCGCTCAGTGGTCGGTCCAAGCTAGCTTAGCACCCGTAGATCCTTGCTGTTCTCACAGCCGGCCTAGTTTCTCAGCCGAGAAGAGAGCCACCATTCGACACGATGACACGATTGGTGCCATTGGGAGTGGACAACACCAAGCCACGCTGCCACGCTCATCCTCGCTCAAACCACGCTCTCACTGCTAATCATCCCCTCCCTTTCCAGCGAATCCAGCCTAGAGGCGGCCCTTGTTCCTGGCTGATGGCATCCACACCCCCATTCGATGCATCGATAAACCCATCATACGCACAATACTACAGTAAGGCTGCTGCTATCAATGGTACAGTACTTGTGCAAGACTGGTACCGGCTCGATTTAATGAATTGTCGACGCCCACCTCGCCGGCTGTTGATGGTCTCGTCGGACGCGGGCCAGCACCGACTCTTGTGTCGCAATAAATCACGAACGGCAAGTGGTTGATCAGAGCACCTAACTGCCTCATTAGCACCCGCGTGTCTCTGCCTTGTGCACGGCAAACAAGCACAACGCTGAGATTAGCAGAGCAGCCAGCACCAGTGAGCAGCAGCGGTTCCAGTCTGGGATTTAGCGTATCCAGAGTACCTGTTTTTGCGGCAGGTACCTGTGCAGCTGTGCCAGACACCTTGCTTACCTCCCCGGTCCCTGCACGACACCCACACAGGGCCACACTAGCCACTCTCCACTGACAGGGACTCGAAGCGGACTGGGCTACGGCACGCTTCCTTGTTTGGTGCCTGTGGTGGACTGGTGGACTGGTGGCCCCCAGTCGCCAGGCCCCGGTGTGAGAGTGCTGCTTCAACTCTCGAGCAGAAGTGAAGTGAACCGGGGGCCTCGTCTTAAATGGCCCGGTTTAAAGCCAATCCGTGCTTCTCTGCCAATCCTCTTCCTTCTCATCCATCCTCCTCCAACCCGGGTGAGATATCTACCTCCTCCTCCCCTTTTCCCTTTGCTTCCTCTCCTCTTCCTCACTCCGCGTCCATTCATTCCCTCTCCCGAACGATTCCTTCCGACAACCCGTGACATCCCTTTTCTTTGCAAGGAGAAAAGGAGGGAAGGAGGAGCATCACCCTACTCGACAATATAAGGACGGGGCTCCGGCAGCTGGTTGAAGAGCGGCAGCTAAAAGTGAAAGAGGAGAAAATCTATCTAAGCATTCCATTCTTAGATAGAGGAGTCTCAGGAACAACTCTTGAACCAAAAAAAAAGGGTCTCACAATTGGTGGTTGACGTCTCCAAATTCTGGTCCCTGGCCGCTCGATCCACGCAAATTCGACGCCACCCCTTTCGCTGGCATTCTTCGGTTCGACGACGTGGATTTCTTGCATTTCTGCATCCCGACCCGTCCTCCACTCCCTTGGTGTCCGACCTCGACCTCGACTTGGGGCAATCGGCATCGGCATCATCGACAAACCGGACTACTATCGACCCAGACAGTAGTGACAATTGTACTGGGAGGAATCATCCGTATTCCTGCCCGACTCGGTCTTTTCTACTGGTAGAGGGAGGATACCGTAGATCATACATGATCTCAAATCGATCATAGAAGCCAATCCTTGGCCCCCATCTCTCCCATCTCTACGGCGATTTGAAAGTGAAGAGTATGTTACACCCGACCGTCGACGCGGAAGTCGGTTCCCGCTGCTTGCTTCTGAGGAGAGAAGAGGCGTAGAAAAGAGTCGTCTACGTCTGTCTGGTTGATCGAAATGCTAAATTGCGTCGTTGCTCCCCCCTTACAGGTACATGCCACGAGGATTTTCTGTAATCCCCCGGCATTCTTCCACGATCACGCCTATTCCGACTGGAGGCTCGCGCTTTGGGACACGTTAGCTCGTCGCTCCCATCCTTCCCGACGTCAGGAATTCTAATTTCCCCGGTCGTTCGTCCCCCAGGATCTTTCAATTGTGGCGGTAGGTTTATCCATTCCTTGTGTGTCTCCCTTCCCTTCTGCACTAGCCAAGCCAGGTGGAGACTCTGGTCAGAATCGTCAGCCACCTACGCCGTTATCCCATTGATCGGGATGCCATTGCTTGCCCATTGTCTCTGCCCTCCCAGGGACGACAAGGGGTGCAGACAAGAGCACTAGCTATCTAGGTCCTAGAGCCAATCTTCAGAGATTCGGACGGGATGCGGGATGCGAGCGAACCCCCCCCCCAAAGGGCTAAGGGCCACCAGGAATTGCGGAGCCCAGGTGGCACATCTACATATCCTAGCACTCCTGGCACCGCGTACCTGACATACGACAAGTCGACCAGCGGAATCCAAGGTCTCAGGGTCCCTGGCGTTGAAGAACATGTCAGGTCCCAGACCACCTGTTTTGGCCAATGAATTCCAAAGGGGGTGATATTGAAGAGAAGGCTAATCTTTGGTGGGCGTGTCTAGAACTCCACGGTCGACTTCCTTAAACCCACTTCACCTGCCGACCACCTCGACCTCATCATCAAGAGCATTCTCATTTATACGTCTCACGGCCTAATCTTTCCAGCCACTGTCACTCTTTTTCCCAACGGTTACTACTACCATTCAACACACTCATTAATATTACAGTAATATTGTTCGGTTGTTCGCCGTTCGAGAGATCATTCCTTCCTCTCTCAACCGAACGATCCTTAATCACCACAACAACCACACACTCTCTTGAGAAACGAGTCAATCAATTCCTGGAAAAGTTTCAATTCAATCTCAACTTTCTCCGCCGCCAATCTCATCCCCCGCTCGGCCACTCATCTCCAGCCTCATACCTCCCGGACAACACCCACAGTCACCATGGCGTACTCGGCACCCTCATCAGACGGCTCGTTCTTCGTCGAGTCGGAGGATACCTACCCTTCCCGGGTTATGAACCTTCGAGATGCAGCCAAGATGCTCGCACGCAACAAGCAAGAGATGATCGCCAACGAACTCTCACGGCTCGCCTGTGACGAGTACCTCGAGGACATCATGCAGCACGTGCGCCACATGGAGGTAGGATCACCCGAACTGCAAGGCTCGACATCAATCCACCTGACTAACAATCTATAGGACGAGACCTTGGCTGATGCTAACCTCATCGACATGCAACGCGAGATTCAGTGGTTCATGAGGCCTTACCTGATCGATTTCCTGATCGAGGCTCACGCTGCCTTCTCCCTTCTTCCCGAGACCCTGTTCCTGACTGTCAACCTTCTCGACCGTTACTGCTCTAAGAGGGTGGTGTATAAGCAACACTACCAACTCGTGGGCTGTGCTGCTTTACTCATTGCCGCCAAGTATGGCGACAAGAAGGACAGGGTTCCCCAGATCAACGAACTCAACAACATGTGCTGCGGCCTGTACGACGCCGGCATGTTCACACAGATGGAGATGCACGTTCTCAACACCCTCGAGTGGAACATTGGTCATCCGACAGTCGACTTCTTTACGCAGCTGATTGTCGCAGACGAGCGGGACACGATCGAGGTCGAGCATATGGCGGCTTACATCTGCGAGATTGCCCTCTATCACCGGGACTTTGTGTCGACCAAGCCATCCATCATGGCCAGATCCTCGCTTGCTCTCGCAAGAGCCATCCTCAACATGCCCGAGGCTAACGACGGAGAGTGGGACCACGTCGAGAATGTGACCCTGATCACCTTGTCACAACATCTTCATCAACCATCCGTCACCCTCTCTCGCAAGTACGCGGCACCTCATCTATCTCGCGTGTCTGGCAAGCTCGCCGACTTCCTTGCCCACCAGGCTGCCATTGCCCGGATGAACGCCCCGCCATCGCCGCCCTGCGAGACTGCCCTTGCCAACAAGAGCCAGAACATCTACAGCACCCCTCAAAAGGGCCTCGGTGCTGTACCAGGTGTTGCAGATGGATACATGACGCCGCCTATCACCCCGGATGGCACATACTTCGGTCAACCAAAGGTGGACGGCTACTCCTTCCCTCCTCGCTGCCCCGTCACGCCCACACCTCCGCAAAATCACGCCTCATATCAACCACGATCGAACCCCAATGCGGGCATCGACGTATCGCGATACGAGGTACCATGGTGTTGAATAGTGCCGTGATGCACAACCCAACCCGCCTCTACAGCTCCGGCTTCGACACAAGTCGACACCGGGCCTTGACATCCTCATCTTCGGGATGTCTCGACATTTTCATGCCCTCTACCGGGCAATGAGTGTATCATTAGAAGACTAAAAGATTGCTTGCATCTGGCATTTTGCACAGGAACCCATCTAGCGTCATGGCATTTAGCGTTGTTTCTTGTCTCGCGATTTCCTACTGTCTGCTTCGGCACAGCCACACCACGGTGCATGGCCTGTGACCCGAGCAAAAATTCCTTGCTTTTTTTTTATTGATTTGCGAGCCATACCCCAGTTTCGGAGGTCAACACTTCACTCGACACTGTTTGTGTCATCCGATGAAGAAAAAAAAGAGAACTACCAAATTTGATTTCCCGAGACTGGTACTGGCATTCCACCACACGATGGATGGAGCAAACGGATACGAGTTCTCCGTTGCGGTACCGGTCAATGTTTGGAGAAGACGATAGAGAGGGAGGCATGGTGGCTTCAAAAGTCAGCTGTAACGGACAAAGGAAAAAGATTGGCAAACTTCCTGGAGGATATACCGACGAGTGGACAGAAGAAGAGAGCAAAAAGGAGGAGGAGGATTTTCTTGATGATCGAAAAGACGGGTCCACGCATGGTCGATGGACAAAAACCCTCTACACTGCACCAATACAACAACAACACATCTTCGACCGGATTGGCGCATCGATATGCCACCAGAATCCCCCGTTTCCAACCCGATAATTCTTTCGATACACACAACAACAAATGATGGCGAATCCACATCAGGGCTCGTTGTCTTGCGGCCGGATACGGCTGGGGATGGCATTACTGGTGGACTGTCCAGCCAGTTGGAGGGGATGGATGGGGACAGAGACGCTGATTATCATCGAGCGTCTCACCTGGACGGCTTTGCCGTCTGTTGATCAGAGCACGACCTGCAGTGTTGTGACCTGGTCTCTGGTCCCCATCGCAGCTGTGCCTATAGCTAGCTGTAAACAGACAAAAAAACAGAGCAAATACTCTCTCGCAACTCTTGTGCCAATCTGCAACGTGCCATTGTGACTACTCTCCTATGTTATGCAAGTACAGTTTCACCTGGTCTCGTGATCCCTTGCAACACTCGCCCTCTCTTTTAGACAACCCTTCGACCCACATGAAGAATACATCTTGCCCCATGTTTACCCCTTCTATGCTCTCGCGCCAGAGCTAATACAACCTCCCTCGAAGCCCATGTCAGCAAGTGCCTGTCATGCCAAAGGTTGGCGCTTTCTCTAGTCATGTCCCGCTCCGCACGCAGTTGTCGGACTTCTGGCAAAGTCTTTAGCCATTCAACTGAACTTAATCCGGCCGTTCATTCTGACAATTCTTACGGGTTTTCTATGACTGCTGGCGTGTCTCTTTGTCCACATTACACCACCGCACGGCTTGCGTCCACATCAGCCAAATCCTCTTTGTCTTTGAGCATCATGCTGCCACGGCCGGAAGCGGCATTGTGTTCTTTCATGAAAGAGCAAGATGCCTCCTCCTCTGATGCGACTAGCAAGTCACTGGAAGCATGCAATGGAAGAGCGACACGGGCTATTGTAGACGATTCAGAACCAGCTCAGTCCATGTCATTCTGCACCTCCAACCATTTGCATTCCTGTAACATTCATAGAGAGATGGACAAAGGAGCCTACTTGATATACATCGCAGGAGGCCTCGCCTCGCCTCGCTAGACTTTCCTTCTGCTCCCCCTGATCTGTCTTCTAACCCCTTGACCTACCAATCGATACATATCCAACTTCTCACCACGAGGCCACCTCAGCGCGAGTGTACCCTAACAATGTCACCTCTCAGAAGGATACCCGCCGGCGACATCCCGCCCGGCATGCGTCGCGACGAGAGCCCCCCTCCGCCGCCAGTGATACTGGCACCCCGACGCCTCGATGGTAAGTCTTCCCTCCACCCGAGTCAGAAGCCGCGCGCTCTCTCTAACCGCACAACACAGAGGAATTCTGCATGTTCCTGACCGACTACATATCCGACCCGGAGGTAGACTCCCGTCTGGTGCAGTTCATCGCCGAACACGGCATCCTGAACCCCTACGGCGACAGACTAGAGAATGTAAACCGCTTGTTCGTCGACGGAGCCGAGCTCGTAAAGCGCTGGATCCCGGCCGGCAGTCGGTTGAAGGAGAGGCTCAAGGACTTCCCGGCCATCTACCGCAATATCTGGCCCGAGGAGCCGTGGGTTGATCCGGTGCCAGTGCCACCTGTTACCTATTACTTGCCCGAGCCTTCTAAGAGAAAGCGAGACGAGGAACAGGGAGAGGGAAGCCAGGGCACACTGTCTGCTGGACCGGAGTCGGAGGCAGGTGGTCCCGGCCCAGCGACGACTAAACGAAGACGCTTCCGGCCGTCACCACTTGATACAGAGCTCGAGTCCGAGGGCGACAGCTCCTCGGCCGCCGAACCGCGAACGGAAGGTCCTCACGCATCGAACACCGGCATCCACCCTCTACATCCGTCATCAAGGCGTTACCGCAGGCTCGCCGCCCAGCACATACCGCCATCGTCAACCGTCGGATCAGGCACGGAAGACGTGGTGTACACACCCGTCGATTGGGACACCATGTCGCAGGCCACCCACATCACCACCGAGGAGGCCCCACCAACCGATCCAGCCGATACAATAATTCCAACCATAGAGGACCTTCCTCCCAAGCCCGAAATAGACCCGGCAGCGACGGCGTGGATGCACTCCCAGGACCCCATCCCCTTCCCCCTGCGCGAGCACTACATCCCCTCCCCGTCCCCGGAGATACGGCCGGACTACACCGTCCCGCTCCCGCCCGTCGAGACGGTCGACTCCGACGAGCAGCTGCGCGGCGTCACGAGGCTGGTTCGCCGGGGGTGGGAGTGGACGGAGGACACGTCGTATCGCGGGACGAGGCAGCCGCCTTTTGGGGTCAGGCTGGAGCAGGCGCTGAACTTTTTGAGGGAGGAGGATGTTGATCGGTGTCGGGGGTGGGAGGAGAAGTTGCGGGAGCTGGAGGAGTGGCTTGCTTGGATTGAGGACGGGGATGAGAGCAGGATGGAGGAGCGGTGTGGGGTGTTGGTGCGGAATATGCTGAGGGATGTGAGGAGGAAGGTCAAGGGGCATCGGTTGTTTGAGGAGGAGAAGTATGGGGTTGTGAAGTGGGGAGAGGGGGTTAAGGGGACGGCGGAGGTGCCGTTGCCGAAGAGGGGGAAGAGGAGGGTGGTTAGGGGTGCGCCGGCGATAGAGGTTGGGGAGAGGGTTGAAGATGAGGGTGCGAGGAGGGTGCTGGTTGCCCGGCCGGAGAGGGTGCATACTCAATTCCCCCCGGCGGACAGCATTGTTGACGGCGACTCCGGGGAGGTGAACTGGTTCCTGAAACGGCTCAACGATTCCGAGAAGGCGTTCTGGGAGTCTTATAAGGAGGACCCGAAGGACCAGGTATACCTCTTCGGACTCGAGCAGGGGGTGTATGATGCCTGCTCTGCGACAATGGGGCCGCTTCAGAAGTTCAAGACGAAGGATGGCCGGGGCGAGCTTGTACTTCCGACTGATGACGACCTGGTTCCCCCGCCACCCGACCAGCGAACGAAGTTGGATCTGCGGCTGCGCAGATGTGCGGTTGAGAGGGGGGCGAGACGGGCCGCGCTGCAGGGGGCGCTGCGGTGTTTTACCAACACGGAACAGATACTTGCTACGACGGAGTGGAATCGCGTCGTCCCCGCTGTCGAGCAGAGTGTGCTGGATGAGGTGAGGGCGGACTTGGATCGCAATTACCAGTGGCGGCCCGCACAGCTTGACTGGAGTACCGCGCCCGTCGCCCGCGACAAGCTGGAGACGATGCCGTACACGTTTATGTGGAGGCTACGTCGGAAGTTGCTGGCTGATCTGGCCGAGCATGTGCGGAAGGCGGTGAACGAGAAGAATGCCAACACCAGGGGCTGGGTCACCGTGCCTAAGGGGGCTACCTATGGTGGTCCGTTTGTGTGGCGGATGGTTGATCCTGATGTACAGGAGGAGCAGGATCTCCTCAGGGAGTGCGAAGCGGTGTTCAAGGCTATTGTGCGGACGCCGAGGACGACGGGTGAGGGAGATCAGGCGTCGTTTCTGGCAGGCGTTGAACGCTATGCCCGCGAAGCGGCACTTGGTGAGTATGGGATGAGTGGTGCTCGGGGGTTGCCAGAAGATGTCCAGCTCTTGCCCCAGGATTGGGACTCGGCTGGACGCTTGGTCAAGTCTGTCACCCGGGAAGAGCTGAAATGGCTGGGGTTCCTGACAAGCTATTCTGTCAACATGAAGATGCTCAGAGCCTCGGGGGAGACTCAGCCCAAACTGTATAGCATCTTCGTCGTTCGACTTGAGAAGGCCATGGATGATAGGAGAGCAGATGCTCTTTTCCTGGAGGCAGATCAGTGGCGGACGGTTGAGGAGTTACTGGATGTTCTGAACAGAGGGTGTGATGGATCCGAGGAGGTATTCCGGTTCTCACCTTTTCAGGCCAAGTATTTCCTCGAGAGGGCCCAGGAACAAGGCCTCTGCAGGTGCGTACCGAAGAGCCGTCCAAGATAATGGCCATGCTGACAATGTCTCGTAGATACAGAGAGGACCCCAGGGTCTACGGCAGAGTTGCGCGATCCATTCGGGATATTGAACCTCTAGACCGCATCAAGATGGCAGACAGACAGCGGCTAGTGTACCCAGGCGATATCAGGTCGTTCCACCAACTCCCTACCGATACCGCAGACGATCGCCAACTTTACCGCAACTTCTTCTACAGCCTCGGCCTTCGACTGGGCGTCACCATCTTCCGTCTCCGGAAAAGCAGAGAGGAGTGGAGGAAGGTCAAGCCCCTGAGCACCAATATCCTCTGGGACGCACTCCACACGTTCAGCAACGCGTACCAGATGAACAAGGAGGAGTACTGCCGCTCTCAAAGCCTTGCCTCGTATGGTCTCAGTCTAGCCCAGTTCGTGGAGGATGTCGACCTTCCCACCTGGGAGAGCGTGATTCCTCGTATCCTAGGGACCGTTAGCAATCCGGTTGAAGCCATGACGAAGGAGCAGGAGGAAGCGGCGCTCGAGGCGGCTGCTCTTGGAATCATTCGCCACAAGATCATCAAGGAAAGCAATGAGAACCTGACTATGCTGGGCCGCGGGCGGATTCTCGATTACAAGAAGTCGGACGGCACCAATCAAATAGTCTGGGCGCGCGACCACAACTGGGACTGGGCTTCTGTTGGGGTGCGGGGAAAGGCGAAGCAGTTCTTCAGTCTTGACCGTTGGCCGCTGGAGCTGCTGAGCGAGGGGACGAGAGGGAGGATTGAGCGCGACGAGTTCGTTGATCCGAATATGGTCCTCGATCCGGTTGCTGAGGACCCGATTCCACAGAAATACTTCAGAGCGAAGCTCAGGAGGTTTGGCGGCGAGGAGGAGAGGGTGCGTCATCGGCCTGGCCCGGCGATATATCCGATTGGGGATACGCCGCTGCAGAGGAAGATGGTCCGCGACATGTTGGTTGATAGGGTTTCTAGAGGTATGTTTGCGAGCTTTCTCTCCCGTCCATAGCATAGAGGTGACAGTGCTAACTGCGATCAGCGGCTGGTGTCTATCCAGCTGAGAAGCCACAGACCTGGAAACAGACACTTGCGGACATGCTGCCGTTGAGGCGTTCTACAGCTCCTGATGATTACGACATGGTTGAGACATCCTTGCCTGAGGTTGATCCCTCGTTGGTTCCGAAAAGTTGGACGCCTCCCGCAAACCCTCCCGCAAGTCATGCTGCTGGAGAAGACTCGGAAATAGAGGCTTCGGACGTTGCGTTGCGGTCGATTGAGGATGAGGATGATGTACAAATGGATGGAGCATAATTGTATTCTGGCGGGCACCCGATCAGGTTACGGTGTTGGCGTCTGGGCGTTATTGTCATCTCGTTTTACGAATGGATGGTTCGATTAGACATTTGTGAGGTTGTGCCTTGATTCGCCCAGTCTTTCGTGATTTCCAAGTGTATGAAACGCGTAGGAAGGCAGACGCCGAACAGCCCCTTGAGCAACTCTTTGACACGAGGCTGAGCACTCGAAGGGGACTAAGTCGGCACTGAGGTAACACGGAAGTCCTTTGTCAATGATGCAGAACCCAGCTCGAGTTCAAGATTCCTAAGGCTAAGTGATTTGCATCCCAAAACAAGGAACGCCTCGCAACCCATTCAGCCAGCTGCTCCAAAGGCGAGCAGACATTAAGCCATATCCGTGCCATCGCTTCCGAAGAGTTTCGAAACAGATGCAATTCTTTTCCATCGCAGAGCAACCCATACTTCCAACAATAAAAACACATCCTCCAACCCTTCCTTCCAATGAAATATTGGTCTAGCGTCATATGAGATGGAAAGTCATGCGCGGAGGGTCTGAAGGCCAGCAGAAAAGCCTCCAAAGTACGAGGGTAAGCCGACTAGGCGCTCCTAAACCGTGAACTTGGCCTTGGCGCGGGTGCTGCCGCTGTGGGCGCTGTCGGTGTGTCCGGAGAACTCGAGCAGCTCGGTGGCCGGCAGCTTGAGCACCTCCTTGAAGCGGCGGCCAATGGAGAGCAAGATCTCGCGGCCCTTATCCACGGTTCGACCCTTGCCGCCGGCAACATCGCCATCGCCGCGACCGGGGATGTGCTTGCCAGTTGTACGCGTCCACACACCGATTCTGAAGAAGGCCTTGCGCACGTTGACGACGACACCCATGACCTCGCCGTCCTCCTCCTCCTCCAGAGTCTCGCCAATCGCCGCGAGCATGACGTGGAGCCAGAGCTCGTCAATATCGACGCTCCGCTTGTCCTTGAAGCTGTATGACCACTTGCCGCCGTGCTTGTTCTGCGGGTCCTCCCACTCTGGACGGACACCCTCCTTGAAGAGGTGGTAGTCGGACTTGAGGGCCAGGCTGGAGACTGGAGCAATGTTGTTCTGGTAGGGGACAGCGTCAGCAGATGGCCAAGGACAGTAGAACGAGACGTAGGTTATATGCTCACATATACGCCCCAGAACTCCTCCACGGACTCGAAGGTGATGACTTCCTTCAGCAGGTCGTTCCAGTTGTCGCCCTGCGGAGACATGGTCAGCAATCGTCACTGTCGAGGAATGATGGCAACATTTGACGAACCTTGCCGCTGGCAGGCTTGGTGAACCACAGCGTCCACCTGTTCGCAAGCGGGTGCTTCACATTGAAGTTGTCCTTGTCGTGGAAGACGGTCTTGATGTCTGCCGCGTCGTCGATGTTGTTCGCAGAGGATCCATTACCGCCATCTGGCGATATGGGGATGGTGGTGAGGTCGACTTGCTCCGACATTGTGTGATGTGTAGTACTAGCAAGCAGCACTAGACAAAGAGCAACTTGGGTATGTGGTGGAGGTCGGACGAGCTCCTAGGCTGCAAGTCAAGGGTGGGTAAGGTAGAGATCGAGACTGTGGCGGAGACTATAGAGAGCAACGAGTCGGAAGCCGAAGCAGAGTGACGTCGAGGAAGTCTGGAACGTGTCGTGGCCGTGAGGAAGGAGGAGCTATGGGTCTAGGTGAGGAAGGCGAGGAAGGCGCAAAGGCCCGAAGGTTTCTGGAGACGGTCCTAAAATTGAGGATGGGTCTCTTTGTCGTTGGCTGAAATTATGGATGACTGTGCACCAGGCAGAGTCTCCAGAAAGCACCTGTTCAACGTGATTTCAGATTAGCCGTGGAGGTGGGTTCGAACTGAGTCGAGGCGCAAAAAGTGAAAGTGAAAGAGTATCAGAGATTCGGGAATTGCTGTCGCATCCAAGGGTCGTCGTGGCGGTTGGCTGCAAAATTCCGTGTCCTACCCGTCTCAGATCAACCGTTCGGCGTATCACGTGCCCGCGCTTACCCTGGGCGATAGACGATAAGAAATTTGTGCCGCCTTTCCTGAATCAAGCAGAAGGTGGGGAAGTAAATGTGGGCGGGCAATGGCGAGAAAGAAAAAGTATTCACCGTCTTCTGAAAATTCCCAAAAATTTATAACCTGCCACTGCCCCACGCGAGAGCACTTGCATCTTTCATCTTTTGCGGCCATTCCTCCCTAACCTCCAGTCCATCTTTCCCTTATCCCACAACACATATCTCAATATGGCGGACGAGGTTTATGATGGTGCCATCGGCATCGATCTTGGTACGTTCTCTTTCCACCGCCCTCGCAATGGCCCGAGATTCGATATTTTCGGGACCCAAGCGCATCTTTCCGGACCTGTGCGCTGACAACCTCAACCTTTAGGCACAACCTACTCTTGCGTTGCTACGTACGAGGGTAACAATGTCGAGATCATTGCCAACGAGCAGGGTAGCTTCACCACACCGTCTTTCGTCTCCTTCACCCAGGACGAGCGGTTGATCGGTGAGGCCGCCAAGAACCAGGCCGCCATGAACCCGCGCAACACCGTCTTCGATGTCAAGTACGTATCCATCACCGCGGCATCAGCTGTGTGTCTCTCAGCGAGAGAAGCATATCGCTAACACGTGTCTCCCCTCAGGCGTCTCATTGGTCGCCGGTTCGATGACCCTACCGTCAAGAAGGACATGGAGTCCTGGCCATTCAAGGTCGTCGACGAGGATGGCACCCCCAAGATCGAGGTCGAGTACCTTGGCGGCAACCACAGGTTCTCCGCCCAGGAGATCTCCGCCATGATCCTGACCAAGGCAAGTTTCACCCCTTCCCAACAAGCTTGACGCATTATCCTAACCCTCGCCAACAGATGAAGGAGATTGCCGAAGTTAAGCTCGGCAAGAAGGTCGAGAAGGCCGTTATCACAGTCCCCGCCTACTTCAACGACAACCAGCGTCAATCCACCAAGGATGCTGGTGCCATTTCCGGCCTCAACGTCCTCCGTATCATCAACGAGCCTACTGCCGCCGCTATCGCCTACGGTCTTGGCTCCAACAAGTCGAACAAGGAGCGCAACGTCCTTATCTACGATCTTGGTGGTGGTACTTTCGATGTCTCCCTCCTGAACATCCAGGGTGGTGTCTTCACCGTCAAGGCCACCGCTGGTGACACCCATCTTGGTGGTCAGGATTTCGACACCAACCTCCTCGAGTACTGCAAAAAAGAATTCATTAGGAAGACGAAAAAAAGTCGGTAACATCTTTGAACAATTATGGGCTCAGCATTGCTAACTTGTGACAAGACCCCTCCGATGACCCCCGTGCCCTCCGGAGACTCCGGACCGCTTGCGAGCGTGCCAAGCGTACCCTCTCCAGCGGTGCTCAGACTACCATCGAGATTGACTCGCTCTTCGACGGCGAGGACTTCAACATGCAGGTCACCCGTGCTCGTTTCGAGGACTTGAACGCCAAGGCCTTCGCTGGTACCCTCGAGCCCGTTGCCCAGGTCCTCAAGGACGCTGGCATGGAGAAGAGCGGCGTCGACGAGATCGTCCTTGTCGGTGGTTCTACCCGTATCCCCAAGATCCAGAAGCTCCTCAGCGAGTTCTTCGACGGCAAGAAGCTCGAGAAGAGCATCAACCCCGACGAGGCCGTTGCCTACGGTGCCGCCGTCCAGGCTGGTATCCTCTCCGGAAAGGCCACCTCCGCTGACACCGCCGATCTCCTCCTCCTCGACGTTGTTCCCCTCTCTCTCGGTGTTGCCATGGAGGGCAACATCTTCGCCCCTGTCGTTCCCCGTGGACAGACGTAAGCACATCCCATCCCCACCACCCTCAACTCCACCCATACTAACTCCCGCCCGCCCAGAGTCCCGACGATCAAGAAGAGGACCTTCACCACCGTTGCCGACAACCAGCAGACCGTTCAGTTCCCCGTCTTCCAGGGTGAGCGTGTCAACTGCGACGACAACACCTCTCTCGGCGAGTTCACTCTTGCTCCCATTCCTCCCATGAGGGCCGGTGAGCCCGTCCTCGAGGTTGTCTTCGAGGTCGATGTCAACGGTATCCTCAAGGTTACCGCCACCGAGAAGACCTCCGGCCGCAGTGCCAACATCACAATCTCCAACTCTGTCGGCAAGCTTTCGTCGACTGAGATCGAGAACATGATCTCTGGTACGTTCTTCCTCGTATCTTGAAAATAAAGTAGCTCACGACTAACAACCATTACAGAGGCCGAGAAGTACAAGACCAACGATGAGGCTTTCAGCAAGAAGTTCGAGGCCAAGCAGCAGCTCGAGTCATACATCTCCCGCGTGGAGGAGATCATCTCCGACCCAACGCTGAGCCTCAAGCTCAAGCGGGGTCAGAAGGAGAAGATCGAGCAGTCTCTCAGCGAGGCTATGGGCCAGCTGGAGATTGAGGACTCCTCCGCCGAGGACCTCAAGAAGAAGGAGCTCGGTCTTAAGAGGCTGGTGACCAAGGCCATGTCCTCCCGGTAAATTAGGCTTGCAACAAGCACCCTGGGGTTTGGTTCCGGTCGTTCCTCTCTCCGAGCGAAATCGTGGCATCTGGACGGGGTTTCTTTACCACTGGTTGGGACAACGTTCGGGATCTTATGAAAGGCGTACTTCATCGTTTTCTCTCTCATCGGGATTCAAAAGTTGGAGGCAACCCCAAAACTGTCTTTTGTCTCTCGATTTCTTTTGCGTATTACGATGACGTGGAGGCTGGGATGAAAGGGAGTCACATATAAATGGAACCTTTTTCATGATCACCTCTGTTTCCTTCGCATCTTCGTCGTTCCCTTAGACTTCAGCCACGTCTTTTCTGACTCCCATCTCTGTCGGCGTGGTGCATGTAGACTAGGAGGTGTAGCTAAAACGTGGTTAATGGTCTGTTATCTTTACCTCGTCCCGACATGCATATGTGGAAGTGTGATTATGGGGTATGGGCGATAGTGCGGTCGTAAGCTAAAGCAGCCCATATCTATCCCGTCCCGAAACGAAAGCGGCCCGGGACCTGAACCGGATGAGGTTGCCAAATCGGCACTTGGCGGCCCGGAACAAGGGTCATTTACACGGCTCTTCCGGACCCTGGTTCGGTACCTGGCTAGCACCTGCCGTCGAGTAGACAAAATGATTACAGTGTCTTTACATACCTCTCCCGGATATCGAGATGACACGATCAGGCGACGAGACGATTAGACGATTATACGACTAAACGAGCAGAAGACTGGAAGATACGATCAGGCGACGAGACGATTATACGATTATACGATTAGACGACTAAACGAGCATAGAACTAGAAGGCCGGACGATGAGACGATGAGACGGCCAGTTAGGAACGAATCTCGAGAGAGGACTTAGGTAGGTAGGCATTCCTGACAATTCGCAATCATCCCACAGGTGTACACACGCGATCGAACCGAAGCCAGACTGATAGGCCAAGAAATATTTCGAGATCCGCAGATGAAGATCTTCCGCAACTTTATCACGCCGAGACCAATGAATACCACGAGCTATCGTTCCTTTCTTGGCGGACATAGAGGTGCTTATTACACGATTGAGATGCCGGATGACGAAGTGGCACCGGGCACTCCATCCAACTCCGTTAGCTACCTTACCGGGGACTGTGGCGGGCCAAGGCGTATCATTGCGTTGTACAGTGCTGCTGTCCTCAGACATGGCTTCGGGCTTGGCTGTTGCGGAGGGAGCGGAATGCGATGGAAACTATGTGATGATGGTTCACTGCGGCTGGCCAAGAGGGTACACTGCCTTAGCCAAGGCTGTTTGTTTCTGGTGCGTTTGTCGCAGAGGTGAAGATCATCTGATAGGAGATCTTCATGAGGTGGTGAACTCGCTGTGTGAGGTTGTGTTTGCTGGGATTAGGTAATGACGACATACGTATTAAGCTACCGGATGTGGTAGGTGAGATGCTTGGCAGTGGATTGTCGGCGGCAGATCTGGTTTGCGTTCAACTGTTCAGGTACGCGACGAAACGATTGCCGTGTAGCAAAGTCGTAGTGGCGGGAGCAAGTGAAACAGTTGCTACGCCAGATCTCAGCTGCCGTAAGACGGACACTACATGCGAGAAGTTTGTGTACGGTACACGGATGCAGAGGCAGATGCACGCATAAGATCTGTGGTGGTAAACTTTGGCTAGATATCAACAAAGTCCGCTAATAGACAACTCGACCAAATCATGACTCGTCAGTCGTTTGCAGTTTCCCCCCCGCGAAGGCGAGTACTGATTGTGCTACCCCCAACCCTGTGTAAGCCCCGTTGGACAAACTCCCTGTTTCTCCTGCATCCGTGTCACTCCCAGGCCACACCGCCTCCGGTACCTGTGAAAGCTGAAGGAGCTCAAAACATGTCCTGTGTGATAAGGCAATCGAAGGAAAGAACCATGTTTTTGCCTTGCTTCGCTAGTCTTCCTTATCTTGAAATGCAAACCAACCTGATGTGAAACCCATAGATGCGCCTAAACTCTATCGCAAGACCGTGAAAGAAAAAGGGAAAGTCCGTCGGGGAAAAAGGTTATCGTAAATAGACATGTGAGAGAAAGGAAACCCTCGTTGGGAGGGGATCGTCGATGATATATCGATTACTCGACGGCCAGGTCGTGCCAATCTCCCTTGGCACCATCAAGGTGCTCGCCCTGGTGGACTGGGCCGAGCTTGAGGAAGCGTAGCCCGGCGCCGCTCTTGGAGCCGTCACTGCTTAGACTGGACGTCCGCTGTTTCGTGTCGACTACCTCGGCTGTAGCTTGTGCGAGCGCTGTGGTGGTGAGAGGGAGTGCGGTCTCTGAGGTTGGCGTTGGCCTTGGCTTTGGGGTAAGAGGGTATGAGGCCGAGGTAGTCGGGGCTAGAGAGAGGAAGCCCGCTGCCATTGGGATACGCTGGGAAACTGGCGAAGACATATTTCACGGAGGCGTGAAAATGGCTGTGTTGGAGGAAATCGAGTTCCGGTCAACCTGATGTTGGATGTTTGCTGCAAGTGGCGGGTGGATGATGGCAGGGCAGCAAGACAGAAAGACCACAGTAGTCCAGCAGATGGAACAGGTGACCGGAAACAGGGAAACAGTGTGTGTTGGAGAGAGACGGAGAAGAAAGGGACTAGAGGGAGGACACGCACTTGCGGACCTGGGAACTTATATGCTTTGCTCTGGGTTGCTTGGCTGCTGGCCGGAGTTGGACGGAGCATTTCTCATCCCATCTCTCTCGGCTTGGCATGTGTTTGCTAATCAGCGGTGGAAATGCGCAGAACATGTTATAGGCTTGCCGCTTACTTCGTACTGCAGGTTGCACAGAGGACGTATGATCATTTCTCCAGCAGGGGTGAAGGGCTTGACTCCATGATTGGAGTCAAGCCCCCCAGGGCAAGTGCGAGTCGTCGCAACTTCCACGTGGGGTATCAATGTTGTTTGAGTGGACTAGGATTGTGTGCCTTCGTTATCCGCGTGCTGTGCGCGAGTAAGCGAAAGCAGGGACCACCTCCAGAGGCATTGACGGCCAAAAAGGCGCCAATTCTCATCCCATCGTGGCATCATGTCAGGAAAGATTGCGGCCATGAATAGGTGTTTTGATATCGGAATCAATGTGTGGAGAAAGCCGGCTTGCGGCTCCGTCTCATGCTTCGGCAACACCCCTGACAGCCGGTTCCATTGACGTCGGAGCAGCGACATTGGTGATTGGTTCCGGACGAAGGCTTCGCGAGGTCCCGGAAGCGTCGACTCGGCATTGCCAGTGATCGCGCACCAAGGGTGCACAGACTACAGGGTAGATAGACGCTGGTGCATTGTGGGGTAGCCGGGTAACGCCTTCCAGGCTTGTGATGCTGCATTTTCTCTCCATGACATCCTTTCGCTGCTTTCGGTACCTAGGCTCAGCTGACCGGCAGGAATGAGCAGCCCATTGTCGCCAGCAAATCGAATCATTTGCGAAGTGTGGCTTTTGCATTCCCGGGTCTAGCCGCGGGAGTGTTCACGTGATGGAAGCCAGCAGTTTGTCGTTGAAGAACCAACGCTAATAACTCGACTTTGTAGACTCTCCTAGCCATAAGCCCCAGCAAATATGATATAGATGAGGAAATAGCCCCAGCTTCCAATAACACTAGTCATTCATCACGTGGATAGAGAGACCTCACCAGTCGTCTTCTCGAGTCCGCTATCTCCGGTCCTGCCAGTCAAGAAAATGCATGGGTGTTAGACAGAAGAGAAGTTAGACATCCTTTGCAGGGTCACAGGATCAAGGACGAGATTTCTTCTACACGCTGCTTCGATTGAGGAGCCTGGCTTGGCTGACATGGGGAACAAAAGTTCAGGAAAAAGAAAGGATCATGGGTAGGTAAAATATTATGTTACCTGAAAACTACTCGTGAGTAATCTATCCCATATTTCAAGATAGAACCGGAGTCGAGACTGCCAGCGAGAGCCAATGGTCCAGCCGGAGCGAAGCAGGATCGCTGGAAGCCTGCAGAGCACTGACATAACATGCATGGAGTCGAGCAGCCGTCCAGCAGAATATGTAAGCCTCCCCTGAGCTCGAGCCCTCAAAGAAAGAACCTGTGTGCTGATCAGAGTGCTCAGTACAAGCCATGCCTTACTACACATCCTCGCAGAAGTCCGGTGTTGCAGGCTGCCAGGTATCTGGCGAACGCTGAGCAGGAGCTGTATGGTATTGGAAGGGCCACATCTCGATCTTGTTAGTGGTTTGGTGGGTGTGAGATGGTGGCATCCCCTCCCTTCATCTCCTACTTGCCGGCCGGCTTGTCTGGATGAGTGGTCCGTTGCCTGCATAGACAGGGGACAGCCTCAAGCTCAGGCCTATCTCGGTGCTCCACGTGTGGTTGGCTGCTGTGGTAACCCTTGATAAGTGACACCTCTTCGGTAAGGGTCACCTGTCCATTAGGGGTGAGATTGCATTTGAAAGGGGGCGAACTTCCTCAAGTATCGACAAGTACCCTCTACTCGATGCAGCCTTCGAGATGTAAGACCTGCTCATGTGGCTGGCCTTCTGGAGGAGACATCATCAACATGTGGCTATTCGTCCCGTGGTGGTCTCGGTCGAGGGGTGTGATGAACGGAGGAGGTGGCGGGGGTTGCCATACCGGCATTGAGTATGGCACCATACCCGGTGTGAACTTAGAGGTTTGCCTGCCTTACTGTCAACCGTCGGCGCCGGCATGGTTCCCGACGGGCCTCAGGAAGTCTGCAACGAGGGGGCATGTATTCAGGCAGATGGTCAGGGACTCATCCGGCAGAGAACCACCGAACGACCCTGACGAGCGAGTTTTTCAGTCGAGCTACCACTTTCCCATCCTTGAGGGTGAAAGGACGGTTGGTGATGGGTTGCTAGACTGCAGCCATGTGCCTCAGCGAGGAAGATACGGACGAGAGAGCGACGGAGCGGGCCTTCACTCACCATGACACACAGACGATGACAGTGGTTGGTTATCGATCGCCACCGGCCCTTTCGCCGATTAGGCAGCTCGGCCACCAAGATGGGTGCAGGAGCCAGGTATCTTGGCCCCCGATGGCAGACGGGAAGGAGGTGTCCAAGGGGTTTGGATGAGTGATGGCCCAATGTAAGGTCCACCTGGTCCAAGCCAGGAGCCGACTGGGCAATGTCCGACCTCCCATGACCGTTTCCTTCTGCACCTGTATGCGGGATATCGATGAGTTTTCTCTTCGAATAGATGCTGCACTTTCTGATATTCTCGTGTATATAGGCAGGGTCACAGTCCTGCAATTATCGCAATTATCGCAACAGGCGCTTCGCGGTCCTCCGTGATTGGCGCACGCGGCGCCCGGCTGTCTCCAATTCAGAACCATCACAGAGGCGTTTTTGACGCGCATTCGAAGTAATCCGACGTTTACTTGGCTCGGATTGACAGAACCAATGTTGGTCTGAAAAGAAACGTATATCTTCTCCAGCATGCGGTGGCTAGCGGTGCACAATTACCCAAAGCGGTGCGGGAGAAGAGCCGCTGCCGCAGAGACACCGCGGTTGGCGTCTGCGCATAGTATGCCCGTGATGTTCGTATTGTTTGGGCAAACAAACCACAGTTCTGCTTGACACATACCATATCGACGATGGTTGACGTCGTCACCGACCGGGTCATGGGACTTGAGCAGGGTGTCGAAGCATCATACAGATCTCGAAGAGAACTCGAGCCCCAGACTCTGAACAAAGCTGTCGATAACAGACTGTGCATTATTAATGGTTGCTGCCTTGCAGAAGCTCAGATATGAGCCGTATGATTCGAGCATTCTGTTCTGGACGACCAAGATGTTGGAATGGAGTTTGTCAGAAGCCCCTGAACCAAGATTCCGGAGTTCAACGACGGTTCAGCAGAAGAGTCTACAGTACAGCCTAAAGCGAGAATCACTTGGCCGCGACTGCAACAGTAGGGAATGTACGTTAAAGCTGATGTTTCTGTTGGTAGAAGCAAAACAATCCTCTAGGTCGACCGGCTAAAACAAGCAAATGGGTTGTATGTACGGGCGATCGAAACACATCGTCCCGAGCCGGCAGGGCTTGAGATGTGATCCCGCAATCGAGGCGGAGACAAGGCTGTGTGTGTGTGTGGGTGTCGCTTCAGATGCAACGGCAACGCCCAAGCTGGCCGCATATGTTGGCCGCATTGAGGCTTGTGTCACAACCACCGCGGCTGACTTAGGACGGACCGCGACTACCTTAACTGCAACCTTTCGTCGCAACTCGGCGCGGTGCGGAGAGACCGTCGACGCTGACCCGGCTCGTTGCACAGCAAAGCATTGTGAAGCCTAACGGCGTGCTATGAGCGGAGATCACGACCCGGAGGACGGCGAGGTTTCGGCCACTCCCACAGTACACAGTAGAGGTCTACCTGGCTGCGGGTTCTGCGGCTTGAGAGCACTTTTTGTGGCTGAGCAAGGGTCACCCAACTGTCCCTTGTCGATTTCGCCGTCGTTTTGATCAAACTTGGGTTAGACATAGTAGATGGACAGATGGACCATGGAGAAGTCGTAAATCTTTCCACACATGAGAAACTCGGACGAGACGAAGAAGCGAACTAGCGCGTTCAGGTTGATTGCCCCAGGCGATTGCGCAAGGACCAGCTGCTGCAGCACTGCTAACACTGGGCGGTAGTTGGAGGAAGGAGCGAATGAAAGCACGAATTACGAATCACTGCAGTTGACAGCTCGATGCTGCAGGAGGGGAGGAAGGTGCCTGACCCTGGCGTAAAACCTTAATCCCCTTCCGGCTAACTCAGCTGTGGAAGGAGCGTTGCTAAACTTGGGGCTGTTAGCCTGCGCTAACTGCTTGCACTGTTCCACGTCACGGACCACCTGATTTTCGCCAGGGGTCCCCTTTGTCTCAATGAATGTTCTTGTCGAGCCTAGATCTCGACAAGGACGACAAGAGAACAAAGAAGATGGCACTATCCCTCACCGCTGTCTAGCTGCATTCTATTTGCCACTGCAATTCCAGCATCACGAGTCAGTTCCCTTCAGGGAACATGACGGAATCTGGACAGGCATGAAGCTTGCTACGCGTCTCCGGTTGTGGGTTGTGGTTCAGTTGTCGGTTGGTCCATCGCAACCATTGAACCAACAGCCACGGAGTGGGTACGACTGCACTTGTCGCGTGCTGCAGGCTGCCAGGGCCCATGGCAGCAACAAGAATCGACGATGCAGGATATCACTACGTCCGAAGTACTGCTGCAGCCACCCACGCTCCAAGGCAGCACGGCGGCTATCTGGCCTGAGAGAGTGGAAACATGTCCCAGCAACAGTCTGCGGCCTCAGTTAGTCGTATCAAGAAGCCCGGGTGGCGATCTGTGTCCGTCTTGGCCAAGGCCATATGGCCAAGCGTCATGTATCGAGCACTAAAGTTGAGCTGGACTCTTGGAGCATATCTGGACTAGGCTGCTCAGCGTCCGTCTCCTCGCGGTCAAGGATACCACCACCAAGAAGGTCCTGCTAGTGCGATGAGCAGACGCATGAGCACGGGTCCTTCGTCCTGGACTACCAACGCCCAATTCTCGTTCCCCCTCCCGCAAAAAGACCTGTCAGGGGTAGGCCTTCTACCACTGATGTGCTAAGATCGGGTCTCGGCCTCTCATGTCACCGCATCTTGATCTCTCGCACCACGCTAGCCGGCACTGACATGGAGCATCCGGATCTAAAGCCTAACGGCTCACTTCAGTAGGGGGCAATGTCCCACACCAGCCCTCCCGCAAGGAGATCATCTGTTGGCGCACACTTTTGTCCGACACTATGGCCTAAGCGGCCGCTTCTCGACCTTGCAACACTCGCGAAGTCACTCCATTGTCGTTACGCAGAGCAGAACCGGGCCGGTTGTTGGTGTCCTCTGCCCGTTCCAGATTAACGCGGGTCTGCATTCTACGGCATCTAATCGATCAAGGCGGCGTCTCCCGGATACACGCAGCCTCTACGAAGTAGCAACGCAATCATTTCTTTGCACTTTCGCCGAACAGAGGAAGCTCGTGTACCGAGGAGGGTGTGTGGTGTTGAGGATAGCCGCACTAACGGTCGGGGACCTTCTCAACTACTGGACCAATCAACCGTCCCTTGCTGGTTCCCGGTGCTTGCATATCTCGGCTCGCTTTCCCTTTCCCAAGTATCTCCTGCTGGCTTGCAAAAGGTCGGTACATGAAGAATCTCTGACGTTGGATGCTGTGGTACGTACCACTATGCTGGTGAGGACAAGAAGTACTTATTCTATTTAACAGCACCGGGGTGTACAGCAACTCATACCGTGTTGATCCATCGTCCGAATGATAGCAGCAAGGTATTCACATACCCTATCTGGCTTGGTAGATACATTCCGTGGTGCTCGACTCGACGGCAGCTCCACCAACGGTCAGTCATAGGCCCTCTTCTTGCCCCCAACCTACAAGCTCTGTGCCGTTGACGATTTGATCAAGAATTGCAGAAGCTCCGTCCCGCCCGTGCATGTTCAGTGGTGCATGCGGTACGTCGTCCGCAGTAGACCCAACAGCCCTAACGAATGATCGACCTGCCCACTAAAGCCACCTCTCGGACGGCTGTAGCCTTGGACCACCAACATAGAAAGACCTGGTTTGTCGAAACCTCATCCACAAACGGCAACCTCAAGTACCAACACTTTGTCGTAGAGAGTCATATGAGTGTTCACCGAGGAACACCCGCTCCCATTCGGCACATGGTACAAGCACTAAAGTAGACGAGACATACGAGGATAGACAAGTCACATTGTCGTTGATGATTCCAGGATGCACCAAGTCGCCCTCCCCACGAGCCTCTCCGCTTAGTCGTCGATGTGGAAAACCCGGCAGGAAAAGATATAAAACCCCGGTTCTCAGTTTCTCTTTTCCTGTCAATATCACTCTCGGCTCTCTCTTGTCGAACCTCAAAAGCCACAAGTACATGCAGCTCCAGCACATCCCATCACAACTATCTGCACTCTACTCGACTTTCACCACACTCAAACATACGCCTCCAAGATGTGCCGGTTGTATATCACCCGCTACCTTCGCTGCGGTCACAGTGAACAGCTGGAGCAGCATTGCGGCAGGAGGAAGAATGGATCATGCCCTGACGCTATAACCATCTACAATGACTTGGACGTCTACTGCCCGGAATGTCAACAGTATGTTATTGTCCCGAGATGATGAGAAACACGCTGACTTGACTTACACTAGAACATAGTCGAGGCGACCCCCGGCTTTGAGCAGTCTGCGCAGCTTCGCTCCTCCAAGAAACCGATTTTGACCAGTCTACGACAATGCCAAAGGCCGCCCTCTCTCGTTGGAAGCCGTCATGGAGGAAGATAGTGACCCAGTGGCCGACTCTGTGGGTGAGCCAGACCGAGGTTGGGCTCGGAACGTGTCTCGGAGCGATGATGCACACACGTAACCAATGGGTGGAGGTGGAACCGCGATAGACTTCTTTTGGTGCTTTTTTTCCCACCATGTCTCTTTGATTGTTTCATTGTATCTTATTGCTCTTCTCTTCTTTGCTGAGCATGAAGCTCGATCACTCATTCAGATTTTGCCCTTGAACAATGTAAATTCTATACCGTTGCGATCCAACCTATCTCTTAGCGGCCCCTGACTTGATGGTGAATGATGAACCACGCAAAGTGTGTCGACACAAGCCACTTGACAACCTCGATGGGAATGGTCAAGGCAGCCTTTCAGCTGTGCATTGTGCCATTGTTTCTCGGCGTGAGTGGCAGATGTGTTGGCCGCTCGCGGGCTAGGATGTACATACTTTAGTCAATCACCTACAGTAGGCCCCGTCACACAACGGGAGGTCCTCAGCCCATCAGCAAGCAGGGTCGCAGGTAAGAGGCCAACAGCTTCGCACTTGCCAGCATGAAGAGTCTTCAAGGCCATTCAGCACATAGGTACCTCAGGCAAGGTAGATAAGGTACACAAGCTCATTTGCGGACATCTAGGGGAGGGAAATGAGAGCTGCCTGGAGAGCAATAGCCCAAGAGCTTTCTCCTGACTGGGCATAACCTGCACCATATGATCCAACCTCAAACTGAATGATTCGCCCTTGATGGCATGAGATCAATAAGGTATCAAGAGAGTAGAACCGTCAATCCTTCTGTCGCACAGGGTTCAAGTAACACATGAAGGGACCCTGGTGGCGACCAGTGAGCACCCTTGTCAGCCCTGTCGGACCAAACTTAATTAAAGAGCGTATCTGCCCGAACAAGTCGTTACAATTACCCACAAGAAACGGGCCCATCCGCGCCGGCAACGGCCAGGTGCACTCCATCCATCCATAAGGTAGGTAGGTACCTTCCAGATCATCGTTTGCGAACCATCACCGGATGGCGCAGCTTGCCCGTGAGGACGTTTCATAGGCCGAGGGGGTTGTCCGGCGAGCGGCTCGCGACCGGGAACGACCTCCGCTTCTCCGCTTTTAGCCGCAGCCAAACTTTACGCTTCAATCGCAACCACAACTTGAACTTGACCTTCTACGATATTCTTTGAGGAGTCGAGATTTGGTTGTTTTGGACCAAGGGTTGTCTCGTGCACTTCGCCCTCTTTCTTTTTTGTTGAAATCGTTCCTACGACGTTCAGCTAACTCTAATAAGCCCCAAGCCGCGTTTGCGATCCGCATCACAGCGCATAAGGACGGAATCATGTGATTATCCGCTAAATAAACACCAAATCGGCTCGTGGGGTGTGGCTTCTCCGACGACCGTTTGATGGATCCAGGTTCCAGGTTGTTTGCTCTTCGAAGTGGCTTGAGGCTTTTGGCCCCCAGAGGAGATCATCTGGCCTGAACGTTGACTCGGGCCAACGACAATCGAACTCCTCCGGCCAGACGAGCATTGCGCCTAACAAGACTGCAGGACTGCGCACTGCCATCCAAAAGGCTGGTGTTACACAAATGTGCGAATTAACAGTGCAGGAACAACATTAGCTCCCAGCGATCCTGCAGACCAACGTACCTTTCAATTGCCGATAAAGCAATATCCCGTCTGTCTTACTCTCGGACTGCTCAGCCGTAGTCCGCAGTCGTTGATGACCACATGGCACCTGAGGGTCATGGCCATGCAGTCCCCTGTCTCTCACTTCGTGCGATGGCGAGCCTGCCGGCGTGTATCACCACTGGAGACAGGTTTGCTAAGTCATGCTCCGAAACACCAGCCGAAATATTAAAGTGCTTCACAAAAATATGCATGAACTTGTGTAACAGCCTCGCACGTTTTGACAGACAGACATATCATATCGATGCAACGGAACACAGACTCAACAAAGCTCGTATGCACGTAACCTTGTGCTTCCGTGCTGCACCATGCCAGCGCGGCAGACACGAGACGGCTTCAGAGCGATGACATCGGCAACATCCAACCGTCTCAACATTACCTACCACGTCTCGATCCTTGATCAGTCGCCTGTTGCTGCCATTCAACATGGAACAAAGACTGGCATGTGCGCTATTTCGGCTATCACGGGGAGTTACCGATATTAGAGCCGGAACGGACATAACCAGTTATTTGCTGTGGAACGAGGTTCGCTCTAGAAACTCCTGTCGCACCAACAGCAGCATCTCCACAGGACGTTGAAGTTTTGATAGTAACGCGGCGCAAGCAAAGAACGTGACAGCCACAACAAGGTTGTGAGAGGATCTGCCGAGCATGTGTACCCTCGTTTCTGCCGTGCCAGTGGCTGCGGTGGGAGATGAGCAAGCGATATCAGTGGCCCTTGCATTTGACGTTCAACGCGCTTAAGACCATGAAGCGCATTCAAGGAGGGGTGTGAGTCCAATCTCGCATCATACACGCCTCAGCAACTTCATTTAGGACGTCTCATCTCCGCAACCTTTCGCGAGGATACTTGTCTCGATAGGGCTATTTTTGATTTGGCAGGCATCTCGGCTGCTTCACCAGCTTGCCATAGGCAAGTCGCCATGGTCTGTACATCATAAGGAGGAGAGATGAGCAATCACCAACGCCTCGACAAAACCAGAGTTGAAGATAGCTACACCCACCTGCATGTACCGCGATACCTCCTAATACAAGCGATCTGGTGTGGCATCATCCACCATTTTGCAGGAAACATCTTCATCATCTCCTCCACAAGGCCAAGATCTGTCTCCTATTATCCGCTTTTGTCTGTCGACATGTCGGCATCCCAGGCTCGCAATTGGCTCCTACGGTTTATAAGTCGATATCATCTCGGTGGATGAGCTGCACTTGCGCGTTGTTCTCGTTGTTGCTTGTCGTTGCTGTCCACCAACCGCATACCCCCTTCCTCGTCGCTGTATGGTCAGAAGCGCGCCTGTTACAAAGTTTAGACGGCAAGGGCAGGGGGGTGCGCCAACACTTTGCCGGGATAGGTAAAGCTCGGGGTAACTGCCCCGCTTTTCTCAACGTCCACGCCCGAATTTCACGACGACAAGGGTCCAATATCAACCTCACATGTTTGACCGGCCTGACCGGCAAGAGCGGATGGATGTGATTGCTTCCAACACTTGTGCTTCCACAATTCGGATCAATCTGACCAAACGACACAGAGGTTTCTTCGTACTTTCTCTATTTTTACCAGCTTTCCAGCGCACGGGACTGGGGCGGCCGTCTCGATGCGGCCGGATCACCGCCCGGTCCGGCCCAAAATCCGGCCCGGCTTGGGGGCCGTTTCACGAGAAAACATCTTGACTCTGCCCGGGACCGCCGCGGCGGCCGGGTGGGGACCTAGCCCCTCTCCGTTGCGAACCTTGCGCGATGACCATCTGCCAGCAGGAAAATCAGCCTTGCCATCCGCCTCACAACAGGTCCACGTCCGCGACCTCGCATTCAGTCATCTCGATGAAAGCCTAACCTGACTTCTCCCGACCGCCGATGTCGACCAACAGGCTGATGATCGACTGCAGCGTGATGTTGGGACCGTACGTGCGGCTGACTGCCGTTCACGGCATTGCCACCAACAGACCTCACCACCCTCTTGTCCGGCGCTTAGCACCTTGGGCGAACCCTTGGACGGAACACCCCCTTTCCACAACTTCGTGATATCATCAGAAAGGTCACATACCGATCTAACTTAAAGTAGGATAATGCATACGTTCAGCCCCGGCCGTATCACGGCCAGTTGTAGCCTGCCGACATGCATTACGCTTGGAGATGGAGTCATGTTCGAGTGACCAGGCAGTCGACCTAGACTCATGACTGTCGCTGATGACAACTTTCCAAAGGCAGACGGCATGTAAATTGGCGAGTAGCCAATGGGACTCTTTATGAAACGTGTGAGTCTGAGCATCTTGGGCTCAAGATGACGCATGGCCGGAAGTAGCTGGGACATATCCTGCTACCGCAGGAAAGGCAGGTGGATGGCATTGCCCGCAAGACGCGGAAAAAGGAGGACATAATGAGCCGGTGGTTGGATCACCAATGACACCTCGCTGTACTTACTCCATAGCCAACCGTTCCTCACATTTGGGGGTTGGGTGGTCTGATCAACCAGGCATTAGATGAGGCATAGTTAGAGACACTCTGTAACGAACTCAGATGACTCAAGCAACAATGAATACGCTGAATGACCTGTCAGAAACACCAAGTGTAATAGGCTCCGCAAGATCGCATAGCAGAACCCCACAGCACACTCGCCCAACAGTGACACCACAAGCCCAAGGGAAAAGGGGCATGTGGCCGGGCGAGCAAGACGATCAGGAGAACGACAAGCTGAATCACGGAAAACGACCGACCCAAGTCAGTAACTCCACATCCACTGGGACCTTCAAGTCAGTGACACCATCATCACATGGAACCATCACTATTGTCTTCATTTCAATTTCATTTCTACCCTGAAGTATTAGACCAGGGGAAATTGTCGACCGGACGCACCGGGACCCCTCACCGTCCCTCCATCAAGGCAACGGACAGATCAGCGTCGCCCAGTCCAATGTGCCGGCCGCACCTTAGCTGCATAATGTACAAAACGATCAAAAATCATAACAATGCCAATCCCTTGCCCCTTCGTGCCCCCCCGTGCTCGCAACGACAACGACAACGCTCAACTCCTTTCTGCAAATGCCAATCAACGAAGAAACCAGATTTTCTTGGGACCTGTGTCTGTGTCCCCTTTGCTCCTCTCTTCTTTTGCTGTGATCAATCTGTTTTATCTAATGGCCCTCTCAATGGGCTAAACGCAGGAAAAAAGGGGAAAACACCCTGTACGTTTGTCCAGCAGTCTCGCTGCGAGTAATAGGAAGCATGAAATGAGAAAAACGCGCAAAGGTCACTTCCTCTCCGTATCATTCAACGCCGGCAAGATGGCAACTCGTGTCCTGATGGAATTATCGCATTCTGAATCAATCCGTGAGGACGTTCAGTCATTGGTGGGAGATGTAGGCGAGCTAGAGAAAGTAAATGTCAGCAAGCTGCGATCCACATAATAGCTGGCTGGGTAAATAGCAACTTACTACTGATCCCCCGAACCAGCCGCTCGTCCCGGAGTACGGGGAGAGAACGAAGGCGACGTGGGAGAGTATCCAGGACTTGTAGGAGAGGCCTGCTGCCCAGGCGACCGCTGGAACGTCGGGCTGGTCGGCGAGTACGACGGCGAGGTGGGAGACCACGTGGGCGACGCCGGTGAATACGACGGCGATGTGGCGCCTGCATGGACGTGCGGAGACGTCGGGCTGTAGCTGGGGCTCGCGGGCGAGTACGAAGGCGAGGTCGGCGAGTTGAACTGCGCCGGCGACGTCGGGGAGTAGTGCTTGGCGGCCGAAGGGGAGCCCGGCGAGTAGCTGGGTGACGTGGGGCTGTAGTTCGGGCTGGAGGGGCTGGTAGGCCTCATCATTGGAGATGTGGGAGAGAATGACGGCGAGGATGGAGAGAACTGAGGCGAGCTAGCGAAGCGACCGCCGGCATCGATAAGAGGCGAGGTCGGGGAATAGCCTGCAGCAGGCGAGGAAGGCGAGTATCCGCCATACGCACCGCTGCTGAACGGCGAGGTCGGCGAGGTGCTGAAGGGGCTCGTCGGGCGGGGACTAGTGGCAGAGTATGGATTGACAGTGCCCATTCCGAAGCCGCCAGAATAGTCAGTAGCAAATCCAGCCGGTGTATCCGATCCAGCACCGACAATCGGTGAGAAATTGCCCAGCGTCGGCGAGCCCATGCCCAGGTAGCCGCTGTCTGCCATTGGCGAGCCGGTGTCGTAAGGAGTCGCCGCACCTTCTAGCTGACTGGCCTTAATCGTCATGCCTGGCATGAGACCCATGCGGGAGTTGTCCGAGATGACGGTGTCGAGCATCTTAGGGTCGAGCAGGACGTCAAAGTGACCGGTACCCATTGGAGCCATCTGACCGAGCATGACGTTCTCCGAAATACCGCGGCAGTCGTCAAGCTCTCCTATAGCGGCGGCCTCCAGCAAGATCTCGACCGTCTCCTCGAACGAACATCGCATGAGCGCACCTGTGTCCGCACGGTTGATGCCATGACGGGTAACAGCTGCAATGCTTCCTCGGTATGTCATAACATCAACAAGCAGCGCAAGATGACGGTGGTTGACGTAAGAGCCTCCGAAAGACAGAACTTGTCCGAGTTCCTTCATGAGAGCAGCTCTGGCAGCTTCGATGCCGAAAACATCTACGATCTGCCACAGATCATTGGTAGTCGTGCGCTCGATATTGACGCCCTCGACCGCCAGGACATCGCGTAATGCAGTACCCTGGGTGTCCAGGTACCATTCCTCGCATTCCTTAACTTTCCCGAAAATAAGGCCACCGTCGGGTGACGTAACGAGCCTGGCGCCCATGGTCAAGAAGGCTCTCTCGATGCCCTCAACGCCACGAAGCGTGCAGCCGTCAAGGAGATGAGCCTGGAGACGCTTGAGCATGACATCGTCTTCAATGAGCTTGTTGCCCTCTTCGTCCTTGTCGTCTGCATCGGCCTTCTTGATGACACGGATACGGATGACCATCTTTTCAGCATTGTTGTCGCTGAAGACAATAGCAAGGTCATTCCTGTAGAGCTCCTTGATGCGGCCGGCAACATCTTCCACACGTAGATCCTTGTCGAGCATCTTCTGGCGGTCCAGAACGATACGGAGCAACCATCGAGACTGCTGATCTATCGGATCATGGTTCTCGTCCGGAATCAGGAAGTAGGACTCCACAATGTCGTAGTCCTCTTCAATGGTTGTCGAGGTGATGTCTGGATCGTAGTAGATCTCCGTCATGGCAGTAACCGACCGCAGACTCGTGTGCTCTACTTTGCTTCGCAGCTCCTTCGCTTGTTCCTTGGTGGCATTCTGGTCGCCATCCAAGTAAACAATCATACCAGGAGTCTTGATGTCCTTCGCAACATTGAGAATTTCCTTCAGACGCGGAACACCAAGCGTGACGTTCTTGGAAGAGACACCGGCAAAATGGAAGGTGTTTAGAGTCATCTGGGTCGCCGGCTCACCGATGGACTGAGCGGCAAGGACTCCAACCATTTCGCCAGGAGACACCATGGATCTCGCCCACCGGTTCTCCAACTCGCCGAGGATGTGATCAAAAGCAAGCTTATTGATCTTCATCTCGATAGCCAAGCGCTTGAAAGACAAGCGAGCCCGGAGCTGTGACTTAAAGAGGATCGTTGCATTGTAATCAGCTTCCCTGGAGAGGTCGTCATTGCCTCTAACAACGACGAGACGTTCAAGGAGACTCCGGACAGCTGGAATGACATCCTTGGGTGTCAGATCGCTCCGACCAACATCGTCGATCTGGAAGAGGTTACGCGCACTGGCAATGATGCGATGCACGTTGAGCGGAAGTTGCATGCTGTGGTCGCTCAGCTGTTTATCCGGCAAGATATCACGGAGCAGCTTCCGATCGGCAAGAAGCTGTTCGTATTCCATGTCGAGAAGTTCCTGCATGGCCGGGTCGCTGGCGATGTCCTTGCCGAATTCCAGGGCCTGCAATGTGTCTTGTGATTGAGCTTCGTCCATCACATCCAGACGGTACCTCTTCTCAAACTGTGGGTTGGTCGCGGCAAGGTGGTCCACCGACTGCCTCTCAATGTGGATGCCATCAAGTCCATCCTCACCATAGACGAACTGAATGACGTCGCCCAAGGAATTCCGTACGGTGCCGTCGTACCTGGCACTGACGTCCTCAAGAGCCTTGACAAGTCGCCGTTGGATGTAACCAGTCTCTGCAGTCTTGACAGCGGTGTCGATCAAACCTTCGCGACCAGCCATGGCGTGAAAGAAGAATTCGCTGGGCGTCAGGCCGCGCAAGTAGGAGTTCTCCACGAAGCCTCGAGCCTCGGGAGAGTAATCATCTTTGGTGAAGTGCGGTAGGGTCCGATATTTGAATCCGAACGGAATACGCTTTCCCTCCACAATTTGCTGGCCGACAATAGCACTCATCTGGGAAATATTGATGCTCGAACCCTTGGATCCAGACCGCGCCATGGTTACAGCATTGTTGAGATCCTTCAGACTCTTCTCGGTCGTTTTTCCAGCGTTGTCACGAGCTTGATTGAGAGCCTGCGAGACCTTGCTTTCGAAAGTTTCTCGGACGTTCATGCCGGGGAGTGATTCAAGCGTATTATTAGTGGCTTGCTGCGTGTACTCCTCGACCTTGTCCTTCTGTTCGTCAATATCTCTCTGGACCAATGCGATGGTGTGCGCATCAGGTATTGTGTCACCAATACCGATGCTGAAACCGTTGTGGAGGAACCAGTAGTTGATGACGCGTTGGCATCCGTTCAAGAAATCCATGGCTCCAGTAGGTCCAATCTCGTTATAGCAGATGTGGACGATGCCACCACTTTGGGCACCGACGATCTTCTTCGTAAGCAGACCGTACATGAGCTCGCCGTTTTGGATCAGGACACCATCGTCCTGCGGGGGGTAGTCCTTCTCCTTACCAACCGCATCGTCCGACTTGTGCGCCAGGCTCACAATTTTCGGGATGATCAAGCTCACAATCTGCTTGCCAGTCCATCTTGGCCGGGGCTTGTGAATGGCTGGGATCGGAATGATACCATCCCATTCGGGGACAAACAACATGATGTTCATGACCTGCTCCTTTGTGAGGAAGACATCTCGCCGGCACATTTTGTACACACCGGCGAGGGTATCCTGCACGATACCCATTAGGGGGCCGTTTCGCTGCGGCGAGACGATATTGATGGGGACCATGCATAATTCCCGGACTTCGGCGCGGGTCTCTTCTGTCTGAGGAACGTGGAGGTTCATCTCGTCGCCGTCGAAATCAGCGTTGTAGGGTGACGTAACAGAGAGATTGAGACGGAAGGTGGAGTAAGGCATAACCTTGACCTTGTGACCCATCATGGACTCCTTGTGCAGCGAGGGCTGACGATTGAAAATAATGTAATCGCCGTCGATGAGATGGCGTTCAACCTTCCATCCGTACTCCAGCTGTATCTGGCCAGCGCGCCGGTGATGCCGAAGGTCGATACGCGTTCCGTCAGCTCGAATGACATATTTGGCACCTGGGTGCTCGTTCGGTCCGTTCTGGACGAGCTGAGTGAGTCGGCCGATGTTGTACGGGGTAACGGTCTCCGGGTAGGTCAGTGTACGGGCTATGCTGCGAGGCACGCCGACTTCGTCCAGTGAGATGTTGGCATCACCAGTGATAACAGTACGGGCCGAAAAATCCACACGCTTGCCCATCAGATTGCCACGGAGCCGACCTTCCTTGCCCTTTAGACGCGCCCGGATTGCCTTGACAGGCCTACCGCTCTTTTGCAGAGCTTGGGGCTGCCCAGCAATATCGTTGTCCATGTACGTGGCAACGTGATACTGCAGCAGATCCTCGAAATCCGTGATAATGTGCTGAGGCACACCATCCGCGATAGCTTGCCTAACATTGCTGTTGGCTCGAATGATGTCACCAAGCTTGTATGTCAAATCGTCCTCGTTACGCAGGCCTGTCCCGCTGCCGTCCATGGAAATGCTAGGCCGAACAGGAGGTGGCGGCACGGGAAGAACGGTGACAATCAACCACTCTGGGCGAGCATAGTCAACGTTGAGACCCATGTCACGAAGGTCCGAATCCGAGATCCGGCGAAGAATACCGTGAGCCATCTCTGGTGTCAAAACCGTTTTGTCTTTGACGGTAGCACCATCCTCGGTCTTCGAGCTCTTCGTCGTAAACAGCTGAAGAGCTGCCTGGCGAACCGTCGGCTGCTGGTTTCCACATCCACCATGCTTGATTGTCGGCTTAGCGTTCGGATCATTGGAACCAAATTCGGCATCCTTGTCCTGCTTGACATCCTTCTCTATGTAGCACATGGTCTGCTTCTTGCAAACAGCCCACACGCGGTTAAAGCGAAGTTTGGGGTCTCTGATATTGACGGCGGCGAGAAATTCATCATCAGACTAGAGCGGAGTGCAAGATTAGCATCAAGAAGATCATGCAAAGCAACCAAAGCAGTGCAGACTAACCCTGTCAGCCAACACCTTGCTACAGTTATGACAGACGATCTCGAGGATCTTCTTGACTTTCTTGATGAAGCCAGGGTGGTAGACGGGTTTAGCCAACTCGATGTGACCAAAATGGCCCGGACACTCAGACATGTTCTCTGTGCAGGTCTTGCACTTGAACTGTCTATCAACAGATCCAAGTCGCGGGTCGTTCAGGCCCTCTTCGCGGGGTTTTGTGCGGGTCTCGTCCATAGTCTCAGGATATTTGATGTGTGCGACGCTCATATTCTTGATCTCTTCAGGCGACAGGATGCCGAACTGAATCTCCTGGATGATCTTGAGGGGCGCACCGGAGTGCGGGAAGTAAAGGTTCGCCATGTTGGCGGTTGTGGTATGAAATCGACGGTCTGTGAGAACGAGTGTCGCGGAAACGCGCGAGATGCCGGAGGCAAATAGTTGGTGATGTCAGACCTTGCGACGTGTTTATCGCGTGCGCAGAGGTCTTTCTCGATCGAAAAGTCGCGTTCCGAAATCCACGCAAGATATGGATGAATCAGAACAATAGAATGCTGTCGCTTCCGATAATTCTATTGTCGCTATTGATGAAGACTGCCGGGTGGCCCTCCTCGCCTCGATCCAGGCCCGACGCCCCGGTGGAGCAAGCCAACAGATCGCTCGTCCCTCCTCCCCTACGTCGCCAACTGCTTAGACGTGATGAAAATCCAGTATCGCGGGATCCTTATTCGAGTAGCGTATCGAAGGGCGTACTCGGATAGATGCGCGCAGGTTGATGACGCGCTTCGCGATGATGGGGATGGGTGGTTGTTTGGTGATGGAGGTTGGAGGCCGAAGGCGAATTGCGGCCTGTACTGAAAAGTTCTGAAGGGCGAAGGCTGAGAGGCCCGTGCGCCCAACCTCCAGAGGCACCCCACTCTTCTCTTGAACCCCGGTTTCCGCCCCTTGACAAAGAGTGAGATAGCAAGGACAACAGCTGGTACTTCACTTTTACAAAGGTTTGCACCCAATTCTTGACCTTTGCAAAGTACTTGGCCAGTCGCACATATCTCCCTTCCATTTCACACGCAGCTCACACTTGGCGACTGGCCGGTGACTCAACCTTAATTTAATTCGTCTCTTCTTCTCTTTCACTGGCCAAACCTTTCCATTCTTTTGTTCCCAGGAATGAGACATGCAGCATCAAAATACGCTTAAGTGACAGCCACAATCCTTTATGAGCCCTCGAGGCTCGCAGTCTCAGATATGGCTCTGGTGCTGGGCTAAGGTACTACCTACGTACCAAGATGGAGCAGAACGAACATATGTAGAAGCTCTGGGGTATCATTGTTTTCGCTAGCTACGGATTGGCCTCCTCTAATCACGGGCTACCTTACCTGACAGGCATCTCAATCACTTTTTCTTTCCCCTTCCCCTGCCTCCTCCACCCAGAGGCTTCTTGCTCCCTCCCCGTTCCTCCGCCGCCGCTTCTTCTCCGTCGTCTTGGTCCCCAGGGCTCTTCCTACGCAGCGTTCCTAGAGAGACATTTACAAACTCCTCCTCGCTGTCCGAGTCCCCCAGGTTGAACAATATCGGCATCCGAAATTCGTCGTTCTCGTCCTCTGACCCACCGACTGCCAGCACATCGATGTCCTCGTCTTCTTGGTCCAGTCTGCGCTTTTGTATCTCCTCCTGTGGATGTATGTCAAACTCATCCTCCTTCTCAATGTACTCGACGTTCTCTTCCACCTCGTCAAAGTCGGGCGCCAGAGCGGACCATTTCTGCGGACTAGTCACCGACCAGATGTTGATCCTTCCCGTTTCGAGGCCGCACGCAGCAAGTAGTGCCTTGTGTGGGTGCCACTCAATGACGCCCTGCTCCTCTTTCGGCCCCTCCAGCATCCGGACCAGGCTGCCGTGCCCCCGTTCCCATATGTACAGTTCGTGATTGTTATACGTCGACGCCGCAACATATTCGCCGGTTGCACTGAACGCGACGTGGTTCCATGATAGTCTGTTGACCACGTCCTGGAATTTGTGTTCTAGGGGTATCTGTATCGTATCGAAGTCCAGGTCGGGGGCTGAGAGATTGGGAATGTGGAATGTCCTGATGATCCTGTCCTGAGCATTGACAAGCAGCTCCTTGCCAAATTCTGTAAGTCGTAAAGTCGTCACGATGCCGCCACATATCTTCTCGAAGTAGATAATCTCCCGAGTCCTGGCATCGATGATGTTCAGTCGCCCTTTGTTGGTGCCGGCCAATATGTGATCCCCAGTAGCCGTCCAGACAATGGCCGTAGTCATATGCCTCGCGTCTTCTTTCGCATGCTTCTCTTTCAGAGCCGCGTCTGTTTCGACGTTGAGCCGTTTAGGCACGGAGGGGAGGACGTATCGAACAGCAGCAGGCTCCGTGACATCGACCAGCAGAGGTTGTTCTTCGAAAAGTGCGACGGTAAACAGGTGGCTAGGAGCAGTGTTAGTACAGCAGTCACCTGCATGATCCTCAAGGAGCACATACTGGTTCCAAGGATGTAGTTCTGCCCCGTATACAGGAGCGCGAAAGCGCACCTCACGGTAGCGCTTACCATCTTTAAGATCCCACAAGATGGCCCTCCAACCCTGACAGGCCGAGAGCAGGTAGCGGCCGCAGCGTGACCAGCTCAGCGAGGATATGTTCTTAGAATGCCCCCTGAGCTTGCGTGCGACGCCCATTGTCTCCAGGTCCCATATCACGACCGTGCCGTCAACGCGCCCCGAGGCGAGGTAGTCGCCCTTGCGGTTGAAGCGAACACATGTCGAGTGGCCGGATCGTATTGTGTTGGTGATGTGTTCGGGGTAATCTTGGAGCAGGTAATCGTCAGAAAGTAGTAAATTCATGGTAGCAGGTGGTGTAATCGTAGAATTGGCGGCTCGCAGCAAAACGCGTTGGTTGCCCTGACGCGCATGTGAAAGAATGATGCTTTTGAGGCTACGTGCCGTTCGTGGCAAGGCTGAGTACAGGGGAATCACCCCGCCAAAGCTTGATGCCAAGAGTTCACCCTACTAGGTAGCGCTAGCGGCACTCAGTGGAGCTGTTACTGCCTAGCAAGCTGCATCGTTCCTTCCTTGTACACTCAACAAGTACCTTGGCATTCTGCTTGAATTACAATTTGAACCTCGGAAGCACTTCGAGATAACCCAAGAACTCATTTCTAGACTGGATAGGACTTCAATACGCATATCTTGTGATAGAATTCCTTAGAGATGGCTAACTCAAAGTAAGTTATTGGCAACGGCTTGTCGGTTTGACCACATTGACTTACAACTCCCGGCCCAGATTCGAGTACGTGAAGCACTTTGAGCAGCCCGACACGCTGCTCCCAAACACATGGATTGTGGTGAGAATTGATGGCCGTGGCTTCACAAAGTAAGCTTATCCCCTCAAGCTCCTTGATTGAAGTCGTCCTGAGGTCTGTGAGTAACGATTCCAAGATTTGCAAACAAGTACAGCTTTGCAAAGCCAAACGACAGGCGAGCGCTGGACGTCATGAATGCTGCGGCAAAGGCAGTCGTGACTGAACTGCCGGACATCACCATTGCATACGGTGTCAGTGATGAGTATAGGTTGGTCACTGTTGATCCGCTTGAAATATTGCTTCTTGCTCACAACCGACCTTCTACTGTACAGCTTCGTTTTCCACAAGTCAAGTACCTTGTTTGAGCGAAGGGCCAGGTATGTCAAGTCTCTGTTCCCATCCAGTTTCCACCTAGCTGACAAGTTCTAGTAAACTGGTTTCGACCATTGTGTCTACCTTCACGGCATACTACATCTACTCCTGGCCAACCTATTTCCCAGACTCCCCTCTGGCACCACCCCTGCCGAGCTTTGATGGCCGAGCTGTCTGTTACCCCAGTCTGCAGAACCTCAGAGACTACATGAGCTGGAGACAGGTCGACTGTACGTGAACCTGACTTCTTCAACTAGCACCTCGCTGACGTGGTAGGCCACATAAACAACCTCTACAACACAACCTTCTGGGCTCTCATACAGCTAGGAGGCATGGATGGCAAGGAAGCCGAGAAGGAGTTGGCTGTAGGCGAAAACCCCTCTTGCGAAATACAACAATGAGGATCGTGAACTAACTTCTCGTAGGGGACGTTTGCTGCTGATAAGAACGAGATACTCTTCAAACGGTTCAACATCAACTACAACAACGAGCCTGAGATATATAAGAAGGGGAGCGTTATCTTCAGAGACGTATGTTTTCGCCTTTTTGTGCCTACAGAGAAATACTAATTGTAGTCACAGTACGAACTAGTCGAGCCGGACTCCCACCATGTGGCCGAGGATGTAGAGGACTTAGCCCAACCGGCGCAACAGTCAAAGACACAAATGGAAAACGACAAGAAGAAGCGGGCAAAGGCACGGATAACAGTGGAACATCTTGATATTATCAAGGATGATTTCTGGAATAGACGGCCGTGGCTACTCTCAGGCAAGCCCGGCAAGATCCCGAAGCTCCCATGAGAACCTGGGTTCTAGCTGCACCTATTCACATCAAACCCCGAGCTGAGGCCAGGGTCGATGTCGTCTATTTACGTGCCGCGAGAGTCGTCGCGACTCGCTTGCAACGGCAGTCAGCTGCCTCCTGACGTCCAGCTAGCGAGGCCCAGAAGCATATCTGTGCGGCCCAAGTCTGCAAAGACAGAGAGCGTGGCTGTTGCCGTCGCTGATCACCGCTATCTGGTGCCAGATATCATGCTCGTGTCGGCAGCTAGCCGCACGCATTATCCAGAGGAATTTTCGTACTTCCGACAATATATTCCTTCATCCCTTAGTCGCCTTGCGTGCCTCTTTTTCCTCCCTCCGTTTCCTCCTCGCCTCCTTCCTAGCCCTGCGTTCTGTTCTCCTCGCCCGGCGCTCCTCCTTCGTTTCTTGATCCTTTCGTGGTTGTGCAGCCTCTGTCTCCGCCCTCCTGCGCTTCTCAGTTTTTGCAGCAGCTCTCTCCGCCCTCGCAGCTTTCCTCAGCAACTTCGCCTCTTTCCTCGCCCTCCGCTCCGCCTTGCTCTCCTTGCTCTTGCCCGCCCCTTTCCTCAATCTAACATCCGACTCGCGATCCTCACTAGCAGGCGTAGCATCCGTCGACTCCTCACTACTCCCATTTTCCGATAGCGTCCCCTCCATCAGCCCACCGCGTACGAACGAGGCGTACAGCCCGGCATACCGCCCTCCTCTGCCACCTCCCACAGCATTGAGTGCTCCGTCTTTGACCGTCTGTACGACGCCCTTCTTGGTGACGTCGAGACCTTTTAGCTTTTCGTCGAAGGCGGCGAGCCACCACTGATCCGTGAAGGTCTTGTTGGCGCCGAGGCCCTTGCCGTCTGTGTTTCGCGAGAGGAGGAGCGGGTTCGCGAGGCCGATCGAGTTGTCGGTTGGGTGGAGGGAGTGGCCTTTGCCTCGCCACCCTTGGGATTTGAGGAGGGCTGAGGCGTTCATTTCCTTGGATTGAGAGCCGACACGCTCTTTAATGGATCAATTGAGATATGTCATAACACCACTGAAGCCATGATTTGGTCGACTGGTTTGCTGGCGGAATGTTTCCTGGCTGAGGGCCCAAAATTTTGGCGGTGGGCTGGCAGAAAATCACGATAAGGTGAGCCCCACTTCTATCGCACTCAGTTAACCGAACCCCCCATGGCTTGGCGCTCTTCAGTGAGCCAACAACATCTCGACCTCGCTAATGTTGCCTACTATCCTTGGATCTTACTATCAACTCGAAATACTGCAAATCTTCATTGAGACGCTTGGTCTTCAACAGAGATGCTGTCTGAAATGCGCCACCACTCTGTGCGTTCTTCTCAAGTGAGAAATATCAACAGATCTCGCCACTGTGACTCGACAAACATCGACTCCGATCCGACTCATCACAGCTCGTGATGCTATGAGCAATCATCGTCAAGGTCAGCTCCAGGCAACAACTGCATACTTCAACACCAACGCCTCAGTCAAGGCGTGCAGACACGCACAGTCCAGCTCAATCATGTATAAATACGCCCGTCCCCTCTGCCGATATCAGCTTCTCTCTTTTTTCCTTCCTCGGGGGCTACGGGCCCCCGGCTTTTCTTTCCAACCAGCTTGGATGAACTGTAGTATCTGTTCTTGTTCCGCTTGATCGGCGAACAGGCACCTACGAGGTGCCGTTACAATCAAGACCAATTTTTTTTACTCTGGGGGATTCTGGCTTGAGCTCGCCTTGGGCTGGACGTTCCTGCGCATGTCTCTGGTCTTACACTGTCTCCAGATGACGTGCATTTACCAGCTGTTGTTGCTGCTTTCGCTGCAATCTTTGTCCTCGACAGGGATGCGGAGAGTGCTCTGTCTTGTGCTAGGAGGGTGTTCAGGAGCGGTAAGCTGCCCAGCCCAGTTGTTCTTATCGGTCGTCTGTGAAGGAGAACTCTTGAGTGGGAGATATCGACCATAGCTGGATATGACTAACGGGTTGAGTTGCAAACCAAGCATGTGGATGACATCGCTGACTCGCGCAAGAAGAGCCTCGACCCCTGACCGGAACCTCTTCCCACGGACAACATGCTGCCAGAAAGGACCGACGAGTCGCAAGAGACAAAAAGAACATCACCTCTCTCCCTTCTCTGGCTGTTCAGATGCTGCCCACTATCAGAATCGAACTGATGACCTTATCATTACTAGTGATACGCTCTACCACTGAGCCAAGCGGGCCGATGGAGACTTTTCAGTCCGAAACTGCCGTCTTACGTAACTGGGTTCGTTGTCGGGAACTGGGTCGGCGTGAGATGACAACTTCAGGGCTTCCATGGTCGAGGGACGGGTACGAACCGTCCCATACGAGAGAACTTTCGAGTTCAGAGTGTCGGCACAAGGCGGTTGGCTAGAGCCTAACCTAACCACGATGGTGGCACTCCTCTTCGCGGTGCCTTCAGAAATAGCATTCTGTGATGAGGCATTCGAGGATTGAAGAGTTAGACAAGAGCTCGCTCTTAAAGAATGATTTGGCGTTGTCATTTATGGCGCAACTGTGTCAACTGTAGTATCAAACTGTTGTCCCGACATAACGTCGTCATCTAATATCCTCTTGTAGACTAAAGACATATGATATTACAACAGTTACCAAATTTCATAGTTATAACATAGCTCTGGTAGTGTTATCGTTGTTTAACCGTGAGTCGAGAACAAGATTCTCGTTAGGAGTTGGTAAGGAAGACGATCTCCATACAAAGTCTTGGATATGTCGCTCGGATCCGCGAAAGTGGATCTAGATACATAATGAAAAATATTGGAATACAAATCATAAATTAGCTCGGCCCGCTTGGCTCAGTGGTAGAGCGTATCACTAGTAATGATAAGGTCATCAGTTCGATTCTGATAGTGGGCATTTGTTTTTGCACTTTTGCTGCCTTATTCACGTATTCAAGGTATGCGATCCTCCCTCTCTGCGTCTATGACTTAGTCTTTTTTCCACTAGGAGTGTAGTGGAAGCATGGAACGGTTTTGCTAGGCAGCGATCGTTGTTGGAGGTGGGTAACGAACATTTGGATGGGGTTTGTTCGCCCATTTTCATCCCGACTGCATCATGTTGGTTGCAAGGAAGGAGCGAATAACAGTACGCAGCTAGAACATTTTGTGCGAGGCAACGATATGCTCGAAGAAGGGCATCGACAGGCCGGTCAAAAGCTAGAGTGGCTTTCTTGGCAGGCATCCCAACCGGGCTGGACATGCAAGGCGTTTTGTCGTGGGCATTCAGCCTCACTTAACACCCTCAGCTGCTTCGGCGGGTAGCTTGTTTCGTTGAAGACGGAACTCACCTGTGATCCCATAATATACTGGTCTTTGGGATAGTGAGGTACTCACCGTCACCGTCCACTGGCTCTCATCAAAGCTGCCGAGAAATAGGTTCTATTGTCGCGTCTCGCAGCCTCATCCAAGGCCATAGACAAACCAATATGGACGACCAACTATCCTCACCCACAACAAACACAGTCGGCGGGATGAACATATTCTGGACCATCCTCGGACTGTCTCTCGCTTGCTCACTGCACCCTCTAGGCTCAGCAGGGGGCTTCTCGCGAGACCTCACTCGTTACGTACGCGTCCTGCCGTTTTCTAGTGCCCTCGACGTACTGTTTTTCATCTATGAGTACCTACTCATTTCCAAGTCCGACGGGTGGTCATTCCGGAAACCAGTCATGGACCTCGCCACGTCTCGCTGCAGAGACACGCTTGGGCTTCGGCCGCCGGCCGATGTCGAGCAGACGCTCCAGGTCGAAGATGGAGGAGAACAAGAGTCGACTCTGGTATTGGCTCTGGCGTTCTTTGCTCTGGACATCCGATCGAGGCTCATACAGAATGCTCTCGTGGTGTTCCTGTATACCAAGATGTGCGGATATCACGGCCTCCCGAGGTGGTTTGCTATCGCCACGATCTATTTCGGCTCGTGGGTGCTCATGGAAATCTTTCTGCTGTTTGCCTATGGCTTCAGGGTAATGCCTCACACTCGGCTTAGGGCCGCCTTTACCGCCATGTTTCCACATACTGCTGCTGGCGTACCGCGACAAGCTGCGACTTCATCTCCCGAAACTCCTGATGCAAGGAGCAGTCCTCCGTCCGCTTCAAGAAGTCGGAACTCGCCGACGCAGAGGTTGTTCAGGATACTCAGCATCTGCGCCATTGTTGCGCAGGTTCTTCAAATCCTGCCCTTGACTGCCGACGCCCTCGTGCGTAGGGTTCCGCCGGCAACTTTGGAGGCCCTGTTCGGAGCGCCCATGTTTGGTTTCTGCATGAAGCACATGGGTCTCGCAGAGGACATCTTGACTAACCCTGGGAAGCTGGGCCTGCTGTACTTACCTGCTATCCTGGCATATGTCTTCTTGGTCTTCCTTGAACTCCCCATTTGTTTCCCCTTCTTTGCCTTGGCTATGGCTGCCGGACTTCTCGCTTGGTTTGCGATTCTTGCTCTCGCGCTGTTGCCCGCCGTGACCCAGGCACGTGTGTATACGGTGATTTTGCTTGTTGGATTCGCTCTGTCGTGCACTGTTTTCTATGATCCGACTGGGACCGCCAAGGAACCGTGGACTGAGAATTTGGGCTAATATATGTTATACATCTGGTTCGAGCAGCATGATACGGTGTATTAAGTGCAGACCTAAGACGAGTCATCTGGAGAGGAGCCGCCGGGTACAAGTTGAGGAACGTGGTCTTGGAGCCTCGCACGGCAAATCAGTCCAAGAATCGGGTTCGATGTGTTCAGGAGTACATATGTCACCCATGTCGTCAAAATCACCCTGGCGAGCAAGCGAAACAGTTTGCAATCACGGAAGATGCGTCGCCAGGACAAGGGTATGCGCAAAAGCGGTACAAGAAGCGTAAAGTGCCATGGGTTGAGTTACGACCGTTGCAATATTGGCTCACAATGGTAAACTCAGAGATGTGTACGCAATCCTTGTTACGCCATTACTTTGAAGTATGTACGCATGTGGTAAGGTTACGTATGTTCGTGCAATGCCACTCCTTTCACCTTGGAGACTGAATAATGATCTTCGCCTTTTGGTAGATACTTGTGCCTAATATGGTTGTATCAATCTGGTCGTCCCTCACCTAGTCCTCTAGCCATGTGGTCGTCTCGTCGTCTCGTCGTGCTATAAATTCCTCCGGCCAGCTATCTCGAAATACCACACTAACATCGAATTCGTACAGCATGTGAGCGTACGTACTTGAAGCGATGAGAGCGTAATACGTTCACTATTTCTCGTCGGAGGTCGTTCCTGCCCTTGACCTAGCGTGTTCGAGACCCTCTGTACTCATGCAATCCTCGGCGTCTACCAACCTTTCAAGGAATACCATGGCCTTTTACAGGGTGCTAGATCGTAGCCGCCGTGTCCCTTGGCGATCTACAGGAGGAGTGGCAAGCATGTGGTTGCTTTCCAGCTATGCCACGGTACGGAAACCGGATTGAGCTCCCGCCGCAGCGCAAGCCGGAGATTGGCATATTTGACCCAGCTCTCTGGGTTTTCCATTCGTTCTGTGTGTCAACCTTTCTCTGATGTGCTTGAGTGGTCCTGGAAAAGAAGGAAAAGGGGTATTATCCGAGCTACGGTGGTAGGAACCAACAGCCAGAGTCGCAATATGTTCCTGCAGCAGCTCCGTGATAGTTTTATGCCTTCCGGACGGTTTAGACGGTCGACAAGGGGACGGGGCGTGAACGAACAAGGGGGGGCGTGTGCGTTTCGGCGTCGTTCCTCCGCAGCATGCCCTTCTGCCATCGTGGCTGTTGTTGCTTCGAGTTGGGGAACAACAATTGGCGACAGCGGCGCCACCCTTCTTGGTACTACAGAACAATGCCGACCCGACTTGGCGAACGTCAGGCTATCGTGAAGCAAACGCCAGGTTAGGGAATCATCGTTCTTCAAGGGACAAACGAACGCAGAACAGCACAAGAAACCACGCTCGAATAACCTGGGAGGGATCTCAGAGGAGGAGCCTTGAGTGACTGTGCCCGGCTAAATTACCAGATCTCTGGGAATTTCCAGGTCACCCCGAGTCCGAGCGAGGACGGGACGTTGAACGGTTCTTTGCTAATTGGGATTCGATAGCTGCAGCGCAATGCAGGCCGATGAATGAGTGTCCTCGCCGAGACCAATGGTCTTATGGTAACAGCGAACGCGGCCCGTTAAGGCCGGCTCCAATCGTGACAAGTGTGCTGGAAAAATGAGCATGCCAGCATGGTTCATGTCCTCGACTGTTCGGCCGTTACAGCTGGGATTTTCCTTTGTATCAGACGAGCCTCAGCTAAGGATTTTGTCCAGCCGAACTGACTACCGTGTTTACTGCCGTTCATTGTTCAACGGCCAGCCTTTTGACCGTGACGAAGGGATGCCAAGCTGGGCACGACGCCTCTGGCCTGATGCTCATCGCGGAGCATTGCTAGCTTGCGGTTTGTCGTCATGGACTTTGCGTGGACCTCATGCCACTCTTCGGCGTCTTCGCTTTCAGTGATGATTGGGGTAATTGTCCGGATAAATGGAAGTTGCCTAAACGAACCACGCCAATAATGAGCCGCCTCCTTTGCAGGGTAGTCCGTACAATCCTTGTCAGGGGTCCTGGATGCAGTAAGCTCGTCGCGTGGCAGCCCTGAAAGAATCAAAGTGCGGCGACACCATCATCGATCTCATCGAGAAGCTCGCCGTCCTTGCGATTGGTTCACAGCCACGCGAGTAAAGTGCAAACCGCGGTTGGATAAACCTCTAGTTTCGTGGCTTGCTTAATGGCCTATTTTCCAGAGACCGGAGATATCTGTGCTGCTGACGGGCGGCAGGAAACGATATGAAGGACATGATAGCACTTTGTCTCATCACCGCTTACGCGTAGAAGAAAGTACCGTCTGTTGTGCAAGCACATGTCTCGGTATGGAACATAGCAGGCAAGTTCTCTGATTAGGTGCCCAATCTCCGAGAAGAATTGGAGGTCGCACCCAAGGTCTGGGCAGAAGCATTCCCGTGCACCGGAGTCTCCATCCCAGAACGTTTGAGGTCCTGTCTCAGCTGTACGGTTGGGTTACGGCGAGGTGACTTCGGAGTCTATCAAACGAAACTCTTTCGGGCCGGCCAGGATTGTTCGGATCGACACGCTCAGGAGCCTCAATGCAGCCTTAATCATGTATGTCCCTAGCTGAGAACAGACTGTCGGGCATTACCAGGTCGTGCTGGCAACTAGGTCTTCTAGAAGAAGAGAAACGTCTGAGAGCTGAGATGAAGCCATGGTGGTGGGATCATGGTGGGTGAATGAGTGTGGGTGAAATGGTACGATCCGAAAGTACAGTACATATCGCTTTATCGAATACCGCTCATACCATGGGATGTGCAGACAGCTTGTAACTCATTCTGGTAGTTCACCCCTCCGTCATACATGTAGTTCCGTTAGCTCCGCATCGAGTGCCGCCGCCTACTGTGTCTAGAGAGACGGGAGCATGCGCGGGCAAGATGTGACAGGAATGTACGGTTGCGGTCACCGTGGCTCACCACAAGCCCGGTCACATGGAGCTTCCATTGCGCCGGATCGGCCGATCAGCCCTCTGAGAGGGAGGGAGGGTCACCTGCCTCTCAGGTGGGGAAAGAAATGGGGCGTCCTTTTTTCGGCTCGCTTAACAGCCCCGACGTCACCACCTAACTACAGGCCTCAGGGGCCTATCAGGCCTATATTGTCAATAAATCAAGGCCTATAAGTAAACAAAAGTCTACCCAGGCTTTCCACGATACTCTACCTCCATCTCTTCAATCCGTATATACACTCGAAATGCTAGGAATCCTAGATACGCCTAAAAAGGCCTAGATTTTGGGTGCTATAAAGCTAGCTCAACACCTCCGCGAAACTAAGCGTTTAATCTTCAAGCAAAACGATATCGCGCGACTCTTTAGAGTATACCGTACTACCGTTAAGAAGATTAAGCGTAACGACTACCCGCGCACCGGTCCCTCGGTCAATAAAGAGACCCGAGGCCGTAAGAGGAAGCTCAGCGAGTAAGATTATGCCTCTATTGAACGCCTATACGACGAGTACCCAGAGGATACCCCGGAGATACCCTAGGCGGCGTAGTTGATAAACGCCGACTACGACAAAGAGGCGTCCTACGTAACGATCCGTCGCGCGATACGGGAGTACGGTAACTACGGCAAATACGTCGCGGAGGTCAAGGAGTATACTCCCCTAGCCATCTACTTAATACGGTGCTCCCATACGCGCCGTATGCTCAAGGAATACGACTAATCCGACTTCCTAACTTTCCGGTACTCTAACGAGTCACACTTCAGCAAGAAGCAGAGGACAATCGGGCGTCGATACGTCTCCCAGAAACGCGGTACCCGGTACAAACCACGGAATATCCGCGAAGCACCCGCTCCAAAGGAGCCCACTGATGAAAAAGTATACGCCTGGGCGGCCATTGGATACGGCTTCAAATCACCATTAGTTCGATACCGTATACAAAACCAAAATAGGAAAATGAGCCTTACCGTATACAGAGACTAGATTTTGGAGCCTTACGTCGGGGAGTGGGTTGATCGCAGAGAGGACTTTGTCCTCGAGGAGGATAACGACTTTGGGTACGGCACGTTAGATCGGAATATCGTCAAGTTATAGAAAGAGGAGCGAAACCTACGCTATTTCTTCAATACGCCGTACTCCCCAGATCTCTCGCCTATTGAGAACGTATGGCGCGGTCCCGACTCCGAGGTATACAAAAACGCGTGTTTCTACGAGACGAGCGACGACGTAATAGCCTTCGCGGAGGAGGGCTACAATACGGTCTCGCAAGCCACGATTGACGATTAGTGCCGTAGGGTACGGCAGAGATACAAGGACTACCTGGAAAATGGTGGAAGGTTGATTACACGCGAGAGGTAGAGCGAGGAAGACGAAATCCAGGCTACCCAAGCCGAGGCCCAAGAAAAGGCTACCGCAGAAGCTACCGCAGAGGCTGCCGGCGAGGAAGACGCCGAGGGCGAAGACGACGATTTAGAGTAGCCGGATCGCGATCAAATGGAGGATTGAACTACGCCTTCAAAAGCGATGGAAATACTATAAAATAGTGAGCGTTCAATTACGCAATTAACTACGAGTAAAAGTAGCCTACTTACGCGTAGATAGCTTCAATATTAAGGCCTGTAGAGGTGGTTGAAGTGGTAGTGGTGATGGTGGTGTTGGTAGTACTCTACAAGCCCACTGTTAGTGGAAAAAGGACGCCCCATTTCTTTCCCCACCTGCCTCTGCAAACAACGATCGAACTTGTTGCAATTGGAGGCATTGTTCATGGAGGGAGCAATGAGGGGTCGGCGATTTGGAGATCGAGACGCCGGTTAGCCGACTCTTTCAAGGCGCACATCCTCAGCGCTAGCACTCGTGAGGGGTGTCGCTCAACACTCATGATGTCAGATCCTTCCCTATGGTTTTTTTGGCATTCTGTCAAACTCAGCTGTCTGTCCAGGGCGTCTTCAGAGTCTATCTAAGTCATGCCTGACTATCTTACCTGGAGCTTTTACGAAGGCGTGCCACTTGAATTAACGCCGAGCCTCACTTCTGGAGTTTCTGCGTCTTGAGGTCTGGACTCTTGTTGACCAGAGTGTCAAGACAATGACATGCTCGTCATTTTGTCTGTGGCGCTTGGCCAATTGCGGGGAAGAGCCTAGGCGGCAGTCAACTGGCGGACCCGGCAGGCGCTGACTTGGCGCCATGTGGTTTTCTGCGCTTCCTTCGTCCGTTAGCTTGGCACCAAATGCTCGGCACTCGAAAGTTTTATGACGTGACAAAATGCTGGGCGCTGCAAGTTTCTGTGGCGAAGACCGACGACGTCAATCTGAGTTGGTGAGGAAAGAGTCTAAGACGCAGTCTGGCTTTAAGGGTCGCGACTGCCATTTTCGTGCAAGAAGCACTGAAGCATTCAACAAGTACTGTACAATACAATGCATCAATAAATGCATACCGCATTAGAGCTTGCGTGAATGCACCTGCCGATCGACACCATTTCAAGACTGTGTAGCATCGGCATCGACTGAAGCTGGCAAGAGACTCTCTTTCTGGCACCTCAGTGGTAGCACGCATGTGGCCGCAGATAATTATGCCGAACAGGAGCAGCCGCGATTCATCCATAGTCGCAGGATTGAGGTAGCATACCACAGGCAGCTTGCTTAACTTGGAAGAAACGAGACTGACAGGGCGGTTATTTTGGGAAATATCACCGTGTGCAATCGTGCATGTTCTCCGAACGTGCCTGGAGCACGACAGAGTCGATGGGGGAAAAGCTGCGAACGTCTGTTACACGATCGTTATTTCGGCTTAACGCAAAATTATTTCGATATTCCCTGCCGATACTACCCCCGTTGCCGTCTTCCAATCGCTGTTGGGGTCTGGACAAGGGGCGGAAGGCCGGGATGCGGAGGATTGATGCACGCAAGTGGGCAACAGCCATTTTCGAACCCATGCCCCGATTCCATGTTCCGCTCCCTAATTCCCCGCCCAAGCTAGCAAACCTTTCGCCCGGTGACACTGCGACCGGCCGACCGCGTTGACTCGGCCTCAGGGCTTGGCGTCCACCCGCCGGATTGAGTTGCTATGGACAGTGGATATAGGTCTCGATCTGGACCTTCAGTAATTCTGAGCTTATTTGTCAGGCAGGTTTAATAATTTCCCCAGAGATCTGCTCTGGCTCGTCAGCATTTGAGTGAGATCTGCCAGCTCTGGGCCTCCACAGCGACGCCAGCGACTTGTCAGCTTCCCCGGATCTCTTAGAACCCGTAAATCCCAGCACAACGGTAAGAATCAAACCTGTACACAACGTGACAACAGTCGTAGACAGTGAAGACGTGGCTGAGTTCTTGTCGGCGTCCGAGGATACCGGGTCCTGCGGAGGCTAAGGTGTTGGTGATTGTAAGCAACAGCTATCCGCCATCTACTGTCCTCGCCATAAATTTCCACCAGTGGTTCTGATTCTGTAGTGCCGTATCGTGTGAAGTGTCCTGCCTGAACATAGGTACATGAATAGGCCAGACCGAATCGTATAGAAGCATAATGATCGATAATCCGGGAATACCTGGGTACAAGGTACGTGCATATATCCGCTTGTGCGGGGGTACCTCGGTACCTGAGATGCTCTCCACGTAAATTTCTGCCCCACAGATGCTGTGGGTCACCCCATTACATCCACACCACCATCTCCAATACCCCAGTCACGGAGCTGCCACTCCAGTCACCCCAGACGATCCCTGCTCACTTTGTGTCGTTCACTTGCGCGACGGGTGAAAAGAACGGTAAGTCATCTCATTTGAGGAACCCCCTCGCCATATCATTGTTATTGCCCACCCAGTTCAACCCATCTGTCTGCATTGAGGGATCGCCGTTGTCGTTCCACCTATATCAGTCCATCTTTCCCCATCTCCGCACAAGCTCGACCTTCTTCCTCCTTCCTTTCCCCAGGTTCCAGCAGTTACTTACTAAGGGTGAAAGGGTCTGCCCCAGTAATCATCGTACATACCCTGGGATATCAAGTAGCCAGACTACCACTCGATATCCGGCCAACCACGACCTCAACCTCACACTTGCCTTCACATCTCATCAGGTTTCACAATGGCAACAACAACAACGACGACGCCGCCAGTCGGCGAGAAGGACTTGGGCACGACTACCGGTCACCACAACGGCACCAACAATCCTACCCAGCGTTACGACTACGGTGGTAACCCGCTCGCCCACATTCACACCAATGCCGGCGCTACTGAGGGTCGTCTTCCCGCCTTCGGTGGTGAGTTCCAGCCCGGTCTCTACCGCCCGATCGAGGGTCGCAAGTTCGCCAACCCTGCTCCCCTCGGCCTCAGCGCCTTCGCCCTCACTACTTTTGTCCTCTCCGCCGTCAACCTCCAGGCCCGTCATGTGACTGCTCCCAACATCGTCGTCCCTCTCGCTCTCGGCTATGGTGGTCTTGTCCAGCTCCTTGCTGGTATGTGGTAAGTGAACAGACGTTCCGGGCCGGTCCACATACATTCACGCATACTGACTTAATTGCAGGGAGATGGCCGTTGGCAACACCTTTGGTGCTACTGCTCTGTCCTCCTACGGTGGCTTCTGGATCGCCTACGGTATTCTCTTGACTCCCAACTGGAACATCCTGGGCAAGGGCGGCCCATACGACGCCACCACACTCGCGGCGGCCGGCGCTGACCCGAAGATGGCCAACAGCGCAGTCGGTTTCTTCCTGACGGGCTGGTTCATCTTCACGACCATTCTCCTGCTCTGCACGCTTCGTTCGACCGTCATGTTCTTCCTGCTCTTCTTCACGCTCGACCTGGCATTCCTCATGCTTGCTTGCGGTGAGTATGCGACCAACAACGGTGCGGCTCATTCTGCCGTTAAGCTCACCGAGGCCGGCGGTGGCTTCGGCATGCTCGCCGCCTTCTTGGCTTGGTACAACGCATTTGCCGGTATCGCCGATAGCAGGTCAGTAAACTCCCTACCCGTCTTGTCCTTGCTTCTACACAGCGTAACTTTTTTCCCCTCGTTGTCCACCGAAGGTCGGAAATCGTACCGATGGAAGCCGTCCTTAGCGGTCCCTCCTTTGGCAGATTTACGATCTGCCAAGCCGCCAAGCGCTTGGTGGTCTAAGCCACCTGCGTCAATGGACGGACCAACTTGCCCCATTTTCTACCCGCATTTGTCGGGCCTTTTCCTCACGAGCCTCGAGCGCCACAAATCATTTGGGAACAGAAACTGACTTTCTCGCGTAACAGCAACTCGTTCTTCCTCATCCCAGTCTTCCACTTCCCCTGGTCTGAGAAGGGCCGTGAGGCGCGCAAGGCCGATCACATCGCCTAGAAGGTCTCTGAAGTTTTTCAGGAAACTGCGAGATTGTCTTTGTCGGACCGGTTTGCGTGTTCATGCAGTGCTTTATGGGTCGGACCCCGGCGTCTATTGCAGCCGTTGAGCCATGCGACGGATGAAACCGACTGGCCTACGTTGAGAGCGGTGTTTTTCAGAAAGATACTCCTTGATACCTGGTAAACTGTCTACCGTGCGTTGCGTGCTTTGAATTGGATGTGCTCCATGTGTTGTTGGTTGCATAAAAAAAAGGAGGACTGGATACACTGCTTTCGGGTGAAGGTTTCGTTGCAGATGGTCCTCCTTCGCTGTAATACTCTTGACGCAAATGGGATGAAGCGCAGCGCGAGCGATACCCGTCAGCGTGCACTGCGTTACTCTACTATCACCTTTAATTGATAAGCTACACCATTCGCAACGGGAATTAAACCTGTCGTCGCTGTCGTGCACCTGTTTGGCATGGAAGCACTTGAAGTTCGCATCCGACGTGAGACGTGCTGCTACACAGTTACAAGCCTGAATGAGGCGAGAGACATTGAGCTCCACGTTGCCGACCGTCTGGATTGGAAATCAGCGGCGGCAAACTTTTGACTCGTCGGCCAGACAATCCACCGCTGCGAACGTTCGAGGCTCTCCCTTCTTCAACTCCTCCACAGTCGACATTGAAACATGGAGACACCTTGTAAAATTCAAAACAGAACGCAGCGCCAAGAGATATCGGAGCGGATCGTCCAGCATGTCCCGGTATGCTGAGGTCCATATTAAGACTTGACAGGTACGTAATTTGCAGAACACGGTCCAGACCGAGGACGGCATTGGCAAAGGTAAAGAATGCCGTGTTCTCCTGAATTCACGAGTAATTGATCCGGTTTCGCGGTTTCATGTCTCGACAGGGACAAATTTCGGAGATAAGATTGCCAAGACCATCGAGCTACCCTATAGCGTATCTTTCCTGGACATCAAGCTACCATCACCAGTTAGTTCACCGTACCGTTTGGTCCTGATGCTCAAATATACATACCACGCACAAGGCATTTTATTCTCACCGTCCGACTGCATTGTCCGTTTATTAACTGCCGCTCCTCCTCGGAAGCGCCTTAGAAGTATATCATCGCGCATTTGCCGTGACACCGAAGTCGTTCCACGTTACGCAGAAATCACCTGATGACAGCCATGAGTATGGCAGACATCGAATGTTGGCCCGTGTAATGTCAACTTTATCGAGTCTTTCAATCCCAATAGAACTATATTGACATGTAGCTTTATTTCCTTTGCGTCTCTCCTTCATGATACCTCCAAGCCCTCCATCTCACCCATCACAACACTCACCACTTAATGCCCCTCCGCCACGCCCTCCTAACAATAACAACCCTCATCCTCATCCCCCTCCTCGCAACCATCTACAGCCACCTCACCGTATCCCCTCCCACCATGTCCACCCCGCCCTCAAAGCCCATAATCATCGTAGGCTCCGGCCTAGCAGGCCTATCAGCCTCCCTCTCCGCCCTCCACGCCGGCGCCCCGATCGTACACGTCCTCGAGCGCGCCCCAAAACCAGGCGGCAACAGCATCAAAGCCTCATCTGGCATCAGCGCAGCAGGCACGCGCTTCCAGCAGCAGCAAGCCCCTTCCCTCTCGTCACAGCAGCAGCACCAGCAGCAGCCAGACTCACCAGAGCGCTTCTACAACGACACCGTCCGCTCCGCCGGCGGCCGGCTGCGGTCCTCCGCCCACCGCGACCGGAGGGAGAACCTCATCCGCGTCCTGGCGCACAGCTCCGCCTCGGCGGTCGACTTCCTCGCCGACGAGCTGGGCGTCGACGTCGGCACCGTCGCGCGGCTGGGGGGCCACAGCGCCGCGCGCACGCACAGGGGCGGGGGCAGGACGCCCCCCGGGGCGGCGATCATGGGCGCCCTGCTGGGTAGGCTGAATGCGGGTTACGCGGAGAGCGGGCGGTTCGTCATGGACACCGGCGTCGAGGTCACGGCCCTGCTCACGACCGAGACCGAGGCATCGGGAGGCAAGTCTGTCTCAGGTGTAGAGTACGTGCGCTCCGGCTCGAGCGCGAGGGAGACGCTCCGGGGCCCGGTGATTTTTGCCTCTGGCGGGTTCGCGGGCGATGCGGGCGGGTTGCTGGCGCGGTACCGCCCCGACCTGGCTGGGCTGCCGTCGACCAACGACGCGAGACCAGGGTCGCATGATGCGCTGAGTGCTGCGGGCGCGGAGCTGGTGGATATGGATTCTGTGCAGATCCATCCGACGGGGTTTGTTGATCCTGCCGACCCGGGGAGGGTGGTCAAGTTTCTGGCCGCGGAGCTGTTGCGCGGCGAGGGCGGGGTGTTGTTGTCTGGGGGCAAGAGGTTCGTGAATGAGCTTGACACGCGGGAGGTAATCTCGGGGAAGATCATGCGCGATCTGCAGCCTGCGGAAGAGGAGGAAGGCGGGCTGAGGCAGTGGGATGTGCAGCTCTTGCTCGACCCCGGCACGGCGGAGGCTGCGGCGGGTCATGTTGGGTTTTATTTGTTCAAGGGGCTTCTGGTGAAGAAGAAGGTGAGCGAGTTGGACGAGGCGACGAGGAAGACGGTCGAGGAGTATGCGAGGGTGGTCAAGGGGGAGGTAAAGGACGAGTTTGGGAGGACGTCGTTTGGGCACTGGGATTTGGGACTGGATGGCAAGATTGATACCGAGGCAGAGGTGTGCGTCGGGAGGGTTACGCCAATAACGCACTTCACTATGGGTGGCGCGCTGATCAACGAGAAGAGCCAGGTTATGGCATCCAACGCGAAACCGATAGAAGGCCTGTGGGCTGCCGGTGAGATCACTGGTGGTATTCATGGCGACAATCGGCTGGGAGGTTCCTCGCTGCTAGAGTGTGTTGTCTTTGGTCGCATCGCAGGTCAAGAGGCAGCCAAGGCAGCGTTGGCGAAGCAAAGTGACGAGTGAACGAGTGTGTCGTTTGGGTGTATCTAGATGGTACCAACCACTCAGTATATATGTACATCGTCTGTAATGCTCTTCTGCTAACAACCGTGTCCTGACATGCTGCTAATAAGGAACCAGACCATACTCCCACTACCTCCGCAAATACGTCAACTTGGGTATAAATAAGACAAGACGCCGTGACTCCGCTTCCCATCCAGCACCATAAGCTCAGCAAATAGACTTTCTATCAGCAACTCCGTATGCTCGAACACAGCCGGCTCGCTCTCAAGCAATGAATGGCATCCCCCCCCGGTACCTGCCGATGAGCCCTCTATAACGGAGCATAGCAGTCGGTGTCGGCGCACCTCCTGCAGGAATGCTGAGAAGGCCACGTTCAGTCGGACTCTGAGCAGCCACGGCCAAGTCTGGCGCAGTGGCAGGCCCTGTTGTTGGGCCGGCAAAGCCACTGTCTGCTGGCGGTGTAGGCGTGGCAAATTGGTGAGCTGAACCCGTGAAGCCTCCATGAGCAGTCGGCCTGTGTGTCGTCCTGCCTGTTCTCGATGGCTCCGCGAACGACGTTGGACCCGAATACAGTTTTGCAGCGACCTCAACCATGTCTTGTCCAATGCTCTGGACCTCATCGCTGACATGGGTCTTGATTCCGCGAACAACGTGATTGACTCCTGAGATTTCCGGTTCGGCGGCCATGTGTTCCTCGGGGAGCGCAGCTGACATCATCGTTTTGACCTGAGAGCCGAGACCTTGAATATAGCCGCTCGACATAGTTAGAAGTCCTTGGGTCGAGTTGGTGGTCATTGTTGACGGCCCGGCTGAGGACAGGCTGGAGACGGCACTCGGCACGGGAGGCGGCCAGATCTCCAAGGCGGTCGTAACAGGCACAACTGTAAACATAATTCCGCCAGGGTGCACAGTGACATCCGGTGAGCCGGGTGCTGGTTGTGGCAAGGTGAATTGATGCTGAGGGCCAGCAACTTGCGCGACCTTTCCGTCGGCACTCCACAGGCTCAAAGCCCATGCTCCTCCACAGAAGCGAGCACTGCCGCCATCGCAGGTCATGTTGCAGCGATTGTCGTCAAGAAGCATTGAATCCACCAAAACATCGCCGCAGAAGCACTGGAACCCGTCTTCGGTTCCTGCTATGCTGAAGTTGTTGTCTCGGCAAAGCCTGATGCACTTGTCATTTGTCATACCATGCGCAACCGGAGCCAGAACCGAGTAGTTTTTCAACGAACGATTTGCGTCGTCCCTGTAGCACCCAGCATATGACCAACCCCCTGTAGCTGGGTGGAATGAGGGTGAGCTTGTGACGAAAGTTGTCAAACTAGCTGTCGATCCCGTTGCCTGCTGGGATGAGGGAGTAGTTCCTCCAACTGAAGCGACTGTAGCTTGTGACAAGGGACACATCGTAACTGTGGTCGGCTGCGGTGCGCAGAACCAGCCGTGAGCGCAATGATAGCAAGGCCAACCATATCCGCACGGTGCTGGTTGGGCAGGTGTCTGCGTAGGGGGGCAGAACCATCCATCTAAACAGTCATCACAGATGTATCCTTGTCCCGGACATGGGCCTTGGCCACCAGGAGCAGCAGAGGCGGTGGCAGATGCAGGGAACGGCTCTCCAGACACAGGAACTGGACCTCCGGTTGTCGATGGAGTTCCCAGACCAGAGGGTCCACCCGAGGGGCTACCAGGCGATGATAGACCAGAATTTGCAGGTGATGGACCTCCGGAGAGAGGGGATGGTCCGCTGCTTATAGTTGGCCCTCCCGGTGTAGACAGACCTCCTGGTGCGCCCGAGCCTATAGGGGCTGACCCGCCCGTCGCTTGGCACTGACTCGGCAGAGGACAGACTGGGCAGTTGCAGGTTTGTTGAGATGGGCTACCAGGTGCGGATATTGGCCTGTATTTTCATTAGTTATTTCCTTGACACAAGGAGGGCAGGATACTCACGGAGTGGCTCCAGGGCATGTTGTAATCAGGCTCGTCTGAACGGATGTAGCCGTAACCGAATAGGTCAGTGTGGACGTCACATAGACAGTAGAAATTGTGTTCGATGTTGTCTGTGGTGCAGGCGAGACTCCTGGCGCGGAAGCCGAGTTAGTATTCGGTGATGATCCTGATTCAATTTTAGCTGAGTCGAGAATGATCCCAAACAAGCGTCTTACCTGGACCTGTACCAGACAAAGGGGATGCCGCACTTCCTGGATCACCAATTGACGGCGACGCGGCAGCCGGAGCAAGACCACCAGCGCTGCCACTGGGAGAAGAACTTCCGGGAGTTACCGGGGTGGGCAGGATGCTGTTCTCGGGCGTTGAACCAGGCGAAGGACCAGTCGGACTACCACCGCCAGGCGAACTCGGCAACGGGCTCAAGGAAGGACCACTCATGGGAGAGACCGGTACTGGAGCGGACGCCGAAGCACCAGAAGGGGCAGGACCGGGCCCAGAGGAAGAAACAACAGCGGGTGTAAACCCTGAACTGACTCCTGGAGTCGACATACCGGCAGATGCAGACGGAGAGACAACGCCTGGTGTAAAGCCAGACACGACACCCGGTGTGGACACGCCGACAGAGGGAGCACTGGTAGCCGCCGCCGAACCAGCAGCAGAGGGAGATCCCGTGGGAGTAGCACCTGGAAGGGAGCCACCACCAGGAGTAGAACCGGTTCCAGAAGTTGATCCAGCCGCTGGAGTAGAGACACCGGTTGGGCTACCAACCGACACGGTGCCTGGGGCCTGGGCAGATCCGGCAGCCGATGGAGAGACGATAACAGGTGTTGACAGACCGCCAGGGCTAGGATTAGAAACAAGGGAGACAAGAATCGAACCACCCCAAGGAGCAGAGGAGAAAGTAGGAGACCAACCAGGTGAATTGACATCGGGCTCAGTCGGCGTGGGCCCATTGCCGGGTGTCAGGCCAGGAGCGGACCCGGACCCGGCAGTCGACGGAGAGATTGCAGGCGAAGACAGGCCCGGAAGTGGAGATGGAACAGCAGACAGCGATCCAGAGACTGACGCAGAACTAGGAGCTGACGTCGGATTCGGAGCTGATGCAGAAACACCTGTTGGTGTAGACGTCCCCGGTGCAGCAGACGAGAAGGGCGTCACAGTAGGAGACGGAAAGCTAGCAGTAGGATTACCAGTACCGGGAATTGGACCAACACCAGACGGCGATACTAACGAAGGCGTGGAAACACCCAATGGACTTGGTGCACCAGCCGGCGCTGTACCAGCTGCTGACGGAGAAACGATCACAGGTGTGGCGATCGATGGAGCAGTGGGCGCCTGAGGGCCAGAGGCAGGATTGGAAGCAGTACTTGGTGAAGATCCAGCGCTAGGACCTGAGCCGGCAGCGGAAGCAGGGCTGCTACCGGGCACAGAGCTCCCAGCAGGGGAAGCAGACCCGACGGCTGGAGTTGGGGTACCAGTGACGGTCACGATTGACAAGCTGGAAGACTGGATAGCAGTAGTTCCGGTGACCGTAATTACTGACGGAGCGGTCCCTGGAGCAGAACCTCCAGCAGACGGAGACGAGGCCGAAGGAGTAGATGCACCGGTGACCGTGACGATGGAAATGCCAGCAGATTGACTGCCAAGAGGCCCCGTTACCGTCACCACCGAGGGTGCCAAGTCTGTCGTCGATGCACCGGTGACCGTGACAATGGAAAAGCCAGCAGATTGACTGCCAAGAGTCCCTGTTACCGTCACTACCGAGGGTGCCATGTCTGTCGTCGATGCTGCAGTAGGGAGCAGTGAAGGAGACGTCGATGACGCTATAGTTGTGAACACCGTGGGAGGGCAAGGTGCAAGCACCGTCGATGTGACTCCATTGGCAACTGTTTGTATAGCACAAATTTGGCCTGACGGAAGTGCGGGCGTGATCGAGGCAGCGGAGGAAGTAGTTGCCACGACTGGCGACAGAGTTGAATGAGACGTGCAAGTCGTATCAACAGCCGGCAAGGATGGCGTTAGCGGACCAGGAGCATTCGAACCTGGCAGTGGATTTGCCGTGACCACCGTTACAGTCGGAGACTCTGGAGCAGCTGATGCCGATGCCGATGCCATACTACCAGATCCGGTAGGAACTGCGGTGGTGACCACCTCGGAGACAACCGAGCCGACCAAGATAGTTGCTTCGTTTAGCAGTGAGCTGACTTCTGAGAGCGGGAGTGCGCTTGCGAGTGATGCCACAACCCCTGAAGTCAGATCGCCGACGAGAGCCGAGTTCCCGGAGCCAACAAGCCCAGTCAGAATCTGCCCGAGTGCTCCCAAGGGATCTGCCGTTGGAAGTGCCGCGGAGGTGAGCCCAGGTAGAAGATCAGTTGGCACGGACAAGGCTAAAGTCGTGCCCGAAAGCGCAAGGCTAACCACAGGCATTGTGACCTGAACTGAGACGGAAACTGGAACAGGAAATGATGGCAACAGCGAAGTCGGCATTGAGGGAACCACATTTGGGCCGCTCAAGACTGTGTTCAAGACTGATGTGATGCCGCCGCCAAGGGGGTTCAGAGGGTTACCACTTTGCGAGTTGGACCGGCCTTGTACTGATGCCGGAGTCACCGATGAAGACTGGGCTGAGACACCACCGAGATCTGCAGAAGCTGTGACGATTGTGACTGACGGTGCAAAGCCTGTCGGGTCGGTTATTGGTGGGACGATGATGGAGGACAGCAATCCCGGTAGGCTGAGACTGAAGAGCTCTGGAAAGCCGTCTCTTGGGCTGTCCGCAACTCGCTCAAGCGCATCATCTGGCCGAGGATAGATGCTGAAGGCTCCTATGGCTGGAAGGAAGTAGAGAAACGGGAGCAAGCGAGCCATTGTCGGCATCGTAAGGCGTGAAGATGCTGATCCTGACACGAGGATTAACAGTATTGCTCCAAAATCCAAGATTGTGATGCGATGACTTGAGTCCAAAAACCAAGGTCCAAAATTGGGAGCAAAAGCGGGAGAGGTGAGGCGATGGGGAATCAAGAAGGAAGAGAAACAGAAGAAGAGGAAGATGATCTGCCTTATATCTTGGAGGAGAGGGACTCTTCGTCTGAATCAAATCAAGCGAAGCACTCGATTTGACGCAACGGCAGCAGCATCCGAGATATCGGGAAGGAACGACATATCTGCTCAGGAGCACTGACTCCAGGCACGGGACAGCTCTGAGATGCCCCTTCCCTGATCACTTCCAAGTTGCCTGCCGATGGCCATGTACAGCAGCCGCGGACTCGACTCCCACGGTCCTTCCTGCCACACTTCGAAGCATACCTGGCCGACGACACTTACCTCGAATTGTTCTCCGATCGAACCACGAAGAGGCGGAGGGGCCGCAGGAAGTTTGGACAAAGCAAAGATCCAGTAGGACACGGGCGATATAGTAGACGTAAGCATAGAAGTCGCAGTAGGGTTGTCATTGAAGATTCATCTTGATTCAGGCCATAATCTGTACTTTTGATAGGCCTCAATCTATGCCATTGCCAGAGCCCATGCAAGTTAAAAAGATCCACAGACGCCCCGACAGAAACCTCGCGTTTGCCGGTTAAGCAAATACATCTCCGCTCTTCCTCCCACCAACTACCACTTAGTTGGCGTACCGCTTGCCATCCCTAAGGGTATCGGCAAACTCCTCCAACGGGCTGCGGATCAGCTTGGTCTCCTTCCACAGGTCGGGCGTCAGGAAACCGTAAGTGTTGGAAACAGCGGCGAAGGTAGCCTTGAGGGTGTTCTCGAGGGTCTTGGTCGAGCCGGAAGACGATGTGTAGGCATCATCGACACCGGCAAGCTGGAGTAGACGCTTGACGGCGGGCGAAGCGACGAGGGAGGTACCGCGGGGAGCAGGGATAAGCTGCAATGGCAGTTAGCATCTAACCTTCCTCTCCATGGCTGAGTTCAGGTTTTACTTACGCGGACGGTGACGGAACCGCACTTGCCGCTCTCCTTGGTGGGAAGGGAGTGAGGGAGACCAAGGTTGGTGCCCCAGTATCCGCGGCGGACGGGGATGACGCTGAGCTTAGCGATAATGATGGCGGCGCGGATAGCAGTAGCGACTTCCTTCGAGGTCTTGATTCCGAGACCGACGTGGCCCTCAGAGTCACCAATAAGGACGATGGCCTTGAAGCGGGTACGCTGACCGGCACGGGTCTGCTTCTGGACGGGCTTGATCTGTACGTGGGAGATTCCAGTTAGCATCCTGCCGTCGGGATCGCAGATTGACGGGCTTTGGCGTTTGTTCGCACCTTCATAACCTCATCCTTCAGCTTGGGCAGGAAGAAGTCGACGATCTGGTACTCCTTGATGGGGAGCGAGTGGAGGTAGATCTCCTCCATGCTCTTGATCTTGCCGGCCTTTACGAGACGACCGAGCTTGGTGACGGGCTGCCACTCCTTCTCGTCGCTCTTACCACCTCCACGGCGTCCACCACGGCGGCCACCGCGACCCCGGCCACGATCACCACCACGGTCACCACGGGATCCGAAACCACCGCCACGGTCGCCGCGGGGAGCACTGCCTCGATCAGCCATATTTGCGATTGGAGGGTCGAGGGGGTTGTCGAGTTGATGTCTTGTGGTTGTTGTCGTGGTTCGAGATCCCAACTGGCTGGCGACTTGGGAATTTACAAAGCTTGCCGTCAACTTTTCGCGGGGTGGATTCGCCGAATTTTGGTGCGCTTGCTGAATTCCTCAGCCAAGCGGAAGAACCCTAAGCGAGTTCAGGCCTTAAACCCGAGGCAGGAATTTTCAAAGTGGAGCTCAAGTGGCCTGGCCCGTGCGCTTCGGAGCTCGGACTGTTTCTCACCGAGGCAAGGTCACGAGCCTGGCGAATATCACGTGGACCGTCATTTGAACTTACTGTTGGTAGCTGCTTCCATTGGACTGTTATTATCGAGGACCACCACCTTTCGCCGTGGCACCTTCTACCGCCCAGTATTGAGTTCTGAAGCATTTCTCCCGACTCGGGATGTCATATCAGCAGCCTGAATGATCATGTAGCAGCGGCTCGTACCTGGATTCAAGTGCTAGGTTGTTCTCGCCAGCCATACACCTTCCCCATTGACATGCATGTACAGTGGCAGCTTCGCTCTAGGATGCGGGGTTAGGAATGGAGGTTGCACTCACGCCAAAAGATCGACATCTCGTTGCAATAAGCTCTTTCTCTTCACCCGACGCAGAAGCGGTCCTCCCCTGAGAGAGGCGCATTCTGCCGCGGGACCACGTCGAAACCGGCTCTTGTAGTGCTTACAGTCGTGTTCGCGGGGTCGAAGGAGTCATCACTTGATGCTCATTACATCATGGCAGCTACCTCGGGATGCCACAGTATCACGATGCAGGCAAGACTCTAGGGTATTTGTACTGAGCAAGTGCTCGTTTTCTCTTCGTGACACAGTCCAGACTCCGACTCTCCAATATCTCATGTTGCTGTCTGCCAAGTAGTGATAATGGCGAGCTTCACTTTTATCTGGACGTTGCTCCTATGGGCAAGTGCCAGCCTTGTACGATGCCAGTCTTTCGATCCCAACAAAGCTGGCCCCCAGAGCTGGGATCCCTCCCAGGTCGGCACGGACAAGACAACAAACGAGACATACCGAAATCCAATCTTCACCCAGAATGTTGGAGATCCATGGATGACCAGGTACTCTCAGGGAGGCCAAGACTGGTACTTGTTCACCTACACCACGAACGACAACATCACCCTCAGACGCTCCAAGGCTCTCACAGACAACTGGGACAATGTCGAGACACGTGTGGTCTTCAATCCAGATCCCGACAGCGGTGAACCGTGGGCAACCGACATCTGGGCTCCCGAGATACACCAGTTGAACGGCTCGTGGTATATCATCTTCACCGCCACCCCTGACCGCGATAACCCACCGCCGATGCAGGACGCCATGTGCCCGATCAACTGCCCTGCTATCAACCACCGGATGTTCGTCCTTGCTGGTGACGGGCCCGATCCATGGACAGCCAACTTCGCCATGAAGGGCATGCTCAACACATTTGATCAATTCGCCATTGACGGGACCTATCTTCAATATGAGGGCCAGCTCTACCACGTCTATTCATGCTGGGAGCAGCAGTACTCAGCGTGGCCCGCCAACCTCTGCATAACCCACATGTCCAACCCTTGGACGGTGGACTCGAATCTGACGGACCGTCGCATCATCTCCGTGCCCGACGAACCTTGGGAACGCGTGCCGTATGGCCGCGCGGACACCCGGCTAGCCACCAACGAAGGTCCCCAGCAGTTGACCAACCCCAACACCAACCAAACCTTTATCATCTACTCTGCAGCCCGCGTCAACACACCTTTTTACTGCCTCGGACAGCTGGAGCTCGTTGGAAACGACCCGATGGAATATCAATCCTGGCGCAAGAATACAGCCGGATGCGTCTTCCACCAGAACACGCGCGCAGGCATCTACGCCACGGGCCACGCCAGCTTCACAACCAGTCCCGACGGAAGCGAAGACTACATCGTCTATCACGCCATGACAACGGCAGATCCGCCAGCTGACATCTATCGTACCGTTCGAACGCAAAATATCGACTGGGACAAGACGAGCGGGAGTCCTAAGTTTCCACTTGCAGAAAATGGACCATTCCCTGTGCCAGCGGGCCAGAACGGAGGGAAGCGGGCAAGGGTGAGGGGACTACCTGGACTGGAAGTGACGCCTTGGGGAGGGGCGATGCAGTAGTGCTGTCCTGATGACCAGGAAGCCCAATGCCCCCTGTCGGACCCGTCAGACCAATCTTTAGACTCTACAGAATCTGAATTATCTCCAGTCGCAGACGACCGAGAGCTTTCTGAGTCTGAGCAGCCACCTAGCCCGGAGGCTTTTCCCGCTGCGGACAGCCCTTCAAGTGCGCGATCTCTCGGAGTGCTCTCCTTGTCTCGCAAGGCTATTCGGTCGTATCTTCCAACACCAACACTGAAAGAGCTGGTGTTGTGGACGCTGGTCTCCGGGTTGTTTTTGTCGATGCTCTACGGGGCTTTTCGACCTGGTTTTGAAATCGACTTCGACGTTAGAATGGAAAACTTTATTCGAAGATCCTTGGGCTTGGAGAGGGAGCGCTGATATTGAATGTGCCTTGCTCCTGATTTTTCAGAAGTGTTATTCCGTCGCATACAGGCTAGACGGTAGCGATACATTGGTTTACATATTGGGCATAGAGCAGCGAGAATCATCATGGTGTATTCTTCCGTCAGGGTCTGTTCCTTCGACTTCATTGTCCATCTTGGTGATTTCTTGACTTGAGGGTTGCATATTCCGATGCTCCTGAATTACCACGTCTGCTCTGAATCGGGTGATTTGACGCAGACGAGCGTGCACAGGATCTTGGAGTTATCTTCGTGCCCGACCTTGTCTGACAGCCCGGCCGATGTCAGACTTGCAGTGACAGCAGCTAAGAGCAGACCACTATCTCATGTTGCTGAGGTTGTGGACTGTGGCCAAGCCAGAGATTGATTGGTCGCTGTGCGTTCTGCCAAGATGCTCAGTCGGTCACCAAACCTGAAGCCTCGGCTTGAATCCGACGAAGATCGTTAGCACCAAGACCCAAGCACTGCAGTTCTTCATTGGCCTGGCTTGCATGGCCACGGATTTTGGAGTGTGGAAACTGGTGATGCAACAGTGTCTGTATAATCATGAGACCCAGACGAGCTCGAGTATAAAGTATAGTCCAGCTCATCGACTGCGGAGATGGTTAGTCGCTGTCCTATAGTCTGCTGACATTCGTTGTCATTCAAATTACCGCCTAAATCTACGAGCAGCAGGCCCACGCAATATGAGACAGATTATGAGTATCATAGTGGTCCTCGCTGCCATCCTACTGGCTGCCACCACCGTCTGGCCACCCGGAAAATGGACCGTGGGACAATGGACCATAGGACGATGGACCATAGGACGATGGACCGTAGGGCAGACAGTCCAAACAACAAGTGGTGCCGTTGCTGGACATGCTGCATCCGTAGCCTCAGATGTGTCTGAATACCTAGGGATTCCATACGCCCAGCCACCCGTGGGCAGTCTTCGATTCCAACCCCCAGTCCGATATAATGGAACAGGAGGGATAGACGGCAGGAACTTTGTAGGCCACATCTTCCTACTCACTACCCCCATGACGCTTTGACTGACAACTGCAGGGCGCCGGATGCATGACTTCCAATATTAGTGCCTACGACTCGGACTTCCCTCAAGAGCTCGTTGACAAATACGGCATCACTGATATCGGCCTCAAGGTGCTGTCGTCTATCACTAATCCCGGCATACGGACCAGTGAAGACTGTTTGACGCTTAACATCTGGACGAAGCCGCAGACCGGGGAAAGGCGAAAGGCGGTCATGATTTATGTCCATGGAGGATCTTTTGTCTTGGGAAGCTCAGCTGTACCAGGGTACAACGGCCAGTTCTTCGCTGACGAAGAAGACATTGTTCTTGTGACAATAAAGTCAGTACTGGTTCATAATCCTTCTTGAACGGAGAGTTCACCATACTACCGGATATGACTGACCAACTCTAGTTACCGCCTAACATTCTTCGGCTTCCCAGGCAACCCCCTGGGCGCTCAAAACCTCGGCCTGCTGGACCAGCGGCTGGCGGTCGAATGGGTCCGCGACAACATTGCCTCTTTCGGGGGCGATCCATCCCGCATCACGCTCTTTGGCGAATCAGCTGGTGGCGCCTTGGTCGACGACTACTCCTATGCATGGCCAGAGGATCCCATCGTGCACGGCTTGGTCCCCATGTCCGGAACCACGAGGGGTATCGGTGTGCGTAACAGGGACATTGCTGCCGAGTTCTGGTTCAACGCATCGTCGGCCGTGGGCTGTGGGGACTCCACCGCTCCGGCACAACAAGTGTATGACTGCATGATGAGAGCGCCTGCCGAAGCCATCATCTCCAGTCTCGTCAACACTATCAACAGCCCGGTCGGTATGCCGTACAGTCCAACCATTGACGACAAGATCGTCTTCGGCAGTGATTCCAACCGATCTGCTGCTGAAGTCCCCATGTTGATCGGAAATACCGACAACGAAGTCGGACTGTTCCGTGTCTTTGTTCCCCAGCCAGACTCGGATGAGTTCTGGCACTACCAAAACCAAATGACGTTCAACTGTCCCGTCGCTGCTCGATCGCTGGCTTCGGTGCGGGACGGCAACCCTAGCTGGCGGTATCGTTGGCATGGGGTCTTTCCAAACACGGTACTCGCCACGCGGCCGCCTAGTGGTGCGTACCACGGCTCTGAAATAGCGGTCTTGTTTGGCAATGTCGACCAGAGCGTCATCCCAAATACTCGCGAGGAGGATGCCATCGGGCAGTACATGCGCGGAGCATTTGCGGCGTTTGCCAAGGATCCTGTCAACGGACTGCTGAGATATGGGAGCGGATGGCCGTTGTATGCACCCGACGAGAAGACTCTCGTTCGTATCGGGTATGGGAATCAGACTGGCGCCAACCTTGCCATCGGGACTGTGTATGATGAGGGCTGCTGATTGTGCCCCTGTTTTGTCCTGGCAAGAATACGAGGTGGCGATCGAGGTGACGTGCAGACTGAAGTTTGTGCTGTGGTGAGAATAGATGCTCGTTCCATCCTCATGATGTGCCCTCGGGAAACATGATCTCGGTCATCGCAATTTTAGCGTCCTCAGCATGGCTGACGGGCCAGTCGTTGCGAATCCAGATGTGACAGCCTCCAGCTCCCGATGTCCGTGTCGAAGGAGAAGTGCAGTGCTTTCCGCTCAGCGTCCGGTACAGATTCTCGAGGGCTCTCTGCTGCAGCACTTGGACCCTCGATCGTACCATCACCTCACAATGATGTCTGACCTCAACACGGTCCTTCTCATCCTTCGTCTTGACTCTCGCAAGACTGACAGCCAGGAACACAACCACTACAAACGGCCCCCTCTCCGGCCCATCGAAGACCAACAGTCCCCCAACTGGGCGACCCTGATCTTCCTCGGGCACATCAAAGAACACACCATAACTATTAAACAGCCCGTCACCCGCCGCATATCCTCCCGCAAGTGTCCACCCATCACCCCCCTCCCCAGACACCACCAGCCAAAACCCAAACCTCTTCGCCGTCCCGCCAAACCCGGGATAGTAAAACCTCACATGCTGAACATCCCTCACCACACTCAGTTCCCTAGCCTCGACCCCGAGCCTCCCCTCCCTCACAATCCTCACCGGCCCACCCGGAAACCAAGTCCTCGTATACCGATGCCGATGCTCATGATGCCTCACCAACGGGACACAAACAACCTCGCTCCTCCCCCCCTTCAAATCAACCTCCTCATGCAGCACAGCAAGCACCAAACCCCCCTCAACATGTCTAATCAACGGCAACTCCAGCATCAGCCCCGCATTCGTCATAGCAAAAGGCCTCACCTCCCTCCCAGGAGTAAGCAACTTCCTCCACATCCCAGCATCAAAGAAACAGATCGGATCCGGCGCCAGCAGCGTACTCCTCAACGGATCCTGCCACAGCGTATTCTCCATAAGCGCCGCAAGCCTACACTCGGGAAACCCCGCCTTCCTCAGGGGCGCATCCCCTCCCACCACAACCTCCCGCATCCTGGCAGCTGCGCCCGCATCTCCATTCCGCCGCCTGTTCCCCCTCATCAGCGGGCCCGACAGCTCCGCCACCCACGTCCACGCAAAAATGCTGTGGTCCTCGCTGATCTTGATCACCTCCTCCTGCAGCCGCACAAACGCCCGCGACCCCTCCCCGTAGATGAGCGGCATGTGCACGTCGAAGATGCCCAGCAGGCAGTACGCGATGTCCTCGGGCCGCGTGGTGGTGCGGTCCGCCACCCACGACATGCGGTGCGCGATGCTCGCGCCCGTGATGTGCCGCACCCGCAGCAGGTACCTCGTGTCGATGCGCGTGACCTCCGAGATGAGCTCCGCCATGCCGGTCTTGGTGCCCAGCTCGGTCCAGTCGGCGGCGAAGAAGATTACGTTTTTGGGCGCGAGGAGCTCCTGTAGCGTCCAGCCGCGCTTGAACCACCGGCTTGCGCGGAAGGGGCTGGAGGCGGAGGAGAGTTGGGTGGCGGTTAGGCCGGGGGGGACGTCGCTGAGGTAGGCGTAGCAGACGTTCGAGTTGCGGTACCAGGCGTACATGGAGTTGATCGCCTCGGACAGCTCGGCGCTGCTGGTCTTGTCGATGCAGGAGGTGTCGGCCCAGAGGTAGTCTAGGCCGTCGCGGCGGGCGCGCAGGCAGGCGCGGAGGATCTTTTGGAGGCCGAAGGGGGGTGGCTTGGGGTGGGTGAGGTTGTTGTGCGCTGGCCAGGTGGTGCTGTTGCCTATGGGAGCTAGGCGAGGTGCTGACGTGGGTATCTCTCCTGGTGGTTGGATACTCGGATTTGGTCGGGAGAGGTTGGAGTAGAGTTTTATGGTGTTCCCAAGCTTGTGAGCCTCTCGCCAGTCCTGCAGACTGACTTCCTCGCTGCCCCATGTGTGAGAGAGGACGGCATATCTTGGTACCAGGCCCGGAAATTCTTCGAGGTCGAGAGTTGTGGTGTTGATGAGTCTCATTATGCGTGAAACGTATGCTCAAGCTCCGCAAGATCACGGTCCAGGCATCAAAAGAGGCGATGTTGTTGCTTGCTAGCGTGCAGTTATCATGTATTTCATGACGAATTAGATATATAGAAGCCTGGCAGGATCAAGACCCGGACTCGTCAATGTATTCGTTTTGAAAGCGGGGAATATGCGGGAGAGATCCTACCCTTGGTCTGTGGCGGTGATCAAGGTGTGTGCTACAAGCATCATGCCTTATCTCTGATCCCTGTCCCTTGGTGCACACTATATGGACTTGCACCAACATCTACTCTGCACTATCAACGTCCAGAAAACACTATAGGGGTATTATGTACTAAATAAGGTTGGTCATAGGTCCAAGGTTTCCTCCTGTCTATATTTGTAGTTGACCAAAACCGAACGCCTCGCTAATGAAACACCCATCTACCGACTCAAACCATCCAACCAACCGCTCAAAGTACCATCAATAATCACCACTCACCCTCCGACTAGTCATACTCCTCCGTATCCGATAGTCATCATCCTCATCCCGCTGCAGCTGCTCACCCGGCAGCCTGACCGCCCTATCCAGCGCAACAGGCAGCCCGCGATGCCGCCCCCTCAACATGACAAGACACAGCACAATCTTGCTCGGCGCATGCCACCCGCCCGCAAAACTGTACGCCTGGTTCGGCAGCCCGACAGAGATACCCACGCACCCGTACGCGGACACCACCTCGAAGATGACGTTGAACACGCTGTACGTCACCGGGTCCCCGATGAAGTGGCTCGTCTCGATCGTCGTGATAACCAGCACCGCCACGACGAGCCACCAGATATCGTGCGCCAGCTGGCCGTGGATCTGCTGGGTGATGAAACTGATGCGCGACTCCGACGCCCCGGCTCTCTGGACGTCTTCGGGCAGTGGTGGCGGCACGCCCACGCCGTGCCATCTGGTCAACGTACGGCGGACGGCGCGACCTAGTTCCGCGGCAGGGATGGAGGAGAGCCGTCGCGAAAGTGGACGCTGCGGCGACCGGGGCGAGATGGAGGGGAAGTCGCCAGACTCTGCCGGGAGAACGTCGGACTGCGTTGCTCGGAGTCGTAGGTCTCGGCCTGGAACCGCGACGTCGGATTCGGATGAGGTGTCTGACGACGCGGCGTCGGCGTAGATGCCGAGGGAGCGCTCTTCGTAGACGTTTGAGTTGCGCATTGTGATGACTACTGGGTAGACGGAGATGTACATCATGATTACGTAGAGGACCTGCAGGCCGATGTAGACTTGGGAGATGGGTACGACGTAGAAGCCACCCGAACGTACGGCTGGAGAACAGTTAGCATGCAGAGATTGAAGGTCGCTAGTGATAACCGAGGGGAGAAGAAACTACTTACCTAAAGCCTGGAACAGACCGTCAAGGACCCGTGACCCCTTGGGGATGTTCTCGATGACGGGGTTTCCGATGTTTAGTAACTCGAAAGCTACCCAGTCCACGGAATTGAGACAGACAAGCATGAAGACTAACCACCACGTAGCACGAGCCGGGAACAGATTTGTATAAACACGACGAGGGTATTTGAGAATGAACTGGAACGTGTCCTTGATGTCCGAGTATTCACTCTCGGCCGTCGTCAGCTTGAGCACCTTCAAGGCGCTCCACATGATCAAGCGGAGGAAAATAGGATAAGCAGTGTTGCCAGCCAGAATCATGAGGCCCATGGTGATCAGAACGAAGTAGGCACTCTCAAACGGTATCATGTTGGCGTCCAGGAGCGACATGCCGCTGTTGTTGAAGGCGGAGGCGCCGTTGAATATGCCCAGCCACCAGGGGTTGATGCCGTTCTGCAAAGCCGGCTCCGGTAGGTTGTTGTGCATCCAGGCTCCCAGTGCGAGGCAGCCCAGGACCTGCCAGAGAAAGAAATATGTTGGCACAATGACGGCCAAGACCTTCAGCGCCCTGTACTCGCAACCACCGAGGACCTCTCGCTCCTCGGCTGTCAAGTCATGGAACTGGGCATTGCGACCGGCATTTCGGTGCGCCAGGAAGTGTCGCATGCCGAAATGCGAGCTTTTCTCGTCATGCTGGTGGCCTTCCTGTCCGTCTACTGCTGTGCCATTGTGCCTTCGAGACGGCTGGTTTTGGCCATCGTGTGGCTGGGAGCTAGATGTAGTAATACCATGAGAGGTTTCAATGGCAGCGGCGTCTGGACGAGGAGACTCGACAAAAGCAATATGGCCAGCCTGACTGGTAGGGGTAGCAGGGGGTTCAACCCCAGAGGCCTCCCTATTGACCGCCGGCGGCTGTAGCGGTGGCTGACCAGCATGGCCAAGAGCCGGGCTTGGCAGTTGGGTAGGAACTCGACTGCCGGTACCAGGTAGGGGAGTATCGCCTGCTGGTACACTGTGGACTCTGCGAAAAGAGTTGAATTGTTGCAAAACAGGGAGTCCGAAGGTGCTAGAGTGGTGGAATCTGTTTGAGCGGACGATGTCCTTGAATCGCTGCTCAAACACGTGCTTCCGGGCCAAGACAGTGGCAATCGACACCCAGATGGTGCTTCCAACCATGATCAGGAGAAACAAAATGATCTGCTGCCAGGTAGTCATGGTGCTGAGGTTGACCGTGTTCAGGCCAGCCTCGGTCATGGCCGAGGTGACGAGGAAGAGGCTGTCGACATAGCTGATGCTATGTGCTGGTTGCGACGAGCCCCAGAATATGACGGACACGATGAGAGGCACGATGATGAAGTAGACATAGTGTAGCGTGATGAAGTTTAAGGGCGGTAGGACTGAACGTAGTCTGGTGAGAGCCCCGGCTGCGCGAGGATGGTCGTCGACAAAGTCATGCCAACGCGACATGGCAGCCCTGACGACTGCCCTGACGACTGCCCGATCTCAAAAGGGCGACAAGAATGAGCTTCCTCCCTGGTGCTTAAGGGAAACACATTTCAAGACAAGGGATGAAATTGAGGTTCTAGCGAGATTACATAGACTTGCACAAATAGGGGCAAAGAAACGTCAAGGTTGTGTAGGTGATTTCAAAAGTTCTGTTCTGACGGCTGAGTGCCGTGCCAGGCTAAAATGTGGGACTTAGTGCCTACATCCTAGGTCCCTTTGTAGTGGAAGTAGCGAACAAGTAGACCAGCGGGTTTGCCGTGGGGTTCTATTTTTTCGGTCAGATTTGCCCACTATCCACGTCGTCAGGTCGGACCTTGAAGTCCCCCCATTCGTATAATTCGTACAGTCGCTTGCTTCAACCTCTGAACATGCAATTGATGATGCTTTTAGGGAAAACGGCAGCAGTGAGTGCATATGAGGAAGCGGTGTGATTGAACGAATTTGGAGATGCTCCGACAGCTGACGGCCTGGTTGCCGGACCGGCAAGCACAAGACATGGCTCCTTCACCTCAACCCCTCACCTCCGCCTCTTCTTCGGTCATTTGACCATCATTGCCAGGTCTTTCATTCAGGTTACGGTAGTATAATCATCCCATCAGATATACAATATATATGAAAGAAAGGGAATATTACATGACAAGTGAGAGTGACTCCAAAATGACCACCTACGACCCCGTCGAGAGCCCAACAGCGGCCAACCTCATCTGCAACACCTGCGGCACCCAATACCCAGTAACAGACCACGCCCAACGCTCCACATGCCTCATCTGCGACGACCCGCGCCAATACGTCCCTCCCACGGGGCAGTCCTTCACCACGCTCAGAGACCTGACCCTCTCTCCGCAAGCCTACCACAACGACTTCACCCCCTATTCCGAGGACGACAGGCTGATCTCAATCCACACCGTCCCCAAATTCGCCATCGGCCAGCGCGCCATCCTGGTCCGGACCCCGTCCGGCAAGAACATCCTCTGGGACTGCGTCACGTACCTGGACGTCGCCACCGTCGCGCGTATCAACAACCTGGGCGGCCTAGCCGCCATCGTGATATCGCACCCGCACTACTACTCGACCCACTCCGAGTGGTCGCGGGCGTTCAACTGTCCGGTGTACACCGCCGCCAGAGACGCGGAGTGGAAGGCCATCACTACCGAGACGGACAACCTATTAGACGCGCAGGAGGACGAGTTTGAGATCGAGGGCGTCAAGGTCCTCCAGCTAGGCGGCCACTTCCCCGGCAGCCTGGTCATGCTCTTCGACGGCCGGCTGCTCATCGCCGACACGCTGCTCACCACGCCGGCCGGGGTGGGCAGGTGGACCGTCGACGCGGCCGGGGAGAAGAGGGACAAGCCGAAGGGGCTGAATACCTTCTCCTTCATGTGGAGCATACCGAACTGGATACCCCTGAGCCCCGACGAGATAGTGCGTATGTGGATCGTGTTGAAGAAGCACGACCTCAGGAGCACGCACGGAGCGTTTGTGGGGCAGGATATCGAGGATGTCTGTATCAAGCAAAGGATTCTGGAAAGTATGCAGATTCAGGTCCAGCATATGGGGTGGGTGGACCATCCTTTTCTCAAGGAGTTTACTGTGATAGTGCCGCGGTTGAATATCTAGCTATATAGCCTCATGTTTTATACACCCAATGTTACATCTTGCTTTTATATTTTAGCTCCTCTCTACGTCAACACAAACCCATTCTCATCCCTCCCATCATCCACCAACCGCCCGTACTCCAACAGCACCCGAAACAAATACACCTCCATATCCTCCCTCCTCAGCGCCCGTCCAGCCCACGTCCGCCCCTGCTCGGCAATCCACACCGCATCCCCGGCCCGAGCCGCCATCTGCGGATCCCGCCCGGCCACCTCGCCCTTCCCCTTGAGACCGGTGAAGTACGACAGCGTGCTCCACAGCCCCTGGTAGCGCAGGTCCACGGGCACGAAATGCACCCACGGCATCAGGCGCTCGGTGTACCACTCCCGAAACACGGTCGCCACGAAGGGCACGCTCGTCGAGCGGAGCGCCGGCAGGAGGCCGACGGGGGGGCCGTTGTCGCTGTCGGTCAGGAGGACGTAGCGGTTCTTGAGCGTCGGCGGGTCTTCGGGCGCGGTGCCGAACTCGCGGAGGGCGCGGTCGCAGGCTGGCGAGGGGGGCTTGCAGTTGGCGTAGGAGCTGATGGCTACGTTGATGGGGAGGGCGGACGTGAGGTCTGATATGGGGGCGGATTCGTACCGGTATCTGTCTTCTTCCGTGTCCTTGTGCTTGTCGCCTTTGTTGGGGCTGGGGAGCAGGATTGTGGCTCTGTCGGAGGAGGTTGAGTTGTTGATGAGGTGGACGAGTCGCTCCTGGTGTCCGCCGTGGAGGAGGTCGTGGCTGATGTCGTCGCCGCTGATCTTGCCGCGCCAGAAGAGCTGGTCGTATTTCATCTGGAAGTCCGAGCCCGGTTCATCTTCGGGGACGTCGTATTGGCGCCGCATGGGGATCAGGATGTCGCTGTAGCTACTTGTCTTGGAGCGACTGAAGATCGGGACGAGTTGCTGCAGCGGCTTGAGACTCGGGGGAGTGATGTGGAAGCCGTGTAAATGGGCTAGGTCAGGCTGGTGGCATATGTCTAGGGACATGTCCCAGTGTTTGAGGAAGATTCCCTCGGATTGTGGTTTGGCACATGTGGAGCAGAAGTCGCGGATGTTCCAGTGCACGCCAGACCTCCCTTTCGATCCTGGCGAACAGGCCAGAGCTGTCATCTGGCGGAATGCTTGAGCTGATGTGTGGTCCTTCTGAAGAATATCGGGAGCAGATCTGGGATCTACTCTGTTCTGCAAGTCCTGTGCAGGGCTTGATCCCACAGAGCGGCGACTGAGTAGCTTGCGCAGACCGTGACCTAGTCCGGCCTGCGTATATCGCTGCACGTCATCCCATGGAGCGAGAACTCTAGGCCGCTCATTCATGTTGACGGCAATTTGCATGTTCGGCAGGTGCTCTGAGAATGGCTTCATCAGATCAACCAGCTCGTCCAGGATAGGGCGATACGGGGAGTCGATGAATTGGCCGTGAGAGGCAGCGCCATTCTCGACCTTGACAATGGCGATATCTGGCTGCTGAGCAGCAAGGGCCACGCCTTCGCGAATCTTCTCCGGCGCCAAGCCCCAGAAGGGAAGGATGTCATGCCCGATCTGTTCAAAGTGGTCCATAATGGGCGAGTTCCTGTCCAAGGCAAACTTGTACCAGATATCGAACTTGGGTGGAGGGTCGCGTCGATGATTTCGCTCCTGGTATTCTTGCACGGCGATCTTCACCGACTTGCTTACTGATGCGTGGACCAGCCAGCGATCAGCTTCAATGCGGTTGTTGTAGATGAATTTGTCGACCGGGTAATCGTCGAGAAGAGTGCCTTTCTTGGCTAAGATATAGATCGCGGAGCATACGAAAAACAGAGCGAGCAGGATAAGAACGAGAATCCGCCGCATGTAGATGATCGACCGCAAGCCGCTCGCGTAGGAGAAAGTCGCGAAACCCACCGAGAGGACGAAGAGAGCAGTGTGGCTCTGACCTCTCCGGACGTTCTCCCATGTTCCAGCGAGCGCAATTCTATGCTTGGCTGAGAGAATTCCACAAAACATGACTATGGTCCCCACCAGGGTGGAAGGGTTTCCCTCGCACACGACGAATGTCGATGAGATGATGAAGAGTGAGAACAGGAAGCCGTCGAATATGACGTCGAAGACATACAGAGAGCCGAGTCCATCGCGCGCTTCGTATTGCTGCAGTAACCACACCATGGTCCCAACAGCAAGCGACGTCGCCAGGAGGATGCCGCTCAGGGTTCTCAAGCGACTCTTGGTTGTCCTCGCCCATGCAAGGATACGCCATAGCAGGATGATGATCGTAGCATCCAGGAGCAAGCCGGTCAGTTGGGCCCAGAACACGAGCGATGCCCTGTCAAGAGCTGAGCAGAAGTACGTTGACTTGTTACTCCCCATCGAGGCACGGTATGCACCGTAGGCGAGCAGCAAGCCGCCCAATAAGGAGAGCGGCGCTGAGGTCTCGGCCCAGTCGTCAAAGTCCTCAAATGCAGTCTGAGAGAAGGTCTCGTCATCATCCTTCCGCCGCTCGGTGCGTGGGCGTCTTCCAGGTAAGATCTCATAGAAGATCAGTAACAAGGGCAGGAAGCACTCGACACCGGGCACCGAACACTGGACGTCGAAGCTGGCCAGGTAAAACAGCTCTAACCGGATCACGACTGCTCCCACGACGGCTGGGAGAAAGTAACGACGTGGCCGCTTCGGAAGGTTCGTTTGAGGACCCTTGTCCTTGGCTGCTGACAGTTCATTATCTGACATGGCGTTAGCATGCTGAAAAGAAGTCCATGTGAGGAGTTCTGGCGCATACCAAACCGCCCATTAGCCCCTGGAAACAATAGCGAGGCAAAACTGGCAACGTATGAGACGACGCCAGATATTAGCAGCACAAGAGCGGAAGAAAGACGTGGTCGGTCTGTAATGCCATAGTTAGCAAACTGCACACGCCAAGTACTAGGGACATGTTCAGCTCCACCGACCAACTAATGGATGATGCTGTACAGAAGAAGATAGCCAAAGGAACGATCCGACGGCGCTATGATCGAGTGAGTTAGTCTTTGGTGATTCTTAGAGATTCAGAGAGATGAGAATATGATCGGCATGAGCGGACGCACCATAAAGCGGCCAGCTGAGAGCCCCCATTGGCAGCCATGCCATCTATGCTCGCTCACTGGACTCGGAAGTTTAAATGTAAAGAATGTCGTGCAGCCTGATCTTACAAGGGATCTCTCAACCCATCTTCAAGTGATGAGATGGAACTTGATAGGGATGAAAGCGAGATGCAGCTTCCCCCTGGCGTCCAAGTTTAGGCCAACTGGCAAGGGGTCCCTGACTGCCAAGCCGCTAGCACGCGCGTCAACCCGGCTGCGCCGGCATTAGGGTGTACTTTGTTTTGCAGCCGATCATCGGTGAATCTCAAGTACCCCTTAACAGGGTCTAGACCCTTCTGACGGAGTCCATTCCGCGGACCCCCGACCTATGCTCTTTACACAGCAACTTTCAATATTCGACATTCACCATTGAACACAACGAGCTCAGCTCTCAACACCACAACATCACCTCTACAGCTCAATCTCCGTCTCAGTTTCGACTCCCAAACTCTGAGACACACCCCAACAGCCCATGGAGTACCAACCACAACCACAATGAGCCCCCCAACCGGCCCCTCGGCCAAGGGCCTCCAACTCCTCGCCATCCCCTCCGTCATCTTCCTCATATCCTTCCAAGGCTACTACACCCAATACCTCTTCAACACCGCCCCCTCCCTCGGCGCCGGGCCCCTCACCACCGCCCAATCCCTCTCCTTCAACGCCCTCCTCCTCTGCCTGTGGTACACCTACTACAAAGCCGTCACCGTCAACCCAGGCGTCTACACCCCCCCACCCGTCTCGACCTCGACAACCTACCACACCGCCCCCCCGCCCCCGAACCGCCGCTGGTGCAAGAAATGCTCCCTCCCCAAGCCGCCCCGCGCCCACCACTGCCGCCACTGCGGCCGCTGCATACCCCGGATGGACCACCACTGCCCCTGGACGGGCAACTGCGTCTCCCTGCAGACCTTCCCCTACTTCCTGCGCTTCCTGGCCTACGCCAACCTCGCGCTGCTACAACTAGCCTACCTGATCTTCCTCCGCGCCAGGGTGCTGTGGGCGGACCGCCACCTCCCCAGCTACCTCGGCCCCAGCCTGCCCGCGCTCGTCAGCCTGACCATCCTGGCGCTGCTGTGCGGCGGGACGATGCTCGCTCTAGGCATCCTGCTGGCCACCACGGTGAAGGGGTGGGTGTTCAACACGACCATGATCGAGGGGTGGGAGGTCGAGCGCCACGAGGCGGTGGTGGAGCGGTACGCCGCCGATGGGGAGTACGATACCCGCGGAGAGGAGGTGGGGAGGATACGAGAGGTGGAGTTCCCCTACGACATCGGCTTCTTTGCCAATATGGCGCAGGCCATGGGCACGCGGAACGTGCTGCTGTGGTTCTGGCCTTTTGCGGGCGGGCCGACGGTGGATCCTGATGGTAAGGGGACCGGCTGGGAGTGGGAGGAAAACGGGTTTAATCCCCGGAGGGGCATGTGGCCGCCGCTCGATCCGGAGAAGGCGCGGCGGGCTGGGGTTGGGTGGCCGGGCCGGATGCAGGGCGTCGCCAGAGGGTTTGGGGAGGAGTATGAGACGCCTGAAGAGGCGAAGAGGGCTTTTGAGAAGAGGCAGCGGGAGGACTGGAGCAGGCGGGGTGGGGGGGATAGGTTTACGAGTGGCATTATTGCTGAGCTGGAGGAGGACGATGAGCTTTATGATGTCGAGTATGAGGGCGTTGATGATTATGAAGAGGGCATGGATGGGGAGCCTGGGTGGACGAATTCGGATGGGGATCGACTGCGGGATTATGGTGTTGATGAGGACGTTGAGGATGAGGATGTGATACCGCTTGATGCCGACGATGATGTGCCGCTTGGGGAGCTGTTACGGAGACGGAAGGTGGTCGGTACGGATGGCGGGTAGCACGTCGCTCTAAATAACATACGCAGTCATCAATGCTAGCGATTTCACGAACAAGCAAACGGCGATAGCCTCACGCAATAGGGTCCAAGCATATATGGCAGATCGTAACACCTCGCATCGTCAGTCTACAAGAAGCCTTCGAACCCCATCCGAACATCCGGCTACCTTCCTGAAAGCGTCATAAATCGTCGCAGTCGCTGAATATCTATACCGCCGCAATCCTGTGCTCCACGATACAAAACTTGCTCTCGTCTACCAGTCGTCCTCCTGCTGTTGCTTGTTGGCCATGGCATTCTTCCTCGCCAGCAGCGCCTCCGCCAGTCCGCCCGCCATGCTAGGCGTGGGTGTGTTGCTCCTGCTACTGTCGGAACCACCATTCAGGCTCATGCCCGAGTCGCGGGGTTGCAAAGAGACAGGCTTGCGTCCTGCAGCAGGTCTCTTTACAGGCGGTTGCGGAGGCGTCGGCTTGGCCCTGGCACCGTTGGCCGCCGGTGGAGCAGGCGGAGGAGGCCTTGGTGCGACGACCGGTGGCGGTGCGGGCGGTGCTTGCTCTTCCACGTACGCCGCGGGAACCCATGCTTGGCCTGCGCCGGATTTGGCCAGCCACCAACCTAGAAGAGGAGATAGGGTTAGCAACTTGGCTGGCAGAGGTATGGAGTTGAGTATGCTTACCGTTATTCTCCTTCTGCACAATCTCAATCAACTGCCCCACCTTGATGGACATTTCATTCTCCTTCTGTCCGTCAAAATCGTACAATACCTTGGCCATGATCTTCGCTTTAGCAGGAGGTGCAGCTGGCGGAGGTGGAGGAGGGGCTCGTGCGGATGCGGAATTGGTATGGGCGTGGGCCTGGTGCTGTGGCCTGGTGTGCGAAGGAACGCTGAAGCTCGAAGCAGCAGCAGCGGCTGCCATGGGCTGCTGCAAGGGACGAGCAGAAGAGGCGGTCATAGGGGGTTGAGGAACCGCGCGACCGGAAGCGGAAGCGGAAGCGGCTCCGGGACGAGGCTGCGCGCGGGCGGTTGTATTGCGCGCCGGTCTGCCACCGGGTCCTCCGGGCCTGATGAGCTTGCCTCGCGTGATTGGCCGTGGAGGAACCGGCTTGCCCTTCGGTGTCGGGCGGGAGCCGGAGTTTGGTGGCTCTCCTGGTTGAGTGTGGATCGCACCGCTCTTGTAGAAGTCTGCGGGCGTCGGGGAGTCCTTGAGCACCTTCACGAGCTGCATCTTGCCCGGCTTCTTCGCATACTCGATGGCGTCGGTGATCTTGAGGCTGAAACCACCCGGCATCACCCGCTGCATCTGAGTGAACATCTCGGTCTTGAGCACACAGTTCAGGAGAGGATCAGCTTCTTGCTGCGATCCAACACCGAGAGAGAACCAGTCGTCTCGGCAAGTGGATGCGCTGATGAACTTGATATGTCCCAAGGGGAATGACCGCTCGACCACAATCTGGACCTGATTCTGGTGCAGCATCTGCGCGATGATGTAGAACTTGCTGTTGGTGACCACAATGATACGCGGGCTTGCTTTGCTGGACCGGCCGAATTTCGCTTCCAGGATCTCACCGCGACACGAGAACACCGTCTTCTCGTGGCTGCCAATGCCGACCGCGTTCCGGATCTGCGACCCTGGCCCGGCACTGGCGTTGATGCCAAGATAGTCGCCCAAGAACCGCCGAGACCCGAGTATACTCATTCTTCGCCTTTCTTTGCGCCCTCCTAGTATCCTGTGGCCTTGGTCCCGGAGCTGGATGTACTCGGCGCCGACACGCTTCTTCCTCCAGAACCGTTGGATACGGGTTGCAGATTCGGCACGATACGCGAGGTACGCACGCCACATGCGCTGGATCCTCGTCGCCATGTTATGCCAGTATCTATCTCTCATGTGTTCCAGGGCGAACAATGTCTCTGGCGACTTAATAAACGCCTTGCTGACACCCATCTGCCACTCCTCCTGAGGGATACTTGTATCCTTGAGGATTTGCTTGACGGCAGCCTCGTACGAACCGGTCCATGTGTACTCGCCCGCATAGGATGTTGCCGGAGATAAAAGGAAGAAGCGATCCACGAACTTCTCGAATGACTGACGGTAGGCAAAGCCTGCCCGACGAATTCTGACGTTCTCCTGGAGACCGAGGTATTTGATCTGATGGAGCACATTGGGGACATTGTACTCGGTGGGCGACTTGTTCTCGTTTGGCTTGATGGTACGGATGTAAGATGGCTGACACTTCATCAAAGTCTCGACCAGAGCGTTCGCGGATGCCTTGATTCTATCTCCAGCAGACGGCGGTTGCTTCCGGTTGTCCAAGTCGACCTCGGCTGGGAAGAGCGTGTGCACGAAACGGTTTTGGCTGACAGAGAACAGGGTCAACAAGCCTTTCAGAAGCTGGTCCTTGTTTTTGTCCGTTATCCCGTCCACAGTGTAGCTCACATCACCTGCGTAGTGCTTGATGATGAAGCTTCCTTGGCGCGGCGTGAGGTGGGCATTCGACATGCCGTTGATGCTTTGCATGAACGTCCGATCGCAAGCAGCAGGATCGGCATGTGCAGTCTTGGTCGCATCTTTCATGGCGGAGAAGATGCCTGGCGGTCTCACCTGCTCGATAAGATCGCACACGACCTTGTTGTCGAAGTAGGAAATGGGCGTCCACTTGATCTTCTCTCTGGCATACTCTTCTTGCTCCGCCTTGAGTGTCAGCTGGATGAAGATCTGCTGCAGTTTCTCGTTCACGTAGTTGATACAGAGCTGCTCGAAGCTGTTCTTTTCGAAGATTTCGAAGCCGTAGATGTCGAGGATGCCAATCGAGTTGGACGTCGCTTGTCGGGCCTTCAGCGATTGGTTTATCCGCTCAACGATCCAGTCAAACAGATTGTTGTAGAGCGCTTTTGCGAGCGCATCCCGAGTCGCGGTTGCCTGTGCCACGTTGGCCGGAGACTCGATGACCTCCCCGTTCCTTGGCGTCAGGATTCGAATCGTGATGCCGTCGATCAGCTGTTTTGGGCTGACTTCCAGGAGGTATGCCAGGAATTCCACAACCGACTGATCAGCAACTGCAGCATATCCATCGTCGCCTTCGCGGAATACGATGTTTCCTGTCCAGAGGATGGCAGCCAGTATGCGGAAGATATTATCCTGCTCTGCTTGTGATAGTCCGATAATCTTCATAGCATTGAGCGTGTCCTCAAAATCCGCCAGGTCGTCGATCCCGTCCACGCTCAGGCACTTGGACCGGCTCGTGTAGAGGTATGTGTCTGGCGTCTGCACTCCAAAGTTCTGTCGGTAGTTTTGCGAGGCCCCCTTTGTGAACTGGTAGAAGATGTGAAAGTTTCGCTCGTTCACAATCTGGCCCGTCACCCTAGTCTTCTCGAGCAGGTAGTTGGTGATATCTGCTCCTACCGGCTCGCCCTGAGTATTGAAGTGTATCTGGAGGTACTTGCCGAAGCGCGACGAGTTGTTGTTTCGTAGCGTCTTGGCGTTTCCGAAGGACTCTAGCAGAGGATTTGTGGCCAGCACCATGTCCTTGATCTGCTTGATATCGCCCGAATCGCCGCCCGAGACATCCGCGATGTACTGCATGATGCGCTTCGCGGCCTCCGTCTTGCCTGCGCCGGACTCGCCGGAAATGATGACGCACTGGTTGTCCTTGTAGGCCTTCATGTTGTAGTAGGACGCCTCGGCGATGGCGAAGACGTGAGGCGGCATCTCCAGTCGGTTCTTGCCCCGGTAGCTGTTGAGGACTTCGTCGGTATAGATGCCGAGGTCCCGGAAGGGATTGACGGAGACCAACACATGGCCGATATATGTGTAGATCTCTGCGCCCTCGAATCGCTTCTTCAGGTTCTCGTTGATGGCTTCGTTGGAGACCTTGCTCAGGAGGGTGAGGTCGGACACTCCTATCTCCTTCTTCTTGGTGGCCTCGAACGTGGCCTTCTTCGGCACAGGCTTGGAGGAGCCGTGCGCACCTCCACCGGCAGAGGCTTCGGCCCTCGCGGCCTTGTCCTTTGCGCGACGCGTTATACCCTATGGACTCGTGTGTTAGAGATGGTCCGTCGCATTGCGATACCGGGGTCGTGTCGCTTACCATGATTCGCGCCCGCTAGCAATAAGGAATAAAAGAGGGAAAAGAGGAATGTGACTCGTAGAAAGTTGCAGGACCAGTCCGGCTCCTCTGTGTGTGCTATGTCAATGTCTAGGGAACTCGGAAGACGTGGGTTGAGAAAGTTTCGTTGTTGCTGAATGAGACGTAATGCCTTGTTGCTTCGCCTCGGTGTGGCTGACTGACAAGCGCCTCAATGTGGGGTCGATTTCTTCCAGAAGACGTATCGGCCACAAGCACAGCCACATCTGGCCGGGGATTTACATGTTAGATCCGGTACGTCTCCACTTTTCTGTGGCAGTAGCCGCTGTACGAGCTTCCATGGACTTGACATCAAAGGTGTCTTCATGAAGTCTGAACTACCTGGTACCCTAGGCATTACCGATACGAGCAAGCCCCTATGCTAGGACCCGCGCTCCTTGCCTACCTTATCTTTTATACAGATGGTGCATAAGGAGACACTGCTTGATGAAGAGTTCGGGGAGGGGGACTACACTCCTAGGGAAAGGGACCACACTACAACCCTCCACCAAAATCACTAACAACCTACACCAAAACCCTAACACCTAACCATTTCCATAATCACGCCCTAACTCTAGCCTTAACCCTGACCCTAACCGCCTAACCCTAACCGCTAACCCTAACCTCGTTTTAACCGTTTCCTTTAATCTCAATTATTCATTTTCTAACGATTTTTTGACTCTTAATTGATCTTGAGAAGAGGGTGTGGAAGAGGTGTTAAGATAGATGTATACGGTCTGTGCGGCTTAAGAGTGGAGCTGCGAGTCGATGGAATTTCTCGCTTAAATGCCCAAATGTGGTTAACTTGTGGTCCCTTTCCCTAGGAGTGTAGTCCCCGTCCCCGAACTCCTTGATGAAGAGGTCTGTTGTGGAATCTCCAGGGCAAGAACGAGGCGGCTAGGATGATTCAGTCCTTTTCTCGGCTCTCCGGCAGAAACACTTGGACCGCTTGGAGCCTTGACAAACGATCAGTCCAACAAGATATCACCAATCCCTGGGGATTGGGCTTCTGGCGACCAGTCCGGTTTTTAGCCACGTACCCCATGTACTTCCTGTTCCTATCATTGAAAGTTGTACGACGAATGGCACATTCCTTGCCCGTCTCGCCAAAGTGCCATTTGACATCAAGAGCACAGTTGGGGATACTTGCACTTTTGCCTTTTGCCTTTTGGCGTTTGCTCTCATTTCACATGTGATCAGCTGTTTGTGACAGATTGTATTCTGGCGAGAAGTCTCTCCTAACCACTGATTCCAGTAGCCTACAGCTCAGATATTCGTTTCTACGTCCTACTTAGGCTGTACCATGGTCATATCCTTGCTCAAGAACGCTTGGTCTTACTCGTTGTCAGAGCTATCAGAAGCCTCGACTTCGGCTCCACGGCAGCAGCTGGGAGTCGGACGCTCTTTGGCATCCACCTCGACGTCCTGGTTGGGTTTAAACGCCGAAGTTAGTGTGTGGACTGGGTCCTGGGGCAAAGCGAAAAGCTTACTCTCTCAGCGTCGCCCTTGTTATCCTGGTCTAGCTGCTTGTCTTCAGCACTTGCCACGGTCCGCCGAGCGTTCTGGCAGTCGCAGTCGCTGCAACCGCAGGCCCCTACAAGATGAAGGTCAAAAACATGGTCACTAGCCAACAATGCGATGAGCATACCCTGTCCCCGACCACAGTGGTTACATCCAGTAGCGCAGACCATTGTTGATTGATAGTCGAGTCTTTTTATCAGGACTTTGTCTTACTTCTACGAGAGGAGAGAGGAAAGTTGGACGGATGGGCGAGGATATCTCAGAAAGTCTGCGCCTTTTATAACCAGGAGAGGAGACAAATCCTCCCGCGAGCCTCTCACAGCTCAGGCTCGGGGTCATCATGAGTGGCTGAAGTTTGACTAGGGCAGTTGGTTGATATACAAAAGCTGGGGCAACCAACCGAACTTGCAGACGAATGAGATGTAAACGAGGCGCTTCTCTTGGAGACTCCAGATGTCTTGTATGGAAAGGGGATGCCACCCTTCGATCCTTCGATATGCAGTTGATAGTTTCTAAAGGTCACTTACCAGACGGTTATTGGTTATCGTGTTGTCTCTGCAGCGATACACTGTCCGTTTGAGGTCAGCCGCATGGCGATCGCTCATGATGGACGAAGCTACTGTTCAGTTATTCGACGCGGCACACAGATTCGGTAAGTACCGTAGGTAGCAGACGAGGCTGTGAGGCTCCTAGAGGGCACACCTTGTGCTCTGGCGCACTTCAGGGAACGGGGAGCAGGAACAACCTCAAGGATGATTCACGACAACTCGGGGCGAAGGCCAAGTTGTCGAGGCATCTGCCAAGATACCTAGGTAATGTACTAAGGCCATTCCTGCTGAGTCGCTTTCCCGCTGCTTTCCCAGGTTTCCCCACGGTGAGGACAATCCGGACCTTTGGTCGATCTGAGACGGAAGACGGAAGTGGTCTAGTGTGAGCGTTTAACTCTGCCCAGCTAACCTCTTTGGGTAAATTCTGCGATTTGTCTCATCGTCGTCCGATCAATCGCCCGGCAACGGAAGCTAGTGGTACGTACCGTACGTACGGGCCCCCCGCCCTCTGATGCAACCGTCGAAAGCGCGGCCTAGACCCAAAGCAGCTGCTTCCTTAGCAAAACATGGTATCCAAAAGAGAGACAATCGTACCTTGCGACCCGTTCCTGCGGTATAACACACGCAAACACTCGTACGAAAAGCGAATTCCGACAATAATTACTGGGAAAAGGGGGAGGTCGAACATCGTTGAATGCGAGAAATGTTCCACAGCGGCTGCTGAGTCGGGATTCGTATTCAGGGAACAGCTGAGGTGGCGGAGTTGGCGGGGCAGCGTCCTTGGATTGTTGAAACACAATATAATGCGTCTGTGTAGCACTTTAAAGGCGACCCCAAGCTTTCGTCATCTCCAATTCATTCACGTCGTATTCTAATATACTCGCTCCGCTTCTCCTTCTGGAAGACTCTTACCTCCACCTGTCTATCAATTGACATCTAGCTGTCACAGTCTTATAAGCTTCTCTTGAACCCCTTCGACTCTGCAGGAACCCGTCCATTCGACACCCTCCATACGATACCTCCCATTCGACACCCCCACACACACCGTCATCATGGAGCAGGTCAAGGAATTCCTCCATCTCAGCCACAAGCAAATACCAAAACCCCCAACAGACGAGCAACTGGCATCTCTAAGAGAAAAATACACACAAGCCGGCCAAGGCCACGTCTTCACCTTCTACGACGACCTCTCCACCTCCGACAAAGCCTCCCTCTACAGCCAACTCTCCCTCTTCGACCCGACCTACATCTCCCAGCTCGCCTCCAAGGCCCTCAACCCCCCAAAACCCACCGGCGATGGCCAAGCCCCCGAAGCCGCGCTGCAGCCCCTCCCCTCCTCCGCCAGCGCCAGCATACTGGACTCCTCCCCCTCCGACATCGACAGGTGGTGCTCCGCCGGCCTCGACCTCATCGCACAGAACAAGGTGGCCGTCGTGCTCATGGCCGGCGGGCAGGGCACGCGGCTCGGCAGCTCGGCGCCCAAGGGCTGCTACGACATCGGCCTGCCCTCCTCCAAGTCCCTCTTCCAGATCCAGGCCGAGCGCATCCGAAAGGTCGAGCAGCTGGCCGCTAAGAAGGCCGGCGTCCCCGTCGAATCCGTCTCGGTGCCGTGGTACGTCATGACCTCCGGGCCGACGCGGGGTCCGACGGAGAAGTTCTTCGAGGAGCACAAATACTTCGGCCTGCGCAAGGAGAACGTCTTCGTCTTCGAGCAGGGCGTGCTGCCCTGCATCTCGAACGAGGGCAAGATCCTGCTCGAGAGCAAGGCGAAAGTGGCGGTGGCGCCCGACGGCAACGGCGGCATCTACAACGCGCTGATATCCGCGGGCGTGATAGAGGACATGCGCAGGAGGGGCGTGGCGCACATCCACGCCTACTGCGTGGACAACTGCCTCGTCAAGGTGGCGGACCCGGTGTTCGTCGGCTTCGCGGCGGAGAAGGACGTCGACATCGCGACCAAGGCGGTGCGGAAGCGCGGCGCGGCCGAGCCCGTGGGGCTGATCCTGCTGAAGAACGGCCGGCCCGGTGTGGTGGAGTACAGCGAGATCTGCAAGGCCACGGCCGAGGCCGAGGAGGCGCCCGGGAAGCTCAAGTTCCGGGCCGCTAACATCGTGAACCACTACTACTCGTTCCGCTTCCTCGAGACGATACCCATGTGGGTGCGGGGCCTGGAGCACCACGTCGCGCGGAAGAAGATACCCTATGCGGATTTGAAGACGGGCGAGACGGTCAAGCCCGAGAAGCCGAACGGGATCAAGCTGGAGCAGTTTGTGTTTGACGTCTTCCCGCAGCTGGAGCTGGACAAGTTCGCGTGCATGGAGGTCAGGCGGGAGGACGAGTTCAGCCCGCTGAAGAATGCTAAGGGCACGGGCGAGGACGACCCTGATACCAGTAGGAGGGACATCATGGCGCAGGGCAAGAAGTGGGTCCGGGCTGCGGGTGCGCTGGTGACGAGCGAGGATCCCGAGGCGGGGATCGAAGTCAGCCCTCTGATGAGCTATGTGAGTACATCCGTGATCCGTGAGATAATGTTCTAGTGGATGTTTGCTAATGACTGCGATAGGGAGGCGAGGGTCTAGAAGGTCTGCAGGGCAAGTCTATCAGGGCGCCGGCGATTATAGAGGTTGAGTAAAGCGATGGTGCGCTGTGCTGTACATACGTTTGGAGCGGTTGGGAAAGAAAAGGTACTGGCGTTACGTTACTATAACGTGTCGAGGGATGGTTACATGCGCACACTAAAATGGGTAGTTGTAGTGAATTGAGGTAATAACCTGAGCCCAAGGCTCCCTAATAATTCTTCTGTCTCTGAGACAGCAGTCTATAACCTATTCTTGTTGCTCTAAACCGTGAAGTAGACCTAGTGCTCCGCGCTGATTGTAAAAAAAACATGCATTGTGACGCCCGCCAAATCATCTCTCGACTCGCTAGCGCTTCATGTACTGTTGAGATAACTCAGATAGCAGTTCCACCCAATACTGATAACGTTCACGAACAACACGCGGTGGTGCAGCGGCACAAACTTGAAGTTGACGAGCTGCACGAACGGCCAGATCATGTAGTTGGTCAACAAGGCGGGCGTGTAGCTCTTCTCCAGCTTCTCCTGCGGGCTGGTGCCTTCCAGGACCGCCATGCTGCTGAGGAAGACGCCGATGAAGGTCGGCGCGAAGACGCCCTGGTCGAGGGCGACGCGGGCGAGGATGGTCCTGTTTGTGGTGCGCAGGTTGACGTTTCTCTGCAGGAACCCGAACCAGGTTGTTGCTGCCGGTCCGAAGATTGCTGGGACGAAAGGTTAATCATGGTGAGATTGGGATGAGCGGGTCGATGAACTCACTTCCGCCGTACAGCGCCATGCGGCCTGTCCGAGCCAGGTCATGGTTCTCGAAGCCCTTCTTCTCGACCAGTTGCTGGGCAGTTACGTCGCCGACTGCGAAGAGGACCGCGCTCGTGATGGATTGGGTGAGGAGAGGCCGCGCCGCTAAGCGGGCTTGATACCAGCCGAGCATTGTGATGGTGTTGGTGTTGAGCGACAGTCGGAAACAAGTGCTTATGGAACCGCAATCGCGCAAGAGTCGGGGTAGTTCTAGACGCGGTATGCACAAACACAGCGAACTATACGACGATGCGACTGCAGGTAATGAATGAATGAATGCCTCTGAAGGCGTCTTCAGACTTTTCTGTAGATCGCTCGCCCTTTCGTCGTGTCAGCGGTGAATGACCGCCCCACGCTCTGTAGTAACGTACCTAACCTGGTATTTACAGCGATAATTGACTCCGTACCTGCGTTAGTCCCTGTTAGGTTACTCCGCTCTCGACTTTTTCAGGGGTCCCAGAATGGCAGATGCAGGGACGACTTGACAGGCACACGTCCGTACCTGTACTGTGTAGGTCTAGAACATGAACACATTCGTTTGAGTCATTGATCAACTGAAATATGAACAACCTCATCGTACAATTACAGGTGCTAGCTCTTAGTCCTCCAGCGGAATTGGCTCGACATAAGCGAAATCATCGTCATTATCCACCATGCTGATGCCACCGTAGCTTTCCTCTTCGCTCTCGTCTTCCTCATCATCCCTTTGATAACTCGCCACTGAGGAACTGTCCGGCGTCGCAACACCAGTAGTCACAGAAGGCGTATAAGGCGGGGGATTCGGCCCAGCTCGAGTCGTCTCGGCCTTGCCCAACGCAAAGTCCCGGACCGTGCCACTGTATTTCGTGTTGGAGTCTTCCATCACAAACTTAGATGTATCCGACGGTTCTCTGCCGAGCTGTGGCCTCGCTGCCCGGCTAGTCGAATCAGACGGTGTTGCCAGGGGGTCAAAGTCTGCCTGTAGAGATTCCGACTGCTTCCTCGTGATGGTGTTCCGCAGTTTTCTTTGCTCAGGGCTCCTTGAGACCGGGGAGTATGTCACCGATCCTTGCTTTGGAGATGTCTTCGCCGGGGAGTCGCCTTTCGTTCGCGGAGGTTTATCCTCCTCAGATATACGCAAGTCGTCCAGCTGTATCAGTGTCCCCATGCGGCCGAGGTCAGCGTCCTGCAGAGAGATTACCTCCTCATCCTTCTTGATAGTCCCGTCTGTGCCCCTGATGTCAGGGAAGCCGCACCGCACGAGTATGTTCCCTATCAGACCAGCGTATCTCAGATGGCCCTGAACCTCTTCGGTCAAGTTCAGGTTCTCCACGCCCTCGATGTCCTGGATCTCTTGCAGACCGGCAATGCCTAGTTGCATGCTCGTCGCGCGGTAGAGGAAGGCCAGGATGTAGTCGTTTTCCGAGTACACGTTGAACATCTTGCCCGACACCACGCTGCGCATCATCTGCCAGTGGTTCCTGTTGGATGGTATCGGCGCGCCTATGAAGACGACGTCCTCAACCAGGCCAAACGCTCGTCGCTCCGCCAGGGTCCGTAAACAAGAATAAATGACCCTCGCTCCGAGGGAATACCCGATCAGCGTCACCGGCCTCTCTCCCTGCACCCTGTTGATGAGCGCATCAGCCAAGATCTTGCCAGCCTTTTCAGACCTATTCTTGGCCAGACTGAACGGGTTATCCAGGCTTGAAGCAACCGAGAGCATATAAGCAGGCCATAGAGCCGACCACAGCGTAGCCAGCACGGTCCTCTTGAGTATCTCACTCCTGACCACAGACCAAGCATAGCTGGACACCATCCCCTGCAGACTCTGCCCCAGCGCCAGCAAGCAATTCATCTCATACCGCAGCGCAAAGACCTCGGACTCCTGCCCCAGGCTCCTCCACGGCTTCGTCACATCCTCCTTGCTCGTCAACCACCCATTAACCCCAATAACAACCTTCAACCGCCTCCCCTCGCTCCCCTCCCCCTCACCCCTACTCAGCTCCCTCCCCCACTCCTCCCTCAACGGTATAAACCTAAAATCCTCCACCTCCCGCGCATACTGATCGACAATCTCCCCCGTCATCCTTCCCCCAAAAGCCCCAAACAGCGTCCCGACAAGCGCCCCATTCATCCAGAATATCCCCAGAAAACTCGCCACCCCGCCCAGCCCAACAGTCCCCATCAACCCGCCAATAGCCCCCGCCACCACCGGCGCCGCCAGCCCCCCCGTGACGCCGATCACCGCCGCGCCCGCCACGCTCGCCAGCCCGACCTTCCAGAACCGACTGCTCTGCCCCTGCTCCTTCCGCCTCAGCGCCTCCGCGTCGGCACTCATGCCAGTAGTCCCGCCCGAGCCCGCCCCCTCCACCAACCCGACCGCGATCTCCGTCTCCTCGCGCACCAGCACCGCCAGCGGCACCTCCAGCGCGGAAGCGAGATACACGACCAGCACCCTCGACTCGGCCGAGTACGTCCCCGTCGACAGCAGCACCAGCAGCACGGCGCTGAGGACCTCCTCCCTGTCCCGGAGCGGCAGCGTGGCTAGCCTGGTCGGGATGGGGTGGTACGCGGCCTGCAGCGCCGCGACGGCGGCTCGGCGCTGCGCTTCCGTGTCGTCGTCGGAGGAGGCTGTGGCTGAGACGCCAAAGTCGATGAGGCTCTCGCCCGGGCTGGGGGTCTGCGCCGCGAGCGAGGCGCGCGCGCGGCGCTGGGAGAGGATGGTCGGGGTGTCGGGGGAGTTGAGGAGGGATTCTAGTTTGGACAGGGTGGTGCGCCGCCAGGAGTTGAAGTGGGAGAGGGCTGCTGCGCGGAGGCGGAGGAGGTCTGGTGATGGCTGGGACGGGGAGAGGGATGGGTCTGGGGTGGTTGGGGTTGATGGGGATGAGGTCTGGCGGGAGGAGGGGTGGAAGAGAGGTGCTTCGCCTGTGCGAGATGAGGATGGGGACGGTGTTGGGTCTGGTAGTTTGAGCTGGGACTGCATGTAGCTTGTTATCTCGGCTGTGAGGGTGTAGAGGGCCTTACGCCGGGCTGGGTTGAGGACCACCAGGAGGAGCTGCGGGTCCGAGGTTAGGGGCGCCATGGTGCCGGTATGGCTTCCGGTCTTGGTGATCTGGATTATGGACGGAGACAGGAGAGTTAAGAGTTTGATGTTCTCGCACTGGGTCTTATGAGCGGATTGAGGTTCACCTCATGGTTGTTACCAGGGTGGAGATCCTCCCAAGGGCCAAGGCGAGGTCTAGGCAGCCGCTTTCGGTTGGCCAGATTGTCGTTTCCTGTTATCAGGCTGGACCAAAAGACATTGACGTCAAGCATCAATAAAAGGAGCTGATATGCTAGAAACGCGTAACTTTAGGTACCTTCGTAGTCGCAAATGCTGGGGGCAGCCCGCTCCTTCCTCCATGGCGTAGCAGGAAGGTGCACACCGGACCTTGTGAGCCTTCCGATGTGGGTTTCCCGGATCAGCTCCACTTTCGTCGGCCATCGGCCCGGGAATGGCGACTTCGGCTTCGGCAAGCCAGCAGCTACCTACAACGCCAAATTTCTCTACGTCATAAACGCCATCACCATAGCCCTTTCTTTTGGTAGTAGATATACCCAAGTTCATATGGCAAGCAATATCACACTGAGAGCGAGCTCAAGGGGACTGGTAATATTAATCCGTATTACGTTGAGAACTGTCGTCTAGTAACGACCTAGAACTACATGTGCGTCCCTGGGTATATGCGTGCCTCATCTATGGTACCTATGTATGTACAATAACTTTTCGACAGTCGATCCAAACACAAGATTGACTCGTCATTCTAACGCCAGTCACTGTGCCCAACCCAGAGCCATACCTCAGTTACGGACCTGAAAAGATCACCAGAACACCTGTAAAAGACGGCGGATGCCACCAACCCTGTATGCATGTATAGCAAGCAAGAAAACCGCACCATGCATGTGCAATGTCCCTTTTAACTGTTCGAATACCAAAGCTTGAACTCCTCCTCCTGCATATGCCTCTCCATATTCGCCTCAGTCAACGCCTCTCCATCTCCAACACTGGGCGAAGGCGAGGGCGAGGGCGCATGTTGAGGCGGCAGCTGCTCCGGTCCCGCACCCGCGGCATCGAAGAACTTGACATCCCTGCTCTGCGCCGCCACGTCGCCGTCCGTCTCATTGCTCGTCTTGCTCGTCGCCCGCTTGGCCGTCTGCGTCGAGTCGTGGCGCGCCGCGGGCTGGCGTACGAGTTGCGTCTCTTCCGTGTCCGACCTGGTCAGCGGCGGTTTGGAAGGGTTGTTGCGGGTAGCTTGTTGCGGTTGCCAGGGCTGCTCGCGGGGCTGCAGGTTGCCGGTGACGCTGCTGGACAGCGGCAGCACGATGTCCATAAAGTGTTGGCGCATATCGTCCATAGGCGTCCTCAGATCTAGAAAGTCGTCGTCGTCGTGCTCGACGCAGGGGATGTCTGAGTTGTCGCAGTGTTCGCCGGCATTGGAACACTCGACGTCTGACATCTCGGACCCGTGCGAGGACCTAGTGGTAAGGTCCGGCCGGGTGCGCGCGGTCCAGCGGACGAGCATCCGCTCTAGAATATTGCCTTTGACCGGCTTGGCGAGGTAGTCGTCCATCCCTGCCTTGCGGCACTTTTCTCTGTCGCCTTGGATGGCAGAGGCTGTCATGGCAACAATGGGTACGTCTTGGACGTAGGTCTTGTGGGGCAGGTGGTACCGTAGCAAGTGTGTGCATTTATATCCATCAATTACCGGCATTTGCACATCCATCAGAATGATGTTGGGCTTCCTCTTCTTGCCCTCCTGGGCCGCCGTGAGGTAATCCAGCGCTTCCTTTCCATTCCAGGCCGCCGAGACGCTGAAGCCAAGCTTCTGAATCGTCTTGGTCGCTATCTGTTGGTTGATTGCATTGTCCTCGACCACGAGGATGTGGATCTTGGACCGTTCCTCGCGATCGAGAGCGTCGGTAGAAGGCGGCGCCGGGGGAGTGACATTGCTGCCAGTCTTTCTATGACCCCGGGGAGGCTTGAAACCATCTAATAACCCGCTGCTGGCCAACTCCGGCGGTATACTGCCGAGCAACCCATCCGGTTCGGAGCTGTTGCCAGAGACAGACAATTCCGCCTGTAGTCGGTCGGACAGAGGGTCGATCCGGACCAGATCCTTGTTGGAGCCGCCCGGCTTTTTGAACGGGATCCAGAACGTCGCAGTCGTGCCGCTGCCGATAGTCGATTCCAAGGTTATCCGTCCATTCATCAGGTCCAAGAGACTCTTGCAAATGGTCAAACCGAGGCCGGTGCCGCCAAATTTCCTCGCCGTCGACGAATCGCCTTGGCTGAATGGCACGAACAGACGCTTCCTCACTTCTTCCTCAATGCCGATTCCCGTATCTTCGATCACGAACTTGATCTCGATCGTGCCTTTCGTCTCTTTCTCTTTCAGCACCGAGAACTTGACATGGCCCTGGTTCGTGAACTTGATACTGTTCGTTAACAGGTTTGTGATGATCTGCCTGACTCGCCCAGGGTCCCCCATGACAACTAGGTCATTCACGACATCATCCGATATATCAGACGAGAAGTCGAGGTTCTTCCGCTGGGCCGCGAAGCTGAGCATCTTGTCGACGTCTCGGACAATAACCGACAACGAAAACTGCACCTCCTCAACATCCAGCCGTCCGGACTCGACCTTGGAGAAATCCAAGATGTCGTTGATGACGGTGAGAAGAGCGTTGGCCGAGCGGTAGATGTTCTCCGTGAACTCGCGCTGTTCTTCGCCAAGATGGAGATCAAGCAGGAGCTCAGCCATGCCGATGACGCCTGTGATCGGCGTCCGGATTTCGTGCGACATGTTAGCGAGGAACTGACTCTTCAGCTTGCTAGCTTCTTTCGCTGCGGCTTCGCTTGCCATGAGCTGTCTCTTCTCCCGCTCCTGAGTCTCGAGATCTGCTTCCTTGGATTTCAGCTCAGTGACATCCCCGATTACGCCAATCACTCCTTGGATATTTGTGCCGCGGATCTGGCCATCTTGGTCCTTTACACCGATAGGGAGGAAGCGTGTCCTATAGAATCGACCCTCTGATGTCATGTCAGTTTCTTCAGTTTGATAGGAAAAATACGGCGCATCCAGGTCATGGAGGCTTACCAATCTCCTCCTCTTGTAGGATTTCAGTAGGATGGCCGGCAAGTATGATCTCAATGGGCCCAAGGAATCTCGCCTGACGTTCGTCTCCTCCTCGTCCTCCTGCTCTTGACAACTCTCCGAATACCGTGTACATGTCTCGCCCAGCGTACCAGCGTGGTCCGAAGTCGTGCCCGCCGATGACTTCTTCCACCATCGCGCCTTCGAGCATTGTAACCCTCCTCTGGGTGTCGACCTGGAAAACGGTCACCTGAGCGTGCGATATCACAGTCAGCAACTGCTGCCACGTCCGCTCAACCTCCCGCCTATTCTCGATGCTCTCGTTCGCATCCGTGCAGGTACCGAGCCACCTCTCAATCTTGCCCGTCTCTTTTGACCTAAAGGGCAGCGCGCGGGTGATGAACCACTTCCACTCGCCTTCCTTGCTCCGGCAGCGGTATTCGGTGACGAAAGGCTCGCCTGTCTTGAGCGAATGCTGGTATAGTCTGTCCGCCTTCGGTGCATCCTCTGGGTGGACCGCTCGCATCCATCCCCGGCCGATCGACGCTTCCTCTGTCAACCCGGTATACTCATACCACCGCCTGTTGAAGAATTCAGTGAGTCCGTCTGGTGCGGTCATCCAGACAAGCCCGGGCATCGCGTCGCACATGGTCTTGAATCGTTCCTCGTCCTCCTCCTTCATGCGACTGATCATTTGCTCTACATTGGGGGCGTTAGGCAGCGTGACGGTGCCCACGGGAGCCTCTTCCGATGTCTGAGCTGTTGACTTGTTCGGTATCGGTTGCAATGTCGGGGACGAGCCAGATCTGATATCCGTGAATGTGAGGGTGAGATATGTTTCGCGGTTGTCAGGGGCTATTGTTGTTATAGTCATTTTCGCCTGTCGGGTAGATGATGCCGATCCGTCCATGTACTCCCCCGAGATAATAACGTCGACGGTGGTAGGTTGGTTCGAATATGGGGTGACCTGCTGAGCAGAGTTTGTGCTGACAAGATCCATGGGTGGACTACCATGATTGTCATCGTGAGGATGCAACCGGTGGACGTCGCTTCTGTCATGTCCGGTATCTTCGGTGTGGTCGACATCCGATATTAGCGAATCCAAGTATTGATCCAGGTCGATAGATGCTGAATGACCACCATCCTGTACTATGTTGACACCAAGCTGTGATAGCGACTGTCCGCGCCATCGATCTAGTATTGGCGCCTTCTCCTCTTCGGCCGTCTTGTGGATCAGGCCCAGTAACCTCCCCATGGCCTCGTTCGCCAGGACAACTGTCTTCAAGCTACTCAGCACCAATAGTGGAACAGGAAGATGCTGCAAGGCGGAGAGCGCAAGTTGGCCCGGTGTTATGCGTGGTGCCGACGTCTGTGTAGAACTGGGCGACACTGGCCCTTCGTGAACCGGCATGTTGGGCTGATTGTCGCACGCTACGGGTTGAGTTGAGGAGCGTGATGCTGAAGTGGACGGTGGTCGGTTTGGACTGAGCCCTGGGAGACCCATAGAGTCGGTTAGGCGCTCAGGGGCCTCTGGAGATGGCCAACCGGAATCACGTCGCGGGTCCTGTTGTTGTTGTCGTTGTTCGGGCGGTTGTTTCGTTGATTTTGGTGGTGTTGTCGATTTGTCCGTACCTGTCTCTGGGGGTACCTCTGGATGCATGGCAACATGGTCGTTATTCGTGGCGGATAACTCATTGGAGAGCATATCGTAGCTCCGACGGCATCGACACCATGGGCGAGGAATATCAGCCGCGGGTTTGAAACACTTGATATTCCAAAAGAGGTGTGTATAGGAGATGCTTAGGGCAACCTTGGTGATTAAGGTAAGGAAGGGGTCTTGACTGGAAGGAGAGTTTCCCGTGTAGTGGCAGAGATGTAGTCGGTTAAGGCAAGGTCAACGCAAGAAACTGTCCTCTCTGTTCCTCGACGGAGTTGCGGAAAACAACCTGACGCAGGAGTCTCTTGTTACGCCAACTCGTCCAATATAGTACAGCTGGACAACTGAAGAGAGCTAAAACTTAAGACAAAATAAACAAAATAACCATAATCAACATAAAGGTTGGGATGCCTGAACGATACTCTGAAGATCTCTGTACTGTGTAAACAAGCGGAGTGTGGCAGGTTCTAGATCGTCCAAGCCCACGGAATGTGCGTGGTGGAATTATAACGGTAAACGGACAGTGACATGGAGACAATGAGGAGAGGTTGGTTGGTGTAACCTAATGGATCGATGCAGCTGAAGTCTCGGCGTACTACTTAGGGCGGGTGGCTAACCAACAGAGGGAGACTTGCTTCAAACCAGCGTGTCAAACAAGCCTGTGTCGTCATAAAAAGATCTTCACAACACAACACTGGAGCAATCATGAACTGGATCCCGAGCAGCTCTTTGAGCCCAGGAGAAAACAGAGGACCAAAAGCTTAAGGTAATTGCCCCCGTGTTCCAGGTTGTGTAAGATGACGAAATGCCCTTGTGTACTTGTGACTCTGTTTGGGAGACGGCGGACCGTCGTCTTGGCTAGACCTTTGCCTGATTCCATCCGAAGGGTTCTGATGGAGCGGCCGAGACCAATTCCGGCAACGATCTGTGTTGTGGAGCCGTGATGCATATTCCTGGGATGGAGACATGGAGAAATGGAGGTCGTCGCCAAATCTCTCGGATGCGGGATTTCAAAATGGGAATCTTTATTCCCGATCCCCAACCAAAACTCGGCACTCAACCACCAAGTGTATCCCATAAGACGCAAAAACAGAAATTGGATCACCATTATACTGGGGACAAAACATTGTAGCATTTGTCCAGGACTGGCTGCTCACGATACCCATCGTCAGCTGCTTTGCGGACGGAGGAAAAGACCGGGCGAAGGTTGGCGCTGCTACTGTCACGCCACCAGCCGCCAGCGCCGTCCGGCAATCGAGAAGTCAAATCCCATGTGCACGGGCCATACTCAAAATCCTTGATGTGCTCATACGTCATATTATTAAGCAAGCCGCCGCCCTCATTGCCGCGTCCTGTGATGTCGTCTTTCGCCTCCGAATGGAGTTGCGCTATCCAAGACGTTACCTCACTTTCACGCATTGGGTAGGGCGCCACGGGATGGTTCCAATCCGTCCAAGGAGGTTTTCAAAGTGTTACGCTCATGACGACGAATTGCAGTAGTGCATCTTAGTGCACCGGAGGATTCAAGGACCCTGCATGAAGCTAGACATAGTACACCCAGGGACGACAGCAACTTGACAGGTCCAGGTTGAGTGGCCGAGGGTATGTGTAGCTTCAGTTGTCCACCAGAGCGCTTTGAAATGTGATTCGGGTATCATAAAGGCATTATCATAACTGCGATCCGCCGTGAGCCCCAAAGCTCACTTCGAATTATCCTTCATCTTGCCGCAAGCCGAGCAAGTCCACCACTGCCTTTCCATGTGGTTTCCACAGAACGAACACTGCCATGTCGCTGGCTTGGGCTTCGTTGGACCCGAGGTACTCTCCGTCGTCCCTCTGCTACCGCCTGTGCCAGTTCGTTTCGCTACTGGACTAGTTGTCAAGTCAACAACAGCTCTCGGCCGCTTGGATGGCTTTTGCATCTGTTTTGTTTGCTCCTCGCTCCTCTGGGTACCACAAGCGTCGCAGCATAAGAACGTGGCCGGATTGCGCAGCGTGCATATGCCGCATTCCCACTCGTCTGCTGGCCGAGGAGACACGGGTGGAACCGCCGGCTTCGTTGACAGAGGAATAGGCGGAGGTGTCTTCGATGGTGACTGGCGAAGACTGTCCGGTGCGTTATCCGGCCCTTGGAGAGGTGGTTTGCCGGTGCTGGCCTGTCCTGCCATCACAGCGCCGCCTCCGTTGCCCTCTGGATGCTGTTGACTGGGTGGGATGTATGAGGTCCCGTACTTGGCCTTTTCATCTTCCTGCACTAACTCCCAGAGCGCCTGTGCAATGGCTGCGTCGTTGGCCGCATCCTCTTCAGCCTTAGTCCTGAAGCCGTTCCTCGACGCTGTATCTGAAATGTCCCGGATCTCCTTCTCGTTATGATTCGTATTCCCGCATCCCTGCAGCGTTCGGTTTCTCCGCTCGATAGCACCGACGATGACTCTCCGTATGTCCTCGCCAGGACGTGGACCCGCACCACCCAGCCTTTGACCCGATCCGGCCGAGAGAACACGCCGTTTCTCCGCAGCTGCACGTGCCAGGCGGCGGGCTTCTTGCATCGGGACTTGCCCTCGCCCGCCGAGACGGTGTCCGTCCGACAGGAAGCCCTCACCGGTGTAGCCTTTGCGGACCAGGCCTTCATGCTCATCTCTCAACTGGTCCCATAGCGCATGAAATTTTGCATCGTGTGGCCCGTGGACAATGTGAGACAACTCATGGAGCATAGTATCTGTGACCTGCTCAATAGGCATAAACTGATTGCGGTCGCCAGGATAGCGAAGCCGCAAGAGAATCTTCTGACCCCTGTTGACATTTAAACCTACATGCTGTTTAGTGCCCGCATCAAAATTGCATCTCAACGGATAGAGACATACCTAACAAGTTGGCCTGGTCTGGATAGAATTCAGCTAGCTCCCTGACAGTCCATCCTCGAGCTCTCATGATAGGCTTCACCAAAGAGGCAATCTTCTTTAGCGTTTGAAAAGCATCCTTCTCACGAGGAAACTCCTTGAGATGGGAGAATGAGAGTACGAGAGGGTCGTGCTCTCCCATGTTGTCAATCGCTGCTCGAGACGCTGCTCGAAATCGTGTATGGCACGTAGCCTTGTCTACCGGATAGTGGAGGTGCTGTTCTCGTTGGTATTGCGTACCGGAAAAGAAACGAACTAGAGGTGAAGTGTTGAATCGAAATGCCCAAGCCCTGCCTGGCCATCAACAAATGGAAAAGTGATCCAACGAAACATCTAGAAGACAAACATCGCTACGCAACGTAAGCAAAGAGCTTAGATGCCGGCGCCTGACGTTGCCTTAGTTGCCTTGAGTTTGAGTTGCTTCAGCTTCGTCAGCGCCACCGCCTCACAGGGCGCTGTGGCTACAGTACCCCGCATGACTCAGCTACCTACCCCAACCCAAACAAGCTGGCAACACCCACCTCAAAATACTGTTGTCTCATCCAAAAAGCATGGGACGAGGACAAACACGAAACCAACGTCGAGGCTTGAGGTGTTTGTTCTCGTTTAGTGGCAGCGGCTGCTAACAGAGGGAAAGCTCGATGGCTTCTGAAGTCTGGGAAGGAGCGACGGACGGCGGCAGAGACAGACCCACAGTACTATATCTGGAGCTCTCGACGCTCAAGCTCTTTGCTCAGGTCAATCCAACATCCCCTTCAGTCGATCCGGAAGACGCTGTTGCGAGTTGCGACGCATGAGGGCGTACACAGCTCAGTCCCCTGATCGACGACAGCGACATCCCGCCTCGCATATCCGTGGCACAGCACGCAGCAGCCGCCCATCGCTCGTGTTTATTTGGAGAGCCTCAAATTCGTCTCTTCCCCAGCTGCGGCTCTTAAACAATTAACGACAATCATGCTGTTCTCAAATGCAGCTGATTTTATTTGCGTCATATGCAAGCTCGTCATAGGGCACCATAGGCCGGACACTCCCACTCTACCAAATTGTTAGGGCCGGTTTCAAGTGAGCAAGCTCCTCTGACAAGCGCCGAAATGATTGGTGATGCGCTGGCCGTTTTAACCCCCGCAATCTGTATCAACCACATGGCTGACCAGAGGGTTGACAACAACGAATTGTTACCGCCGGTTTGTCGGCCCCGGGAGGGTTATTTCCTCGTTGTCGTCCAACGGCTCGGGTTTCGAGATCTGCTACTTGTTACCATACACAACAGCGGATCCGCCCATTAATGATCGACCGGCCGCATGTCTCGACTCCCTGCCAGAGAGGCTCAGATAAACTGCGACCCAAGCACGACAAGCTTCGTCCAATCCCTTGGCTCTCCATGCTTGACCTTGCAAGTGCCGGCTTGGTGCTGCCTCTCGCTTCCTCTTCGAGCCTCAATGCCCCATCAGTGCCGTCTATCCTCATCAACAGACACAAAACACAACGCTTGGCTGTGTCTCCTATATACCCTTGCCTGGTCATGATAGGCTCTTCTCCTACGACTGCGGATCTGTCACTGTGAAACAATCTACTCTAATGGTCATAATGCATAAGATGGACCATCAGTTGACCAGCCCTCGTCCAACTGTGGTCCAACCTCCATCTCTTGGCTCTTTATTCTCCTCTTCCTCTCCTTCAGTCTTCATGTTTGGTTTTCGTTCATATACTACTTCGATCGTTCCTTTTCGTATCGCTCATTCCTTACTCTTCGTGCTACTGGCTTTTCCACCAGAAGCCTCCGTCCTTCTCTCTTAATCCGCCATGAGGCTCTCATTGACGACCGCCGCTGTTGCGGCTTCCATTCTTTCATCAGCCGGCCTGGTGGCTGCGGCTCCAAGGGTGAAGGCGAACTCCTTGGCTGCGTTAGAGATATCCGTGCTTGGCGGTTCAACGTTCAAAATCCACCAAGCGCCGAATGTCAACTTCCGCTCTCGCGGACAGGGACCCAGGGCACTTGCCAAGGCATACCAGAAGTATGGTGTAGAATTCCCCGACGGTCTGCTCGAGATCGTCTATGAAATCCTCAAAGAGCTTGGCATCCCTGTGCCCGACCGTAATGGCGGAGCATCGGATGGCAACGGCACTACCAATGCTGGACAAGGTTGGTCAAGCTCCTAGCCAGGGCCCTGCAGATGAGGCATTCTAACCCCGGACAGGAGAGGCTGCGGCGCTTCCCGAGATGTTTGACACGGAGTACCTCACCCCCGTACAAATAGGCACGCCGCCGCAAACGCTCAACCTCGACTTTGACACCGGCTCCTCCGACTTGTGGGTGTTCAGCAGTCAAACGCCCAAAACACAGGTCACGAACCAGACGATCTACAACATCGAGGCCAGTTCAACTGCGAAGCTGCTGCAGGGGGCCAAGTGGAGTATCCGCTACGGCGATGGAAGCGGATCTTCAGGCGTCGTGTACACGGACGTGGTCGAGGTCGGAGGAGTCACCGTCCCAAGCCAGGCGGTCGAGGTCGCGACGCAGGTATCTGCCTCCTTTACGGGCGACGGGAACTCGGACGGTCTCCTAGGCCTCGGGTTCAGCACCATCAACCAGGTCACGCCCACCAAGCAGAAGACCTTCTTCGACAACGCCATGGCGGAGCTGGCCATGCCGCTCTTCTCCGCCAACCTGAAGGCGGGCAAAGGTACCATCCCCCTCCTCCTTCCCCCAGAGCGTCACCTCTTTGCTAACCAGCTTACAGCCGGCAACTACAACTTCGGCTTCATCGACCCGACCGAGTTCTCGGGCCAACTAACCTTCATCGACGTCAACGCGACCGCGGGCTTCTGGCAATTCACCGCCTCCAGCTTCGCCGTCGGCTCCGGCGCCGCCGTCGCCACCCCGCACCAGGCCATCGCCGACACGGGCACCACCCTCCTGCTCCTGCCCGCGGCCATCGCGCAGGCCTACTACGCCCAGGTCCCGGGGGCCGTCAACAACGCCACCGTCGGCGGCTACGTGTTCTCGTGCCAGGCCAAGCTCCCGGACTTCACGGTGCAGATCGGGGCCTACTCGGCCGTCGTGCCGGGGAGCCTGATCAACTTTGCGCCCGTGGACACGGACGACTTTGCCACTGCTAGCCAGTGCTTTGGCGGCATCCAGGCTGCGGCTGGGCTGCCGTTTGCGATTTATGGGGATATCTTTTTGAAGAGCCAGTTTGTTGTCTTTCATGGGGGGAATGAGCAGCTTGGTTTTGCGCCGAAGCCGGTGTAGAGTGTGAGCTTTTCGGTAGATGGTAGGCGGACGGTAGGGTGTTTAGGTAGGGGTAATGATTTTTACAGGTTCCGGGTATATAGTGATGCATCTTTTTGAGCATCCAGGGGTAGACTTTCAGAAGTTTGTCGTGAAGCTATCGCCATTGCTACTGCATGTCGTGTATGCCTGCAGTTGCCAGAGATGAGATGAGGTGGATATGCAGCCGTTCGGATGACAGGCGAATCTGACACTGATATTGACATATCGGGACTTGAAACGCCCTCATCGGTAACCTTTGTCTCAGTCTAAATTTGGGTTTGATGCGAATCTTTCCCCGTCGGTTTGAAAAGACCCTTTCTAAAACCCGCGATGGGAGGCATGTTCGGGGATTGCTTGGGATCGTCGTCGTCGTCATCTGCCGATTACTGGCTGTTGGACCTCGCTGCATCTGTGTTTTCTGAGCGCTCGCTTACATGGCAGCAAAGAACTCTCAGCTTCTCTAGCATGTTGCTCAATGACGTGAATCGTAGGAACGTCACCTAAATAGGGCACGTAGTATGGCGTAACACGTTAGGATGGGCATTCACCTCAACAGTCTTGCGCACCGCTTGAAATCGCTTATGAACTTGTCGTAGCTGTCTGCTTGACCTTAGTGGTCGATGATGGTGTCATCGTTCAACTCTCCTCTCTCTACGCCCGGGTCTGAATCCTAGACTTGCTCTACTATCCAAGTGCTGTCAAGCAGAGCCCCAAATCCTATCAATAGCAAACACGGCTCGGGTCAACTTCGCAAGTCCAGACCAAACACACCGCTAGTACTCAGCTCAGGAGCAGCAGTCATATCGGAGCCCTTGTTGAAGCAGCACCGTAGGATTGGATGTCCCGCGTTGGATATGTACCACAAACAGCAACAACAAGAATGTGACGATGAAAGGGGCAATGGATGCACCGCGGTGACTGCCGGCTACTTGAGAACAGACACTATGCCGATGGAAGATGGAGAATTCGGCAACAGCAGGATGTAGACACGACTAGAACCCCTGGGATTGAGCGTTGGGCAAGCGGCGAATCAAGACACCGTGTAGAACACACCGCTCGGGAAGTCGTGATGTGGGAAGGGCGCAACGATCACTACCTAGCCCCAAAGAGCTGCTCGGGTGCCTGCTAAGCATTGCCTGTCTCGTCGGCGTCGTGGCTGCAGGTTGGTCGTGATCAAGGCATGCCGTGCCGCTTTCCTCGCCCCGGTAGTGGAAGGAGTGGAATCGGTTTGCAAGGGGGACAGGCCATTTGACAGACTTGCGGGAGGATGGGGTCCCTTCGAGTTCTGTAAGGTTACTCGCTATAGGGAGGGGAAAGTATACCGTTCCCTTTTCTTGTTCGTGCTCCGTTCGTTGTGATAGGGGCTGATTCCTCGGACTGTTGGGCATGCTTGCAGCTTGGCCCCTTTAAGCAGGCATTGCGACCTCACCATTCGCCAAGTCAGCCATGGGGGTCCCGTCTCGACTGACTCCAGAAGATACATACAGGGAAGTATCAGCGATGATTCCTCCTCGGACATTGTCCTAGCACCCAATGGTAGATCCAACCTCTACTACAAACCGACAGGCCACGACGTAGATGACAAGCCCATTTAGGGCAGCTCGAGGTCTGGCAAGCAGGTATTACAGCAAGTGATCTTCAACCAGCCAGTAAAGATGTCATCCCGTCGAGCCGATGTGTACCTTCGGTGCTTATTATTGGGCAGCCTTTGACTCCCTTAGCAGTATGCATCGCGGCAAACGACGTGTCAAGTAGCTGACAGTCTGTCCACCTCGCAGCCCTGCCGAACGGACTCTCCTATCAGGTAACATGAGAACTGCCAGCCTGAACATTCTCTCGCCGGGAATGTCCATCGATAGGGGACATGGACCACAACCTGCAAACCCAGCCTCCTGGTATACGAATGACCCAGCCAGATCTCGTCTGAGTGCGATATCAGACATATTCGTCCAGAATCCCAGCCATCATCTTCATCACCAGGTGTTAGTTGGCAGCTCGTCCTACCTTGGCGGTTGAAGTATTTTTCCGTTTCCATGGGAACAACCTCACTATGATACATCATAACCACGACCTGACTGATGCCAAGCACGACATGGTCGTTTGAAGAACGGCTGGATGCCAGGGAACTGGAAGCCATTGGAGTTTCATGAGATGATGTTGCCGTTGAATGACGAACAGGTAGACTGCTTTCTTCGCAGGCTTTAAAGCCTAGTACGAGGTCCATGGGGTTTCTGCGAAGCCGCCGGATGTGTGTGCTTCGACTCCTCCAACTCGATCAGCCCTAAACAAGACATCAGACGATATCTGAAGAAAGCGACATTCTATCAGCAAAGAGATGGTATGCGCGCAACGGCTAGAAATAACAAAAAAAAGAATGTGTTGCCGTCTAGGCCCGCCACCAGCCCGGTTTCTTATGTTCACCGCCCTAGACTATCCCCCAGATGCCTCAAGTGGTATCCCCCAAATGTCCTTAGGTTGTCGGTAGTCGTATCAGGTGACCGCTCGAAATGGATTGGTGAAAGTGCCGAATTATCGATATTCGATTTCCGTCGCCTTCTACCAGTCGACCAAGTAGGGTGTCGTGGAGTGCCGTGTGCCCGAAGGCGAAAGTCTGATCCGGTATTCGACCTCAAATACCGAGGTGGGAGCTGTCACCAGCGTATCACCAGATAGTGCCTCAGCGCGCGTACGGAGCTAATTCACTTACCCCGTACCTTCCCAATGACAGGATTCGATGTTATCAGCCAAGATAAACTTGTCGAGGAAGAGACCCTGCTACGAGGAAGACCTGTCTGTCAGCCTTACGTCCACCATGGAACCCCTATATATCCAGGTTCTCGGGCTGGACTGACATCCTACCGGCTTCCGCGGCCAATGGACGACACAATCCTGCGCTGTCCTCGTGACAGAAACCTTCGTGCTGTCTGGAAAGCCCTGGCTAGCTAGCTGGCTGTGGCCGGAGGCAGGAGTTGAGATTAGACGCTGTCACGTAGATAGGACGAGCTGAGGCGGCTCTTGGTAGCACCCGTAATGGTGTGCCATAAGCGGCTGAAGCATCGAGCATGGGCAGTCCTTGATTGCTCCGGTGGCCACTGAACTTCCGTCGTGAAACCTCGAGACAAGAGTGTAACTCTGAGCACCAAGGTGTAACACGGTTTGTTTGACAGGCAGCCACAGCGGGACACTTGGCACTAAAGTTACTGTTTGCGAAAGCCACAGTTCGGTAATTGCAGCAGACAAGCCACCTCCTGGTCAGAATCCAGCTGGAGATTCTACCAATATTCTAGACATTTCTGATGTCATCGCTAGGGCAAGATGTGGCTGGATGGACTCGGCCAGAAGATCGTAGACTGCATAGAGCCGGAGTTTAAAAATGTCCCTTCTGTGACCTGAGCGGGACAGGCTGCTCGAGAGCTGAGGACTATCCAGGGCACTCCTCGGGACCGGCGACATCAACATCAGATCGTGTACAGATGTCGTGGCACCGGTTCTCGAAGCGACAGATGCGTGACGTATGTCCTGTCCTCGGGCCTTTCCAACAATATAGGACAGAACATAGCTGTCATTCATGTCAGTTGGGCCTCATCGAGGCCCTTCAAGTCTGGGAGTTCATAAATGCATGTTCTCATCCGCCGTCTACAGCTTTGAGCCCGAGGTCAGGCAGAAGATGCGGACGAGAAATGCCTCAGCAGACCCACCAAGCGTGCAGTTCTTCGTGATATCAAAACACGTGTTGCAGGATGGCGAGAGACGCCTGGAGGGCCAAGGCAAGGAATAGGGGGCCAAAAGGACAACTCAGAGCACGACACTACCGTTCACTGAGCCCTACCAGCCGTGCGATGGGCAGAAATGGTAAGCCAATGTGCAAATTCGGCGCATTCTCGCTTTATCCCAGCTGCATGGACGGCAGGGCGGCAGGTCGGGTAGGGCGCGAATAATTGCAGGAACTGACATGCAGGCATAGCCGAGTCTATGCGGCAGATTCAGCAGCCACTTGCAGACTCTGAGACCTTCTACAAGCGGCTTGCGGCCAGCTCGCCCAGATGTTAGCAAAAGCAAGGGAATCTTGCTCGTGAGATGCTCGCAGCGAGCGGCGATTCAATGTAGCTTGGGTTGGTTCCATCTGCCAAGAGCCAATGCGGAAAATGCGGCGCTGCGGGAGCACAGCAGGACTGGTGATAGGACGGGAAAAGTGCGATAATTGTCCTTCAGCGGAATAGAGGGCTGACAAGTGGACGTGCATGTTGCAGCCACTAGGCTCGGTGAAAAGCGTCTTTACCGATTGTAGCGAGCAGTACCGCCAAACCGGACTCTCACCATCAGATTTCGAGGATTGTGTCTAGTTACTCCGGACAACTCATCGAGAGTCATGCCATTGACCTGATCCCGGTGGGCTAGACTTCTCGGACTGAGACGCGTGGCGTGATGGCAAGACAAAATGGCCGGCGCAAAGCAACTCCGGACACACCTCGCCGGCCGAAGGAGACATGGAACCGGCGTGGTACTGAAAGAGGCCGAAGCAAAGCGGGCCTGTAAGGTGCGGAACTCGAGAGGAAGCCATCGACTAGACAACCGGTGTGTGCCTTGTGGCGAGGCTGATCTTGACAGTTGTGGATAGTTACAAGTAGAAGTGATCTGAGCCGGTGAAGGTCACGGTGTGGCTGCAACCACTGTTGGAGGTGTAGCGATCTTTTGAAGCGTGGCGATAGTAGCATTGGTCTCCAAGGGGATCATGTTATCAAGCTTCTGGACGTGATTGAGCAAGCGAACTCCAGGAGAGTACTGTTCATCATGGCGTGTGCCCCAATAAAGATTGACGGCGACGGTCATGACAATCCCATCCTTCATTTAGCCCTCGGGACCACCAGCATGATCCCGTTTCAGGCTTGTGATGATAAGGTGAGGGAGGTCTGCAGGTCTGGGAAGTGTGGTGAGCCCCCCTTATTCCTGCCGTCATTTATGCAAATGACCATATGCAGAGCACACTTTTGACGATCTCGGATCATGAATGAGGCTCCAGGAATTGTGACACTTCGCCGGGTGCACGCCAGGGGAGTCGGAACCCCGGTTGCAGAGCGAGGTGGCTGGTGTGAAGTGCAACATAGCACACTGTGAGAAGTGCAGGGCATTGAGGGCAACTTGCTTCGCAATATTACCCCACGACGCTTCGCCAGAGCGAGTGGCGGACGCGACGCTAACCAAGGGAGAAGCCCAGTGAAGTTCACGCGGAATACCCTCACGACCAGCGAGGTCGATCTCCGGACTCCCCCAGAATGACCTATCGGATGGACAGTCTACGGTGAGGCTGGCGGCATGAGCCGGTGAACCGCACCATTGGCTCATCTCGGTGTCGTTGGGGAGGTGGTTTAGGAACGAAAGGTAAGAAATGCTGTGAAGTGCGGCAGAAGGGCAAAGAAGGGGTGGTGATGGAGAGCGTCGGCTTGGGCCCGGATTGGACCGAGCACAGGCATTGCGGAGCGGGCAGTGGACATTTGCTGGCATCGCGTCGACTTTGCAGCATGGGGGACATGGTGGAGGACATGAAGGAGTTGGGGGGTGAAGCTGCTGTCAGAGGTGCATCGACGCGGGGAGACGTCAAGCGCGAACTTTCAGGCTGGGGGATCCGCGCGGAGAAGTCCCGTCGTTTCTTCAGCTGTCGTCAAAACGTACCTTCCTCGCCGTCTTCCTCGCCTACATGGAGGTGCGACTTCCTTGTTGATGCTGTAGCGAGCAGATTGTGAACCGGGAAGGAGCGGTGCCTCATTGGGACGGATGGCAAAGAGGTAGCATGACAGCTGGAGAAGGCGGGATCAGTTCTAATTTCCTAGCATTCATTGGACGACAGCAAGCCTCGATGCCACGATGCCACGATGGCAGTAAACTGTGATGGAGGCAGGAGCACGATACCACAATGCATCAATTTTCATCATTGATCGAATTGATCTATCTATCGTCTTGATTGCTTCACATCCATCTTGGCTAGACCTAGGTCAATCAAATACCCCATACAGATATCCAACGTCACCCCCGTGCTCGAATCATTATCGAGCCTATCGCGCACTCCCGAGTCCCAGCATCTACATACACTGGCCGTTTTATTAAGGCCACCTGTGACAGCTTTAACCAAACCATGCCGCAATGAGGTGTTCAAACCCACAAACCGTACCTTGCTAGCCGCACCTTCCTTATTAACCGTCTCCCCCCAACCGTTAGCCAAGGATTAAGTTCTTGTCTTCTCTTCGTTCTTTTCGGTTGTTAGCTTCTCGAACAGTGGCGGCTCTCGCCAGTCGCTTGGTCACTGCACCCAATCACCTACCCCATATCCACCCCTATATTCCATGATATTATATAGTCTGTGCCATGATCCATCGGCTTTTTTGACTTGCAACTGTCGACAATCGACGGCATCTGAGCGATCGATCTCTCGGTCCAGTGCTCCGCAATAAGGCAACGGCCTTTCCCGCAGTTGCAAGGGTGGAACGAGCCCACTTCCGGTGGCTGCACCTGCCCAGTGCCCACAACCTGCAAGTCCCTTGAATCCCCTTGTACGACGCTAGTGAATCTTTTTCTGCTTCATCCTCGCCAGCCGCCGAGGTTGAATGCAGGGAGAGGCTTCCGGTCCGGCGTTGCGATTCAAAAAAAAAGTCTGGGTCCAGCCCGAACGCTACCCTTGGACTAGCGACACTCGCACACCTCGAATCCTCGATCGCATTCACAACCACACCCCAATTCTCTCACTGCGCGGGACACCAGACCGTTTCGCGCCCACATCTCGTCTCCGTCCTCGGCATTCGTTGTGGTGCGGGTCGTCGTGCGCGGAAGGCCAGATTTTCCCTTGTGCAACATCGCGCAGCTATTTCCTCGAGTGCAATTGACTTTGTCTCCTCCGAGGTCCCTGGCCCGACACACGCTATCTCAATTCGCCCCCCTCACTCTTGACCTCTTCACCTTCCTCACCGACCAAAAAGTCTCGACGCCTTGACCCCATTCTTTGGGTGGTTCCTTGACCTTTGTCGCTTTCCTGTTGATGTGTTTCTCCTCGTTCGCATCACTACTTGATTGACTGCGGGCTGCACGATAAATTCTTGAGTGGTTTCTGTGTCGAGACTTGAAGAGGGCTGTATACCTGTCGTCCGTCTCAAAACTCGAACATGGGATTGTGGCATAACTAGGTAGAGGTCACCGAGTCAAAGGATGCATCCAGCTCCCAGTCTGGCCGAGGCTCCGCCTAATAACGAGGATTCTCGTAATGGTTCCAACCTACCTGCAAGTCCCGAGTCCCAGTCTTCTCCTGGCGAGGAAGATCGCCACAATGGAGCCGCCTCACCGCCGGTGAGGAAGGACACCATATCGTCCACATCGACCACTGCCACCGCCGCTACGGTTGCAACCATTGCTTCAAACGACACTGCCGCTACTGCCCTCAGTATCGAGTCGCCAACCAACAACTACAATGGACACGCTGTGTTCTCTGTGGCAGACGCTGACACCGCGTCTCACCGAAGGCCTAGCCGGCGCCGTACTGGACCGCTATCGGCTGAACAGCGAGAGAGAGCGGCACTTATAAGGAAATTGAGAGCGTGCCAAGACTGTCGGCGGCGGCGAGTTGCTGTGAGCATGGTGTATCTCAACCATTGGTGTGTCTGGCCTACTAACATTCTTTAGTGCGATCCACGGCATCATGGCATAACTTGGGATGAGGCCATTGCGAAGTTTAGACCTCACAGCCCGACCATGCCGCACCTTGCCCCTGTCTCTCCTTCCGGGCGCAGGGCTAGTCCCTCTACGTCCTTAATCGGTTCTGCTCCGTCTGTCTACCATGATCCCCAAGACATGGACATAGACACGACACCGACTCATCAGCCAGGCCGCGCAACATTCAGTGAGTCGCGGATTCGCACCCCACTACCGTCAGGGCCTCGTCCCGACAAGGTGACGCCCTACACGCCGTTCCCTGGTCTGGACAGTCCGAAAGGTGACATTCAAGGCCTTGCATCCAGGATTCTAGCCGACCCTTACCGAGGCCGGTATAGGACTGTCCAAGTGCTGATGCTCAGCTGGGAGGATGACGAAGATAAAGCTGGCGTCAAAGAGGCTGTTGACCAGCTGTCTACGATTCTGAGCGGCCACTACAACTATACGTTAGAGATCAAGTCGATCCCATCGCCGTCCGAGAACTGCAAAAGCTCCTGGAAGTGGCTGTCCTCGACGATTACGGCCTTTGTCGAGCACCACGACCAGCGTGACGAGCTGAAGATAGTCTACTACAATGGCCACAGCTACCTCGATGCCGACCGGGAGATGCTACTTGCAAGGTAATTTAACTCGGACTCTCCGTGATCGTTGCTGCCCAACTAACCTTGTCGATAGCTCCAAAAGCCCAGACGCTGCATGCGCCAGGTGGAGCGGCCTCCAGCAAATTCTCGAAGAAGCTAGTTCGGATGTCCTCCTCCTCATGGACGCCGCATACTACCCGTCCTCGACGCTCCAGCGCAAGCAAGGCGTCTTTGAGCTCCTTGCCGCCTCTAACGGAGAGGACGTCAGCAAAAACATCGGTCGGAACAAGTTCACACGAGCAATCTCGGAACTGTTAAGCAGGACCAGCCAAAAGAGCTTCGAGCATGTCTCCGCTGCCGAGATACATGCCAAGCTCCTGTCGTCCTACTATCCTAAGATGATCCAGGATCGGCATCCAGAGCAAGAGGTCATAACGAGCTTCCCCTCGCCACTGCATCTGCAGATCAGTGGCGATGCGCGGTTGCCATCCATCTCTCTGGCTCCGATACCTAAAAACCTTTCGTACGCTTTCGATAGCATACAAAACGGTACCGGCAACGGCTCCCAGCTGAGCCTCACTTTCCGGCTGGCGGACGATGATGTCAACATGGAAAAGTGGTCGGAATGGCTTCGAATGATGCCAGACGGTATCAAGGACGTGAAGGTGGAGGGTCCTTACCGCAATACGTTTCGATGACAAGTCTGACTTGCCATCACCTCATCCTTTCGGATATACGTTTTTCAACCTCGGAGAGAGGTCACAACAGCCGTTTCCAGACGGAGTGTCGGATAGACGCATCAATGGACAAATTGTCACCACGGTTCGAAGCGAAGTTTTCACATGTTATCTCTCACCAACGAGGTCGATACCAACACTGATGATTCCACGAAACGAGTTTCATTTTCTCGCCACGTTCTAGTCGCAAAAACAAAGTCGACGATGCATATCGGTGGAGATGTATGATACCAGCTCTGTGATAGGGGTAATCCGACAGCCTCCGAGGAGCTTTCACATTCAAAGGAGTATGGGCATGGAGCGGCAATGCCACCTACATAGCGCCGACTTATGACAATAGAACGTTCCTATTTTGTCTTGCGTTTCTAAAAAGCCAGGAGGATGACGTCCTGAGCTTCTCTTTCGCTCCGTTTCTCTCATAATCATCATGTCCTTCCGTGTGGATGATACCTGAGGATACCCCTTAACGATGCACCTTGACTGATACCACCCCCTTTGTTAATCGTGTCATCTAACCGTTTCCCAGATCCAAACGCCTGTGCTTGCCAGCCGGCACATCGCATGCATAAGTCGCAACAAATTCATCATCAACCAAGCCAACAGCTGGAAATCAAACCACGGCTGCCTCCACACCCAGCACCCCGCGATCTCCTAAACCGCCGACAGATACACCCCGAGCACAACCGTCGCGACCGCCGTGCCCACCATCCCCCAGCGTCCCGGCTTCACCGCCACCGCCGCGCTCTTGGCCCCCACAGTGCCATTCCCAATCTTCAAGTCCGGGAAATAAGGCCCGTTGTCGGTTGAATTGAGACTACCGTCCCAGCAGTACCGAGTGAAACAGTCCTGACAGACCTGCGGCACGGTGGTGTTCGTCCTCCACAGACTCCTGCTCAGCACCGCGCACCCGACGCACGTGGGCCACTGCGCGTCCAGACTCCCGTTCCCCTGCGTGGCGCCGTTGTACGCATTCTCGATGATCTGGTCGCGCTGCTCGAGCGAGTAACTCGGGTCAAACGTCGACACGTTGCTGAAGGCCGTGTACGGCGCGTTGGGGACGTACACCACCAGCGGCGGGACGGCGACCCCGGCACTAAAATTCCCGGCGTCGCAGCCGAAGAAGGCCGGGCGCGAGTTGAGCCCCTTGTTGATGAAGGTGGCCGCGTCGGGCACGGCGGGGAAGGCGGTGCCGTTGGCGATGGAGACGAACTGCCGGTCGTAGGTGGCGCGGAGGGCGGTGCCGTTGGGCCAGAAGACGGTCGTGTCGGCGCTGCTGTCGACGGCGAAGATGACGTCGACGGCGCGGGCGGGCTGCAGGAGGGGGTTGAGCGGGATGTTCTGCAGGTCCTCGCCGCCGTCGACCAGGGAGAGCTCGATGCTGGAGGCGCCCGGGTTGGTGGCGTTGGACCAGCCCAGGAAGGGGTTCGGCATGTATTGCGCGATGTCGTTATTGTTGTTGCCCAGGGCCTCGAGGACGTCCGTGATGGCCTTGATGACGAGGGAGGGGACGTTGAGTTCCGTGAGGTTGGTGAGGAGGAACTGGTTGAAGAGCGAGGACGAGGTGCCCATCACGTAGCCGATCTGGTCGAAGCCCTCTACGCAGCTGCCGGTCGAGGGCACCACGCCGCCGGAGAAGTTGGAGGCGAGGTACTTTGTCGGCGCGAAGCCGTACACGGTCGGGTCCCAGCTGCCCATCTCGAAGGGGTTGAACTCGAAGTTGGTGGCGTTGAGCGAGATGATGGTCTCGTCAGGCGCGCGGCCGTCGGCCACGAGGATGGGGAAGGGCGTGCCGGCCTGCTGGAAGTTTGAGGTGTCCGCGATGCTCGAGAAGGTGTAGGCCGGCCCGCCGTCGGTGGCGTTGACGAGCTGGTAGCTGAGGGCGCGGCCCCAGTAGTCGGTGATGCTTGTGTCAAAGCCGGCGTTGGCCTTGGAGGCGACCTGGTCCGCCACGTCGACCCAGTACTCGGCCGTGTTCACGATGCTAATACCGCTGTCCTTTGGCCCCGCGAAGATGGAGCTGTCGAACTTCCACACGCTGCTGCCGTCGCTGCCGCGCTGGAGGTTCTCGACCGTGGAGAAGTTGTTTGCGAACAGACTCCCCACCAGCCAGCCGCCGCCCGAGAGACCGGCTAGATATGTCGTTGCTTGTAGCAGACCACCGATCCCGCCTGCTGCCGTGGTCCCATCTACCCTGTTATCTGCCGCCTTCAGAAAGCCGGCGCCGTTCATCAGCGCGCGGTACCCGCCGCCCGACACGGCGATGGCAATGTTGGGCAGGGCGGAGAGGTTGTTGGCGGCCGCGTTGCGGATGTAGGTGGCGGCGTCGAAGTCGGTGATGTTGGCCCGCGTGAGTAGCTCGACCATGGGGTCGACGGTGAGCGGGCGGCGGTCGGCGAGCCATGAGGTCTCGTTCTGCGACAGGCTGCCGGCGCGGCGCAGCGTGGGCCGGGCGGCGGGGCAGGGTATTATCGCTGGTGCGTAGCCGCCGCTTGGGTTGTTGGGGAGGGCGCGGTGGGCTAGGGCGGTGAGGTCGGAGAGGAGCTGGGCGCCTGGGTTGTGTGGGAGGTCGCCGGTGGGAGAGGCGAGGGCTGTGGCCAGGTGGAGGAGGGTTATTGGGAGGGACATATGGGGATGCATGATGGCGTTGTTGTAGCAGCTCGTGCTAAAGATGTCGACTTAAACTTTGACCAGAAAGCTGGGTATCAAGTACGATCGCAAGAATCGCGATGTCTGGCGCAGTCGCGTCGCAAGACGGTGATTTAAGCGCTACGAAGAAGAATACGCCGTCGACAAGAATGAAGAGTGAGTAAGAGATCGAACGCCGTCCGAGAAGTGGCCGCACGCAGTCAATTAAGAAGTCGTTGTACTCTGTACGACCCAGATAAAAGTGTCTGATCCTTTGGGCAATGCGGATCCGCGGATCTGCACAGTAAGTGTAAGACGGGCCTGGGTGGCATGGGTGGACAGCCTCGATCCGTGACGCAATCACATGAATCGACAAATCGATTCGTCGATTCCCGCGCTGCCCTCGGCACTCCGGCGCCGTTCAGTGGGGTCTTTAGAGACGCGGGAACTTTGTTGTGTCCGTGTCCGGGTTGCTGGGCCGAGACGTTTCGGGCGATAGCAGCTGCTGCGTGTGTTCGCTCTGCACAGCCTGTTCCTGGAGGGTTCGGTGATGCTGTACGATGGCGAAGTCTCACGGCCGTCAATGGCATTTTTGGCAGTTTTAAGTGGTGGCCGCATGCTGCAACAGCGCAGCCACAGCCGCGATGCACCTGTGCCCGCCCTGTCGTCCCTGCATTGAAGCCGCCGCTTGGCTTGCATTAGGCTTAGTGATGTTCATGTCAATCATGGCTTGGCACGCCGTTCTTCCTTTTTGAGCGACAACACTCGGATGGCTCGGAAACGAACAAGAGCGAGGATGAGTTTGGGATTCCGAGTTTGTGTTTGGCAGATCAGCAATGTCGTTGGAATACGCGTATGCCTCAGTAATGAGTAAAAGGACTTGAGAGACGTATTAGAAAATCCAGGTGATGTCCGCTCGTGGACGACGTCATAGCACGTTATCACCGTTCTAAATATATCTCCATCTTATTTAAGAAGGGGTACCTTATTCATTCTTCAACATCTCGACGACTTTTGCCATTTCACCAATTGCCATTTTTTAACTGCAACTTTGTCCAATATGTTAAACTATGCTAAACCTAAGACCCTGCACTCGAAACCTATCAAACATCGCTTGTTAAGGTAGAGTATCCATTCGCCGGCCGGCCATCCTCAAGACAGTAAATGCCAGGCAATTGCTCTTTCTGTCCGGTTGTTCGACACTAGACGTCATGCAGTGCTTTGAGATCGTCTCAAGAACCGAAGATATGGCGAGACACTTCTAGTTTACAGCTCCATAACAATCAGGTAAACAACCTGCAGCGTTTGGAGTTGCATACTATGTAGACGCGCTTGCAAGGTATCTCCAGTCAGCCTACAACAGTCTCATCTCCAAGTTTACTGTGGTAAGCAGACAATAGTCTAGTACATGTCTCTCCGATGCTTCCCGGCTCTCTCAGCACCATACGGTCGTGAGAACGAGCACGAACAGAAAATTGCCAAGTACTTTATCAACATCCAAGTGGATGTTATCAAAAATCCAAAACGTACAGCACCAGGGATTCCCCGGTGGTCACCCACCCGAGTACTAGTCTGGCGATTGTCTGCTTATCTATGGGAGAGCGGACGGGATCCCGAGTTCTCAGACATCTATGGCCGTACGTGGAAGAAGGGAGTTCGCAAAACATTTGATAAGACTAGAATGGAAAGACTGGAGAAAATCGAAGCATCAGACGTGCAGTCAAAAGGCTGAACTCGAGTCCGCGCTGTAAGGCTTCACAGATAAAAAAACTCGACAATTTGCTATGGGCAACAAGTGTTGCGAGATCTCATTGGAACATGATGATCAAGTTCCAATCTTTCGTCCATGCTTGGGCAAGGAAATGGCAGGGCTGCAAGAGTCTCCCAAGCTGATCTATTTAGAGCATGTTCTCGTGGTATCATGAGCCGGGTACAGTCCCCGTGTGGTAAATACAGCGCCAAGAATCCTCGACCACCCCTTTCATTAACGTCTATGCGTGAAGCGTTACGGATGTTTCGATGGCGTCCAACCACGATGCCCCAAATCATGTGCCAAGAGCTCAGCTGGACTGAAGCTTGGGGCTGGATGTTGCCGTATCCCATGTCCTGTCCATACGAACAACAGTTGAAGTGCTAATCGTGAACAGCAGATATATTCCCCGATGCCAGCTTGGCATATATTGGCGGGTTGTGCTGCGTCCATCTGATCACATACACAAGTTGACGCGCCATGGACAGACAGCACCAAAGAAGCGCGAGGCTGGTGATGTCTAAACAATTCACTGGAGGAATATTCCCCCGTCTTACAGGCAACTCGACATCGATCCGAGCTTGCAACTACACAACGGAGAGCTTCTTTACCGTGGGTGTTGAACATTCGCAAGCAACGAAGTTGGATTAGACCAGACTACTAACAGCTCCAGGTAGAATGTCACGACTGAGTGCAAACCATACATTGAGGCATTACAGACGTGTCCAACGAGCTCAGTTCCCATCAAGCTTCGACTTGAGGCGGCCAGCAATGCAGCGAGATGTCTAGATATCTAGTATGCCCCTAGGTGCTTATGGGATGTCAACGAGAAGTCTGACAGTGCTGCAGTTGGCGGCATGCTTGGTACGGCATCGACTACGAGGGCACCTTTTCGTCAGACGACCTCAGCGGACACTACCGGCCCCCTGACATCGAGAAGAACTCAAACTGCAGCCATCCTGACTTCTTTCTGGTGAGCTCAGTGATTTGTTTACGGCTACAGTTGCTTCCTAGGCTAAACACCGTCATGGCTCGATTAGATACTAAACAGAACATGCTCCTTCGATTTGAGTGCCTTCGACAACACCTGTTCTAATACGTACAGAGGTCCAGGAGGCGCCAACGACGCGTACCTCAAGTGTCAGAGCACAGCGTGAGTCTCACAGTACCAGGATGGTTTTCTCTTTGCTCACTGCAGGTAGGGCGGAACAATATGTTAGGTGCACACTCCAAAAGTCGACAGAAGAGGTGGCATCGTGTGTCGCAGACAACGCCGTGAAAGTCGACTGGCTGTACCAGATCCAATCCTATGCTGGAGCGAGCAGCTGCCCAGATGCCAACCAGATCCTCATAGTCCTCGGCGTCGGTTTGTTCGTAAAACTGGTTCAGACTGTGTTTCGAGTCCTCGGATACCATCGTACACGGCAAGCCTTCAAGCGCAAAACAAGGGTTTTCAGAAAGAAAAGGGGTATGGGTCAGGCACGGGATGTCTCTGCCGCCCAGAACCCGTCATCCGGACATATCCACCCCGAAGCACAGCAAAACATCTACGAACTCCAGCCCACACCAGGTCAAGATTCCGTCCAAAAGCCACCCGTGTACGGCCAATACATGGTCTACCAGAACGAATACCAACCCCCACCACCCCCGGCCCTATACACCTCCCACATCGGCACCCCCAAATCCCAAGGCAACGGCTACCACTCGCAAAACCTCGAGTCCCCCACCAACCCCTGGCCGCGCCCCTGGACCGTCGAGAAAGTCTACACCCTCAAAGCAACCCGCCTCCTCCAGTCCGTCGGCCGCGAAGTCCTAGTCGCCTACCTCACCGTCCTAATCCTCGGCCAATTCGGCTTCACCACCTCGTCCAGCTTCGCCGAAGAGCTCTCCTTCTACCTCGTCCGCCCCCGCAACGCGCCCTTCCTCGGCCTCCTCGGCATCTTCGAGCCCTGGTCGCAGCAAGGGGTCGCCGAGCTGACCGTCGACGGCGTGCTGTCCTTCTTCGCGGGCAGCTACGTGGCGAGCAGGTACTGGGCGCTGTCCCGCGGCGCCCCCGCGAACCCGGCCGCGCCGTACAGTCCGCAGCTGTACACCCTCGCCGCCGGGAGCGTCATGACGTTTGTGCCGGATTTTGTGCTGTTTATCGTTACGTTTCTTGTCAGTCTGGGTATTGCGGCTAGGAATATGGGTGACGACTATAGCAACAATAGGAACAATAGACGCAAAGATGACGACGACGGGGCGTGCTGTGGGCTGTGCTGCGGGGCTGCGATTATATGGTCGGTTTGGATGGCTATGTTGGCTGCGTTTATTGCCGTGCTTCCTGTTGTGGGCGTGGTTGAGATCGTTGCTACCATTGTTATGACGATACGGCACAAGAGGAGGGTGAAGAAGGGACGGATTGACGGCGCGTGGGAGCTGTGGCAGCGGAAGCGCAGTACCTGGGAGGCGCCGCTGACGACGGATCGGAGGGGGTTCAGGGTGTTTTACTACTTTTTGGTGCTGGGAAGTTTTATCATCAATATTGGGAACTGGATCTTCTTTGCTAGTTATCTCAAGTTGGAGGGCGAGATGTACTGTCCGCCGAGGATTGGAGGCGTGCTTGCCATGTGGGTGTTTGTGCCGCTTGGGATCGACATGGTGTTCTTTGCCTATCGGGTCTGGACGCAGGATATAGGGTACTCTGGGAGCGCACCAGGACTGGCCGATGGGGTAGTGATTCCATAATGGTTCGCATGGTTTGAAAGTATATACAATCAGAGACGACTATACCACAATCGCTCCATCGCCGTAGTGACACTAAACAACTGGGGATTAAGCAATTAAACATCACTCGCTCTCCTCTTCATCCTCTTCCTCTTCTTCTTCTTCGCCTTCCTCCTCATCTTCCTCCTCTTCCTCCTCCTCTACCTCATCACTGTCCTCTTCCTCCTCAAAACCACCGCCCTCACTATCATCGTCATCGCCCCCACCAAGCTTCTCCCTCTCCTCATCCCTCCTCTTCGCCTCATCCTCCCTCCTAGCCTCCTCCATCATCTTGGCCTTCTCAGCCCTCTGCTTCCGCTGTCCCACAACAAACGCCCCGACCGGCGTCTTCTCCCACTCAAAGTCCTTGAGGAAAGCGTCCACCTGCGTGCGGTTGTTAGGCGCGAACTCGACGGTCGCCCTCTTGCCCTCGATAAACTTGGAGTTGGCCTCGATCTTCTGCACCAGCAGCACGACGGCCGACACGAGCTTGTTGTTCCTGTTGCCCGTACCACCAACCTTGCGCGCCTCCTTGATCCACCGCTTCAGCATGATCACCACCGGCAGCGCGAACTCGGGGAAGGCGATGTTGGTCGACCACAGCGCAAAGTACTCGGACAGCAGCTCGACGACCTGCTCGCCGACGCCGTCCTGGTAGACGCGCGTGCGCAGGTAGATCTTGGGCGCCTTGTACTGCACCGCGAAGTCGAGGGGTTTGAGGGTCGACTGCTTGGGGCTCTTCTTCATCTCGGCCGAGTTGAGGACCTCGAGCAGCGCCGAGGCCAGGGGGATGTACGTCCCCGTCGCGCGCGAGAGGCGCAGCAGCGAGCGGACGAGCTGGAAGCGGAGGGGGAAGTAGAGCGCCGTCGGGATCAGGCGCAGGGCACCCAGAGTGACTTGCACCAGGGGGTAGATGAGCAGCTTGAGCTGGCTCTCCTTGCCTGCCTCGGCCTCCTTGAGCGGGCTGCAGTGCTCTGCGAGCACGCACGACCAGAAGTCGAGCGAGTGCACGTACTGCCAGTTGTAGACGGCCTTGTACGCCTCGTTCTTGTTGTTGACGATGCTGTTGCGCAGGTGGATGGCCAGCTGGCGGATCATGCTGAAGGCAGTCGTGTACCCGATGCCCTGGTCGATGCCCCACAGCTCGGCGGCCGAGTTCTTCATCAGGTTGATGCCGCGGATCGTGTTGATGCTCGTCAGGCGGCTGCCCGAGATCAGGCCCTGGTAGGCGGCCTTGAGGACCGACTCGCGGATGCCCTTGTCGCCGATCACCATTAGCCGGCGGAGGACGAGGAAGGCTGTTATGCGGGTTGTTTCGCTGCTTGCTGATTGGCACCAGAAGGCGACCACTCGCTTGGCGAGCGCTTTGAGGAGTTTCTTGAAGGAGAGGAGGTATGGAAGGAGTGGGCTGAGGGCAGATAGGGTGAGTTTGAGGGTTGCGTCGTCCGAGAGGGTTCCGAGGAGGTGGAGGATGGAACCTGTGTAACTCCTCATGAGGATGGAGAGCGTCTTGAACTTCTTGGTGTCGGTAGAGACATAGACCCTACCGGACGCCGACTCCTTAACGGGAACGTGATGTTGCAGGACTTCCGGAATCTTCTTGAGCGCAACCACGAGGATGTCGTGGAAGACTTCCGGGCTGGAAATGGTGTATTTCGCCTTGCGGCCCTCTTCATCTTCGTTGAGATGAGCGGCCGACCTGAAAGCCAGCACGACCTGCCGAGCCGCCCTTAGGGAGTGTGTCTCGTCCATAGCCTTCTTCCACCTCGCGACCATCTCCGCTGTGAGCTCGTTGTCCTTCAGAAATTCGTCCTCGTCTTTGCCCTTGGCCTTCTTCCTCTTCTTCTTGGGCTGTTCCTCCTCGTCGCCCTCGCTGAGCTCATCTATCTCGGCCAGGTCGGCGTGCTCGTCGAACTCGAGGGCCTCTGGGTCATTCTCCTGAAGGAACTTGTAGAACTCTGGATCGTCCTTTGCCAGCGCATCCATAGCAGCCTTGCTCATGCCGGCATCTTCGTCGTCCTCTCCAGCGTCGGAGCCCGAGTCGCTGTCCTGGACCGGCTCGTCCGCCACCGGGACATCAGACTCGCTCTCGTCGTCGGAACCGTCGTCCTTCGCAGCAGCACTTGTATCCCGCTTCCGCTTGCCCAGCTTGCCATTTGCCTTTTTCGTCTCGGGCTGCTTGCCCTCGAGGATCTCGAAACCGCCGCCGAAGAAGTCGTCGACACTCATCTCGCTCGCCTTGAGCGGCTTCGCTCTTCCATTCGGCTTTGCGGCGCCATCTTTCTCGTCTTTGGGTCCCTTGATGAACTCGTCGTCTCTTGACCGTTTCGTCTGCTTCTTGGCCTTGATCTGCTGTCGTTGCTTGGTTTTCTGGACCGCTTTCCTCTTCTCCAAGACGCCTTTTAGGTGCTTTGACTCGAACTTCTTGGTCGCCTTGAGGTTCTTCTTCGTGGGAGCCATTTTGGGTGACGGTGGACAGCTCTGTCACCGGCGATTGGCGTTTAGTCTTGGTTTGAATGCGCAAGAGGCTCTCGATGCCTGCATTTCTTTTCTCGGCGGGCGTTGAATTTTCAGTGGGGCTGTTCTTATCGCAGATCTTATCTTTTTACGCCCTAGTACTGATCTGGTCTAGCTCATCTACACGGCACCTTCCACTGTGAACCCTATCCCTCTAGTGTGTCAAACAATCCCAACTCCAACCACACCTCTACTCTGCTCTCCAGCAATCCATTGCACGTGTTGCTCCGATTTCGAACGCGTTATAAAACGTGATATAACAATTCTGACATTCAGTTTGCGGACGCGTCGCTGACCGTCATAGGCAACATGAGCGATATGAGCGATATGTGGAGGCAAGTATGCTATACTCCCCTACATCGCGTACCTGACTTGACCACCGTACATATTGTCAGGGTACCCATCAACATGTCCTCTGGACAGCCTCTGCCGAGAAGTGTAGCAAGTTGATATTGGTTTAATCTATCACCTTTGAGCGCCGCCATCGCATTGGTGCGCACGAGCAACTCCGTCTGAAAGACCCCTTATTAGGCAAAAGTGTACTATCTGAGGCCGTCAATACCGCGGGTTTAGAACGCTTCAACAAACCCCTATTGCCGTCTCTTCCGTCACCGTTGGTACATATATTTAAAGGGACCTCCGGGTCCCAAGAGCAGAAGAGAAGATGCTCTACCGATCATCACCTCGCAGCAGCACCACCAGCAGCCAAAATGCAGCTCTCCCTAGCCTCCCTCCTCGGCCTCGCCGCCCTAGTCTCAGCCCACGGCCTCGTCCAAAAGCCCGCAGCCCGCACCCCCGGCGACGCGACCGGCGCCGCCTGCGGCAAGACGATGGAGACCTTCTACCAGATCGACAACACGTCCTACCCGGAGGCCCTGCTGCGCGCCAACCCAAAGGGCCTGACGGACGGCTACGACGCCAAGAAGTGCAACCTCTGGCTGTGCAGGGGCTACCAGTTCGCCGACAACGCGGCGCACGTCCAGGCGTACAAGCCCGGCGACGTGGTCGACATGGAGGTCTGGATCCGCATCCCGCACAAGGGGTACGCCAACGTCAGCGTCGTCGACACGGCGACCAACAGCGTGGTCGGGACGCCGTTGCTGGTGTGGAAGGATAACTATGCTGCTTCTGCGAACCCGCCCAAGGACCAGACCCAGTTCAGCGTTACCGTGCCACAATTGGGGGGGAAGTGTACTACTCCTGGTGCTTGTGTAGGTGTCACCCTTGTTGTTATAGGTCTGGCGTATCTAGCGAGTTATTGCTGACGAGTGAGACAGGTCATCCAGTGGTATTGGCTGGGACAGGGTCAGACTTACGAGTCGTGCATCGACTTCACCGTTCCGGCTGCTACGCCGGCTATTCGAGGCCGCACGCCAAAGTGAGAAGCTGGAAACGGCCTGCTGTAAATAAAAGGTTGTTAGTGTTTAGGTTGGACGGCATATACAGTTTCGGTGTGTAGACATGTGTGAGATCATTGTCAGACCCTACACGTGCCCATGAATGGCTCTTGCTAGCCACAGCAGGTGAGTCTGAGCGGTGCAACCTTCGGCAGTTCCTGATTGGGGCAGACGACAGACATGCGAGGGTGTCTCTGAAGGTCGTGTCTGAAGGTCGATGCGCCTTATAGCAGACGTTGCTTCGCAATACTGCCTAGCCGCCAAAGTTCGTGTGCTCATTATTTTTCTCTCTCTGAGGCTGTCTTCACCGTTCCTCGGTGAGGCGCTCAAGCTCAGTTGTTCGAGTCATGGATGCTCTTGGTACCGCAGCGAACATCTTGCAGGTCATATCTTTCAGCCATGAACTATTATCATCCGCGCAAGAGATACTCTCGTCCGTCAATGGAACGCCCAACGAGGTCCACCAACTGCGCCTCTTGGTTGCGCATATCCAGCAGAGTAATAAAGACCGCGGAAATTCGTTATCTTCTCAACAGACCCAAAACCAGCTTCTGCTGCGCGACATCGCAGGAGAGTGTGAGTATGTGGCAGACAGGCTGATCAGAAAGCTCTCCAAGCTGCAAACGAAACGCGAAGGGTTTGCGCGGAAGATTGAGGCTTGCTTCATTGGTGGGAGATACCTGTGGACGAAAGACGAGATACAAAGCTTGAAGACTAGGCTGTTTGAGCTTGAGGCAAGACTGAGTCAGTGGTGGCAGGCAGAAACAAAACAGTGAGTACCGTCACAACTCACCACAGCCCTCGACAACGGACAACCATTGAAAATTCGGGACTCGGAGCAACATGTGTTAACATACCTACTGATAGACGAGATCATGCGTCTGTGACGTGCAAGATCGACAAGCTTACTCTGATGATGGAGACGCTGCAGGCGCAGTCGCCGTGTGCGCAACTGCGAGCACTCCGAGGGGATGTCAGCCGCAGCGTCGATACTCTGAGTTCACTAGCAATGACATTGAAACAACCGGGAGGCGATACACTGTCGGGAACAGTGATTGGCAGAGAATTCGGGAAGATGAATGAAATGGCGGTCGCACACTCGTCTGCTCTCGAATCCACCGTGACGGCACTGGAGAAGCTGTCTGGCCGACTCACCATGGTAGAGAGGCAGGAGACCATTATTCGTTCACTATCTTTTTCGGAACTCAGGAGACGCCACGATGATATCCCGCAAGCTCACCGAGAAACGCTCAAGTGGCTATTCGACCCCCGAAGAACTGGTCTCAAGCAGTGGTTACACGAAGGCGAAGGCATCTTCTGGGTCAGCGGCTTGGTAAGTACACCTTGATTCTTACCGGCTAGTGTTGTGTTCTAACGGCGCCTCTGCTAGGCTGGAAGTGGGAAATCAACCTTGATGAAGTTTCTTTCCGACGAACAGCAGACCCGTGGCGAGCTCGAATCATGGGCCTCGCCTCTGCAATTGAGAGTCGCTTCCCATTACTTCTGGACAGCGGGCGACGAGATACAAAGATCCCAGCAAGGGTTGCTGCGGAGTCTCTTGTTCCAAATATTCCGCTTATCGCCTTCTCTGATTGATACTCTCTGCCCAGGCCGGATGGCCGCGGATCTATGGGGCATGGAGGAACTAAGAGATGTCTTTGCGCGGTTGGGTCAGCAAAGTGGCCTGGATACCAAGTTTTGCTTCTTCATCGATGGTCTGGACGAATTCGACGGCGCCGAGGAAGATATAATCAAGGTTGTGAAACAACTTGCGGCGTCAAATCACGTCAAGGTCTGCGTTTCTAGCCGTCCATGGCCAGCATTCTTGGCCGAGTGGAATCCAACCGACCAGAACTTGAAGGTACAGGACTTCACAAAGGATGATATGGATACGTATATCCGCGATCTGCTGGCCGAGAACGAGCGGTTTGTGATGATGGCGCGTGCCGACTCCCGGTACTACGACTTGATCCAGAGAATCTCGGAACGGGCTGACGGGGTATGGCTTTGGGTGTTCCTGGTTGTGCGTGATCTCCTGCGCGACATGCGAGACAACGAACCCTACGACCAGCTCGTCGTTCGACTTCATTCGTATCCCCAGGAGCTGGGAAAATATTTCGACAACATGATGAGCCGCGTAGACAAGGTGTATCAGAAAGACTCAGCGCAGATCCTGCTGCTCGCAGTTGCTGCGATCACGCCAATGTCGATACTCATTCTTCCACAAGTCCAGAGCCAGAACGACCCTGATACCGTCTCCAAGGTGGCATCGACCCCAATCACAGCTGAAGAGGCGGACTCGATCTATCAGCAGTGGGTTCCACGTCTTCAGAATCGGTGCCGGGACCTGCTCAAGATCAGAGTGCCGCACTTGAATGAGGTGGTGCCTACAACTCCTATCGACAAGTATCGAGTTGATTTTCTCCATCGGACCGTTTACGACTTTCTAAGAGACGAATACCAAACGAAACTGCGTCAGCGAGCGCCAGAGGGGTTTGACGCATTCGTCTTCCTGGGTAGATTCATGACATTGCTCATAAAACGCATCGTCCGCTTTATCCCGCCCTTCTGGGACTTTTTCCCCCATGGGCGGGAGACTCTTTTATATGCTCGTGCCATTGAGCAAAATAGTAACCATGAGTACGCCTCCGCAGCGCAAGTCTCGCTCATAGACGACCTGGGGCAGAGCATCATGGGGTCTTCTTGCCTGGTAAACGAATCAGAATGGGCCCGTTGGATGAGTTCTAGCGAGCGAGTTAACAACCCTGATGTCGAATCTGTACTCGGTGTGGCGGTGAAGTCGAACCTTCACTTATATGTAAAATGCAAACTGGAGGAAGATCCAGGCAGGATCTGTCAACCCGGCCGTCTACTACTGGATTGTGCGTTGCATAACTTCCACGCAGAGTCTGGTGACAAGTTGAATTGGTGCTTCGATGAGATGTCGGATATCGACGAAAGCATGGTGGGCATTCTCCTGGATTTCGGGGCCGACCCGAACCAGCTAGCCAGTGCAAATGGACGACTGGGGACGCCCTTTCTTAGATTCGTTGGTGTCTGCTCCAAGATCTGGGATGAGCTGTCGCCATCCACACAGGAATCCGTCTTTCGGGTGTTCAAGCTCCTTCTCGAGCGAGGAGCCAACACGAGGTTCAAGGTTACGGATACAGGCAGAATCACGCCTGTCTCAGGTGGAATCGCGAGTGTTTCCGGACAGGAGTCATATAGTTCAGTCCCCGAATATTTAGCGCCTAAACTTGGTCCCTCGCGGACTGCGGAGCTTGAGTGTATTGTGAAGCGGATAAGAGCAGGGGAGAGAATACGGGATGATGGTCTAGTATCTAGGTTTTTACTTTGGGCAAAGTTCTGACGTACGCACTTTCCCCTTAGGATTTTAACAAAGGCGCTCATAGCCCCTATTCCAATATCGTTCTATCATACCTTATTATTAGACCCTTCCAAAAAGTCTCAGGGGCTATTCCCCTTCGCATCCTCTCCACGTCGGATTCCCATAGGCTATTGCAATAGAACTTGAAATCCTAAATCACAGTCAGTCTACATCCTCCTGAACTTTTGATGATATACTGTTTATTACCAGGAGACGGCGGCAAGGATGCCTCGGGAGTGCCTTCGAAAAGCGTCGCCCAGAGCTCCTCCCACGACTCATCAACAGACAGGTCAACCTTGCTGCTTTCGATGCCCTGGTCTGGGTGTCTTGGTGGGTCCGGTTGACCCAGATTGCAATCTTGCCCATTGAGGAACTGATGTAACAGCTCGTTGCCCGGCCGGGTCATGTCGCGGCCGCACCGGGTGCATATATCGTCGCGATTGTGGACATCCTTGATATGCTCCCTAAATATGCGTATGAGCTGATTAGCCCTTAGTCTCGGAAGCATAAGTGACTCGTGTCTCACTTGAGGGCTCTCATGGTTAGGAAGGCCGCATTTACGCAGCGGGCAGACACAACGACAGTCTATAACTCCGGATTGCGTTTACGATAAGGGCAGCCGAATCCTTCGGGTGGTATGCCGGGGGGCGCGTCATCCTTCTGCCGCTTGTCTCGAGGTCTTTGCATCGTGTCGTTGGGAGACGCGGTACCCCGCGGCCGCTTGCCTTGAGCGTTTGACATTCTGGTGCTTCTGGGAGATGCTTCAGGGGGCCTCGAAGTGGTGCTTGGAGTGCCTGATGGTGGTGGAAAAGGGGAGAGACTATCTGTAAGGCGGAAGGCGGTCCTTCATACCTGTTCGAAATTGTTGCCGACCAGTTGGTCGTGGGAATTATGGTGGACGGTGGGAGTCATGATGGATCATGATGATGGTGAATCATCATGGACGATTGCAGTGGATTCCAGTCTTGAATGTCATTTCACAGCTGATGGAGCTGACCTCAGGCACCTGTTGTTGCTTCCTGTCATGACCTTATCCGTACATCTTCGGAAGTATGCACCACGTACGTTGGAGTTGCGCTGACAATCGAGATTATAAGTGCCCAAAGGTGCGTCCTCTGTCGCGTTTCAAGGCCTATCTTCCATGTCCATGTTCACGTCCTCCGGGTCTCCGTCTACACATCTGCGTGTGGTTTGAATTTCCAGGCTGTTCAAAGGCTGTGACACGCTAAAGTTAGCAAAAGTCTCCTGAACCAAGCACACTTTGGTCTCTACATTGACATAGAGAATGCGGCGCTAAGGTGTCTGGCTGCCGGGAAGAGCTTTCCCCATAGGTCATCCCATTTCAGGACCTCATCTTAGTCCTCGTCTTTGTCCTCAAACAGACCTCTCCTGAAGCCGTCCTCAGGTTCGACGTCCCTGAGTACGCACCATTCTTCGCTTGCTAGATTTGCCTTGGAAGCGTCCTCGGTGCGGAGATATTTGCAGCATCATAAACTGACAGTATTGGAGAGCCTATGGCCAAAACTTGAATTGACATGGACGGGGCCAGCACATGTCAGCCTCCCTCGACCTTCGTTCAAGGCAACTCGAAGCTGGAGATGACCTACATAAGCACACTAAATCTTCATACGGTTTATAGATCATTGAAGATAGTCGCGCTGAATCTGCAAGGATTACGCTCGGGGTAGGGGCAGCTGAATGCTTCATCTTCCGATGTCCTTGGTAGTGGCGAGACTCGCGTCTCTGACCAGCATCTCTAGCAACTAGCCCTTCACTGTGGCCGTTTGATTCCATAATCCATAGACATGTTTTAGCGACTTGAACAATGTTCCGTAAAAGATAAATGATAAATTACCTGCCTGTCCCTTTCTAGAAACGACAGGAGCAAAAAAGCTAGCTGGAGCTTCCGGGAAAGCTATCCAGCTTACGAAACAGGTACTCTTGGATTTCTCCTTTTCTCGGTTTCATTGGCGGCTTTTGAGTGTTCGCCACGAGCGTGGATCGAACCTATGCAGCGGAACGGTCGAGGGTTTGACGCCTGTCGCGACCACTGAGCCATGTAGCCTGTTGGCTGGTAGACTCGAGCGAAGTTTTGGATTATGTGTCTGCCTACCTTACCAGAGACTCACCTCGCAAAGCACAGACACAATAGTCTTCCTCAGCACGGCCTATCACGACTCCTCTGCAACGTACTTATTCCATACTGTGCGACTACGAACTGCTAGGCCTTCGTTGTGTCTCTCAAGTCTAGTCTACACAGTGGCACATGTTTACTCAAGTTAGCAAAAGTCTATTGCATCGATACTCAACCTATTGGTATTTCTGTTCTCCTTAGCAAGGCTTTGAATACGCTGTCCCTGAGTGTTCGGGAATCAGAGTTTCCTTGAGGAGATCACAGAGTAACGAAGCTATTTAGAGTGTCTCTTGTTGTTTTGGTAGCAAAGAAAGAGTCATGATAGCGCCGAGAGTGATATTAGGGACTGCTGGAGCGACCCTACGTCGGGGAGCTCGATCAGCAGCGTTTTGTTAATCTAAGCTTTCTCGTATCACATACTGTAACACTTCTTAGACCTAATGAATCTTCCACGTGAGTTAAAGCGCTCGTAACGGTTACTTATTCTGGATCCCAGTAGCCAGAAGTCGTAGTAGATCCAAGGACAACGAGCGACGCTTCTTCAAAAGTTCAGAGTACTTGCACAATGAACGCGAGACCTGCGCGAGCTTGCCTCAAGTGACTCGTTCGGAATGAAGGATATATTCCACATTTCCACCTCTCGTGCCTTGTTGTGAGAACCGAATTGCCTCCTCGCCCAACACTACGAGTCCACACATGATTGCATAGCGGGGTGGTCGAATATCCGGCGTTGGAGAGACGCAGGGCTGTTCGTCATCTTTCTTCCATTTTACTCTGCTCCTACTATCGTTGTCGTTGACGAACGGTCTTAACGGCGACGATGAAGTCGGCTTCCGAAGCCAGTACCGTCCCGAGCCCCGATGTCGAGAGAGAAACGTTCTTCCGTAAGTGGGGTAACTGCCGAGACGCATCGGACGCGACAAAGAAGCCGCTCCCCTGAACAGCTGCCGAACCACCCCGCCGGGAGCCCCGCATTTCGCATCTGCCTCTTGGCGTTTCGTGGTCCGTGGATGTCGAGTCGAGAAGTCGGAGAACCTCGCTGCTAGCGCTGCTTTGTAAGCGGTTCTCAGTGGGGGGGGGGAAAGACCTCTACATGTCGTTTGATCATGGATCACGGAGCGGCATCACAAACCAGTCTTCGCGGACCGCACATTCGACGTCTCGAACTTTGTACAGCTTCATGTCCATACAGCTGACGACCAACCAAGAAGCCAAGGTACCACTGCAGCCCCCAAGGTAACGGTAAGCTTGTCCTGCCCACTTCCCGCCATGCGGGGAATATCTGTGCCCTCCACTTTTGGAGAAGCGGTTGGTGATCCCGGTTGGTGATAACTCCGATAAGTGGGAAATCCTAGCCATGGGGTAGCGATCCGCAGATATATATGACCAAGACGTTCGTCCTCGTTCCCACCCTGCGCGAGGCGAAGAGCCAAAATCTCCCCTGCTGCACCCGTCCGCTTTCTCGACTCCTGGACTAACTTCCTTGACTCAAGAAGATCTCCGACGGAAGAGAATATAAAGTGTAACGACCAGGGGCAACCGCATTAAGCTCCAACCAGGCGAAAGGAAGACAGCAGGTATGGGCTACGACAACGAGAACGCCGGCCAGGCAAACGGCGCCAGCCACTCTGTTCCGTTCTTCATCAACGGCGAAGAGGTACACCCGGCAAAGAAATTTGACGTCACCTCGCCAGCCACCCTCAAGGTCGTGCACCAATGCGGCGCCGCAACAAGCGCCGAAGTCCAAGCAGCAGTCGATGCGGCATCCATGGCGTTCGTGACATGGAGGAGGGCGCTCCCCAAGACGCGCAGGGATATCTTTCTCAAGGCGGCCGAGATCATGGAGAAGAGGCGGGCGGAACTAGTCGGTTACATGATCGCCGAGACCGGCGCCTCAGAAGGATGGGCGCAGTTCAACATCAATGTAGCAAAAGATCTGATCATCGATGTCGCCGGTCGCATTGCGGGGCTTGAGGGATCCTTCCCTGCCACCGAGGATGAGCACACTGGTGCCCTTGTTCTCAGGGAGCCGTTTGGCGTGATCCTGGCCATTGCCCCTTGGTATGTCTTCACTTTTCTCCCTCGACATCGAAAGTCGCGCCTAACATTATCAGGAACGCCCCGTACATCCTCGGCGCCCGCTCCGTCATCTTCCCCATTGCGGCAGGCAACACGGCCATCCTCAAGGCCTCCGAGCTCAGCCCAAGGGTGATGTGGGCCATCTGCTCAGTCTTCAAGGAAGCCGGCCTGCCCGCCGGCGTGCTGAACATGATCGTCCACGAGCCCTCGGCCGCCGCCGCCATCACGAGCAGCCTGATCGCCAACCCGGCCATCAAGAAGATCAACTTCACCGGCAGCACGCCGGTGGGACGCATCATCGGCCGGCTCGCGGGCGAGCAGCTGAAGCCCGTCCTCCTCGAGCTCGGCGGCAAGGCCCCCGCCATCGTGTGGGAGGACGCGGACCTCGACGTCGCCGCCAAGTGGTGCGCCATCGGCGCCTTCTTCAACTCGGGCCAGGTGTGCATGTCGACCGAGCGCATCCTCGTGCACAAGAAGGTGCGCGCCGCGTTCGAGGAGAAGCTCAAGGGGGCCATCGACCAGATCTTTGGGGGCGGGCAGGACGCGCCGGTGCTGATCCACGCGCCGTCTGTGGATAAGAACAGGAAGCTCATGAGGGATGCCGTGTCCAAGGGCGCCAAGGTGGTGTATGGTGATGTCGAGGCCGAGGAGTCTACCGGGACGCGCATGCGGCCTATCGTCATCTCGGGCGTCAGCACGGAGATGGACATATACCAGACCGAGAGCTTCGGGCCGACGGTATCGCTGTTCGAGATTGATACGGAGGAGGAAGCGCTCAGGATCGCGAACGACACCGAGTATGGTCTCACTTCAGCCGTCTTCACCGAGGATCTGAGGAGGGGGTTGAGGTTCGCCAAGGAGATCGAGACTGGCGCGGTGCATATCAACGGCATGACTATCCATGATGAGAGCGCCCTGCCACATGGCGGTGCAAAGTCGAGTGGATACGGGCGATTCAACGCTATCGGACTCCATGAGTGGGTGAGGACGAAGACGGTTACTTTCAAGTACTAGTAGCTAGTGTACAGAGAACGATGCCGGTCTCTTCGAAGGGATACATGACGTTCAAATAAACTTCATTTTTTACTGACTTCTCACTCGTGTTCCCATTTGTCCGTATTCGCTGATCAGAGCGACGACCAAGGTAGATAGATACCTTAGGGATTATGCGAGCACCGCACGTACAGTACAATGCCGCTAGGGAAGCTGGAACGATATGTGATGATACTTGGCGTCCTGGCACTTGAGGGGCAAGGAAGATGGAAGATCCGTGAATATTTGCACCAAGGTAAAGGTACCGACGCTGCGTGAGGTTTGCGAGGTCTGACAAACGTCCAGCGGTGTTCAGGGACGGAAGGAACTCCGTGAGCTAACATCAATCCAGAAAGTGGAGCTTCAAAAGTGGACCGAGCTTCTTGCGACGCCACAAGCTGGAGCTCAACCTCGGCTGTTCCTTCCATGACACCACCCTGTGCCGAGCACTGCAGCCGCGCTCTAGATTGGATTCACTCGTGTCCAAACCTGGGCCACAAACAACAAACCCACGATGCATATACGACATTAGCACGCCCACCAGATGCCTCCCCCGCCAACATGAGCAATAGCACCTTCGCGCAAGCCCAGCAGCGCCTGGCCGCCCGCCGCCAAGCCCGCGAGGCCGAAGCCCAAGCCCGCGTCGCCGCGCAGCAATCCGCCTCGCAACTGCGCGCACGCATAGCAGCCACGCAATCCCCCTTACTACGACGGCTGGGGGACTCGACCCTGTCTCTCTGGGACACCATCTCCTCGCGCGAGGGCACCCCTCCGGCCTTCCGCGTCGGCCAGGTCGACGCCGAGCTGCTAGACGAAGAGCTGGTAAGCCTCCTCCAAGCGCAGGTCGGCGATGCGCTCAAGTACTTTGGCGGAGTCGGCGGCCAGGGCAGCACCATAAAAGACGACTGGGAGGCGGAGATATTGCTCGCGCTGCGGGCCGTGCTGTTCAAGCTTACGATATGGGACCACGACGCGACGTACGGTGCTGCACTGCAGAATCTGAAGTACACGGACGCGAGACGGGATACATCGGTGTTGATCCCGCCTAGTAAATGGCAGAAGTCGATATACGGCATGGTCACGGTCGGCGGGAAGTATGCGTGGAATAAGTGGGAGAACTGGCTGTTGGATCAGGATAACGGGTTTGACGAGCCGAGTCCGACGGTACAGAAACTGACACGGCTGTCGTCGACGGTCTCGACTGTGCACGCGGCTGCGGCCTTTGGTTCTTTCCTGGTCTTCCTTCTACACGGCCGTTACAGGACGCTGCTCGACAGGATATTACGGATGAGGCTGGCGCCCCCCACCAGCCAAGTGAGCCGAGAAGTGTCGTTTGAGTATCTAAACAGACAACTCGTCTGGCACGCATTTACGGAGTTTCTCCTCTTCGTTCTACCCCTCGTCGGGATCAACAGATGGCGGAGGTGGCTTACCCGGACATGGAAGAAGACGAAAGATATCATGAGCACGGGCCCGGACCGTGACGACGGCGAGAAGAAGGGCGAATACGCGTTCCTACCGGAACGGACATGTGCGATATGCTATCAAGACCAGAACTCAGCAACGAGCGAAAACGAAATCCTTGCCGCGGCTGCAGGCGGTGCTGGTGGAGTCGTCGGCTCGGCGCAGACGGATATCACGAACCCTTACGAGACAATACCGTGCGGATGTGTCTACTGCTTCGTCTGTCTGGCCACGCGGATAGAACGCGAGGAAGGCGAGGGCTGGACGTGCTTACGCTGCGGCGAGACCGTCAAGGAGTGTAGGCCGTGGAATGGCGATGTGCTTGAGCCTCCGAAGAAATCGCCCAAGGCGAAGACGGTTGGTTTCGCGGAAGATGTTAAGGGCTCGGAGTCCGAATATGGAGTGGAGGAAGAGGGCTCGAAGGTTCTTGTTGAGATGCCCGAGGAGAGCACTGTTGATTTGGCTGCGGGAAGCAGAGATATCGACCGGAATTCTTCCAGTGACTCGGACTCGGAGGTGTATGAAGCAGAAGAAGACGAACTGGGCGAGGACATTGGAGAATAGTCTGCTGCTCATGCCTAGAGTACAATACTCGCTATATGTATTGCGTGTCCAGGACTCGGAGAGGTTCCTCACAGATCCTGCGACAGGTGCTTAGATTAGGGTACGACGAGATCTGATCCATCGTGTATGTCAACATCGTGTATGTCAACATCGTGTATGTCAACATCGTGTATGTCAACATCGTGTATGTCAACATCGTGTATGTCAACATCGTGTATGTCAACTATAGAGTGTAGGCGGCCATGGTTTGCATATCGGAGGGAGGTGCGCCCTTGATTCATGGTTTTATGCAATGGTTGCTTACTCTACGTACCTTACCTATCACTCCATATTCAAGGAAACCTCTTACAAAGAAATATTTGTTAACACCTTATTGTGACCGTTATAGAAAGGGGGCAAGCATCGCATAGCGATTTTTGCATTTTAGGAGTTGCTGGAAAAGTCAATGGAAATCACATGGCAATAAGGTATGTGGACGAGCAGCCCCAGTATGTAAATATAACTTGTCTAGTAAGAAGCATCCTTGTCACAAAGCCCTTGGGTCTGGTGCTCACATAGTTTCGCAGAGTTCGTCTTCTACCTAGGACATCACAGTCATGTGCCTATTATATTCTCCTCCTCGGACCTGTCTTATGGCATAGGTACCCAAGTTGCGACTCTTGAAGTAATATCCGAACGCGATCATCTTCAACTCAACTATACTCAGAGGAGGCAGCTCTCCAGTCTAATGTAAGCAGTCTAGAATTCTGCCTGCTCTAGGTAAGTTAGTTGGCGAGGCAAGGTGTGAACGGAAATCAGCGTCGTTTTATATACAGAGCTCAAATTTAGATTCTCCGACCTCCCTCTGGTAGCTATCGCCAGGATCTCAAGGCCTCTTTCGGGATTCTAAGAGGAGTTGCAGATGGATTCCTCATCGTGGAGTACAGCCAAATGATGTCTCCTGAAACTAGGGGAATCGAACAACAAGGGTCAATAAGGAGCGAGTCCCGTCATGGACTCATAGTTGGTCCATCTGGTTGGGCCATAGTTGGAACAAATCGATGAATCAGCAAACATTCGGTTGCCACCAGCTCTGAGCATGTATGTAAAGCCGCTGCCCTTCACCTCCCCTGCCCTCTTTTGCCCTCTCCCACAACCCAACCTCAGCGGACAGCCCAGAACCAACATCAGAAGTTCTAGTCTGATCCTCACTATCTCACAATGAGCGCTCAACCCAGAGAGCACCCTCCCACCGAGGGCTACAGCTGCCCTTATCGAAAACGTAATCCCCAGAAGTACAACGCGGCTAACAAGCCCTTCGTGGGATGTACCGGGGCATCCATTCACACGTTCGAGGATGTCAAGTAAGATAACAACTCGTCCTCTCTCTAAGCCATATGTCCGAATAGTCGAATACTAATGAACGATGTTAGGGACCATGTTGGAAAGCATCACGGTCAATCTTTGTACGACTGCTTAAGTTGCGCAGAGCGCTTTAAAACACACCGTGAGGCGAAGGAACATCAAGAGAGGGATTACTGCATCTTTGATACAAAACGTACGGGCGTGACGATCGAGGGGGTCGTTCCACATATTGCAACCGGACCGCGAACCTGGACGTCTCTCTGGGCCAAGCTATTCGGTGAGCATGACAGGCCCAAGTCTCCGGGTAAGTGAAGTGGTCGATAGTGGTTATGAAGACTTCTAGCTGACCGCGTCTTCGCAGAGTTCCGAGACCCTTATCAACAGGGTTGCAAAACGTCATAAGAGAGATGCTTGGAAATATGGGAGCATCGAGTCGGAGTCCATCCGCGGGGGCCAAGGACAGATAGTAGCCACGAGAGAGGAGTTTTGGATGTTACAGTGGTAGCATAGCTGTTGCCTTCTCTCGGCAGGAAAACAACAAATGAACAGTTAAAAAGTACACGCAAGCCGAATACCTACGTCTCGTGAAACGAAGAATTATTCTTAGACGACATTTGGAGAAACATCCGATTCCTCTGTCCAGACCTACCATCTCTGTGCCAGTCCTTCCAAATCCCAGACACTCAAAAGACTAACCCCAAGCCCTCCCGCCATAGACTCCAAACGAACAGTGTCGGTCAAACGTAGCACTCACTCACTTCCAAGTGCTCGAATCGCCGGAGCCGCCGAGGTTACTCGAGCTACCAGCCCCGCTGGTGCTGCCCGAGGTGCGAAAGGTGCTACCGCTCCCAGCGGTCGCAGACGAGGTGCCGCTGCTCCGCGAGTTGTACACCGCGATGCTGATGTATGTGTTGTTGCTGTTGCTGTTGTAGCTGTAGCTAGCCGGAGCCTCAGCTACGCCTCCGTTACCCTCGGTGCCACAAGTGTTCCCATCTGGGTTGCCGCGGTTGGCTGGAGTGTCTACCGCGCTTCCTCCACTGTCGTTGCCGGAGGCGTACCCGTCGGGCTCGTTGCGGGTGGGTGGTGGGGTGTAGACGGCGCCGCCTTGGCCGTCGTTGTAGTAGGTGCTGCCGTTGGGGTTGGAGTAGTAGTACGAGCCGTCCCTTGGTTTCTTTTTTAGCTTTCCGTTGTTCCGTAGACGTTGATTTGTGTGACAGACAATGTCTCGAGGATCAAGAGATGAGTGACTGCTTACCTGTTGGAGTAGTGGTACGCATTCTGGTTGGCGGCGCTAGGCCCGTAGTCTCTGGTGCAGTAGTGGTTCCCCTGTCATGTCAATATCGGTCAGATACTGGCTCAGTGTTGTTAGATGGGCGTCCTGCTCTTACATCTCGGTTGGTGCCGTAGCTGGTGTAGGTGAAGTCTTTGCCCGACATATCGTCTGCTCGTAGGGGGCAAAGATGTGGGATTGATGTGTCGAACACCAAGCGAGTGCTCAAAGATAGTGGACCAATGGGAATGTTGACGAAGTTGACGAAGGGAAAGGACAGGTTGGGCTCCGCTGAGGACGAGGCTCTTATCAGAGCGAACCCAAGACGCCCAGAACAAGCTTTCTTCAGAGCTTGAGCTCAAACTCATTCCACTCGTCCTTCGGGTCTGAGAGTACCGGGGCTGCATATGCCATGTATCAGGTGACTGGGGACCAAACGTCCGATGTACAAATAACGTCGCATAGCTCTGAACTGGAGTTAGCTGTGCTTGCATGTATCTCAGCATGTCACTTGTGAGAGAGCCCACTGTTGATAGCAGAAGAACACGACCAGCAGCCGTAGAAACAGATCACATCACCCTTCGCTAGGAAAAGGAATGACCCTCTCAGAGATGGGAGGCTGATCCATTGCTCTGTCCAAATGCTACGTTCTAGCTAGGACCTGGAGACGGCGAGACACTCCCTCAAAGCAGACAGATTGCCTTCCTCCCAAGCATCGAGTCCCCTCCCAGAATGGTGCTCCCAGCCATGGAGTCCGCCATAGCACTGTTTCCCATTACCAATTACTTCTGCGAGCCCGAGCTACCAGAGGCGCTGCTGCCGCTTCCCGAGCCCGAGGAAGAGTTACCTCCACTGGGCGGGGTGTAGGTCGCATTGCCGGCACCGTCATTGTGGTAGGTGCTTCCGTTGGGGTTGGAATAGTAGTACGAGCCGTCGCTGCGAAAAGTTAGTTAAGGTACCCGTACTGGCGAGGATTGTAACGGGCGATGAAGGTGCTGGGCAAGCGTGCGATGGACTACTTACGTATTGGAGTAGTGGTACGAATTGGAGTTGGAGGCACCGCTGCCGTAGTCTCTGGCACAGTAGTGGTTGCCCTGCGGTGCCCAATCAGCTACAGTCCGGGTTGGTTCGTGGTTCGAGTACCTACCTGGCTGTTGGTGCCGGAGCTCTTGTAGGAGTATCCGTTGCCCGACATCTTGTCTGTTTGGTGAAGGATGAGAGTAAGTTGTAGTGGTGGACGGTGATAGCAAGGCGGAGTGACCGGTCGTTCCAGGAAGTGGTGAACCAACCGAGATGTTGAAGAAGGGAAGAAGAAGCACGGACGTTGCTGGGGCAGAAGAGCTTATCTAGGTATAAGCCTAGCAGGCGGGGAAGGAGAACTCCGGGGCTTTGCGTTAGACTTAATTCACTTGACAAAGGAAAGGTGGGAGAAATGGGGTGACGCCATCAGGTGAATTGGCAAACGCAATTGTCTCGAAGATACCCAAACTTGGGTCAAACGGCATGACGCTCGTCTATATGCATTGGTGCTAAATCTTGTCTATCAAGGAAGAACGCTGCTCTAGAGGTTGCCCTTCTTGGCATCTACCTCCGATTGCGGAAGGTCCTCAAGGTCCTCAAGGTATTTCTCGGCTTCAAGGGCAGCCATGCATCCAGATCCTACGAAATAGTCAGCAACATGCTTGGTTGATGGGGGGGGGGGGGGGGGGGGGGGGGGGGGGGGGGGGGGGGGGGTTGAGGGTAACTTACCTGCACTGGTGATAGCCTGCCTGTACCGCTTGTCTTGGACGTCACCAGCAGCAAACACACCCTCAACGCTCGTGAGTGTGGTGCCAGGCTTGGTCAAGATGTATCCGTCCGCGTCCGTGTCGACCTGTCCACGAACAAGGGAAGTCGCAGGCTCGTGGCCGATAGCGTAAAACAGGCCGTTTGCCTCCAGCGTCTCCACCTCTCCCGTCACGACATTCTTGATAACCATTTGGCTCATCAGCCCCTTATCGTCGCCCTTGACTTCCACGCCGACACTGTTGAACCGGACGGTAACCTTTGGGCTGCTGAGTAACCTCTTCGCCATAATGGTGCTAGCCCTCAGCTTGTCTTTCCGAACAAGCACGGTAACGTGGCTGCCGTACTTGGTCAGGAACATAGCCTCCTCTGCTGCCGAATCACCTCCACCAATGACGACCAGCGGCTTGTTGCGGTAGATTGGCACGGCACCGTCGCACACGGCGCAGGCCGAGATACCGTTCTGCCAGTACTTCTCCTCGCCAGGTAGGCCTAATCTTCTTGCGGATGCGCCGGTGGCAATGATGACGGCGTCGGCCGTGTGCTCCTCCTCCGGGCTCCACTCAGTCGAGTACTTGAAGGGTCGCGAGGAGACGTCGAGCTTCGCGATCGTCTCGGATATGATTTCGGTGCCGAAGCGCTCGGACTGCTTGCGCATGCGCTCCATGAGCTCCTGGCCCATAATGCCGTCGGGGAAGCCCGGAAAGTTCTCGACTTCGGTTGTGGTTGTGAGCTGGCCGCCGGCGGCGATGCCGTTGGCCATGAAGCCCTCGTACAGGACGGCTGGAGCGGAAAGGACTGTCAGCTTGTGCGGGAGGGTCTGGGGCGTGGATGCTGCTTACGCTTTATTTCGGCGCGCGCGAGGTAGACGGCCGCCGTGTGGGCGGCCGGGCCGGAGCCGATGATAACGATCTTGCTATGCATGCTTCTCTTTCCGATAGACTGTAGCTCGCTGGGGCGGGATGTGTTTTGCTTGAATGCGGTTGCTATCGCGGCAAGCGAGAGACCAGATGCGCCGGCGCGGAGGGTGTGTCTGAACTTTGAGGAAAACAGCGTGGCGGTGTTGTGATGGCAACAGTTGCAAGAAGAGACGGTCAGCTTTCTTAAAAATGGATAAGAGGCAAGAGTGGGATTTCTAATCGTTTCTGGCGCGACTGTGGAGGACAGCGATTCCAAATTTTGGATCGGAGCGCCATCGCAGACAATCGGGGACCGCCGTCGAACATTTCCAGAGATCCGCTGCAGGGATGTGAGACCGGGAGCCCTGCATTACCCTGGCTGAGTCAGCTGTCAGGCCTCGGCTGTCAGGTGTCAAGTCCGCGCGATCACCGGCCGACGTCCGACGACACCAAGGACCAAGGGTGCAATGCTTCGGACAGCCCGCTTCATGTCCCCTTTATATCCAAAAGAGGTCCACTGGTACGCTGTATCATGGACGTTTCCTCCGGCTGCCACCTGAGGAGAACTAAACCTTGAAGCCTCCGTTCTCGCTTCTGCTTCTTCCTCCCATCACACTCACGCCACAACACCCGCGGTGGACCACCATGTGGCACATCCTCCGGGATCATCCAGGTCCGTGAATGGAGACTGCACGAGTCATGGTTACCAACAACCTCCTCCCTGCCTTCATATGGCGCGCCGCCCGCCGCCGACTCCATCGGAGCATATGGCTTCCATCTGCGTCGTGGCCCGCTTGGCTCAGTGGTAGAGCGTATCACTAGTAATGATAAGGTCATCAGTTCGATTCTGATAGTGGGCAAGCTCCTCGCTTCCAACCTTTTTTGCAGGTTGCAGCGCTTTTGTATGTGGTAGTTTGCTTTATCTCGCGGCACCAATGCGTATGTCAATATCAACACATGTTTTTGCAGTTGGGCGGAAGCTAGTGCTCATGAAGGACTGTACAAATTAAAAGAAAAGACAACTGTCATTTGCAATACGTCAAGTCCACGCTAGTAGGCCATTGACTCTTGTCGACAAGCTAGAGAGAGATAACACATTGCCGATTGGAAATACCAAGATACACAAAGCCTCCAGTTGCTGTCTACTGTGGTATGCCATCTTACAATTGATGGCATGACGGAAGCTCCTTGGGATACGAAACACCAAGCAAAAGTGGCAAAAAGCAAAATCATATATGAGAAGAGTGGGATTCGAACCCACGCCCCTTTCGAGACTACGAGTCTTGATCTGAAATCAGAACCTGAACGTAGCGCCTTAGACCGCTCGGCCATCTTCCCGTTTTGTGAATATGTTCCTTCGGGCTCTAATTGCGGCCCGTAGCTACCTGGAAAGCAGCCTGGTCCAAGCTCGACGTCTCAGTGCGAGCTTTCCCCACGTAATCTGTCTTGGCGCGGATCTGCCAGGAACAAGTGTTCTTTGGACCACGCAACCTTCAGCCTTGTCTCCAACGATTACCGTTGTTGCACCTCCCACAACAACGCAACAACAACACCGCAGCAATCATGCATTTCTCCAAGTCGCTCCTTTCCGCAGCTCTGCTTTTGGCAGCCGGTGTTGCTGAGGCAGCATCATCCTGGAGCTTTGACGACGCAACTGTCGCCGTTGTCTCCAAGAAAGCCGGCGACGGACTGAAGGAGAAGTAAGCTGTCCTCTGTCGATTGCGCTTTCCATTTGATAGCTGACCCTACCTCTACCTAGGCTCAACGCGAAGAAGCCCCTCTCGAAGCCGGTCACTATCGGCAGCTCGGACACCATCAAGATCACCCTCACCGCGAAGGACAATGGCAGCGGAAAGCGCCCGCACCAGGCCTTTGTAGTTCTCAAGGACGTCGACTCCGGCCTCGAGGCACCATTCCCTCTAACGACCAAGGACACCGGCAAGGCAGTCGGCCAGATTGTTCGTGTCACCGTCCTCACCACACCACTCGCTCTCCCAAGCTAACCTAACCACCCGCAGTCCCAAAAGGAAATCCCCGTCCAGCTGCTCCTCGCAACGAAGCCCCTCCAAGCCTCCATCGTCATCGGCTCTTTCGGCTCCGCACACGGCCTGAACACGCACCTCTTCGACCTCACCGTCCAGCTCGACCCTAACGCGCCGGCGCCCTCGACCGAGAAGACCCTCCGCTACGCCAAGCAGCCTGAGATCCATCACATCTTCAAGGCCGACCCCAAGAACCCTCCCAAGATCATCTCCCTGGTCTTTGCGCTGGCCGTCGTGGCTACCGTGCCGGCCCTGTTCCTCGGCGTAAGTGCCATCACCAGGAAACCCTTCTCGTGTGCGCAATGGTAGACTGACCTGTGTGTAATCCAGTGGTTCTCTCTCGGCGCCAACCTCGACCACCTCACGACAGCCCTCGGAAAGGCGCCCCTGTCTCACACTGCCTTCCTCGGCTCCATTGTGGCTATGGAGTTTGTCTTCTTTCTCTACTACAGCACCTGGAACCTCTTCCAGGTCCTGCCCGTCGTCGGCCTCGTCGGAGCAGTCACTGTCCTCAGCGGAACCAAGGCTCTGGGAGAGGTACAGGCCAGGCGGCTGGCTGGGCAGCGGTAGGATGCCCAAGAGGCGACAGGGATACACTCAGCTGGCCGATTGATCCTAGTTGCGAGGCGGAGTGGAAGCAAAACGGTGCGGTTGGTGCTACTACATGCAGGCGGAGTCTTCTGTATATTACTGAACGCCTTCGAGGAACATGGCTGGCAAAAAGGAATGCAAAATGGTATCATTACACACTGCTGGTGCTATACAAAGGCCTCGTTCCTGGGTCGTGACACTACTCCGTCGTCTATGGTCTAATCGCCAGTTCATCGTACAGCCGGCCATTTCCAGGCCGGGCAAAGGGTCTATCCTTCGACGATCTATCCTAAGCGTATGCAAAAAAGTCATTACCATCACCTCAACTCCATCTCTTCGTCAGGCCGGTCGGGCTTCCCCCGGTCCAGCCGGCGATATCCCCTCCGGATGCGCCACAGTCGCCGCGCCAGCTTGAGCGCGAGAAAGCCCAAGCCCCAGATACCCCCCAGAACCAAACCAACGTACAGCAGCATCAAGACGACGTGGTCGCCAATCCACTTGAACAACCCATTATCCCACTGATTCCAGGTCCCGCCCCGGCCATGGGTGAAGAACACCCACCTCGCCGCCGCGGGATCCATATCCATCATGACCCTCGTGAGCGGCGGCTCGGCGGCCGGCTTGCGGCGGTGGTACTCCTCCCAGACGGCCGTCTCGAACCACTGTCCCGTGCCGTAGCTGACGGCCAGGTACGGCAGGGGGTAGTGCCACGCGTAGCCGATCATGGAGTCGGTCAGCAGCCGCCAGAAGGGGTGTCCCGGCGCGGCGCCGAGGATGTTGTTGCTGAGCGCCCCCTTGCCGCCGTCCGTCACCCAGGCCGGGTAGTAGAGCAGCGGCTCGAGCGAGGTGGCGCAGCCGTTGTCGAGGTCGAGGTAGATCCCTCCATCGTGGAGCATGAGGAAGTACCGGAGGGCGTCGATGCGCTGGACGGGGTAGGTGAAGCCGTCGTAGGTGGGCAGGAACCAGGGGTATTCGGCCGCGATGAAGGCGCGGGAAGTGGTGGTGGTCCAGAGCTTGTAGTCCCACCCTGGATTGAGGGTTATGCAGGTCTGTCGACCGGCCTCCCAGTCGGACGGGAGGGTGTCGTTGGTGGGATCCGCCCAGTTGTGGAAGATTTGGTGGATTAGTTTGGGGATTACTTGGGGGCGCGGGTCGGGGGTGGTGCGGTTGTGGGCGAGCTCGACTTCTTCTTGGGTTAGGGCCACGCCGGAGTGGGACATGAAGATGTGCACGAAGAAGTAGACGCGTGTGGCGATGTAGCCGAGGAGGAGGCAGGTGGTGAACAGGATCAGGGCGCCCGTGAGGCGCCGGGAGAGGAGGCCGCGCATGGCCCGTGTTTTGGTACACGGAATCGCGTCTGGAGGGTGAGTTAGGACGTTTATAGTCAACTATATATAGTCGGCACCATGGTCGCCTTCTTGAGGGCTGGACAGCCGCGAGGATGATCGATACGGTGTGGTGGTCGTCGTCGTTGTTATAGGAGATTATTCGGACAGTGGCTGACATCGGCGCCCCACTGTGAAAGCCAAATTGTTCTCCACAATTCGCATGCAACGCGGTTGGCATCTGGCGACATGCTGGAGCATCTTCCGCGTTGGCTTCGCCATTGAGATGATCAATATCTGTCACACGCAAGAGATAGTCACAAAGGCGAAGGAATTCGTTGACTCGACATGGCTCCAGAGGACTGCCTTCGAGAATCCCAAGATCAAGCTTGGTTTCTTTCTCCTTCCGTTCATTTGAACGACATATCTAGACGTATGTCTGATCGACGATAACATTTGGTCGAGCAAGTGGTCAACTATGTTAAGTGTGTTCTATGGGAAGATGCATGCATGCATGGTGCTGCCTGGCAGCCTTCTTGGAGGGAGACTCCAGCAGGGCGCGTTATGCCTATGTGACCAACGACTGAACGCCCGAGCTCAGCCTCACATCTGTCTGCCAAGAACCACACTCAATCCTTTCTCTCAACTGTTCGCTGCCCACATCTCACCGAGAACACGAAAGCTTGTGACCGCGTCTCATAATGACTCTATACGACGCAGACGGCTTACGGGTCGGAGACCGTCAGATTCGGCTTCTTACAGTCTCGTGGACTCCTCAGAGACATGATGTCTCCCTTATCGAGTGCAGCCTCAAGGTCGTTGACTTGGATCACCCACCAGAATACTACTGTCTATCATATACTTGGGGAGCCCCGGCCAAGTACGGTCCGTTAGGAAACAGCCTTGTTTGTCCAATTCTCTGCAATGGAGAGGTACTGCATGTAACGGAGAACCTCTACTGCTTCCTACGACGACTACGGGACCTGTCGACCCTCTGTCACAGGACGTTCTGGATTGACGCCATCTGCGTGAACCAGCAGGATAAGAAGGAACGGAGTGACCAAGTCAGGCTCATGGCTGATATTTACACCTCGGCTAGCATGGTCGTCTCCTGGCTGGGTGAGGAGGACAAGCATACCCAGCCAGGCTTTGTCTGGCTCAGGAAACTTAAAGCCGTCTCGGACCACTCCCCACACAATTTGAGCCGTTTAGCCAATTTTGCGTACGATCCTGAAGGAGACGGCGCGGACCTCTTCGCGTTATCCAGTCCAGACTCATGGTTATCCGTGGCCAACATTTTCCAGCGGACCTACTTCACCAGGGCCTGGATCATCCAAGAAGTCGTCTTGGCCAAGGCGGTGAAAGTGTTGTGTGGTCGTCAAGAAATTGAATGGTCTGCCATAGCCGAGGCTTCTCATTTCTTGTCGACGTCTCTCTGGCAATACTATTTGCGCAGGCTCTTCCTTGACAGGGGAGAGTTTCAACTCGGGACAGAAGAATTCCTTGGCACTCATACACTGTTTCGATACCAGGCTCCGTCAACTCTAAGATTGGCGAGCAAAGAGTACAACAAGCGCCAGCAGCACGCATACCAACATGCGAACCGTCGTGAGTGGGCAAAAAGTCTGCTGTATCTACTTATCAAGGCTCGCAGCTTCGAGGCCACAGATCCACGAGACAAGGTCTACTCCCTGCTTGGCCTTGTGCATGATTATGCGCGGTGCAAGCCAGGGCTGGCTCCTTCCTACAAAGCCGACGAGACTCAAGCTCCAGCCATTGCCTATATCAGGGCCGCGATCGACATCCTGGAAGACAGTGACGACCTACTACTTCTCTCGTGCGTTGAAGGAGAGGCATTCCAGAAGCTCAGTACTGGCCCGCTCCCGTCGTGGGTACCTGACTGGAGTGCTAGGGAGCCTACAGGGTTGCGCGTGACAGGGTACGAACGATACTCGACATCGATGAGCCTGAAGCAACAGGCCCATATCGACAAAACGTCGCTGACGCTGAGCTTAAGAGGCATCAAACTGGACTACGTTACAATGGTTGGCGAGGCGAAGCGAGACGTCCTCCTTGAGAAACCGTTTCCGAAGTGGCTCGAGATTATTGAAACGCTTGAGACTCGATACGGCCCAGCACGAAACGAACACAAGCTAGACGTCTTGTGGCGGACGCTGATAGTCAACACAGCGGGCTGCCCACCCGAGCTAGTTTCGAAGACTCGTTCGCTCGGCCCAGCATTTGCGAAATGGTTCCACGGAATGGTCGCTAATATCCGAGTCAGCAACCCTGGGGATGACGAGTGGAACAGCCGCGTGCTTCATTTCTTCCGACTGCTGAACAAGGTATGGAACGCTGAGTGCCGCGGCGCAGCTCAGGTGAGCGAGTTTGTTAGACCATTCACCTTGAGCCAGCATCTCCGCCTGTTCAGAACGAACGAAGGATATCTCGGGCTCGGCTCGGAATGTCTTCAAGCCGGAGACTCGGTCTGGATCGTTCCTGGTTCACGTGTTCCGTTGATACTAAGGCCTCACAAAGTGGAAATGTCTTCGGCGAACCGCTGTCGACTCGTGGGCGGGACGTACCTCCACGGGTTCATGGAAGGCGCAGCCGTCTCTCCGGCTTTTACTGGAAAGACGATGTCTGAGATTGAGGCGTCGATGGAAGCGTTTGTGCTCGTTTAGAGCCTGTGGAGGCTCGCCGGATATCCCGGCACGGCACCGGGGACGACGGCACCAACTCAAGCTGGTAGCGTTCACAAAGTTCGTCTGATACCGGAGACACAGCCAGCGGCAAAAACCCCTATGACGACAAGCGGTGCGGTATGATTGTTTGCGACCGTTAGCCAAGGTCGCCGTATTCGATCGGGATTCTTTCTCCCGGAACGAACTCCAGACTGGTGGTGGCATCTTATCGAGCCACGGCTTGGATATGACTATGACGGTGCGGCGTCTCTTAGCTCCAACGCTTGAGAAGTTTCGATTCCAGAATCGGAGGATGTCGACGTCGAGCAAGCCCACTTCTATGCCTCCTCAGGACTAGGGTAGCGCTTAAATGGCAAAATCAACAATGCCAAAGATATGAAATTGGTGCTGGATGACTGAAGTCGGTGAGTAACGGTCGACGACATTCGGATTGACGGAGTCGCACCCCGCTGGCCCGATAAGATGCCCTGTCGCAATTCGCCTCGTCCCCTCAAACTCGCCCCAATTCGGAAGGTGGAACAACACTAGAGAAGTCGACGACGACATCCCACATGAACATGAACTCAATTGATTCTGGGCTATCTTATAGCAGTATTCCGGGTCACTGACGCAGGATCGGTAGAGTAAACTGCCGGACCCCACGCAGCCGACGATCGGCGCACCATTCGGCCTGGATACCGGGATGAAAGCCAGGAACCAGGAACCATGGGTAAATCTGCGATAGCATCGCATCCCGGCCCCCGCCCCCATCCTTGCCGGGGCCAAGGATAAGTACGCGTCCGTTTCCCGTCCTTCGCCATGTCGTGCTGCCATTGTTGTTATTTGCGGTGCTATTTCTGTGCGAAGACAGCCTGCCTTCATATCTGCCCTCTTCTCCTCTCCTAGTGCTTCACTCGTCCAGCAGTAACAGCACGCACGGCTGTCACAATGAGGGGCATCGTCTGCAAGATCCTGGCTTTTGCCGGGACTGCGACTTACCTGGGACAAGACATCTTCGCCTCTGCGCAAGTGTGTTCCAACTCCAGCACGGCCATTGGCAACACGCCGTTCCCACCTCTGATCGAGGCGACTCTGGAGGACTTGGCCAAAGGCTTGGAGCTGGGGCTATTCACGAGTGTCGACCTTGTCAATGCGTATGTGGCTCGGATCAACGAAGTCAACTCGACTCTGCACATGGTCGCGCAGCTGAACCCAGATGCTCTGGCCATTGCAGCCGAGCTGGATGCCGCCAGGGCAAACGGCACCAGCTACGGGCCCCTTCACGGTATTCCCATCCTCATCAAGAACAACATCGCGACAATGGACAAGATGGACAATACTGCCGGCTCTTACGCCCTGCTCGGGGCCAAGGTGCCGGGAGATGCTACTGTAGCCGCCAAGTTGAGGAAGGCCGGAGCTATCATTCTCGGAAAGACGAACCTGTCGCAATGGGCAAATTACCGCAGCTACAACACGAGCAACGGCTGGTCTGCACTAGGCGGACAGACGCAGGCGGCGTACTACCCGGGCCAGGATCCGAGCGGCTCTTCGTCCGGCAGCGGCGTAGCCAGCTCACTTGGACTTGCATTAGCCGCTCTAGGCACCGAGACTGACGGCTCTATTGTCTCTCCTTCAGACGCCAACAACCTCGTCGGAATTAAGCCTTCCGTCGGCTTGACCTCTCGGTATCTTGTCATCCCTATTTCAGAGCACCAGGACACGGTCGGGCCGATGGCCCGCACCGTCAAGGACGCAGCCTACATCCTCTCCGCCATCGCCGGTCCGGACGTGAACGACAACTACACCTCCGCCATCCCCTGCGGAAAAGTCCCCGACTACGTCACAGCATGCGACTACTTCGCCCTAAAGGGCAAGCGCATCGGCGTGCCGCGCAACCTCATGGCCCTGCAGGCCGGCGACCCGCTCGAGCCCATCATCCCCGTCTTCAACGCGGCCCTCGACGTCCTCCGCGCCGCCGGCGCCACGATAGTCGACAACATCACCTTCCCCGGGTTCGGCGACTCGGACTACCACGCCAACACCGAGGGTATCGTGCTGGACGCCGACTTCGTGGTGGGCATAGCGCGCTACTTCAAATCTCTCGCCTACAACCCGAACAACATCACCTCCCTCGCCTCACTCCAAAACTTCACCCAAAGCTTCCCGCTCGAGCAGTGGTCCCCGGAGCTGCGCGACACGGCCATCTGGCAGGAGGCGCTGGACCTGGGCTTCGACAACACCTCCCCGGAGTTCTGGGCCAACTACACGGAGCAGCTGTACCTCGCCGGCCCGCAGGGCATCACGGGCGCGCTGGCCAACTACAGCCTCGACGCGCTGGTGGTGCCGACGGCGTTCTCGTCGACGGTGCCCGCGCGCCTGGGGTCGCCGATCGTGACGGTGCCGCTGGGCAGGTTCCCCGCCAACACGACGGTTGTGGCCAACGGCATCGGGACGCTGAACGCGACGGCGCCGAATGTGCCGTTCGGGATCAGTTTCTTTGCGGAGCGGTTTAGCGAGGAGAAGCTGATTGGGCTGGCGTATGCTTTTGAGCAGAGGACGTTGGTTCGGGATAGCATCGTGCCGTATATACAGCCCAAAACGGAGTTGGTTGATGTTGTGAGTAAGAGGAGGTAGGCGTCATGCTGCAAAGGGCAGTGAAGGGTGGCCGGCAAGTGTGTAAATGACGTTGACGAACATGAGTGACGATATATAATGGCCATGACAATATAATGACTGATGTAGACGAGGATGAACTCGTGCTCTTCAAAATCTTCTCCAAGGGCCTCCCCGTCTGTGAGCCCGTGAAGATCCTCATCATACCGACCCGGCTAGAAGGTAGGGACCCTTATTTCAGGTGGAAGCTTTAAGGCTATAAGGATACGATGCCATGACCAGCTGGGTGAATTACTGAATATCATCAGGCTAAACTCTAAGAGCTAATGAGATACCTACCGTGAAATGTAAGTGAGAACCAACTGTACACACCGCTCGATGTGACGCTTAGTATGATAGGTATTTATGTGGTTGTGATTTGCCGTCCGCTTCCTCCCACCCTTGAGTTGTGAGACAGAAGGAAAGCGGCGAGAACACTGAGGGAGTTAAGAGAGTTAATAGCCCAATGGCTTTTCCCCCCCCAAAGAGAGCAAAGCTATATCTCACACACAACTAGGCAGTTCGATATTAGCAGCTCCAGCCCCTAAAAGAATGTAAGGATAGACAGAAGAAAGGTATCAAAAAACATTAAAGCTCATTGAGGTGTAAGGTTGAATGGTGAAATGGCAGTAAAGCCAGTGGGCAGTGGTATATAGTTTACCTGTTGGGTATTCCTTCCAACGTGCAATCTCAAAGAGCTGTGTCGTCAGGTTGGAAGAGTGATCGTCCAGCTGCCCTGGAGTCTCTGTTCCCTCCAGCCACCACTGGATCATGTAGTCCGAGAGGTTGTGGGTTCGACTCATTGGGTGAGTAAAATATGTGGGCGGGGGAACTTTTTTTTTATTCATTTTTTTTCTTCGGGGATAGTGATGTTTGTCGTGTATTAGATACCGGCGAAGAACAACTGCAAAGCGCAAAATATCTTTGGAATCTTAAGAACGTACCAGATAGGGAGTAGTTGAGGGCATCCAGCTAAGGAACAGAGCACTGACTCAGCGGCCCCACAGCGGGCCACGAAGCTTAACGACCTCACCACCCAATCAAAACCATCAGAAAATTGACCAAAGCCGCCATAACCCAAAACTCTAAACTCACACTCAACACATCGCCAATCATCTTCTAACCACACCTCTCACACCATGCTCCTCAGATCAACCTCCGACCCCGACATCTTCAACTCAATGGCGGGCGGTCCACCTTCACGCTCCCCCTCCCCCCACGAACCCCCCTCACACACCAACGACGCCCTAGACGACGTCTGGGGCGACTCGGCGCCCTCATCGCCCTCCCTCCTCCCCAGCTTTCAGACCCCGTCCAGCCACCCCTCCGACATTCCGCGACTACAGCAAGAGCACGCCACCGCGGGGTACCGCGACGGCATTACGGCCGCCAAGGCGGCGAGCGCGCAGGCCGGGTTCGACGAGGGGTTCGGGCTGGGCGCGGTCATTGGGGCGCGGGCGGGACGGGTGTTAGGCGTGATTGAGGGATTAGCTGGGGCTGTTCCTGCTGATGAGGGACTGAAGGGGTTGTTGGAGGAGGCGAGGAGGGAGTTGGGGGTTGTTTCGATTTTTGGGCCGGAGTACTGGGATCGGGAGGGGGTCTGGCGGTATGAGGTTGCTGCCGGGGATGGGGAGGGGAAGGGAGAGGAGGAGATTGTCTTTGCTGATGTTGCGGGTGCTCATCCGTTGGTGAGGAAGTGGGAGGGTGTGCTTGCGGAGGAGGCGAGGAGGTGGGGGGTTGATTTGGAGGTGCTGAGTGGGGAGGAGGGTGTTGTGAGGGCGGGTGACGATGTAGCGGGACAGAGTCGAGAGGATAGGAAGACTGTAGCTAGTGTGAAGGAGAAGAAAGCTCTGGATTGGTGAAAGGCTGCGATATCCGATATAGGGACCTTCGGATGTTTTTGGAAGCCAGGGAGAGTAACGAATCATCACTTGCATCCGCTGTTTGCAGGTTGTTCAAGGTTTGCAGACGCTATCAGCTTGGTTAATTCGTTGGCTAATATTCAGTGACAGACTTCACCTACTTCTGCTACAATACGACCAAGTACTTTGAGGATGACATCGTGTCGACCACTTGGCCCCTCCCGTTCCAAAATGACTCCCTACAGACAAGAAGGAGGTAAGCCAAGTCCCCTGTCCAGTGCAGTGTCGTAGCCTTCATCCACATCCCACCCTTTGGTATAGTTCGATGTATCCAGCGCTGACTTAGCCACAGTTCTCCTCGGACCCAGAAGGCATGTGTCCAGGTGCAACGCCTGTCCTGAAGGCCAGATAACCTTGCAACACCAGCAGAACTCCGTCTCGCAGTTCTGGCACTCGAAGTGCGCACAGCCACCATTCCGCTCGATACGGGAGCGGCAACCAGCACGAGGACACATCTTTGTTCTGCGGTTGATCTCTCGCAGTGTTTCCGGGATCTTTTCCGTTTGTCTTCGGATGGCTTGTTTAGCCATCTCCCTGCGCGTCGTCTTGATCTCCTGAAGATGTTCGCATACAACGCCGGTAATCCGGGTATCGGGGCAGAGAAAGCAATGGACTTTCTTGCAGGAGACACACTGGAACTCCGGGTTGCGTTCTGTGAGTCCGGTTAGCACAATACTAGTTACAGAAGAATCCTTGCCACTCTGCCACTTGGAATGGCATTGCTTGATGTGACACGTACCGCCAGGAGAGTGGACTTGTCCACGACCGCAGGAGCAAAATCGAAAGTTTGGCTGTCTCGATACTGTCCGCATCGACAGCTTGTTGACGTACCTAAAGACGAGTGAGCTCGGAACCACCAAGTTAGGACAGTTACGACTTACGCCTTGAAGCTCTTCTTCGAGACTACTCGTCGGACACGGTCTAGCGGAACGGCTGCTCTGCACTCTGGGTCCGGGCACGTCAGGCTTGTGTTGCCGCTTGCTATGGCGCTCTCATATGATGCCTTGAGACAGCTGTCACAGACGTTTCTGTCATGATTGCATGTTGCTGTTGGCGGATCCATATCCGTTGCTTGGTCTCCGAGTTTGAGCGACATCTCATCGTAACACACTGTGCAGTCGACGATCGTGGTCTCTATTTGGAGAGAGAGGAATCGGCTAGAGAGAGAAGCATCTGTCAGAGGTGACTCTTCCAATGGTTGTTTCTGGTCGTATGATTGTATCCGCAGCTACGGGCATACGCACCACAGTATATCTATGTGATGGATTCTTTCCGTCACCGCCGCTGCGTTAACTTTCAAGGCTTTTCTACAACCTTCAGCATTGCACTGCACTTTCCCGTCTAATACCCCGAAAACGAACCCCGTCTCACAAGTTGAGCAGACGCCAGACTCGACATCAACTTCAATCTCCTGGGAGTGGCCACTGCGGCAAGAAACGCCTAGCTTCCAAAAGTCGGATTTTTCAGACGGCTGAGACATCTTGTCACATCCAAAGCATTTCAACACGCCACTGAAATGAGTAGAGAACACGTAGTTGACGACGCCGATGGCAATGATATAATTGTTATTAGCGTCGTCCTGGTGGAGCTCGAAGCTCATCTTCGGCTGTTCAAACGACACAAGCATGGTCGAAAAGCTGAACATTGTCGCTGACTTCTACTTTCTCATAATCATCAGCTGCGGAGGATAAGAAGGACTGGGCGCCAGTACGACAAATACGTTCTGGGCAAAAGTCCAGGAAACGCCACTGAGTTAACAGCCGTATGGCAGTCCCAAAAAAAAAGAAAAAAAGGGGTTATTAGGTGCGAGCCGATAAATTAGGCTGCGCAGGTTTCAAGGTTTGTATCGACAAGCGAGCCGAATGGAAGATGAACCTTCTTGAACTCTGAGGCCGTACTGACTGCACAGTTCCGGATCAGGCTGCCCTGTTGCCAGCGCCACCTGCGACATGACACTCTTTGAGCGTTTTGCTGGGCTAATCCGCAAGGCAGACTAAATCGACCACAAGTATTCATAGGACTTGTAGGCCTCCGGCATACATTAGTCCGTTGTTGAATGGACTGGCCGGTCTGGGCAACGGAACCGGATTGGAGTATGTTGTGAAACCTGCGCAGCCTAATCTATCGGCTCGCACCTAATAACCTTTTTTTTTTGGGGGGGGGGGACTGCCATGCGGCTGTCAACTCAGTGACTATCAGCATCACACATGCATGTCTACGTCTACGTGTTTCACCATCACAAATATGCAGCAGGCTCTGCAGCTGAGCGACGAATAACGTGCTATCTAAAGCCTGAATGTGCCTTGGCTGAGTCCTCGCGGCCATGCGTCAGTCAGGCCCCGGCCCCGGCCAAGTCTTATGAAGCAAAGAAGCGCTTGGCCGCTGGACAGTCGGTTGCTCACCTCCTCTCGCATTCATTGCACACTTCCGACCAGGGGACTTGTCGACTGTGTCAATCCGTTCGAACGTCATTAATCTATGATGGCAACCACTCGATCAAGCTCTCCTCCTGGACTCGACACAGCTACTAGTTCCAGTTCGTCCGACTCATGCGATGACGAGTTCGTCAGAGTGCAAGAAGCCGGAGTCGCACACTCGACAGCTATCCGGCCTGTCACCTCCTCCAACACGGTTCGGGAGCTCAAAGAAGCTCTGGCCGCAGAGATAGGCCTAGGTGCCTGGGAAGAGCTGAACTTGTACTTTGCGGAAACCTCCCTCAAGGACAGTCAGTAACATCCAACATATTAGCAGCGAGATCACCTCACTGCGCAGCGCGTCTGCTAACAAACGACAGACGATGCCACACTGGAATCGTTCAACGTTGCCAATGTGAGAATAATGTCCGTATCTGGTTGAAGCATGCGTACTGACTAACATCAGGGAGACGAGCTGACCTACTGCCGCTCGGTCACCCCGAAAAGAGAGGGCTCCGGCCCAATGTTCAAGACACTGTTCTTCACGAACATGATCAGCGGCGGGAACTTTAGCTTGACTAATGTTCCAACCACCTGGACGGTGGCTGCCCTTATGCAACGCATAGCCCAGGAGAGAGGGTACCAGGCGGAAACGTTGCGTCTCCTTTTCGCCAAGAAGGAGCTTCAGAGTGGTAAGTTGCAGGCCGCAACTGTAGAGATGAAGTGAAATATTGTCTGACTAGGTATCGCCATACAGATAACACGCTGGCCTCATACGGTCTCCGGAATGTGAGTGCTTGCTCCTTTCTGAATAGCTAGTGACGAACCGATATTTACCAACTCATAGGAATCCGATATCTTCATTGTGTCACGCGTTAGGGGTGGTTGAGTGCAGGTAGTCGCTCCGCCGATCTCTCATGAGGTAATAGCAACCTGTTCCTAGTCCTATATAGCATAGATCTGGCCTTCATCACACCATTTGCACAGTGGAACATGATCTCTAATGAGCTCGGCTTAGGAGATACGTGTAACTGAATATTCCACCCGTGATGAAGCCTTGAGGGCTTAGTCCCGCTCGGTAGCGTCACCTTTGCGCACATTTCCGAACTTCGATATCTCTCTCGGCTACCATGCCATTTATCAGCCTGCGATCCTGCGTGCCTCTCTTATGTTGACAACATCTCGGCACGGCGAGTACTTTCTTCCCCGTGTATTCCACCGGATTGACGGAGAACATGAGGACTTCGTTCGCATATTTCCCTCCGTCCGTGTATATTCCCCCGTAATCGTCCACTTCAATGATGTTTATCACGAGCACTTCTGGATTTGGATCATCGGCCGGGACCATGTGGTCAAATGTGACCCCATAATAGTCGATGTAGCTAAGGCATCGAAGAATGGTCAGTTCTTATGATCATCAAACAGCCGAGTCCAGCAGTCGCGGTCTTACTCCTGTGGTATTCTTCCTTCTACTACCCAGGCCAAATACTCATCCCGCACCGTCAGAGCCGCGGTGTCTGCTTCCTCCCCGTACAGGTTCTGGTGTGTGAGGCTCGCAAGCTGCAGTCCTCCTGGCTGCGGAAAAGGTCCAATCGGGTACCACAAAACGTTCGGCAAAAGCTTCTGTATGGTCTCTAGCGGCCCTTGGATCCGAATTCTGAGTGGCTTGTCAGGTGGCGGAGGGTGAAGGCTGTGAGGCGGGCGGTTCACACAGGGCGGAATGTGAAGCTCGAGCGCCATTATGCGCTGCCTAAAGTTCGCTCCACGACTGAGATATCCAACTAAGTCGTCGCTGTGAGGTCTCAACCTAGATTGGGGAATGTTCATGTGCCCAACTTGATCGGAGGGCGGAAAACATATAATGCGTTGGCGTGGCGGGGTAGTCACAGGGCCAAGAAATAGCCTTGATACCCAACATCTATTTCCACGGACGCAGCTTTGCTATTCTAGTTCTGAGGGCATGTAAAACTTACTTTGGCACAGGAGCCAGCAGGCAGAGAGATCTGATCTTCAACAACTTGTTGCCATCAGTTCCATCACGTCTCGCCTCTCGAGATTGCCGTTACAATTTTCACCTCCAAGCGATAAAGTAAGTCCAGTGCTTACCTGAGATGAGTCCCGTGCATGATTCATCTGATACTGATCTAGAAAGAGGTATACTATAACAAGTGCAGCCATATCAAAGGCAGGGCCATCGCCACCACCACTTGCGCCGACCCTGATACTTGTGTGAAGAATTATGTCGAGGCACCTCTTGCGCCTGGGGACTGCGGCGAGGCAAAACGCAATATGCCTGGATTCTCTTAGGGGACATTTATGAGTGCGTCATGACGGCAACCCTCTGGACTACTTACTAACTCGGGGATGGTAAACTGCATTAGGAGGGCTTGTGCCGCCATTCACGCAAGAGCAACCTAGAAAGGAGGTCCCGAATGATAGCAAGTTAGTTTGAACCCTGAATTAGTTAATTATTAGTTACAGAGGAGTAGCTGTGATTCCTGACTTCCAAACCTATCTGACAAAGAGAGCGCCCACGCATCAACATGGAATCAGGACTCTGTAACTGTTTTATCCTGCACATTTTTGTATCTGTCTTATTAGAAGTTATAGGCCTCTCCCGCCTAAGTGTCAAAGTATTCCGACACTGTAATTTGGGCCAGATACATGATTGTTAGTTCTAGTTCAGTAGTGGAATGTTTATCTACATGAAAGAGCGTATGGGCATTTCCAGTAATCCTGCGCCATTGCGGACACAACTTGTGGCTTAAGGCCGGGGCCGTAGTACGGCAGCTACATTTGGTAGTGGTCTTCTCGTATTACGCTCGTACCTCCGAGTCCGTTCGGAGTGAGTGATACCTTCTCGGTGTACTGGGGCGACAGCGGAGTCTGCAGGATTCTGTAAAGTGGAGATGCGACAGCTACCTTCCTAATACTACCCATGTAGCCCATGGTACAGAGCTAGCATATTGTGATGTTGCAAGAGGACGTATGACTCATGTAAGATGACCCCTATTTAAATGACGGAGTTATCTGATCAAAAGATAATCTTATCTGATCCGAAGATAATCTTCCGCCAAGTTGTTCCTAACTATCAGCCTACTAGTGAACATCTTCTGATCTAACTGACGCCGACAAGGGACACATTGACACAAAGTCTCTGCTTCTGGAATATATTACCTTGGACTTCACTGTCAATTCCTTACTCTCTCTTGATACCCCTTTTCAGAACCATCGGTTGATTACTATTGCATCGAGCGCTCCAGAACTGCCAGGAAGTATCACACAACTAAAGTGCACGCTGACCATGGTTTCCATGGAGCTGCAACAGGATCCCGAGAGACCAACAGCAATGCCTCACGAGACAAAACCCGCTCTGTCGGATCCCTACGCCGTTGTTTTTGCAGAGCCATACGACAAGGACAACCCCATCCAGTGGCCTGACCGTCGGAAATGGATCGTCACCAACATTCTGTCTGCAACTGGATTCAACCGTATCGTGGTGTCTACCATCATGGCGCCCGCTCTACCCGTCATCGCCGCTGAACTGGACATGACTCCAACGCAGTCAGCGTTATCCCTATCCATCTACCTGCTCGCCACCGCCTTCGGTCCCATCGTCATCGGTCCGCTCTCTGAAATGTACGGGAGGCAGGTAGTCCTACACACGTCCAACATTTGGTTCGTCGCCTGGAATCTCACATGTGGCTTTGCGACGACAAAAGAGGTGCTTATCGTGTCTCGCCTGTTCACGGGTCTGGGAGCGAGCGCCATTTACTCCCTCGGAGGAGGCGTGTTGGGTGACGTCTGGCCCCCAGAGCAGCGAGGGAAGTCTTTGGGCACATATCTGGCCATCCCTCTGGTTGCTGTCGCCGTCGGGCCGATCATAGGAGGCGTCATCACTGCTCGTGCTGACTGGCGGTGGATGTTCTGGGCGACATCCATCTTCCAGGGTGTCTCGATTATCGTCTGTTTCTTTACCTTTCATGAGACATCCGGCGCCGTTATTCTGAAACGGCGCGCTGCTCGTCTCCGCCGCACAACGGGCAACAAGCAGGTGAGTTCCTTCTCCCCCTGAAATGAGAGGAGTTCTGCTAACCACGAGATCTGGAAAAGTACATGACCCTGGAAGAGCGGCTCGATCGCGAAATGTCCTTGTCGACTGTCCTGCGGCGCGCCTTTGGTCGCCCGTTACGCCTGTTGGCGTTCCACCCAATAATCCAACTCACATCTGTCATCTCAGCCGTCAACTACGGTCTCTTATATGTGGTCCTGTCCAGTTTTGCCGACGTGGTCACGTCGCAGTACAACCTCTCGATAGAGCTCGGTGGTCTACACTACATCGCCTGTGCACTGGGTGAGATGGCGGGCTCGCAACTTGGTGGTCGACTAATGGACGTGCTTTACCGCCGCACGATGAGAAGACATGGCACACACGAGCCCGAAGCCAGACCACCCCTGACATATCCCGGAGCTGTCCTAGGATCCCTCGGCCTCATCATATTTGGTTGGGCTGCTCAATACCACGTCCACTGGATTGTGGTCGATGTCGGCGTATTTATCTTCACGTTTGGACTCCAAACCTCGGGCATGCCTGTCCAGGCCTACGTCATAGACGTGTACGCCGACTTCACCAGCAGTGCTCTCTCGGCGACGCAGTTTGGTCGCAGCCTGGCCGCATTCTTGTTCCCTTTGTTTGCCCCCAGTCTCTACAAGTCTCTGGGCTATGGCTGGGGAAATACTACCATTGCACATGTTGGAATTGCTGCGGGTGTTATCCCGCCGTTCCTGCTTTGGAAGTACGGGGCTCGGATTCGGGCGAAGACGCCTGCTTTTGACTGAGGCAGTACATCATATGCGATGGCGAACGAGCGTTGTGAGGAAGGCCGATCCTGTTTAGCTACTGTATGTGCTGTGATTCGAATGCACTTGAGCTGCAGAACCAACATCAAGCTTACATCATGTGTAATTCTGGCCATCGTTCTTTCAACTGTGTATCGGAGTGTTCGGTTTTCCATTTAGCAATGTTTGTACGAGTGTTCATAGCAGTGACGGGACGACTGGTGACGGAATGCACATACTGTTGCCCGAACTCGACATATAGTTGCATCACCAACTACAGAAGATATGTGGAAACGGGCCAGGAGCAAGAGTTGAATGGGTTACCACTATGGAGGAATCAAGTGTTATAAAGACCTATCTGCACGATATTCAGTGCATGATAGACAGAGAAGCTTCGCAATGCATGCCGTCGACGACAAGGCATATACCCCTTATCCTCAACCGCTGTACTACCACACACCCAAGAAAACGCCCGAAGCTCACCTCAAACGCGACCAAACACGAACCCTCTCAACCTCGAAACTCAACCTCCTCGTGCTAGGCTCATCCCAGCCCCTCTTCTGCTCATTGATCCCCAACCCCTCATCCAGCGTCGCCCGCACAACCCACTCCGTCCCGGTCCTCCGTCCAACCTCCTCCCACATCTTGGTAAGGGTCTCAACGTCATGCTTATAGAGCATCTTGCCCCTAGCAGAGAACTCCTTGCCGACCAAGTCACCCACACTCTGCCCCACAACCAACACCCCCCTCTCGGGCCGCAGCAGCTCCACCACCCGCTCGCAAGCCCGCGTCTGGCCCTCCAGATCCCAGGTATGCAGCACCATGCCCAACTGCGCGATCCCAAACGTGCCCTGCACCTTCCGCACCTCCTCGTTCCCCCGGTCCAGCAAGTCCGCGTTGATAAACGTCCCCCGGAAGGTATCCCTGTCGTTGAAGAAGTCGTAGCCCAGACCGATGAACTCGTTCTGCTTGTCCAGCCCGAAGAGCGCCTCGGACGGCGCGCCGTCGTAGGCGAGCTTCCGCAGGTCCTGCGCGTAACAGCACCCTACGTCTAGAAGCCGCTCGGTGCCGGTCTTCAGGGCCGCGAGGACGCGCGGGTAGCATGGCTTGCGGCTGAGGGAGAGGTCGGTGAAGCGGAATTGGCCGACGCAGGGCCACGGGAAGACGTCCCAGATTTTGTCGCGCTGGGATGGACGGGGGTGGTTAGTGTTGCTGTGGGAGGGGGTTGGGGGGAAGGGCAGAGGGTGGTTTGAGGGGGGTGTGGTGCTCACGGTCTCGATGATGCGAGGGACTACCTCGTTGGCTGGGATGTGGCTGTAGTTCTCGAGGAGGTCGCGGATGGGGCCGTCGATGGATGTGAGAGGTGGGTCGTACCAGCCTACGGTGCGGTCTTTGGAGCCAATGGCGGCGAGGTTGGCTTGGTGAGGCATTGTTGCGGTGCTTTGTGTGAGGAGAGTGGTTGTTGTGCTGTGAGGAGAGTGATTGATCTGCTGATGAGGAGGGAAGCCAAGGCTGATTGAGATTGGGATGTTGAGAAATTAGAGTAGAAGTGGTAGGCCACGAAGTAAAGCAGAAGTGGTAGATTATGGAGTAGAGTGGAAGTGCTAGTGGTAGGTAAATTACGGACGGTTTGATCAAATGATGAAGGCACAAGCCCTTGAAACAGTCTCAAGCCACGTACTACATGGGGTATCCTCGGGCCAAGTGATGAGTTTGGCCCGGCGCAGACAGAGCGAAGTACCGGTACGGCGACCGTACGGCAACCAGTAGAGAGTTGCATGGCCGGGGGTGTATTACTTGTTCCTTGCATGATGGTGTTCATGTTGCTTCTCGCGGCCGCTTTCATGTTGGCACTAGTTGTAAGGAAGGGCAGCATTTTCAATGGACTGCATGGTAGACATCGAACCAGTGCCATAGGAGGGAACATTGCAATTTGAGTATTTATGTCTCCTGTGCAGAGACCTAGACTAGCATTCAGCTTGCTGTCTTTCTTTGGGCAGTTCAAGTCTGCAACACGGAGTCTTGTTCCCATTCACGGTTAGGTGTTTTCATATTTTTTGAATGTGGTCTCAATTCGCTAATAAAACAAGCTATACTCTGCTAGGTGACAGAGTTCAGCGCCATTCGAAGTGGTAAGTAACAACGAGAAACACAGTGTCATCCTCATTCAAAATCCATGATCCTCTCCCTTGGTAAGAACATGCTGTCCTTCCTCAGAGTCAGCAGTCCTGAAGGGCGTGATCTCTCGGATTTTGTGGCCCCAAATCATCAGTGTGATCAGAAACATAAAGGCAAACACACTGAAAAAGGCCATCATGCCATACACCCAGCCAACCCCGACCGCAGCAATCCAGGGGTAGATGTAGAAGTTTATGGACAAACCCAAAAAGAGCCGCATCGAGTTGAGCACAAGCGTCGCTTCGACTGTGTGCGTCCGAAAGCACTCACAGATGTAGTTGACCGTCATGGGAATGCTAACCAATGAGCCGACGGTGACGAAGAACTGGGCGATTGCCATGACGATCCAGTGTAGCCTGTACTGCATAGCAACACCAACGAGCCCCAGGCCGATCGGCGTGAGCACAAAGTTGGTAGGCCACAGAGCGTGGAGACGGTATTCCGGCTTCCAGACTCCCTTATTGCGCGCCACCAGCCACATCGGGATCCGGTCGCTGAAGAAATGCCCGTAGATCAGTCCCACGGCAAACCCGATCCAGTGGACAAAGGTGACTGTGAGACCCGTGAAGTTAGTGTGACTGTGACACTTCGTCCGTTACTCAGGACAATGCTATGCAACTCACAAGCCGCGTTCTGCGTAACAGTGAAGCCGTATATGCCGCCAGCCTTGACGGGAAGCTGGAGCCAGACCGGCGTCAAGGCATTCAGGGCGACGTAGAAACCAAAGCCAATTGCATCAAATCCAGCAATGATCAGCAGCACGGGGGCGACTGCAATCTTGAAAGGCGTAATGGCAATCTTGGCCTGCTCATGGCCACTGTCAGAAAATAATACCACTACACGTAGTTCGGGCAGTCATGTCTTACCGTGTGACCCCACGTGGTCGGGGGTACAACCTTGTTCCCGGGAAAGAATGTATCTAGCCGGTCCCTGATCCAGCGGTTGGGCTTGGTGCGATTGGTGGCGTCTTCACCGCGGTTGTAGCTCGTCTCTTCAAGGAACAGGAAGACAACAACGATGGTGAAAGCCGTCAATGCCACCGACCACCAGTATTCGACAGGCCAGTAGGCGTTGGCTGCGACAAAGCCTGCGAAGGTCGGACCAGCCGAGGCACCGAAGTTCAGAGCCAGATGCAGAATGGTAAAGGCTCGCCCTCGCTGATGTAGGAAGAACATGTCGACAAGGTACCTCGGGCCAAGAACACTAACAGTGACGCCACAGAAGGCTGAGAAATACCTCGAGACAAGATACGGCGCATACTGATCATGTCCTGTCATAAGCGGTGCCCAGATTTGAGCAGCAAGCTGCCCGAAGAGAGTCCAAAAGATGACCGATGAGCGTCCAAACTTGTGGGAGAGGGGCCACCAGAGGTAACCACCGGTAGCTAGGCCGGCCGATGCGGCAGAGTTCTGCTCTTAAGATTAGCAGATGCCGAGTGCTTATGGGGCTGTTGGACTCACGAAGTAGGTTATCTGGACCGGCGTCTTGTGGTAGAGTGCAGCTTGTTGTTGGATGTTGAGTTGGCCGCAGAAGGGAGCCGAGAAACCAACGAACATGGCGAGGAAAAGAGTCCCTACGATGGTGGCCTTCTTTGACAAGGGCCAGTTCTGCAGCAATGGCCCGTCAGATCGTGGTTTGCAACGTTGAAGATGTGTTAAGACAGCTCTTACCAGTGGATCAAGCGGGTCGCTTGACGGCTGAGGAATCAGGATGATCCCGCCGTCCGAGGTCTTGAGGGACTTCTGATCGTCATTCTTGACGACACTGACAATTTTCTCATCGGTCACCGCGTTGAGCACGTCCGGCTGTGCCATCTTGGCTTTTTTCCGAGCAAGACACTTCCGTGTGACGATCTGTCGATGTGTGGCGTACTTAGTTGAAACTTAAATAGATGAGGAAGGATGAGTTATCAATGAAGAGAAGGTGAAGCCAAATCAGCTGCCGATGAGCACAGGTGTGATAGCACTCAACGCGTAACGGGCGGCACAAGTGCTTAACCGAATCGTCGGTAGTGCTTTGTTGATTGGGCAAAGGGAAGAGAATAGGTCGAAAGAAGATCGATGACAGAAAGATCATGAAGGATAGACCGCCGGGTGAACTTCGGGAAGAGAACCAAGAGCAACGAATGCATGCTTAGGTCCTGGGGCACCTCCAAGTCTGCACGTTCGGCACATTGTCCCTGTGGGAGATGCTCAGAGAGTGTTCGTCCAAAGTAACAATATCTTCTCGACTGATCTATGACAGACCAATCAGATTGTTCACCTGGACTTCAGGACCGCGTACCGGCATCCAATATATTACAATTCTTGGAGAACGTTTTGAAAAATACCCGATCCTGGGATCAGGCTACTGCCACTTGGTAGATGGCAGCATACGCAAGTTTCGACGAATTGAGGACCTTCACAGACGAAACGAGACAGTGTCACGGCACCCTTGACAAGTCACCAACGGGCAGGGTGCAGAGCAAAGAGGTTGTCCAGGCAGTCCTCTAGTCCTCTTGCAGCCACAATCCAAGGGTTCATAGTAGGGGGTCATGAGAAAGAACAGTAGCTGATTTTGATTAGGTACGTTGCACAGATCTAAAATGGAACTGTAACTGTATCTCTTGATCACAATAAGGAACCGTCACCACGAACTAGGTAATGGTGGTTCGTGATGTCCAGAAGGTGGTGAGGACGGATTGGACGCGCATCGCCGCTATCACAGAGATCTTGGTTGGTCATTGGAACATCAGAAGCTTAAATCTCCCGGTTCGAAGTCTGTGAGTTGAATGAAGGATGCCGGCGTTGCATTCGTGTGCCGTGGCTGTTGGTTCTCATTGCATGTATCATTCCACAGTCCGTACCGGCTACAGTAACACCCCTTGCAGTTGAAGCACAAGGATAAGGCGGGCGGGCAACTCATGGTGTTTTCGAGAGTTCTCCGTACTTGAAGGCAGTAAAACTCGTCATCTTTGGAGCTGCAACGTTGGTTGTACAATCCAATCCCAACGATAGAATATCCCTGCTGTGAGACCTCGTTTAATATCAGGAAACCTTCCAGTGGATGTGTTGTGATCCAAGGGGAAGCGAGCAACCGACTGTTGGTTGGACGGTCGAGACCCAACTCGCGTGGTGCAAACATGTCCAACCTTCATCCCAGAATCCGGGCAGGTTGATCACTTCACGGTATGAAACTTGAACAGAACGACAGGCACTTGAACTTTCAAGACGGATTATGCACATGGGGCCATGGGCTCGTCCAATGACGCATGCCGTTGATAACACACCGTCGATCTTGTCCTCAGGAAGGAGATGCCGGGATGAACTCTGTGCCTGCATTTATGAGGACAATGAGCCGCAATGTCTCAGTTGAGGCAACATTAATGGCTCGCAGCGTATGCAGCGTATCAGCCAGTGCTTCCGGCCCTTTTGCTCGGCCGATAGAATTTGGAAGGTCCATCCATCTTACCTTCGGCATTGGAGACCTACATATGTTCCTGTTCGGCAATGCCAGTGAATGCTGCGTTCGAGGATTTGCAATCGATCTGCTAACTACAAAAAAAAAAGGGTTGCATTGATTTCAATCCATCTTGGTGTTCTAAGATGCACGACGTCCATCTAAGATTTGCAGCCAAGTCCCGGGCTAACTTTTAGTAGTGTAGCGCCGGCAGAGGACTCGGTTAGTGCCCAGTTTGCCCCCACTCTTTTGGTGTGGTCAGGTCCACCGCGCTCGTCTACCTTACCTTAGGTACCTTACCTACCTCTACCGAGGTATTCTCAAGCAATTTCGAGAAGACATTAATCGTTCCATTTCCTCGCAACAACATTCATGTTTTTGCCATGGCATAGGCGGTCAAATTTCTCACTCACATCCGGAACGATTCGTGATTCGTGAAAATCACCCTCCTAATGTACCTTCTGTAACTTCAACGAGCCATGTGTACGTCATTCGAAAGAGTCCGTGCAGATTCTGGCACGATAACGATTCAGCATCACAAGTAGACAACCCAAGGCGAGAAGTATGTCCTTCTAGAGCCCAGTGACTCGAATCCATGCAGGCAGCAGCAGCATCACAAGGATGACTGACACGTCCCGTCTTACTCATACCATTCATTCCCTACCATTTTTGAGATCCCAGGGTAAGGGTTATACCCATGACGTCATAGGTAGTATAGGACAAGGACGACGTGTGCGGGCTCATTCGACACAAATAACAAACAATCTCCAATTCTCCATCCTTGCTCTATGCCTCATTCGAGATGCAGCAGCCGGCCCATGCCTGTACAGAGGGCAGGGATCAGCTTCCGTCCAGGAGCCATTGTGTCTGAAAAGCAACATCGGCCTGGGGAAGTCTTCCTGTTTTACTTGTGGCTTTATGTATAGTGCCTGAACTTACCTGGCCCTGAGGCACTGCGACAACAACCTTTCTTGATGTTTTGGCTGCTTGACTTGGCAAACACTAAGGTAAGGTCTCGCAGTACCTCTGGTCTTCGAAGCGTAAGAGATTGAAGATTGAGCTAGAACGTGCAAGACCAGTGAATGGATGGTGAAGACAACTTCCTCAGAGATGGATTAAGATACTTTCTGGCTCGCCTCTCCGCATGAGCCTGAAGTGTGTAGTAGTACTCAGGTACATTTTCCATCATCTTTCTTGCGAGTAAAGTGCGGTCGTCCCATATCTCTATCTCTTGAGGCAATCCAAGGTGCCAACGTTCTGGTAGACGTACAACTCCGAATACCTGCCCATCCGCAATCGCTTTTCAACGCCTTCCTCTCAAGGCTTCTCAAATTTGCATCTTTGCTTTCACAAGGGCGGTCGCGTGGAATCGATTGAGTGATGCTTCGAAACCATGCATCTTTCACCTGATAAAACCGGATCGCTGTTCCCGCTCGAAAGCATGGTCACGACGACGGCCTGTCCTCCAGACCTAGATGATGTAGTGTACCAGAAGCAGCTATTCGCCCTCGTTCCGACCATTATCATCATGGTTCTGTCCATCGCAACCTACGGTCTCAGGTTGTTCTGTCGGAAGAAGACAGGTCAGAAGATCTGGTGGGATGACTACCTCATGGGTGTTGGACTTCTCTTGAGCCTCGACCCAGCCATCTGCGAGCTCTTGTGTGAGTAACTTGAATAAGAAAGACGGTTACACAGCATCTAACAGTCTGGAAGTGCTTCAAAATGGGCTGGGCCACCACATCTGCAACGTACCTCCTGTGCTAGCAGCCAGGTTCGCTAAAGTGAGTACCGAAAACGCCGTTGTCACTTTATCTGCTCAGATAGCTCGACTGACTTGAGCGTCTAGATAACCTTCGCACTTCAACGAGCCAACCAGCCAGCGCTGGCCTGTGTCAAAATCTCCATCGTCCTCTTTTACATGCGAATCTTCACAACCAGAAAGTTCCGGATTGCGGCCTACTGTGTTATGGCATATACCATTGTTTGGGCCATATCCACCTGGATAGTCAACTTGACAACCTGCTCGCCCATTGCTTTCTACTACGACAAAACGATTCCGGGCGGCAAATGCAGAAATCAGGCCATCTCGGGGTCCATCAATGGTGGTCTATCACTGCTGGGAGATATTATGGTACTCGCCCTGCCGATCCCCGTCGTCTGGAGCCTGAAGATCAACTTGCGGAAGAAGGTTGGAATCATGGGTATCTTCCTCCTCGGTATCTTTGTTTGCGTCGCCGCCGTCATACGCATTATAGAGCTCACCAAGTTCGTCTTCACCGACCCGACGTACACCCAAGTACATGCCAGCACCTGGACAGACCTGGAACAGGGCGTGGCAGTCATCAGCGGCAACCTCCCACTGCTCGCCCCACTATTCGAGCACTATCTCCGCGGTCGTGGTTCGTCCGCCAGTGGCAGCGGAAGTGGCTATTCCTACGGCTCCAAAGTGAGGAGGCTCGAGTCCTCTGGCACACACGGAGACCCGGGCGGATCACGTACAAGCAAGTTCAATGGCGGGAATCCGAGAACGACCTTCCATGGCGCGGTGGGAACGACTACCATCAGCGCTCAACGGTCTGGCACCCACAATGACATATACCGGCTGAGTGACGAGGAATCACAGACGCAGGCCGACAGTGCTCCTGATATCGAACTGGGTGACAGGGCCATTTTGGTCAAGACGCAGGTTACGGTGACAGAGTCTAAGGGACCGGACATTGGGACACACCAGACCAAGCCCGCGAGCAAACTGGGTGGGCGCAAGACATCGGCAAACTGGCTTCGGGACTGATATGTCCTGTGTGACACATCTCGGGAGCAACGTGGGTGTGGCCAATACGTAAGCGCTTGTTCAGCGTGGTGGACTACTTCACGGGTTTGAAATTTACCAAAAGTCAGGCTGATCTCAGACAGAGAACGTTGGGAAGACAGGCTTGGTATCCTGGTATATGGATGGATACAAGGGGAGATCAACGGCAGGTGTGTATATAGACCGAGGTACCTCACCTCGCTACCTATAGCAAGACAGTATATGCCGAAAATCGTCCTGTGTTCGTGTGCTGCCTTCCCCCACACGATACCCTCAAGGAATGACATCTGCGAGGAGACATCTAACTTTGCCCTGTCTCTTTGTCTCGGTTGTTCGCCCAATTTTGTGCCATCCCTTGGTTTAAAAGACTGTACCTGTCAATTCATTGTTCCGGACTAGGATGTTTCTAATTTCACTTTCCTCTTAGAAGTCTAGAAAGACGATGCACAATGCCCATTGTTATTCCGGCAAAGGAGTTGATTTCAACAATGACGGGGGATAGAAAAAGAAAATTCGAGCACCCATCGCCGTTCAGTAGATATATAACCATCGCATTCCCATCCTCCATGGACTCCTTTCCGACCCATCATCCACCACTGACCACCACACCAGCAAGACTTGTCTCTATCTTCGCCTCCCTTCATCAACCCGTCTCGACTCCCGAAGATCCATCCTCAGGTGCTATCCGGTAAGTCACTTCCCACCTTGCCCCAACATTAGCACCTTCGACGTTAGTCCCCACTCGGATCTTCGGAGCAGCAGACACACGACACACGGCATCACACCACGATGTGCTACCAATCTGTCAACTCCTTCGTTTGCGGACACAACTCCGTCCTGAACGTGACAGCTTGCCCATACGCCCAGGCGAACGGTAGGTACTGCCCGGAGTTCCAGATGTCGGTTGATGAGGCGAATTCGACATACTACGACATGCCCTGCATGCCTTGCACGGGTAGCGGTGGTGGTGAGAAGAAAGGTAAGTCCGGCTCTAAGAAAGGGAAGAGCAGCCGGAAGTAGAGTTTTGCCGAGCTGGCTGCTGGATGGATGGTGTGGAAAGGTAAGTTTGCTGCTTGATGCAGTGGTTGGACTTGTAGAGGTAAGCAGGATACGGGATCCATTGCTATATGCCTCGGGCTGGCATGGGCTTGGGAAACTTGGGATGAGGAGGGCCATGTAGCTCTTGAGCACAACTGTGCGTAGTTTGAAACTAATCATATGAAACTCCCATCTGGGCTTTATTCATGCACATAACCTTAAACTTAACTATCATTTTCTCTGCTCTGTATAACTCTTCAGATAAGTATATGCCTACAATTATGTGATTTCCCTCAGACCAGCCCGGATTCTGATGAGTTCCCAGCTGTTCAGGTATCAGGAAGCAGCAGGTCTTACGATCCGGCCGCACTCTCCAGTGTCCGAGATAGACCAGCTTCCTATCTCTCACGACAACGGCTTGTATGGACGAGACACCGTCCTCGGTCTCTCGCTGAAGCTAGACCATATTCTCGACGTTAATCAGGCGTGACTGAGTGGGCATTGAAGCATTCACCAGAGCATCAGTCCATGGCTCCTCTGCAAGGTCCTGAGTTCGACTCCTACCGGTCTCAATCTCCCACCCCCGGTCGGATCACGTCGCAAAAGAACGCCCTACTCCCGAAAGGGAACCTGAAAAGGATAGGGGGCGCTGTAGCTACCATGCGGAACAAGTTGGTAGGCTGGACCTTGAACTAAAACCTCGCGATTTAGTTTTGTATTTTGCTTTTGTATACTTCATCGTAGCACCGTTCAGCTCCTCCAATACCCTGAATGTTCGCTCCGCACATCGTTTATGACGCTGTCAGCTATGGGAGATTTCCGAGATGGAGTAGTATTTGCATGACTGAATCACTTTCCCAGCTTATGGGACCTGTGTTACTAGCAATGAGCGTCGGTGTTCAGAGTCCCGAGACACTCACTGGTCTCGGCCGACGCCCTTGGTAGCGCAATAATACCTAACTCCTATAGCTGAAAATGGCACATAGGCGGGGAAGCTTCCATTCAATCTGATCGATCAACTCTGCCAGCGAAATGAGACCAACGCCATAAAATCGTGATGTCACGCAGTATCGCTGCGCGCCGACCTGCGTCGGAAGTCTCTAGAGCGAAGACACGTGGCCGAGGTTCACATCATCTCTATGTGTTTTGGGCTGCTTTCATCTTCGACAAGAGTCATTCAGAGTCACAGCTTGATCGACCGGTATTCAAATCACTGCGTTGACAGTAGCTCGGATTCGCCAAGGCACTTGAACACTGGCGGCCCGAGACATGTCGTTGGCGAGGCTCATGCGCTATAATTAGCGCATCGACGACGGCTAGGATTACCCCGCTGATAAGCGATGATGAAGCTTTGACAAGCATTTGAGTAGCGTTCTTGGCTGCCGCAGTGCCGCCAAGCCTGGTGACACCAAGCCAGCCAAGCCACAAGATCCAGGGCTCTGGCAAGGACAAATTGTGTCAACGTCGTGCGGGGGCACCGAGCAGCAATTTATTCTTTTGAAGATCCAAGACATTGAATGATTTGCAAAACATTGCCAGAAATAATGTCTCGACGTGATATCCGTCATTACCTAGTAGCACCTTCGTACAAGAAGCTTGAATAAGGCATGCTGCCCGGTAACGCTCTTGCGCACTTGAGGACAACGAGAACGAGGGGGAAAAAAGACACGAGACAACGGGAGACAGCATGGTCTTCCCGAAAGAGGGCAGGCCAACGGAAGCGCCACTAAACGCGGGGGTCCGGGGGATTCAACGAAATCCGCGCATCTCGTTCGCTGCCGAGTGGCCAGGCTTGACCGGCTCGGCCATGCCCACGACGTTCGGTGCGCCGTGCTAGCCTCAGATCGAGAGACTTTTTGTGTAAGATGATGTTGTTCAAACACTCGTACGCGCAAACACAAGGATTTCCATGTCGCGGAGGTTGCACGGCTGAACTTGTCAGTGTAGCGTCAGTAACGACGAAGCAACCCAAGCGTACTTCGTCCCAGATTGAACACCTAGATATCACCATGTTCCGGCGAGGTGGAGAATTGGGTAAAGGAACTGAAGACTCTGGTCATTTCTATTACGCTGATGTCGGTGAAGACGTTGGTAGATATCGGGAATTAAAGAGCGGATCACTGACAATGGGATGGATGTCCCGAGCAATGCACCTTCCTCTCAGGGACAAATGCGCTTCACGATGTGGAGGGACCCGTAGTTGCATCAACCAGACTCCTGGGAGCTGCCAACGCGGCAAAGTACGACGCACATAGGTGATATTTGTTCCATGGTCGTTGCTCTAGCTGTCTCGCGGTCATTCAAAACATCAATATCCGCATAAGAACCTGTGCAATGCACTCAGGTACTCCAATCGCATCGACGTGAGCGCTGTTGAACCTTTCGCGGAGAACAGGTACAGCGCACATGCGCACCAGGAGTCAGGCCCGAAGAATGGTTGACGCCAATCAAGCATATTCCTTATCTCGCGCCATCACCAGTCACATACGGCAATGCGTCGTTCCAGTTTCAATTACCTGCTACTTCGTACATTCAACTTTCCAGACCCCCATTTCTGGCTCGTTCGGCACAAGCGTACAGCTCATGCGTCATCCCAGCTTGGCGGCTTGCAGGTCCACTGCCAGGTACTGCACGATCCATTGACAGAATTGACAGAACCCACTCGGGCCACCAGTTCCGAAAGGTTAGAGACCGTCAAGTCGCTATCTCGGCCGGTTCCTCACTTTAGCATCGCAGATCCCGGGCCCAAAAGACTCAATCGCGCAGCTCCGAGCTTGGTAGCTTGCACCAACCAGGTAAAATGGTAGAACCTCAACCCGCATCCGGCGGTCTCCGGAAGAGTCGTCTTAGCAACTACTGCTGCACAGTCTCTGTGACTAATGTTGTCCTCGTCGAATCACGGCCCTTCATCCAGGCCCTGTCGACTGTTATCTCCAGCTGGGTTGTAGACAGCTTCCAGGTTCGACGGCAGCGCAGGAGGATTCACTCCAGCTTGCGTCAAGGCTACTGCAAGGTGCCAACCGGAACCAAGGTACGATCGAGCTGTTCCAATCTATATTTCCAGCTCTTGAAAATGAACGGGCCCTGCTGGTTCGTGGCTCGCCCCTTCCTTCTTGTCCTTGCCTCAGGAAGCACCTTCCCGCGCAGCTCCACCGCGGTCGTGTAGCATCAATCTGAGTCGCGTAAAACCCTTGACGTTCGCTCCTGCCGTGTTTCCTCTCTATATTCCCGAAGCACATCCCAGTCGGACCTTCCCTGCGCCTCGCGCCTCGCAACAAGATGCACTTTTCGTTCTGGGCGGCGGCCGCCACCTTGCTGGCCACTTGCCGACTCGACCAAGTCGTTGCCGTTGCAGTGCCTGACCACAACCTTGCCGAGAGGCATGCCAACGGGAAGATTGCACCCAAGTTCTTCATTATTAGCATGGTAAGTTCGCACCGCGGAGAATTCTGATGCCAGACGCTGTGTTCTGTCCGCCGAGCAACTTCACTCACAAAGAAACAACAGTTTGCGCCCGAAGCCGACATTTGGTACGATAACCTGCCCAGCAGTGGACTGGGTGATCTCCTGGCAGTCAACATCTCTACGCCAGGTCTCTCGATGCTGTATCCACATGTGCACTGCGTGGCCGACTACAGCATCTGCCAGGTAACCACCGGTGAGGCCGAGATCAACGCAGCCTCCACCGTCATGGCGGTCGCGCTCTCACCAAAATTCGATCTGACCAAGACGTACTTCATGATCGGCGGCATTGCCGGCGTGAGCCCGAAAGAGGCCGCGTTGGGAAGTGTCGCGCTGTCTCGGTTCGCGATCCAGGTGGCCCTGCAGTACGAGTTTGATGCGCGGGAAATGCCGGAGAACTTCACCACGGGCTATTTACCCTACGGTACGGACTTTCCGGACGAGTACCCTACGACCATCTACGGAACCGAGGTCTTCGAGCTCAACGAGGCCCTCCGGGATATCGCGTTCGAGTACGCCAGCAAGGCGAACCTGAGCACTTCGACTGACGCTGCGGCATATGGAGAGAAGTATGCCGCCGAGGGACCGCTTTATACGGCCGCGACAAAGGGCCCGTCCATCGTGAAGTGCGATTCCGTCACCAGTGACGTGTACTACTCGGGCAACCTCCTCAGTGAGGCGTTTGAGAACACGACGATAAGCTGGACGAACGGCAGTGGCGTATACTGCATGACTGCGCAGGAAGATAACGCGACACTGGAAGTCCTCACTCGACTGGCGATTGAGGGACTCGTGGACTTTGCGCGCATCATTCTCATGAGGACCGGTGAGTTGTCCCCAGTACCGGACTCCACGAGCCTGTGTAGGTAGCTAACACAAAGCGACAGGATCCGACTTCGACCGCCCACCGCCGGACGTGAGTGCCTTCGACCACCTGCGCGTGTTGGACCAGAACGGCTTTCTGATCGCCATCGACAACATCTACTACGCCGGTGTGGAGATCGTCAAGGGGGTCCTGAAGAACTGGGACTGCACCTTCAAGAAGGGCATCAAGCCGACCAACTATATCGGCGACATCTTCGGGAGTCTCGAAGGCGAGTCCGACTTCGGGCCAGGGAGTCTGACGGAGGGCAAGGGGTACAAACCGGGCGGGAACAACCCCGACAATTTCAAGAGGAGCTCTGTCCCGGGCAAGGCGATTCGAAAGCGGGGGGCTTTACCTGGACCGGTGGTGAGGGCGGCTCAATAATTGTTTGTCGTTCTTGAATGACGTCGGTTGGAAGAATGTTAGGAGTCACGGCTTTGGGTGCCGATGACCTGGATAAGGTACCTGTCTATACGGCAATGAACTTCTGACCTGTTGGAGATGAGATGTCGCCATGTGGGCAATAGGATCCTACAATATCATACGAGATTCAGGGCGTGTGAGGTATTGAAGACAAGTAGTGAACTCCCATGAACTCTATTTAAGGATCTTAGTAAGGGGCGTCTTTCGAGGTGCTGTCCACAAAGGTAGGTAACGACGGGAGCTGACAATTGGCAGCCCCCAGCTGGCAGGCTTATGTGGGTCTATTCCCTGGCTGGCCAATGAGGTGACGGTGGGGGGGGGGAAATGGCGATCAGATGAATTGCATCCGCAACCTGGAACTGCATGCTGAAGATCATGGCTTCCTCGAGAGCACCCCACCAGTAAACGAAGTTGAGGTGACGAGCAGACGAGGTCATGTTACCATCGACATCCACTGCAACATTCATTGGACGTCGTGTGACAACAATTGAAAGTGCGTGGATGTTTTCTCGCTCCGAACTTCGTTACACACAGCTTCAACTGTTCGAGTCACCCGGGTGAATCATCCACGCATCGATATAGAGCCCGCCAGTAACAATCGCCTGATACTATCTGCCGGAGCAAAACAACAAAACCTCAACAAAGAGCCACCAACAGACCTCGATTACCAACCTTGACGCCAAAAGAGCACGCTCAAAATATCGGAACACCTCGATGATGGAATGCAGATGCCAAAGCAGCAGACACGCTTGAAACTGCTCTGACAGCCATGTCGCTCATTCCATATCGCGGGCACGACGGTCGCGAAATAGTTCTGTATGTCAAACGCAAGCCTGCTTTCTCTCCAGCTCGTTCCTGCCGAGCAACCGGGTTCATGAGCTCGAGAAATCCTTGGAAAGTTCTTGTTTATAAAGCACGTGGATCACCGTCACTGACCTCGATATGCGTGTCGCAGACGTCACCACAATGCCATTGTCGTCCGCGATCCCCAGTCTCGCGAGCTGCAGATTGCAGTCGAATGTCCCACATGTCACCAGCCGCTCCGTCCCGCCGCTTCGGAACGGCACTTTGACTCGACGCCCGAGCACGATACATACGTTGACCCCGACTATTTCCGGATGCTGAGAGACCGCAATGGCCACCGCTATGGACAAGTTGACAGGCCTCCCTCGAGCCCCATACGACGGCTGGTAGAACCATTCTTTGCCGTGAACGACGTGCCTCGAAATGCAGAATTCATATCTAGCACACCGGCGGTGCAGGAGGGAAGTCGCATACGGAGGGAGTCCTTCAGTCCGAACTACTTCAATACCTTCTTCGTCGAAGAGCGGGAGTTGGGCCGAGGAGGCAAAGGAGTTGTCCTTCTCGTCAGGCACGAGATTGACGGCTGCCAGCTGGGCCACTTTGCTTGCAAGCGAGTGCCCGTGGGTAACGACCATGCCTGGCTGGAGAAAGTGCTGGTCGAAGTCGAATTACTGGCCAAGCTGTCGCATCCAAACCTGGTCTCTTATCGTCACGTCTGGCTGGAAGATGTCCAGCTCACCAACTTTGGACCCAGCGTGGCTTGCGCCTTCATTCTCCAGCAGTACTGCAACAGCGGCGACCTCCACCGGTATGTCCTCGGGGACCAACCGAAAGAGCCTACCAAGGAAGAACTGAAAGCTCAGATGCGCCGACGGTCCAAGGGACAAGCGGAACGTCCCCAGGGCGTCTTCGCGGCACAGCGCTGGCTGCCGTTTGAAGAGATCTACTCGTTGTTCAAGGACATCACCTCGGGTTTGGCTTATCTCCATGCTGCGAACTACATCCACCGCGATCTCAAGCCGAGCAACTGCCTCCTGCACCGTGAAGGCAAGCACTTTGTGTGTCTCATCAGCGATTTCGGTGAAGTTCAGCCGGAACATGCTGTGAGAAGCTCTACTGGGTCGACCGGAACGATCTCCTACTGTGCCCCCGAGGTTCTCCGGAAAGACGCGACGGGCAGGTACGAGAATTTCACCACAAAGTCGGATATCTTCTCTCTGGGCATGATTCTTTATTTCATGTGTTTTGGCCGTCTTCCTTACAAGAGTGCGAACTCTCTACAGGAGGAACTGGAAGATGTTGACGAGTTGCGCGACGAGATAACCCACTGGAAAGGCTTCCAGGATGAAAGACGAGAAAGACCGGACCTACCGGCGAAGTTGTACCAGCTCCTTAAGAAGCTGTTAGCACTGAACCCGGCAGAGAGACCAAGTGCTAGCGAGGTGCTCAGTGCGATGAAAACAGACGGTAGCCTAGACGGCGTTCCGCGGGGTGCTAGGAGCACCAGTCCGAACCTGGGTGGGCGCAGGATACAGAGCCTCGACTCGCCAACAGTACCAAGCACGCCCGTTCATGGTTCGTCATCCCCGTCCTCGCGCGAGACGGAGCAGACACTCACCTTTTCGTTTCTCCACGTGCAGATCCAACCAAGCATGCCAAAGTAGCGTCCAGCTCGGACGAAGACCTCACTACCATACATGACACTGCGCAGTCTCCGCGCCCGACCTTTCGTAACAGCTTTCAGCCAAACACTGCCCCGACCTCAACTTCATCCACAAGTCGACACCGACACAGCCAGTCCTTAACCCTTACCCGCAGTCAAGAGGGTTACTCACGCGCCCTATCTCGGTCGCCGGAAAGAACGAACCATAACTCGACCGGTAGCTTAGGTCTCGACCGCCACCAAAGCGTAGATGTTGATACCGAGGACGGCCACAGCGATATTGATCACACGCATCCCTTGACGACACCGGCGCTCCTTATGGCTCCACCGACAACGCTTCTGGGTGATCTTCGCCACCGTGTGGCTCTGCTTCTTCACCGTGCACGGCAGAACACGGAAAAGCTTGCGACGATAGCCAATATAGGCATCTTCCTCTTCAAGATGGCGACGCTCCAACAGGTCTGCTGGCCGTACAGTGTCGGACGGGTCGTCGGCGCTAGTTTATTCACCGCTGCTGCCGTGGAGCTAGTTGTGCCATGGCTGAGGGAAGATGTTGCCAACGCTAGACAGCCAATAGGAATACCACCCAAGGAAATGACAGTGCCACCGTCGGACCCGATCTTTGCCGATCACGAGGGAGGGTCGGCTACACCAGGGGATCATGCGTTCAGCGCGGGCAACCGTCCGAGGACATCACCCCGCACCACGAGCATTCATGCTTTGCTTGGAACGCGGAGGAGCGGTGCGTGGGGTTGGGACTGGAGAGTGAGTTTGCTGCTGCTGGCGTCGCATTTCCTGATTTTGCGGGTGACATCCCGCTATGGGGCGCTGTGTGCCGTGCGAGATGACGAGACGTGGCCGCGGTGGTGATGGGATCATGATGAACGAGAGCAATCGAAAAGGAGCGACGCTCTGGAGGCCTCGACTCACTCCGCAACAACATATCGCGAGAAAAGGAGCAATATGCGTCCTTCCGATATCGTCACCACTCCGCCTGGCTTCTGGAGCTATGACCTCTTGGCGGAGGATTTGCTGTCTAATTCTCGGCGGCTAGACATCCGATGGTATGAGGGGTTCGTCCGATTATATGTTCGTCCGATCAATAAGACGCGATGGCGGTGTCAATTTTACGACCAATCACAAATATTCAACGATTGGGCTTCACACATGAGTAACGGAAGCCCGGCTGGGGGTAGCGGCACGAACCCGCTCGTGGCTTCATGCTTATATGTAGCAGATATACATCGTTTCAGCGGCACGGTCAGAGAAAGCATTGATATCACTAGCAGCAGTTGCAGCAGTTCAGGAAAATGCTTATTGCGTCGATAGGTATGAGGCGGGTCATGAGACTTGGGGCAAATCAAAGCGTTCAAAGCGATATTGAATATCAACCCCTTCAAGCATACCAGTCATTTGACCAGTTCTTGGATCATAACACTCGAATCTAGAGCTCAGGTGGGGTCAGTGGTGTTATAGCCGCGTTGCTTATCTGTTGATTGCTGACTTGACCTCTTCACGAGGCTTCGTGACTCGTCGACCTCAAGGGAGCTTGAGTGATCCGGAAGCTTGTTGATTGCGGTTGTTCTCAACTGAGCAATCCGAGGCTCTGGAACCCGCTATATAACCGCTTCCACTATGCCTCCCGCGGCCGGGTGAGGAAGTTTCAACTGGTCCCCAATTTATGTTTCGACAATCTCAGTGGGGGAGAAACACGAAGACGATGGATGGGAGGGATGGGCGACTTCGGATATGGAAACCAAGTTTTGGAACTTCCCAGCTTCTCCTCACCCCATAACATGACCGTGATATGGACTATATGAAATGTTGCTAAGAGACCCCACCAGTTCTGCTTGCAGTCCCGGTGACACGCGGACTGATTGTCGTGATACTGGAGCGAGGCTATGAATAAGTGATGACGGCGCGGGGAGAGCATCTCGTCACGATACTGGAAAGTGACATGACGACTTGCGTGATCTCAACGGCACCCAACTACAGCACCTCGGCCATGTCCCTCTCCGACTTCATCCATATGAGCCCTGCCATCTATACACTTTCGAGATGGCCAACTCACCCACCCCCAAGGAAGAGACACCGGGGGAAGGAGGGCGGAAGCCATCCCCTACCCCACAACCATATGACAGCCAAAGAAATGTCAGCCTTTCCATCGACTTTCGCCTTCGCCATATCCTTGTTGTCCACATCATACGCCTCCTCCACGCATTCACAAGCAAACAGAGCGGCATCCATATGACCGCTGGCTTCAAAGCATCTGGTTGTTTTGCTCTATTTGTCATCAAAACAGCTTCCATGGCCAGATCAACCTACGGATCATGTCTTCTATTCCTTGATATGTGACAACTTCGCAGCTCTGATATGGGCTGCTGCGGAGGCTTCGAAGTGCCGTGCTTTCCGGTTGGAATATCTGGCAGGAGAGGATACCTAGGCTCAGTTATAAGCTGGAGGGCAGTCCTTCCTTCCAACTGCTTCTCATCGTCAACTCCAAAATCGCGGGCTTGAAGCAAGATCAAAAGACCTTCTTCAAACAGTCCATCCACCTCCTTCTCGGCCAACATACCGCCATTGCCTACCAAGTGTTGACTTCATCTTCGATAACTAAAGGTACTTATCCAATCCTCTTCATCCAGAGTCCTCGAGCCACCCACAACATTGGAAAGGCTATAGATATATATCCACGTACCATCTTTATCTCCCGAAGCAGAGCATCAATCTTACGAGTGCGTCCACCCAGCCACCCACAGCTTCACCAAGCCATCAAACCCGATAACCCAGATCTCAGCGTCCGGAAGCGCCAACACGAAAGCAACCACCAGCAAATCTCCCACCCATCCAGAACTCCACGATAACGCCGCCGCGGCGTACCCGGAGGCCTTTACCGCCTTTCCGTCTTCAGCTGATAGATCCCCGCCACAGGATGTGTCTCCGCAAGATCTTCATCCACCACAGGTGCGGCCACAAGATAACGGAGCTCACCGAGTCGTGCGGCGCAGCCGGATGCACCGTGCACGACGTCTCGGTCATTACGAACAAGTACCCTTGCGTCGCGCCTGGGTGCGTGTACTATGGCCAGTTTTGATGGGATTGGTGGTGTTGGGGGTGGTTGGTGTTGCGGAGTCTGGTCTGTCAGTCTCTCGTCGACGTGTGTTTTGTCTCTTGCTTACGTGTGGACAGCAGAAGAGTTCTTGGCTGCGGGTTTACGCGTTTCGTATCTGAGAAGGCATCATGGTTTCGTTGGTCAGTGCCAGTCTTTGTCACTCCGGAGAGAGCGAACGTGGGCTTGCTTTGCTGACTATTGGGCCAGCAGTCGTAGGATAAAGAGCATTTGGTTTTCAATATTACATTCAGTCACGGTTCTATGGGGATGGAGATGCCCAGAGGGTCTGGCCATGTGGACTCACAGAATGCATCTGTCGAATTTCTCACGACGATGACTCCGAGTACTATCATGGTCTGCATGGTATCGGTCATAACGACTGCCAGTGATATGGCACAGCGGAAAGGGGCATGGAGGGACAGATTAATAAGTGGTTAAGAACTCGGATATGGGAGTACCAGGCACGAGACGGGCACATCGTTAGGTTTCAGTCATAGCGGTCGAGTCTTAGAAGTTATGTTTCTCTCGAAGCTTGATATGCATCTCGGCCGTGATAAATGGCAGTTTGGAAGGAGCTTGGGACAGATTGCACTGCTACGGTAAACTACAACCCCTAAGGAGGAGCACTATCGAGGTGCGAGCTCAGTGACAAGTGGCCCTCACGGCTCTGCCTAACTTGACCCTTCGTTACTGGTCCAGCATCTGGCCCTGACGCACGCTCCCACCACCTGAGGGAGTCATAAGAAGTTAAATATCGTGTCGTATTTCTCAAGGGGTGGCGTAACGGTCTGAGTGTCTGATGCTCACCGACACTCGGATCACACGACAAACATCAACAGTTCGATTTATACCAACAACAAATATTTCAGCAAGCCCGACGACAAAAAGCCCTGCATCGGGTAGGCCTCCGATCAACAACCGAGCGATGAGGCGACAGGCGCCACCCCGAATCTTCTTTTTTGCACCATCGTACAGTTGAGAGACATAACCACACTATGAAATTTTACATTCTCCCCTTAACATCACTACAACTAAGAAAGCACACAACTTTTAATAATTCAATCACACCTTGACCGTTGGTTGCTGTGCTGACTTCCTTGCCGAGATGGAGCTCAGCAGGTCCTTCACGCCTGCGAACTTGAAGGCCTCGAGCGTCTCTGTCCAGACCCTACCTGTGAGCAACTTCCCTTCTTCAGTGTACATCAGTTTGGGAAACCTAAGTAACAGCCGACCTCAAGTCAGTACGTCATCTCAGAAAAAGTTGTTCGCATATATCCAGTCAAGAGCACTTACGGCGAGATCTGCCACGAAGCTAGATAGCTCCCATGCGACTCAGCTCCCTGCTCCACGGCCGCATTCACATAGACCCATGCGCATGCCTCCAACGGCCGTCCAAGCACATTTCTGATCAGCCGAGTGATGGATCTGAAAACCCATGGCTGCTCGCGCTCATTCGCTGTCGGCTTTGACATGCCAGGACAAACGCAGTTGACAACCACATCCGAGGGATCCACGACGTCCTTGAGCTTTAGAACCAACATCATAACCAGCACTTTGCACGAGTTATAGCGCTCAGTCGCCATAGACGGACTCCAAGAAACGGGCTCGTCAAAGGCGGGAAGGAGCGGGTCCGAAGCTCCCTCCTTGAATTCAGCGACGTGCGCGAGGTCGCTGCTTATGATGGTCAAGTGCGCGGGCTTGCCGTGAACGTGCTTCTCCTTCAGAACTGGAAGTAGCAGCAGCGAGAGCAGCGCCGTGGACCAGTAGTGGACTTGGATCGTGAGTTCGTGCCCGGTTGATGGATTGAGCCGGAAGTCAGAGGGCAGGACGGAAGCGCCGAGGATCACGAAGTCGATCCTCTCCAGTGTTGCACAACGCTTCGCAAAATCCTGTATGGAGTCGTACGAGAGCATCTCTAGCTCCCAGACCTGGACGTTGGAGGATTCTGATCGTTCCGTCAGCGTCTTTGCGACTGCATTTCCCTTTTCCATGTTGCGTGCTCCTAAGATCAAGGTCGATAGCTTGAGGTCGAGAAGGACGCGGGCGCAGGCGAGTCCGATGCCATCGGTGCCTCCGACCAGGATTCCTGTCTGGCCTGAGAGATCTAGGTCTTTGGCTGGTGGGATTGGTTTTGTGAATTGTCCTCTGATCCAACGGCGGATATAGAGCTCTTGTAGAGGAGGTAAGTCGATGGATGATGGCATTGTGTGTGTTGAAGATGGTGACGAGGTCGGTGTCAATGGGCGAGATTCAATGGCTTCTGGAACAACTTTTGATTTAAGAAAAGCAGAAAGGATAAGTCAAGCGATGGGAGATGTTGGCTCTTCATTTCTCCTACCTACCTGTATACCGTTGAACTTATAGCGGACCAATCAGTACCTCGCATTCTCTAAGACGCTATCCCCGAAAGGGGTAACAGTACGGTGGGCCTTCATTCCTTCGGCTCCACCTGATCTTCTTACTGTGATTTGGGGCCTGATTATCGTGAGTTTCATTTCTTCGTCTTTTCTCAGCTTCGGTGCGGAGCAAGTCGATTGCTACTACAGCCAAGCTTCCTCGCATGGTTATGATTACATTCCTTAGCTCTGCAGGCAGTGGCGACGTGACAAGGCGCTCTTCACCTTGATACAATGAAGCGCGATCGCTTCGTCTTCCTCGAAACGGACAATCGAGGCCAAACTAAGAAATCGGATCGCAAGCTCATACGCAGCCAATGCATGAATGGGAAGAATTGGAGGATAGGGGTTCTTTCTACGTCGGATGCGGAGTCTGATGTGGTCGGGCGTCCTACCAGTCAAGAACTTGAACTAAGACGGAGCCCATCTCAGCAACAAACACGATACGGACCTCCAAACCCTAGTAACGATCGAGCGGATGTTCTGCCGGCTCACTTATATGAGAAGTTGACACAGCTTGCCGTGCCACGGGTACCTAATTCGGATCTCTCTGTTTTGGCGGATAACACGGATGCGCGTGCTCGACTGCATTTATTCCATTGTAGGTGGCAGCTTGCGCTCTACCATGTGCCACATCAACTGACTATTGACATCTATGCAGTCCTAACGCATGCAGCTCACCTTATCTACCCTGTGGAGCTATGCATAGACTTTGACCTCGGCCAGAGTAACGGAATTCGTTGGATGTTCGAAGATACCACATATCTTCACTACATCTTGTACTTCAGCTCTGCCATAGATGATGCGTTCCGGAGTCGGCCACCCTCAAAGACAACATACTACCACATGGGACGGACCATCACCTCTTTGAACGAGAAGCTGGCTCGCTCTGAGCTACATGACTCGACCGTCGCTGTCGTAAGCTCACTAGCCATCGCCTCCGCCATTCTCACCGATTACAACGCCGCCAGAGCACACTTTGCAGGCTTGCAGCAGATTGTTCAACTGCGTGGCGGCCTCGAGGCTTTTCGCCATAATTTGGGACTGTATATCAAGTTGGCCCGGTCAGTCACCACTCTGCAACTTGTCTACACCCCCCGGGACAGTGCATTACCGAAGGGCGAGTTGACTAACAGATCCTCATCAGCGTTGACCTTGCCTACTCCCTCCACACCGGACAAGCTCCGCTCTTCATCCACGCAGGATTCCTGTCCCACGCCCAAGACAACAGCATCACATCCCTTCCTCCAGGCGACGATCAAGATCCAGATGCCGGCGACCACTATGAATCGTCACCAGACGACGATCCACACCCCAACCTCCCAGCCACTCTCCAGCCACTCCTCCCCGACCAAAGAGTCACCTCTGTCTTCTCCGACCTGCGCCGCCTCTCACACAAGCTCAACCACCGACACCGTCTACGAGACTCAGACTTCAAGCTCGCCATCTGCTCCATCCAATATCGACTGCTGTCACTAGAGTCTCCTCCCGACAACACATTGTCAGAATGCCTCCGTCTGTCCATGCTAGTCTACCTAACCACCACCTTCGAAATCCCCGAGAGCGCCGGCCAGCGCTACCCGCACCTGTCGGACCGCTTCCGCGAGAGCTGCTGCGCCATCCTGTCCGGCGGCCCGACGTCCGGAGTCTGGAACGATTTCGCAATGTGGTTGCTGGTCATAGGGGGCGTGTCGTTATACGGCACAGATGAGACCTGGCTGCGTGAGCACTGGAGGAGAGTGGCGCCTGCTGGTGAGACGTGGTCTGTGGCCCGGAAGAGGGTGAAGAGGTTTCTGTGGATCGATGCGTTGCATGATAAGCTGGGGGAGGAGATGTTTGAGGCCTTGAACAGGGACGGTGTGGACCAGATGGCGAGGAAGACGAGAGGGAGCGCGTGGTGGGTTAGTGGGTGGGGTGTTTGTCCTTTTGAGATGTAGGCAGAGGAGAGGTGCTGGCAGGTTGTTGATGTGTGTCTCTAGGCTGCTGGCTTGGAGGTATGCGGTATTGCCTTACCACTACGCAGAGTAAGGCCAAAAGTAGGCATGTTTGAGTGGGGTGAGCAGAGGTTTGGCTTCGTCTCGTCAGTCGTGTGCTTATGTCGATGGAAGCATAAACAGCAGCTTGCTTTTGCATACGGTGCGTGGGTATAGAATGACACTATTCATCGTGAGGGGTATCATGGCTAACGATTACAGACAGGGGAAGAACAAGAACGCCAGAAAATAGGCCAAGAAATGACAACGCCGCACACATCATCCTCGTGGCTCTCTCCCGCATCCTAGCCCACATATGGAAGACAAAGGGACCAGGGTGATGTCTGACTTACTTCCAAGGTATTGGTGTCGGGAAGGGGGCAGAACGGGGGGGGGAGAGAGAGGCAACAACATGACTTGTCTCTATGACTCCGCCGACCACACACACAACCGGAAGAAGCAATCACCCCGAGCGGCATGCCGCATCGCGTCATGCCACGGCGTCCCACTCACGCCATATCCCGATCATGCAACATCTGCCACTTCGTATGCGCAGCATTGACATGCACCCTCAACACCTCAGCCGTGTCATACGTCTCGGCGCGCCCAGACGACGTGCACAGCACGCAACCGTACCCCTGCGTCCCCCCGCCGCCACAATGCGACTTGGCCAGGAACCGCGGCGTCAGGCGGAACCCGTCCTTGAGCAGCAGGGGCACCGCCTGCGGGGTGGTGGCAGCGTCGCATCGGTACCCGCACCCGCTGCACCGCCCGCTCGGCACGGGCCGCGCCGGGTCCACCTGCAGGGCCATGGCTTCCGGGCAGAACATGCTGAAGACGCTGTTGTTCGGCCCGCGCGCCGAGCGCGGGTTGCCGGCTGTGTCGGAGGGGCCGCCGAGGGTCGAGCCGAGCGGGGAGTGGGCGGCGTCGTTTGGTTGGAGGCGAGGGGTGAGTGGTGGCGAGGGGGGTTCGGATTGGAAGACTGGCGGGCCGGAGCTGGTGGACCAGTCTGCGGTTTGGCGGTCGAATTCGATGGGTTGGTCGCGGGAGTGGGTTGACGGGGCCTTGGTTGGGCGTTCTTGGTGTTCCTGTTGCCGGAGAGATGGCCTGAGGTTGGGGATGGGAAGGTCCTGTGGGATGGCGCGGCCCGAGGCGAGGCGACGGTACTGCTCTGCTAGGGCGACGATGCATCTGGTGCGAGTCGCCTCGGAGACGTGGATCATGTCATAGAGGTTGAGAGGTCCGGGTCGCGTCGATAGGACGCTTTGGCGGAGGAGGTTGACACAATCTTGTAGCTGGGAGAGGCTTGCCCAGAGGCAGTCGCGGCAAAGGGCTGCGAGTTGCACTTAGCAACTGGTGTAGATGGCAAGAAACTAGACTTACTGTCGCCGACAGCGAACTCGGGCCCAATGAGGGCAAAGCCTACTTGGTATGTAGTCTTGATGCGGTGGGTGGACAAGTCCAGAGACGTGCCAAGAGCACATTTGCTGTCGGCCGGCGACACCTTGCGCGGAGACCTTTGGTAGTGGTTCTCCCGCTCTTGCTTCTGCTTCCACTTGGTGTAAAATGCCAGGCCGGCTTCAAAGGTGGACGTAAGGCCGTCGACTAGGCTGGAGACGCGGTTGCCGTCCATCTAGGCCGGGAATACCGGCAATTGCTGGTAGGTAACGGTAGGGAGAGTTTCACTGCGCACAGCGCCAGGACGGAGAACGATATGTACCTCGATTACTCGGAAGGACTTTTCTCGAGTCAAGCTGAAATGAAATGAAGCAAAAGATGGACACTGAGAACTCGATAGCGACAGCTCTTATCTTCAGCGCTGTTCAGCGCCCGACGAAGCCTCACCGGTCTTGGCAAATGCACGGCGCTGGGGCACCTGATGACCCCAGCTGCCCAGGCAGTTTATCCCTTGAGCGCGTCTGTGCGACACGTCCAGCGAATCCCATCGGACGCGACGATGCCGATCAAGCGGCACCATCCGTCCGGCCATCTGAGGAGCAAGCACAAATAGGTACCGGAGATCCTTCCGCCTTTGACTTGAGATGGCGGCGGTGGTCGATCAAGGATCTCTTGCCAGCCAATAGAAACCATGCTCTACGCCGCCTTGCTCCTTCTCGAAAGACCACGCTTAGCAAACGCCGACTAAATACCTTATAATAAGCCACCTTCTACTAAACTCATAGATTCTTGCGAACCGTAGACGGGTGGTAGAGAAAAACATATCACCACCGGAAGGAGCATGGCGGACTGTACCTTGCGGTAAAGATTACAGGGTAGCACATCAAACCAACTGTCCCACTGTCAGCTGCCTGCCAGCCGGGCAGGCAACCAGAGCAGCCACGCAGCAGCTGAACACCAATTTGCTGACCAATCGTGAGTTGATTTGGTGCATGTAACATTCACCTCTACCACCAACACAACCGCAATGCGCTCATGACGCAAATCATGCCTGGCCCAATTCGAACGCGCCAGAGCTGCGACCGCTGCCACGGACAGAAGCTGAAATGCCCCAAGAAACCCGGCAGCGCCGTCTGCGCGAGGTGTGAGAAAGCCGGTTCGGCGTGTGTCTTCAGTCCGCCCGGCGGGACTCCCGTCAATCGAGCAGAGCAGCCATACACGATGCAACATGGCGTGGTAGCTGGCTACCCGTCCTTGGACGCTTGCGGCGAGCTTGAAGGAGGGATGTCCGGGATGGATTGGTCCTTTCTCCACCCTGGTTTTGAAGGACTCGATCATGTCCCGATGGACATGGGAGGCGCCCAGCTGGATGCGACAAAGGAACCCGGGATCGATCCAACGTTCCTCACGCCTGAGCAGACAGGAAGCGCGGACTCCGAGAAGGAGAAGCCCGCCACGCCTGATGAGCCGAAGTCTGCGTGCGTCAAGCAACTCAGTAAAGTGATGCTCGACCTCGACGCGATCTGGACGTCCATATTCCCTCGCTCCCATCTGCATATGCCATTTGACGAAACCATTGCCAAGACGACGGCCGACTTGTCCGCAATGTATTCCCACGACAAGCTCCTCGAGGACTTCTTCGGCGCCGCCCAACGTCTAATAGATATCTACCCTTCAGCAGCCAAGCTATCCCTGGCCCTGTGTCCAGAGGACCTAACCTGCACCGACGCTAACTGTATCCACCTCCTATCCGTCCCTCCAGCTCTGCACCAAATAGACCAAGAAATCGAGCGCAGAAACTCACCCTCCACAGTCGACCTGGCCCTGGGCAACCTCCTAGTCTCCTGCCACCTCCGGGTCCTGGATCTGTTAGACCGCATTCTCTCCCTGGCAATATCGTGCTTCAAGATCACGCTCAACTCCCCGCAGCTCAAGGAACCGAGCTACAACGTGCCCGTGATGAAGGTCGGGTCGTTCACTCCGACACGGGACGCGTCGGCGTTTATGCAGGCTTACTTGATGAAGCACCTCGTGTCGCGGCTTGGAGGCGAGGTGGGGAAGCTGGCGACGGCGGTGGAGGCCAAGGTGCAGGAAGGGGGGGGTAAAGAGTGTAGGGTGTTTTCGCTGCAGTGTGAGATCTTGCTGGAGCGGCAGGAGAGCAAGGTTGGGCAGCTCCAGGCTGTGGGCGAGGAGCTTGTGCAGTGTGGGTTGTTGAAGTGAGACTGCTTGACTGGACACCGTCTGACAAATTCTGGAGATGGATGAACGAGTGATTTGTTCGTCTCTCGCGAGATCTTTTAAAGGGGCGATAACTTCTACCTCAACGGCTCCAGATGCGAAAGACTATAATATGGGGATTGCGGAAGGAGGGAGCGCGAGCTAGGACACGCTGAACTGCTCCTTCCATTTTCCCTCACTCGGGGAACTCGATCCTTCTTTCACTCAAGTCGCTGGAGCGGCGAGCCTGAAGACACACTGTGGAGCAAGCATCCCGGCTAGTTGGACTGAGAAGCATCATGCTTTCGATTGCTGCTATACACCTACAGCGACCTGTAACGTCTTGTCGCAGTCTACCTGCAGAGAGCAGTGTCTCCAACTCCGCTTTCGAGCGCCTTCACGGACCGGGGCCGGGAAACATCATAGGAGGGGGGCCATACACTGGCTCCGGCATTGCGATACCGCCGCCATCTTCAGGCCTGTGAGAGCGGCTTCGGCCATGGCTACGTGAACGGTGGGGTCCTCCGCTATGTCGTCGACGAGAATGGCTGTGCCTGGATTGTCTACCGTATTTTCCGGGTTGCAACTGTCGCCTGAGACAGAAAAAGAAGTACAGGGCCGCTAGTAGGAACAAGCCGCCTATACCGCCAAGGACGCCGCCGAGGATGGTGCCGCTGTCGTCGCGGCGGATGAGGGGACTCATTTTGAAGATTTGAGGGATGTGTGGGTGTATTTGCTTGATGGGCGTATAACGAATCCTGGGCTTGGCTGTGTTGATGTTTAAGTTGTGTGGGTTAGGCGGTTCGAAGAGACTTGTTGTGGCTTTAGATGGAGCGCGGGCGTACTATGTATCCGAGGTTGAAGACAGATAGGTTGTATTTATATACTCTTGCTATAAATCTGTCGTTCACTTGTTCCACGCCTCTGTGCCCCATCGTTTTTATTTTCACTGTCGTAGCAAGCGCGTGAGATCATTAGACCCGCTGCCATGTTCAACTGCAAAGAAGGGAAGCGTTTGTGACAGTGAATGTACGAGCTTCAACTGTGCCTGACTAAAAGGCAAGGCAATTGAATAGGAGTCTATTATTGTTCAGAGAATCCATCCCGTAGATTCACCCGGCTATGGCTTGCGGTTCAGTATCCCAGGGCTGTGGGTGCTCTTCCACCTGGATACCCGCCTCTTCATCTCCGCCCCTCTCCCCATCTGGGCCCCGGGACGACCGACTTTGAGCGCGGCTTGATCGTCCTCGACTCCGGTGTCCTCGCCTGCTAGCCATCTTCCTGTCCTCGGCACGACATCGACAGTAGGCGAACGCCATAAGACAAAGGAAAAGCACAGCGAATACACCTGCTACAATACCGCCGACAAGGCCCGGGTTTGCATCGTCTCGGCGATTAATAGGCGTCATGATGAGCTCTAACGGTTGAAACAGCCGAATGAAATAGATCTAATTGTTCGATGTTAGCAGAGCCTGTGCTTTTGGCAATGGCTTTTTTGTGATCCGAGTCTAGGAGCTACAGTCTGAAACCCCGTTGGGTGAGCCGGTTCTTATGAGAACATGCTGCTAGGAAGATGTCCAGATCATTTATATAGGTTGTTAGATGTCTGTCGACCCTTGCCACCGTGAATGGCTGTGACTTCATGTTCACAGAGTGAATCCCTAGCATGGGGGCACTTTTTCAGCACTGCTCTTCACCTTTAGTAACTAATCTTGCTTGCGGAGTTTATGGGAAAATAGTTCTACTTATTGTTCTATCGCTACCTTCGCAACAAGATTCTGCACATCTTACACTTAACAGATCCCTACCGAGAGTGAGGAAGAGTGTAGTAGGAGGGATTATCCCGAGTCCTGACACGCTGGATAGAAAATGGGATCTCGCTCATATTAGAAATATCAAGGTCGGCATAGAGATACTCCAACATTGATAGAGAGCTGTTCCAAGCTCAGCAACGGATACCTGGGTGTCGTTATACCGACCCGTCTCGGCTCGATTTCGTGCTAGAGATTCCAAATCGAGAAGTAGCCGCACACTCTATCTGGCTCCTCAACTTGTGTTTCAGTGCAAACCACTGCAATGCCAAATACGTCAATATCAGCGTCCTAGCCGCAGTTAGGCTCCACACCCATAGACTCAGATGGTTGCCGTCACTAAGTTCCCGGAAGTTCATCCCAAAAACGCTCGTGGTGAACGACAGCGGGACGAAGAAAAAAGCCAGTGTAGTTAGCTTCGCTACCCCCTCTGCTTGGGCGATTGCCTTCTGGGACTCGTCGATTGCAGCAGCGTTCATGAGGATGGTCATACTCGAGACGAATTCCTCTCTGAGGACCGTAGCTCGGCGAACGAGGTGTCGGTAGTCGGCGAGAAGAAGGCGTGCGGATTTGCTAGCTATGTTGCGGGCTGATTCGGTCGATGGTTGTGGCCAAATAGGATTGTCGGTCGTATTGTCTTGCATCCTCGCTTCGATAAATTCGACAGTCTTTGTGAGGCGTTGTAAGTGGCGCTCCGTAAGTTGTTTGTTGTATACTAAATTCCACATCACCAGGGTCTTGTCAACAGATCCGGACCCGGAACCTCGTCGATGTTTCATTGGGTCCATCTCTTTGTGAAGGAGGCTTTGCATCATTTCGAGAAACTGAGCCTCCGACGAAGCCGCAAAGCGGAATATGTCTGTCAGAGCATAGAATGGGTCCTGAGCCATGACCTCAGAGTTAAGGAGACAGCCATACTCTTCGTGGAGCAACCTAGCAGTCTGAGCAATCTCGTTGTCGGCTGGTTTGGTTGACTTCTCCTTTCGGAGTTTCTGAATGGCCTTGGTTTTGAGGATAAGACCTGGACGGTGCTGCGAGGTTGGCCAATATCGGACCAGCATAGGCGTACATTTCAGTGCGTCAGGAAGCCAAGGACCTTCTGAATGACCGAGATTCCTCCCATAATCAAGCCAGACCAGACCTTGATCCGAAGATATCAGTTCTGCGTTTCCACTGACTAGAACGTGAGGACTCACTGAACCATCGGTCCGCACTTCCGCTCACATATATAGACATAGCTTGTTCTATCGAGAAGCTCGATCGGTCATGAAGAGCAAAGTCCCTGACGATAGAGTCTCCGTAGCATATGCTCTGTGCCCTGGCCACTGAGATTTTCTCGATGTAGGACCGCATCATCCGAGATGTTTGGCTGCGTAGATCGTCCAAGTTTTCGTGATCTTCTTGAAATGATGAATGTTGGTGAGTTGACCGTGTTCCCAGTGTCGTCGTCCAGAGCTGTATCATATGTGAGCCACTCGATGGAAGTGTCACGTCAGAGAAACACTCGTTCCGCCCCGAGGCCTCTCTGAAATCGAGGTGACGCCTATAGAACTCTGGGTCGACATCATAGTGTGCCCCGATAATATTCAGTGTTTTAGCCGGTTAGTGTCCGCGAAGGAAGACTATGGTCCCTTTCTGATTACGGGTTGAGATTCTATCAAGAGTCGAGGTGAGCTCATCAACCGTAGCAACTTCGATGCGATCTGTTGACCCGTCGTGTGCGTAAGTTGTTATGACGATGTATGCTTCCTCCTGAGCCTCCTCCTGTGAGAAACTGGGTGGCAAATCCTCCTCAAGGGTAGGATAATAAGGGGCGTTGAGATAGTCTGCGAGGTTTGCATAGTCCAAGAATGAATAGAAGCAAGACTCTGTAGATAGTTGTGAGTGAGTCTGAATCTTCCGGGCGTATGCTTGATCAGGTGAAGCTTTGACATGATATCAAGTTAGACTTCAGTCAGCAAGACGGAGTTTAAAGTCAGCCATACCTATGCTTCCACGCGTGCTCTTCACCCGAGAAGAGGTATCGCTATAATGCCTCGACTGCTGCTCACGCAAAGGCATGATTGTTCTCACTAAAAGACGCTCTAGCGCAAACTGCGAGAGTAATGTGTGTTTTGCGATGCTTGATATTCATGCTTGGGAGAATGAGTGTCTGGATGATATTGATGTCTGTTGGTTTCGGCGCGTTTCAGTCAGGCACGCCTGCTGAATAGTGGTGTGTTTCACGGAGTCCGACCAGGGTCGCCAGGTCGCCTGCACCTCCGCGAATAGACGTTTCAGCTAAGCGCCGGGATTTTTATGAATGGCCAGCTTGTGTAGCCGAAAATTGATGCCGTAGGTGAATGACTTCGCCAGCCCATGGCACCAAGCTCTGTTTCCTGCGCAAGAGAGATATTGGGCATTTCGCACTGGAGGAGCAAATCCTTATCCTCTGATTATGGGCCGTCGATATATCAGAGCAGTGCATCTTATCTATTGTATGAACATTGAAACTGCTATTCAGCGATCCACAGGCTGACCTCCATGCTCCATTTGGAACCTTGCTGTCGAGCTATGGCGAACATCGCCAACGGTATCAAGCATACCGCTAAGTTAGTTGCAGCAACGACGGTGTTACCCCAACCGTAGCCGACAAGCTCGTATAGAGGGAAGGTACCCAGAGGCAAGAATGCGCCTCCTATAGACGATGCCACTGTATGAGCTGCCAGTGCCGACGCAGAGAAGTTCGGGACCGCTTCGACGAGAATGATCTGTGTCGCAAGCTTTCCTCGACAGATTAGTGAGCGCAGCTAACCTTAAGAGCTGCTTCGATAGCACTTACCCGGATACTCAGGTACGTAAATCCGAAGAAGAATAGGCCAATGATAGGCATGATCCAGTGCAGTCTCTCTTCCAAAGACCATCCATACCATAGGAGGCCGGCGGAGCCCAGTGGCCCAACAATAAACAAAAACGGCAAAGCATTCTCAGGCCTTTCCGCGCCCGTTTTGCCGCCAAATTTGACAGCTACGGATCTCGTCATCTGTCTAGCAAAGGCAAGAGCGGTTAGTCCCCCTAAGCCTATGCCAAGATATGAGAGGCCGGCTGTTGTTGTCGGAAATCCATAAGCCGTTTGGTAGACAGAGCCAAGGGAGGATAGTATCATGTTCGTAAGCCCGTTGAACACACATATAAGTACCAAGATTAGCGCGCAAGGAACATGAAAGAAAGCTATTCGACCTGGAAGGGAAATAGCTCTGGTAAGCACAGCAGTGACAAAAGCCTCAGCATGCACGCTCTCTTGTGTCTGACTCTCAAACCCACCCTGGCGTGCTGTTACAGACGTGCGTGTATGCCGTCGTATAAGTGTCGGCAGGTGTGACTCTGGCAGGACGAAGAACAGTCCCAAAGCTGCTATGCCCGCCTAAGATGTTTGGGTTAGCATCCGACCACCCCAAGGAGTCTAGGTTGTTTGTACCAATATTGACGCGATCCAGAATACCCATCTCCAGTCCAAGCCACCGGTAATAATGCCCCCAAGAACAGGCCCAAGAGTAGGTCCTAGCATAGTACCTGCGGAATAGCAAGCCATGGGTCGCATCCTCTCGCCAGGCGGATACATGTCAGCAATGACGGCACCGCCTATTGCCATGGGAGCCCCTCCGAAGCAGCCCGCGAAGAACCGAAACACAATCAAGGTCTCCAGACTCGGGGACAAGCCGCAAGCCACAGTGAGGATAATGTAGCCAACGATATACACTCTGTATAGCCTTGTGCGTCCATATATGTCCGTGAGAGGAGCGAGCAGCAGAGGTCCTATACAAAATCCAAGGATATAAACAGTCACACTAAAGGAACCAAGTGGCTTTCCGCCACCGCCAGGTCGGAAGGTGGCCAGAACTTGTGGGACACTGGGGGCCAGCATCATTGACACAAGGAACCTGGACAATGTTAGCCTTCGCATTTCACACTCGAGGTCGACTAATTAAATGTGCAAACGAACGTAAGGCAGTCACAATAAGACACGAGGGCAATGTATACCCATTTTCTCCATGATGGCCAAGACTCCGGACACACAAATGGCAACCGCTCAATTTCGACTCCAGCTGCATCTGGGGAACCGATGTCATCGGTCTTCATGGTTGGTCTCGCCCAAGTCAAGGTCCATGGAGAAGATAGAGAGCACTGTAGGTAGCACGTAGACTAGGGTTCTATTAAACACAGCCTGGACATGAGACTGAGCCAACTTCAGAACATACGGCGGTAAGAAATGAAAGTCGGTGGCACTGAAATGGAAGTTCCTTGAATCCCGAGTGCCCCGCATAATCGCATTGTGCTTGAAACCAACAGCATGCCGCTAAGTCCAAATACGGTATAGACTATGGCTAATGAGCGGCAAGTGGGGCGGGTCGATTGGTCCATGGGCCCACCTCCCACCTACATCCCGCACATTTGAGTCTTGACAGACAGCGGTTGCAACCTCGACGGAGGTCTGGCTGGCAAAGCCGCATCTTTGGCCCCTCTCAAGGGCCAAAGTCAAGACTCAACACCTTCAAAGGTCTCGTCATTTCGGCAAAGTGTCCCTCTCTTGCAGACCGGCATAGACGACTATGCAGAGCCTGGAGCAAACACATGGGACGACAGCCGACGTCCGGTGAGGAGTTTGATTAGAATCTACCTTCTACCCATTGGCATCATGGTGCTGATCATTGTGCTCCCAAGGCTGATATTGATTCCCGGTGTCGGCACGCCTGCCTCACCGTCATGGGGGTTCAACAACAATCCATGGCAAAGCGTGCTGGTGCGCTTCAGCGCGACAACTCACTTGTCATGGTTCGAACATGGCATCGCGGCTGACCAGAAGTTTGACTTCGAAAAGCTTATCGTAGCAGGCTGTCAGCTTCAAGACCACATTGCCAAACTGCATCAGGCGGAAAAGGTTCCATGATTGATCATTATGGACAAACCTCATATGCTGATGATACACAGGATGACCGACGGCCTCTTATTCTCGTTGCACATAGTCTGGGTGGATCTATTTTGAAGCAAGTGAGTCCACATTTCGGCTCTCTTGCGAGCCATCCTATCCTTCCATGTCGTGCATGGTCTCATCTCAACTCGCAGGCTCTAAGCATGCTCAATGTCCGCGCCAGTCAGTTTCAGGAGTATCAGTACATCCTCAACCTAGTTGCCGGTGTAGTGTTTATAAGCTGTCCACACGGAACGGATTCACCTGAACTTCTTAAGGAGAATATCGTCTTTCTGCTGAAACAGTATGCTAGCGAAAGGCTCGGTAACCAGGTCATTATCGACCTTAAGCACGGTGCTGAAGCACACCTGCTTGGCATTCACAGGAGATTCAGTGCCATGAGCTTTGGTTTTGACATCATTTCAATCTACGAGACACGCCCTACCACGAGGAAATCATTGGTTCGCAGCAAGCACAAAATAGTAAGGCGCTGTCCTCTCGTATAAGCGATGCGCCAATGTCGGACGGTGTTGGACACGCTGCTGACCAGATCCACGATAGATCATAGACAAGACGCTATCTATCATACACGCACGACATGAAAAAGAGATACCTCTGGACGCCGACCACTCCAACATATGTCACCTCCTTGACACGCACGGCGCTCCTTACGCCGAGGTTGTGGAGCGTCTACGTAGTATGATCGAGAATGCTTCAAGCATAATTGATGAACGACTGCAATCGTGTATTATACCATTCCCCGGGGGTTTGTCTATCGTGAAGCTCGTGAACTGACTCGAAGAAAGATGACGCAAGGCTGTCGCTGAGCCAGACACCAAGCCTACGGACACAATCATCTGTCAGCGTTCTCCGCCTAGGTACGATTTTGATGTGCGGGTGACAGGTTAATTCACGTCTAATATTATTTCTAGCCTTTTCCAAAACCTCAGTCGAAGACACCGATGTCAGCCGTAAGGCTCATAAAGGATCCCCCGATTTCCAGAGGGATATGGGCGTCATATTCGAGAGGTTTACTCCATCTCAGCTACAAGTCAAGCTTCCCTGCCTCATGATGGACACATATGCACGAAATAAAGATTTCTTTGGCAGGGATACTGTGCTGGCGCAAATGGACCAAGTTTTACTTCCCAGTTCGACAATTGTGTCATCATCATCCGACCCCACAGACCTCTCGATCGTGGCATTGTGCGGTATGCCTGGTCTTGGAAAGACCGAAGTGGCCATGCAATATGCTTTCACACGGCAAAACAGCTTCGACGCCATTTTCTGGATACGTGCCGACGAAGACGCCACGCTAGAATCTGATTTCTGCCGCATTGCAGCAACTCTGGGCCTTGAAACTGAAGGGGAACAACAGAACCCTACGGTGATCATGGAGACGGTGAAGAATTGGCTTTCGAGGCCTCGAAGAACGCTGAACAACGATGACGAGGATGACATGACAGGCGCGGACGAGGCTCGCTGGCTACTTATTTTCGACAATGCTGACAGACCGGACTTACTGCACGACTACCTACAGATCTACGGAAGGGGATCGATTCTCATCACAACACGCGATCCCTCGGTCAAGGAATGTCATCCAAACTTACAGGAGATCGATTTGCAGCCTTTCCAAGACGATGAAGCTTCCGAATTTCTCCGGTTTCTGACGAAGAAGACAGCACCTTCCGATGATAGCAGAGTTATATCACACTACCTTGGCGGTCTGCCACTCGCCATTGCGCAAATGGCCGGGGTCATACGAAAGCAGCTGCTCTCTTTGTCCGAGTTTCGCGAAAGGCTGGAGGACTCGGAAGAGCGGTCAGAATTGTACTCCCTCAGGATGGGTATCTTGCGGGATAAAACAGCCCGAGGGGACATGTCTTCAATATGGGCCATTAACCAGTTGGAGGCGCCAGCCAAAGCACTGCTCGGCATAATTGCGTGCCTAAACCCTGACCGAATTCCGGAAGATATTTTCAGCACCAAAGACGGACATGGAAAGCGGACTTTGCTCTTACCCATGAAGAAGGGCGAGTATCACGAGGCGCGGGCTCAATTGCTACATTCGTCTCTCATTCGGCGGAACGAAAAGGAAGAGCTTTGGATTCACAGAGTCCCTCAGCGCGTCATCAGAGACGACCTTGGACAAGATGTGCCCAAACATCTCAAGGCTTATAAGTGCGCCCTTCGCATGGTGAGGATTGCATGGCCTGTGGTTCCGGTGGAGAAAAGACATGGAAAGAGCAGGTCGGCCAAGTGTGAATTACTCTTCCCTCATGTCCTCGCACTCAGAGACTCGTACGACGACTTGTTTCAAGAGAACGACGTCGACATGGCCTTTGATCTGGCATGTATACTACAAGAAGCATCATGGTGGGTTCAAACGCTGGGCACTTGTTCAGACTCAAGACTAATATCACTCAGGTGGCTCTATGAACGCGGAAACCTTTTGCGAGCGCAGCCGATTGCGCTCTTAGATCTCAAAATCTGCCAGAAGCATGTCGGTCCCCCAGGTTCGGAGGAGGCTCGCTGGCTCGACAGGCTTTCGCTCGTCTATGACGTTCTGGGATGCATCGCAAACGGCACAAACAGACCAGCAGACTCGATGAAGTTCAACTCCGAGCTTCTAAGGCTCCGGCAACAGATATCCGAGCGCAATCAGAAGCCGGATTTCTCTCTCGCTTACGCCTACAACCAAGCCGGATGTGCCTCAATGATGGCGAGAGACTATGCAAAGGGATGCGAGCTGTTTAAAGAAGCGCTTAGTATCTGGCACAAGATACCGGAATATCGTCCTGGCCTTGCTTCTATGGAGGTTGCAAATCTCGGCCTGAGTTACTGGCTTCTTGGAGACCTTCTGAAAGCATCGGAGGTTCTTGAAGGGGGCCTCAGGGAGCGGGAAGAGGGCTTTGGGAAGGGTGATACAGAATCTTTCAGGCAAGCGGTCAGAGTTCATCCCGCTCGACGCTTGAATCATGCGGCTGTACTGACCTGATCCAACTCCAGACCGGGACGAATTCTCCACGCGCTTGGCAATGTGAGAGCAAGCCAAGGGCGCTGGGATGAGAGCGAGGAACTTCACCAAAGAGCGCTGAAGACCTACCAAGCAGCCGTCGGAAGCAAGTACCACCGCGCAGGAGATATGTGTCATAAATTGGCCGAACATTGTGTCCGTCGCGGGGACAAGAAGTCGTTAACCGACGCCGCGTAAGAAAGCCCACAAGAAGTTTACCTGTGGACGCCAAGCTGACCTAGACAACGCGACAGAAAACTCTTGGATCAAGCACTTTCCATCTGGGTCCCGGATACAGAAGCCCACCAGCCAGAGATCGCTCGGTCGACATTTCTCAAGTCCAAAGCGCTATATCTCCAGCACCCGGAGGACGACGCGAGAAATGCCGAGAGTGTGCAGCTGTATGACAAGGCAGTTGGGCTGTTACATAGGTTGAACCCTGGGCTGGAGAAGGACTGCGAGGATATCACGGAAGCTGATTTTGACAAGCTGGTTGCTTTTTGGTCTCGGTGATGCTGCCCAGGACTTTGGTCATGTCTGCCGTCAAGACTTCTCAACCGACCAACCACTTGATCCCTCAGCTGCTGTACCCATGTGTTCCCGTCAGAAGCTTATAATTAGCGGACAATGATAAGACGCTGTAATGACACAGATGGCCTCAGTTCGCTGCGGTGCTAACATTTGCTAGACTGACGGTGACTGATGACACTCTTTCCGAGAAGCTTAGGTATCGAGCCAGGCAGTCAGATACTTAGGCTAGTGAGAATGAAATGGCATCTTCCCAGCTCTGACATACACTCACACACATCTCAATATCTAGGCAAAAAAATGATGAAGAAAAAAAAAGGAGAACAGGAAAGGAAAGCAAAAACAAGGGCCCCCGGGCCCTCATATTTTCCCCCAGTCCCTCATACTCGTCCAGTGAGTCGAACCCACGACCTCTCGGACTATATGATCGATGGTGGCTGGAGGGAACAGAGACTCCAAAGCAGTTAGACGATCACTCTTCCAACCCGACCACATAGCCTTTTGAGATTGCACGTTGGAAGGAATACCAATCAAGTAAACTATATACCACTAGCTCAACTGCCATTCATGTGCACAGACAGCTCAAAACTAAGAGTGTACCAAGTGTCAATTACTCTTTTCTCACCATCTTCGCACTCAGAGACTCGTACGACGACTTTATTTCGGAAGAACGACCTCGACGTAGCCTTTGATCAGCCTGTACACTACCAGAAGCTTATGGCAGAGTCTAACTTAAACTCAATACTCACATCAACACTGTACCAACGGAATACCACATTGATCTCACAAACCAACCAGTCAAGGTAAGAAACGTACACCACCGCAGTACAAACACGTACATATAATCCATAATGGCTATTAACATCTACCTCGCACTACATACACAACCCAGACAATCCCACAGCACCCCCCAACCCACCCAACCACCACATCACAGCCGCGCCTGCGCAGCCCCCGCCAACTCCTGCGTATCCGCACCACTAAACACCACCATCTCCCTTCCCTTCACCGTGCCACTCTTCGTCAGCACCCTCCTCCTCCCACCCGTCGACAGCGGCGCATCATCGTCCCGCTCCCGGATATAATACGCCCAGTCGGCCGTGACATCCAGCTCCGTCTGGCTATACCCGTTTCCCAGCCACGCGAACCTATTCCCCGCGTAGCCCACCTCGAAGTCGTCCATCCGCACCTCCTTCATGGCCTCGATGTAATGCAGCGTGCTCCCCGGCCACAGCGCCACCACCGGCCCGTCCGCGCGCGGCTTGTACCAGCTCCGGCACGGGTCGGCCCACACGGTGCGCCGCATGAAGTGGTCCTTGTAGGCGACAAAGTCCCTCACGGCCGCCTCGGTGGGGGCAAAAGTGTGCATGTTCGTCGTCTGGAAGCGGTCGATCAGCTGGCACATCCAGTCGGCCTGGGCCTCGATCGCGGAGAGGACGGGCCCGTTGCCGATCGGGCAGTTGGGCCCCAGGAAGATGAGGTAGTTTGGGAAACCGGGGGCGGCGACGCCGAGGTACGATTCAGGGGTTCCGGCCCACTTGTCTTGTAGGTTCTCGCCCGAGGGGGAGACGACGGGGAAGCGCGGCTTGAAGGAGGTGTCGAAGCCCGTGGCGCAGATGAGCACGTCGACGGGGTACTCGTTGCCGTCGTCGCAGAGGCAGCCGCGCTCCGTGATGGAGTTGATCTCGCCGTAGACGACTTTCACGTTGGGTTTGGTCAGGGACTCGAGGTAGTTGACGCCCGGAGTCAAGCGGCGGCAGCCGACGGACCAGTCCGGGATCAGCTTGGACTCGAGGAAGGAGTCGTTGAGCTTCTGCTTCATCTGCGACAGCATGTGCTTGTGCGTCTCCTGGTTGATCTGGTTGTTCTTGAGGAAGATGCCGAACTGGCCGTTGAGGCCCGTCTCGACGACCTTGCGGTAGTCGAGCAGGGCGTTGGGCTTGCCGGCGAAGTCCGCCTTCTCCTGCTCGCTGTAGCGGTGCTGCTCGAGCCCCTGGACGGGGCTGACCCACGTGGGCTCGCGGATGAAGGTGGTGACCTTGGCGCACTTGTCGCGGATGGCGGGCAGGACCTGGATGCCGGACGAGCCGTTGCCGATGAGGCCGACGTGCTTGCCCTCGAGGGAGACCGAGTCGTCCCAGGCGGCCGTGTGGAGGAGGGTGCCCTTGTACTTGTCGAGCCCCGGGATGGCGGGCCAGCGCCAGTTGTTGAGGATGCCGCCGGCGTTGATCAGGATGTCGCAGTGGTCGGTGATGACGGTGCCGGTGGTGTTGTCCTGCACCTTGACGTCGTAGCCGCCCTTGTCGTGGTTCCACTCGGACCCGACGACCTGGTGCTGCAGCTTGACGTACTGGTGCAGGCCGTACTTTTGCGCGAAGCCCTCGAAGTAGTCGAAGATCTCCTTGGCGGGCGGGTAGACGGCGGACCAGTCGAGCTTGGGCTCGAAGCTCCACGTGTAGTTGTGTGAGGGCACGTCGCAGGCGCATCTGCCGAGTTGTCAGAGATGTGAAGAGGAGAGGGTAATTGAGAGGTGGTGTCTTACCCTGGGTATCTGTTCTCGTACCACGTTCCTGCCACGGCCGGGTTCTTCTCGTACACGGTCAGGCTGAAGTTGGTGAAGTGCCTCTGCAGCTTGTACGCCATCAGCAGGCCCGAGGCGCCGGCGCCGACGCATATTACTTTGACATGTCGCTCTGTGTGGATCGGGCCGGTCAGCCGCTTCAGGGCTTCCTGCTCGGCTTGATTCCTTGGGGTGAAGAGCTCTGCCATTGTGGTGTTTAGAGACTATCCAGGGGAAGAGAGGTGAAATGTGGGTATCAGAGGAAAGCGAGCTCGACAGTGACGGGAAGTCAGAATTGTGTGCGGTGATCGAGTTCAGGCACTTCTATATCAATGGCGGTAAAAGCGCGGGTGGATCGGAGAAGTGCATATCTTACCGATCTCCAAGCCGGGCGACTGGAGTAGACGGCGCATTTACAGGTTGCCTAACTCCTGACCGGGACACAGTAGCCAGCCAGCCTGCAGCTTGTCTCGTTTCAGTGATCCACGGTCAACTAGCTCGTCCGTGGGAGCAGCTGCAGGCCGAGGACCCTATTGTCTAGTGAAGCTCTAGCCATGTCTAGCTCCGGCAACACGCATGCAGCTCTCGTCGGAGCATAAATCATCAGGACGATGACTCGAAGACGCTGACGGAATCGGTCGGGCAAGAATGCCTCATGACTCGAGCTGCTGCTCCCGCAAACCTGGGGTAGACCCCCACCGCCTATTACTCAGTAGTGCGGCCCGAAATGGGCTGAGCAAGCAAAGTCAGACGATCTGTCTGCGACTGCAGGATAGCGGGCAGTGGCGACGACCGCACTGTTTGACTCGCGTGCCGGTTACCCAAGTCCAACAACGGGGACAGTGGATTTGCTCCAACGTCCCCAAGATTGGGGAACTGTGGAGTGTGGAGAAGCGGAGAATGGTGCCGCGGGTAAGTTCGCTGCGGGAAAGCTCTGCCGTCGACGCTAATGATCCATGTGGTGTGGACGGCAAGATGACAAATGAGGTACGTACCCTTTTGGAGATGGAACTGGAAGACAGAGATGAAGGGACGGAGGTTAAATATACGACACGGAAATAAGGTAGGAATCCAGACAACCTGAAGGGTCAAGTTGTTACCGGAGTCAGGCCTATAATACCAGGGTTAGGGTCAAGTATTTGGACCTTAGATTCAAGCCACAGCGGAGGGCGAATTCTTATTGGAACTGGGCATCTTGCTGTATGTACATGCCTCGACAACTATCATCTTGAAGAGTGTTACCTTAGTAAATCTGTACTCAGCATGTGAGAATCACTCAAGGTCTGGCAAGGACTTGCAAAATGTTACTGATGTGAGATATTTCACCATGATGCCTTCACTTTTAGACACATTGTACCCATACATATGTGTATCTACAAGATGCCTTCACATCTCTTGACTGTTTCAAATTTCCGAGAATACACATTTGCAAATAGTTGCGGTTTATATACAAAGTAACCATCTGCTTCTACAATCTCGCCTTCGTCGTCTTGCTCAACTCCAGCGCGTCCCTCTTCGCCCAGTCCCTCATCGTCTTCCTCTGAATCTTGCCGCTGGCTAGCTTAGGCACCTCGTCAATAAAGACAACTCCGCCAGCCAGCCACTTGTGCTTCGACACTCTCGGCTTAATCCACTCCTGAATGTCTTCGGGCTTTATTCTCCCCTTGGCCGCCTCCTGCACAACCACATAGGCACGCGGCCACTCCTCTCCATCCCTGCAACACGTTAGCCTCGACTCCTACCACAAACCACAAGAGCAAACTCACAACGTGATCCCCACGACAGCAGCATCAGCCACGTCCTCATTCTCCAACAACACCGCCTCCAGCTCCGCCGGAGCGACCTGCAGCGCATTCACCTTGATAAGCTCCTTCTTCCGGTCCACGATCCAGAAATACCCCTCCTCATTACAAACCGCGATATCCCCCGTCCTCAACCACCCATCCTCACTCAGACACTCCCTCGTCGCCTCCTCATTCCGCCAGTACCTCAGGCACACATTCGGGCCCCTAACAACCATCTCCCCGGGCTCTCCGGTTCTCACCTCCCTCCCCTCCTCGTCAACAAGCATACACTCGCAGTTCGGATCCAACCTCCCCACACTCCCGCTATCATCCCTCACGCCCCCCGGCACATGCAGCGCCCCGCACGTAACCTCCGTCATCCCCCAGCCCTGGTTGATCTGCATCCCAAACCGCCGCTGGCACTCATTCTGCAGCTCCCGGCTCAGCGGCGCAGCACCACACAGCACATCCCGCACACTACTCAGATCGAACCTCCCCGTCTCGGGCCGCTTACTCAACATGACCAGAATCGGCGGCGCGATTTGTAGGGACGTAATCCTGTATCTCCCAATAACGCCCAGAAAATCCTCATACCGGAACTCCCGCATCACGTAGACCGGCACCGCCAGCCGCACCGCCATGAGGATGGTGTACAGCTGTCCATAAGCATGATACAGCGGCAGGAAGCCCACCCACCTCTCCTGCGGCCTGTCCTCGAACCGGTACGGTTTGTGCGCGTAGCGCATGAAGACCGTCTGCTCCACGTTCGCGATCAGGTTGGCGTGGCTCACGCAGACCCCCTTGGGCAGGCCGGTGGTGCCGGAGGAGTAGTTGATGGTCGCGACCGCGGAGCGGGCTTGGGCGGGGGTTAGTTCCGGCCAGACGTAGGAGGCGCCTTGCGACTCGGAGCCGATGAGGGCGCGCCAGTCCGGGATGCCGTGGAGGGGGGCGTTGGGGACGTCGGAGAACTGGAAGATGTGGGATTGCGGGATGCCGGCTGCCGAGGCGGCGCGGAGGGCGAGGGGGAGGTGGGCTGGGTGGGAGAGGAGGAGTTTGGCGGTTGTGTTTTGCATTTGGTGGGTTAGTTCTGGGTGCGTGTTAGTATTTGTGACTCTGCCGTGGCATATCTGAGCAAGGGATCTTACCAGACTCTGTGTAGGACGGGTTGGCGCCGCTGAAGATGAGGCCTGCGCCTACGATGCCGAGGTATGCGACTGGCACGAAGATATGGTTTGGCGTGAAGATCATGGCCACGTCGCCCTTCTGCAGTCCGAGCCGCTCGAGACCAAAGGCCAGCCGTTTGACCCATTGCAGCGCCTGTTTGGGGGAGAGGCGGCGGCTGGGGTCTTTGCTGTCGATCCAGATGTCTTCGTCGAGCGGCTCTTGGCCGGGCGGGAAGAGGTAGGTGAGGATGTTGGTCTCGGGGATGTCGAGCAGGGGGTAGGGCGACTTGTACACCATCTTGGCCACTTTTTGCTGGAGTTCACACGAATGGTCAGCAAAGACGAGAAGATGATTTGTGAACAAAATGTTTCGACAACATATCTTGATATTAGTTGATACACCTGACAGCCGTGATACTTGGCTGGCGGGCACTAACACCCCAGCCGAAGAGCTCCCTCGGGTATTGCGGGGTAACCAAGTCCACGCCCCGTCTAAGTGCGACTCCCCGCAGGCTACATGCCGGCAGCAACCACGGAAAACATTCCGGCTCGGTGATTTGGGGTTTCTGAGACCCTTCTGAGAAACGGCTGGTTGTGGTTGAGTGAGCATCAGATCGTCATATCACTTCAGTCAACAACAAGCATCACAGACTGGTGGTCAACATACCTACACTTACTACATCTCACTCAGTTGACTATCTCTCACCGTGACACCTCACCACAAGACACACCAGCACCATGTCGTCCCTCCCAAACTTCACCACCATGTTCTCCCTCGAGGGCAAAACCGCCCTCGTGACCGGCGGCTCGCGCGGTCTAGGTCTGCACATGGCCACCGCCTTCCTCCTGGCCGGCTGCTCCCTCGTCGTCGTCACAGCCCGCAAGTGGGACGGCGAGCAGGGCATCAAGCAGGCCGTCGACAAGCTCAACGCCCTGCCCAACATCCGCGGCAAGGCCGTCGGCGTCGCGGCCAACGTCGCCGACTCGCAGGACATTGTCCGCCTCGCCGACGAGGTCAAGAAGCTCGTCGGGTCCAGGGGGCTTAATATCCTGGTCTGCAACGCCGGTGCGGCCTGGGGCTCGAAGTTCGAGGATGCGCCCCCGAGCAGCTCTGTCAAGATCCTGGACTTGAATGTGAGAGGGGTGTTTGAGCTGGTGCAGAAGAGCCTGCCGCTGTTGAGCGCCGCGGGCACGATGCAGGATCCGGCGCGGGTGCTGATCATCAGCTCGACGGCGGGTCTGAACGTGCCGCATGTTGGGGAGCACGGGACGATTATGTACTCTGCTTCTAAGGCGGCTGCTAATGTGAGTTTCTCATCGTGACGAAGGTATGTTCATAAATGCATGATGAACTGACATGGCACAGCACTTGGGACGGAATCTGGCCGTCGAGCTCGGCCCGCGACACATTACGTCCAACATCATTGCGCCGGGCTTCTTCCCGTCCAAGCTGGCGCAGGGCCTGATATCGAACTTGGGCGGCATCGAGGGACTGAGCAAGGACAATCCGCTGGGCAGACTGGGCGAGCCGGAGGATATTGCGGGCGTGGCGCTGTTCTTGTGCTCTCCGGCGGGTAAATATGTGTAAGTTTGGTCTCACTGCTCTTATGTGCCTGTTCGTACGCAGCTAACAGCAGCAAGCAACGGTGTGGATATCTCGGTCGATGGAGGAGCGAGGTTGGCGGCAGGGAGGTTGTCTAGACTATGAGAGGTATTGCGCGGTAGCGTGTTATTTTGAATATTTGTCTACTGTATAGCGTTTACTTACATCACGTCACATGCGCCTGTGCAGTGACTCGGACCATGCACAACCCTAGTGAGGTGAAGGTCTGGTGAAGTCAGGCGGGCATATCAACAAGAATATGGCTGCCTTCCACCAGCCTTCGGGCTATGGCGCAGTTGGGTAGAGCCGTAGAAGCACCAACTGTCCTCGGAGAATGGGACGCCACACTCTCTCGAGGTTACGGGTTCGATTCGCACCCGGCTCGTATGCCGCCAATGAAACAGCAGCAGTTTACTGGTCTGTCCGACTCTTGGGTCGCGGTTTCGTAGCTGGTCACCTCGGCGGGGGTGTCCGGTGAGCTTTTGCTTCTTTTTTGCTTCTTTTTTGCTATGACGGACGACGGTAAGTGATGATAATTGAAGTAATACTCCTCGAAGACAGCTTTGTAATGTGATGCCTATCACTTTATATCTTTTCGATAACTATATTTGTATAAAGACGAACTGTACTATGTGGAATCAAATGTGAACAGTTATGGACGACGAACACCGGAAACACACTTCATTCCCACACCTTACGTCTAACCACGAGCCTAATATGTCAAGTTCACAAACACCGTCTTGGGCTCGGTGAACATCCTCAGCGCGTTGATGCCGTTCTCACGGCCGATGCCGCTCTGCTTGCTGCCGCCAAACGGCGCCTGCAGGAAGCACATGCTGACGCAATTGATGCCGACCATGCCGCTGTCAAACTCGGCCGCCACCCGCATCGCCTTGTTGATGTCTTGGGTAAAGACTCCGGCCATGAGCCCGAACTCGGTGTCGTTGGACTTCTTGATGATCTCCTCTTCCGTCTTGAACTTGTTCAGGATGGCCACCGGTCCGAAAATCTCGTTCTTGCAGATCTCGGCGTCCTCGGCCACGCCCTCGAAGACGGTGGGCTGAACATAAAAACCCTGGTCTTGTCAGTTTTCATCTGTCACACGAGCGCATCGACGAAAAGGAAAGACCACAAACCTTAGGAACATCCTTCAACCCCCCAACCAGCAACCTCCCCTGACTACCCCCCCGCTCGATAAACCCATTCACCCGCTCAAACTGCATCCTATCCACCAGCGGGCCCATGACCGTCCCCTCCGCCTCCGGGTCCCCCACGCCAGCCGCCTTCTCCAGCAGCGCAGCCTTATACCTCTCCACAAACCTGTCATACACCCCCTCCTGCACATACACCCTGCTGGCCGCAAAACACACCTGCCCACTATTCGCCGTGATCGCATTCGCGCACCAGCTCGCCGCGTTCTCAAGATTACAGTCGTCAAACACGACAGCAGGACTCTTCCCCCCCAACTCGAGCGTAACCCTCTTCAAATTACTCCGACTCGCCATCTCCTGTATCTTCCTCCCGGTAGTCGTCGACCCCGTAAAACTCACCTTCCTCACCCGCATATGACTCGCCAGCAGCGCCCCCGTGCTCCCGTCCCCGGACAAAACCTGGAAAACACCAGGCGGGAACCCAGCCTCCTTAATCAGCGTCCCCAGCGCCAGGGCCCCGAACGGCGTCTTCTCGCTCGGCTTGAGAATAAAACAATTCCCCGTCGCCAGCGCGGGGCCGGCCTTCATGCCAACATTCCCCAGCGGCCCGTTCCACGGTATAATCCCGCAGGTGACGCCCAACGGCTCATTCCGCACAATCTTCAGGAACCCGTCCTCCTGCGGGAACGTCTCGCCGGCGAACTTGTCGGTCCAACCCGCGAAGTACCGGAACCCTTCCGCGGCCAGGTTGATCTCGAAGGAGCCGAAGGAGCCGAAGGGGGCGCCGAGCGTCACGCGGGTGAGCTCCGCCAGGGCGGCGCCGTTGGCTTCGATCAGGTCGGCGAGCTTGTACATGAGGTCGCGGCGGTGGGTTGGGGTCGTCTTGCGCCAGGACGGGAAGGCGGCTTCGGCTGCTGCTACGGCGGCGTCTACTTCTGGGGCGCCGGCGAGGGAGACGTCGGTTGCTACTGTGGTGCCGTCTTTGGGGTTGGTGAGGGTGAGGGTTTTGGGGTTGGTGGAGGATACGTACTGGCACAGTTTAGTAAGGGTTGATAGGAAGGGTTTGGGTTTGGGGCGTACGTACTTCATTGTTGATGAATAGCTGCTTGGGCAGGTTGTCTTTGCTCCAGTTGAAGCTAGACTGGATGCCGGTCTTTCCTCCTTTGAGGCCGGGGCCGAGGGATGTCATGGTGCTGTCTGGAGAGGTTTGAGGTGTGTGTGAGACTCGGTGATGAGAGTGCTAAGGTGTGATGAGGTTCGTGACAGGTATGGACAGGTATAGATGGGTGAAATGGTTAGTGTGAGATCTGACAGTAAGTGTTATCTCATATCTCTTTGCAGCTCATGCAGGTTTACTGAGTAAATGGTTAAAGGACCAGCCGCGGCGTTAAGACGTGGCTTTACCCGCCATTATCGCCGTGGAGAGGGGTCCTCTTCAAACTCTCTGGTATGGTTTCGCGGCCTGGGCCGAGTGAGAACCACTGTTCAGACTCAGTGTTGTCTCGAGTCAGTCGCTGTGACACTTGGTGAATTTCAATGACAGCACAACTCCACGCTTGGATGCTGTACTACAGCAGGTGCGACCCCTGCTCTGGCGCTAACACGACTTCCCGATCCGTCTTGGTAGATGGACGGCATTGGCTGGCTAACGATTTCCGGCGAGTCAGGGTCTCACTCTTAGCGTGCAGTACACGACAGAACCCCTGCATCTGCATGCTTCTCCGCACTCCCAAGGGATCTGGACTGCGGGGACGACGATCTACCAGCATCTCCGCACCCAAGTGAAATCTACGATGATGCTCTCGACGGCTTGACGGCTCAATACTGCTGCGCATACGCCATGTTCCGGTTATCTTTAGCACCAGCTGGACTCGCTTGGAGACGAACCTCCAAAGCTCAGCCGGAGGACCCTGACTGAGTCATTAGCACCTGAATGATGGGTATTGCCATGTTCTGCCGTGAGATAGCTGTATCGTTTGCTACCTAAGTTGGATCATCTTCAGTGAAGCATTCATCGTCATCTGCTAAGTTGTCCATGTCGTGATACAGTTCAGTCCTCCGTATCAAATTCGCACCTCAAACCTCACATCTCACCAGTATCAAAGTTGCCATCATGGGTTCAGTACCAAAAGAAATCCCCAAAACCATGAAAGCCGGCCAATGGGACCCGGTAAGTTCTCACCTCACATGCCATCTCACGCCTCATCTCATCGTCCACAGGCCCAAAACAAAATCGTAATCAACACCATCCCCGTCCCCATCCCCGGCCCCTCCCAGTTCCTCGTCAAAATCCGCTCCGCCTCCCTCTGCCACAGCGACATCCTCGCCATCGAGCAGGCCACCAAGCCCGTAACCCTCTCCCACGAAGGCGTAGGCCACATCGTCTCCCTGCACCCCTCCGTCCAAACCTCCTCCGGCTTCTCCGTGGGGGACGCCGTCGGCTTCCTCTACATCCTGGGCGCCTGCTTCGAGTGCGCGGGGTGCATGATCCACAACCTGCACTGCGAGACGGGCCACCAGCTCCTCCAGGGGTTCACGACCGACGGCTTCTTCGCCGAGTACGCTTTGGTGGACGTGCATAATGCGGCTAAGCTGGACGAGGGGGTGTGGGACATGGAGCGGGCCTCGCCCGTGTTCTGCGCGGGGATCACGTCGTTCCACTCGGTCGACAGCTGTGGACTGAAGCCTGGGGAGTGGTTTGGTGTTGTGGGCGCCGGCGGACTAGGCCAGATCTCGACGCAGTACGCCAAGGCTATGGGGCTGAAGGTGGTCGCCATCGACGTCGCGGACGCGAACCTGGCCGAGACGAAGAAGCTCGGCGCGGACGCCGTGTTCAACAGCCGCACGAACCCGGACTACGTCGCGCAGCTAAAGGAGCTGACGGGCGGCGGGTGCCACGCCGTGGCGCTGTACACGAACGCGGTGCAGGCGTTCAGGGCCGCGCCGCCGCTGATCCGGCTGGGCGGGACGATGATGGTCATCGGGATCCCGAAGGAGCCGTTCCCGGTGAGTGCGATGGACTTGGTCATGGGGCACTACAGGATCAAGGCCGACTGCACGAGTATCCCGCAGCGGATGCAGAAGGCGGTGGACTTCACGGCCAAGCACGGGATTATGCCGAATGTGGAGATTCGGGGCGGGTTGGAGGCGCTGCAGGGCATGATTGATGAGATGAGGGCGGGCAGGAATGCGAAGCGGACTGCGATTGTGTTTGAGTAGTGTTATGTCTATAGCAATGGATGATTGTATGGTCACAGAGGTTGGCAGTTGATAGTAACCTCCATCATTCCCGTGTATATGTTACTATCACGGGCTAAGACGGGGTGAACTCTTTGGATGATAATACCACTAATTAAAGAATATTCCCATCATAATGCTCAAGGACATAAGAAGACTAATCAAACGAAACATACTTCTCCCCGTACCCCTCCGCAAACCGTCGATACCTCTCCTTATACCCCTCATGCCTCTCCCTAAACCCCTCAGCAGTCTTCATCTCCTCCCGCCCAACCTGATGCCGATGCGCCGCGTCCGGCCCGTCGGCCACCCTCACGAACCGCGCATAGGTCCACATCTCCGGCAGCGGCGTGTGCTGCGTCAGCCCCTGGCCGCCATACATCTGCATGCACTCATCGATAATCCTGCACGCCGCCACCGGCACCAGGATCTTGCTCTGCGCAATGGCCCTCTTCCCGGCTTTATTTCCTAGCAGATCCATCGTGTCCGCCGCGTTCAGCACCACCAGCCGCATGGCGTCCAGCTCGAGCCGCATCTGCGCCACCCGCTCGATGTTGCTGTCGAACTCGCCTATCAGCTTGCCGCGCGGCGTCTTGCGCCTGTCGGTGCAGCGGAGCAGGGCGAGCTCGTACGCCCGCTCGCACTGCCCGATCAGTCGCATGCAGTGGTGGATCCTGCCCGGCCCCAGCCTGCCCTGCGCGATCTCGAACGCGCGGCCCTCGCCTAGGATGATGTTCTCCACGGGCACGCGGACGTTGTCGTATACGTACTCGCCGTGGCCGTCGGGGGCGTGGTCGTACCCCATGATGGTCAGGTTGCGGACCTGGGTGATGCCCGGCGTGGAGCAGGGCACGATGAGGGTGCTGTGGCGGGACCACTTGTCCGGGTGGTTCGGGTCCGAGCAGCCCATCAGGATGTAGAAGGAGAGGTCCCGGTTCCAGAGGCAGTTGCCGTACAGCTTGCGGCCGTTGATGACGTACTGGTCGCCCTCGCGCGTGATGCGGATGCCGATCTGGGTCGCGTCCGAGGAGGCCACGTCGGGCTCGGTCATGGAGTAGGCTGAGCTGGCGGTGCCTTCGAGGAGGGGCTGGAGCCATTTGGCTTTTTGGGCGGGGTTGCAGTACTTGGCTAGGAGCTCGATGTTGCCTGTTTCTGGGGCGTGGCAGTTCATGGTCTGTCGACAGTGAGTGAGTGAGACGCAGAAGGGTTGAGGGAGGAAGCGTAACGTACCTGAGCAGCCCAGTAACACCGCCCCATGATCTCGGCACAGCACGAGTACTCCAGGTTCGTGAGGCCGGGGCTCTCCTTGAAGTGGTTCGGCAGGAAGAGGTTGAACAGCCCCTTGGCCTTGGCCTTCTCGCGCAGCTCGTGCATCACCTTGGGCGTCTTCCAGCGGCTGCCCTCGAGCTGCGCCTTCATGATCTGTTCGCGCGGGATGCACTCGTTCTCGACCCATTCGTACACGGCCTGGATCTTGTCAACGGCCAGCAGCGACAGCTTCTGTCGGACCCAGGGTGGGATCCGGGCGAAGGCCGGGTGCGCGAAGGCCGGGTTGTCTTGGGCTGTGGGAGACATGACGGCTGTGGGTGACTGTGTTTAATGTCAAGGTCAGTCTGGAGATGGAATATAGTACAGCAAGGAGAGCTGCATCTTGAAGCTTAAGTCCATGTGAGATGAAGCTATGGCATCGTCACATTGAGCGGATGTCCACTTCCCTCCCCGCACTTTGCCGCGGGTGCATGTTTGGCGGCAGCCAAGGGGGTCAAACCCAAGAGCCGGGGTATAGTGGAGGTTTGCAGCGCTGGTCGGCCGCGTTAGCGTTCATGCCTCGGTCTAACACCCTGGTGTTAGTGGACGGATCACTGAATCATTGCCTACAACTTCAACGTTAACAGAGCATTAAGCAGGAGCATTAAACAAGAGAATTAAACAGATCATCCATTTGTAGACAGTAAATCATCAAGAAATGGAAGTGCTAAATCATCAGAAAAAGAAGGCATGAGTGATAAGATCTAACATGATATCCAGCGTTGTGAATAATAATGATAGATGCTGAGAAGTTGTAACTGCAAGATATACGATGCTATGCAGTCCTACGGAATGATCTTCGCCCTCCTAAACCGGTCAAAAGCAGTATACCACGCCGTCCTGGTGTCCACATTCTCGGCATACTCGCCCATCATCTCGTGGCACTGGCCCATATCCATCTGCCGGTCGAAATTCAGCATCGTCATGATGAAGTACGGGAACCCGCCGTAACTCCTGTCATTCCCGACCCGCCCCGTGACGAGCCCGTGTTCCCGCTCGAGCCCCTTCCACGCATCCACGTGCTGCGCCAGATACGCCGCGGGCTCCGGCCCGGAACCACCAGCCGGCGGCGGCGTGCCCCTGAGGCCAAAGTACTCGCAGATGACGGGCCACTTGCTGCTCCAGCTTGAGGGCTCCGCGTTGTCGGCCGCGTTGTAGCGCTGCTCAGAGGAGACCTCGGGCTTGAGCGACGCGACGATGGACACCTTCGCGCAAATGTCCTGGCTGCTGTCGTTGCTCTTGTTCTTCCACGAGATCTCGGTGCCCGGGAAAGGCACCTCGGAGCCGGGCCCGTTGACCCGCGCGTAGAGGCTGAGGTACAGCGCGAGGAACTGCGCGAGGCAGTAGATGTTGTTGTTGGGCACGAAGCCGACGATCATGTCCGGTATGATCTCGCACCAGGTCCACGGCTTGCCCTTGGACATGGAGCTGAGCATGTCCGTCTGGTTGTAGTAGAACATCTGCGACGCGTACGGCTCCGGTATCCGCGGCAGGGGCTCGCGGAGGGGCAGGTCGTCGGCGAAGGGGAACTTGTCGAGGAGGTGCACGCCGTAGGCCTTTGTGCCCGTGGGCAGGACCACGAACTTGAGGTTGGCGGAGAGGTGCTCGATGGCCGAGACGGCGCGGGAGATGAGCTCTACGTTGATGCTGATTTCTTTGCTGGGGTCGGGGTCCATGATGTAGGCTGTTGTGTGTGAGCTTTGGTCTGCTTCCTTGCGCGGTGAATGTCCATACCGAAGAAGTAGACATGGGTGATCTCTTTGATGTTCTTGACCCTCTCCTTCAGCTCGGCATCTAGTGCTTCCTGGCCCTTGGGGTTCAGGAGATCAACGCCGCTGACGACCTGCAGCTTAGGAGAGGCCGGCCACTGGGCAGCCTCGGCTGGCAAGGGCCGGTTGGTGAGGGCCGTCACCGAGGCGAAGGCGTCTGGTGTTGGGAAGCCATTCAGGATCTGGTTCACGATGGCCCACCCTGTGATTCCGCTGGCACCTGTGAATGTATCAGCATGTGTTTGTGGCTTTCTCTCTGGGCGCTTCTCTGATTCTCACCATAGACAAGAGCGTGGTTCGGCATCGTGATGATGCTGTTTCGCCTTCGACTTCAAGATTCACGCAAGGAGATGGACGTCACAGTTTGTCAGTTGGAGATCAGTGAACAGCAAGATAGGAGATACGAAGTGACCACTACGCGTATTGGATGCGCATCCGAAGATCTTGACCAACGCGTGTCTTCAGGCGGCTCCTCATATCACTTGGCCAACACATGTTCTGCTAGGTGCTAGCAACCCACGAAGAAAGACACCCGGCTGAACTAACAGCCCCTTGGGCTACAGAGGGGTAAGCGGTGCCTGTGATGGAGACCGTGGAGAGCTTCTCGGCGGATGTAGCTCTCCTGTTCGACGGAGGTCCATCACGGGAGGCTTCAGCCGAGCCACTAGGCTCAGCGCCGACTTCAGATGTATGTCAAGTCATATAGATTGGCTTCCAGCCGGTGTGATCAGGAACCGCTCCTTGGCCGGTGCCAGATGCCGACAGGCGAGCTCTCTGGGAGGAATTGGAGAGCTGTTGTTGGGTCAGAGTTCTGACATGTTGGAGAAGTGGGGTAGCTCAAGGGTCTGAAATATTTGTGGAGACCCGCGCATGTACCCCGCATCCATCATTGCGCCAATCTTGGTAGCCCCACCTGCGAAGGGAAACCTTAACCGGGCTCATCTCAACAACTCTATCCCAGCTTCTTGATCAACATCCCAACGATGAATCAGCTCAATGATTCAGCACCATGTGACAGCACCACCTTCTTGTTCTCTTCCTAACACAGCCTGCCCTGAGGGAGGGTGGCTCCCTGGATTCCTAGTTTCACACCCGAACGGTGTCTGTCGAGGCCGGCACTAACCACACGCCTCGCCGGAAATGCATTCCCAACTCAACGCTCTGCCATCGCCGCCTCTGCCACCACAGGGATATGCATACCCTGAAGTGAGGCGAAAACGCCCTGGTTCTCGAAGCCTTAGTTCTTAGCAATGGATGGAACTCTGCCCTCAGGCGTCACATCGAGTGGTGCTAGGCCACTCCCAAGGCGGGCTACTGCGTACCCGGTAGTACCAAGGCTTCCGTGGATGGCTATCTACGTCCAGAAATAAGCACGCTTGATGTGTTCCTTGTTGCCGCCTCGCCTGCTCGGTAGCCTCGTTCAACTCCATGTCGTTCGGTCCGTAGACAGTGTGGTGCCAGTCCTGATAGATGTCGAACCACCCCTGAGCATCCGTCTCGGATAATCTTCTGGCCCCTTTTGGCATCTTGGAATACAAAGTCTTCAACTTCTGGTCGGACATCGACTCCTCTACTCTAAGACGAACCATTCCAAGTCTCTACCTACCCTTCTGTCTCTTCTATCGAGAGCCTCTCCCTGTCGAGGCAGCGTTCTTTCGCCATGGCTCCTGGCGCAGTGGAAGATACCAACGGGGTCGATGGCGTCGGACTTGTTGATGGCATGAACAAGCTTCATGTAAATGGCGTTGCAAAAACGGCCAAGTCCGAGTTTGACTATCCAGAGATGGCCACCCCCTACAGAGTCCTCAACCAGTACCACTCGAAGCCGACAAAGCTAAGAGTAGCCTGCGTCGGAGCTGGCGCATCGGGCATGTGCCTGTCATATAAAATGGTCCGTCAAGAACGCACAACTATCGCGGCTCGAGTGCAACTAACGCCATGTGATAGAACAAGATGCTGGTGCCCGGCAGCTGGGAGCTGACCCTGTTCGAGAAGAACCCCCACTTCGGCGGCACCTGGTACGAGAACACGTATCCCGGCGTCGCCTGCGACATCCCATCACACCTGTACTCCTTCTCGTGGGACCCGAACCCGGACTGGTCGCACTACTTCGCCTACGGGCCCGAGATCCAAAAGTACTTTGAGGGCTTCGCCGAGCGCTACGACTGCAAGAAGTACATGAAGCTCAACATCAAGGTCGTCGAGATCCGCTGGGACGAGCAGAAGGGGATATGGAACATCACGCTCGAGGACCAGGTCTCGAAGGAGAGGTACCACGACTGGGCGCACGTCGTCGTCAACGGCACCGGCATCCTCAACAACTGGGTGTGGCCCGACGTCGACGGGCTGCACGACTTTGCAGGGCCAAAGATGCACTCGGCCAGCTGGGACCACTCGGTCGACTTTGCGGGCAAGACGGTCGGCGTCATCGGCACCGGGAGCACCAGCGTGCAGATCGTGCCGCAGCTGCAGAAGGTCGCCAAGGACCTCAAGGTGTTCATGCGCTCGCCCACGTGGATCTCGCCGCCGTTCGGCGGCGGCGTCCTAGACCAGGACCTGAAGAAGGGAGAGACGGGCGACAAGCCCGGAGAAAGGCAATATACCTTTACCGAGGAGGACAAGCAGAAGTTCAAGGACGACCCGGAGTACTACCTCATGTTCCGCAAGCGGATCGAGGCCGAGATCAACTCGCTGTTCGGCATGTACCAGCAGGACTCGGAGCTGTCCAACCACATGCGCAAGAATATCACCGAGGAGATGCACCGGCGGATAGGACCGGGCCACGAGAAGTTGAAGGAGTTTATCATCCCCAAGTGGTCGCCCGGCTGCCGCAGGATCTCGCCCGGCGACGGGTACCTCGAGGCGCTGGTCAAACCCAACGTCGAGTGCGTGTTTGGGCCGCTCAAGTGCGTCGAGCCCGAGGGCATCGTGACCGAGGACGGCGAGCTGCACAAGGTCGACATCATCGTGTGCGCGACGGGGTTCAAGGTGGCCTTCCGGCCGGCGTTCAAGGTCATCAACGCGGCGGGCAAGACGCTGGACGAGGACTGGGGCGACAACGTCAACCTGTACCTCGGCGTCTCGGCGCCGCGGTTCCCCAACTACTACACCATCGTCGGGCCGGGGGCCACGTGGTCGTCGGGCACGCTGCTGCCGTCGATCGAGACGACGGTCGAGTACTCGGTCAAGATGATGCGCAAGATGCAGCACGAGCACATACGGTCGGTCGACGTGCAGCAGGAGGCGGTGGACGACATCTACGCGCACTTTGACGAGTTCCACCGGACGACGGTGTTCCAGGAGGAGTGCCGCAGCTGGTTCAAGGACGGCAAGATCAAGAACCGGATATACCTGTGGCCGGGATGCGTAAGACTCTCTACTCAACTCATTTATCCCGCAGCTTACTCATAGTATGGCCCAAGTCAAGCTAACCTCTCTGCTCAATCACAGACAATCCACTTCCTCAAGACGATAAAAGAACCGCGATTCGAAGACTACAACATCCGATACCGGTACGGCAATCGCTTCGCCTTCCTCGGCAACGGCGAGGTCAAGGCCAACACGACGGGCGACGTCAAGGGGCTCAGCACCTATGTCCGCGACCACGACCATGACTGGGATGTCGAGTAGATGGTGTGGCTGCTTGCTGAATCATTGATTGTGTCGGCATATGCGGCGTACCTTGAATGCTTCATGAGGGAAGATGAGGGGTAGACCTCTTTTGTCTTGGTTGCTGGTGACGGCTTGGCTTGGCTGTGCAGCATTCGTGCTGTGGCAGCGATTTGTACATAGAATGCTGAGACATGACCTGATTTCTGGGATTTGCCAACCAATACCAATTACCGAGTGAAGCTTGAGTCGGCCCCGCGTCTTGTGATCTTGATCCATGATTGTTACTCTCAGCCCTCGTCACGAGGTCTCGTCCGTTTCCGGATTCTTATGTCACAAATACATTTCCAATGAATCTGTCTATGACTGCTTCAATCACAAGTGCGCACAGCGGTGACAATGGGTGCTTAATACGTTTCTGTTAATAATTCTTCCTGTCGAACACTTGACATAATCCGGAACGAACTTTAACCGGGCGAGCAGTGCGAGCACCCTTCCGACGAATTAGGCAACCCGGTCTTCCGCCGTGCTCGGCTGGTCCGAACCCTTCTCGAGCCCCGATTGAGGTGCCTGTCACGGCGCAACAGAGTCTAGGTTCGCTAGTAAATACTAAGAGAGTGTAAGCCAGACCAATGAGGACACATTTATTCCGTGTACTTCTACGCTAAGCCTTCTGCAAAAAGAGCATGTGCCCCGACCCCGGACTTGACCCCGGAGTTTGGACCACCCCCAGACCCCGACCGTCGGGTCCACGAGTCATCCAGTGCTGCCCCGCCCCCTTGCACTGAATCAGCTTGGAGTGCGGGGTTCGTCTCGAGAACCATCTTGGCTGAGAAGCAGCTGCACAGAGATGGCTTGTTCAGAAACAACATTCTGCATCAAATGTGGCATAAATCGAGGTCAGCACACCCTTCAGTCAATACTCACATCATCGGCAGCCATTTCAGACCCTGCAATTGGCCGATGACCATCTATCTGATCACCTATCTGGCGTCCATCTGCACAACGGCAACTCTAATTGTGCATCCCGTGGGCATAGTCCTATCTGATAGATAGGATTCCGTGCGGGGGCAGGATATTCATTCGGCTGGAGAGCGGCTAGCGGTAGTAAAGGCGGACGAACGGGGCAGATGCCACTCTGGACTCCTCCTTTCTGCTCTGTCACTCCAATGAGACAGGCTCCCCAGGTTCCCCCAGACCACGCTACGTACCCCAGACTTCGATACCCCATGGCAGGTGGCCCGTGGCCCGCGGGTGGAATGCCCTACAGACCCCAGATTCCAGAGCAGGCCGTCATTTCTGGGCACCACGCTAGAGGAGCAGCATCCTGGCAATACAGCAGATAACGCGAGGCCAAGGATCGCCCATCTGGGGACCTAACAAGGGGGCTAGACGAGGTGGAAGTGGTGCGTTGCCACTCCAACTTCGTAATGGCGAGAAAACAGGACTCCTCTGCGTCTGCTCCAAACCAGACTAGACGTCTAACGGCGTAGCCTGCGACGCTTGCTGGGACCTAGACAGGCGCCAAGTGTCCATCTTGATAATTTTCGTGTCCCCCGTGAACCTCATGAGGAGGGGGCCGACATCTTCTGTCTCCCTTCCACACGAGATAGTTGCTTCTTCCTTGCTAGATGTTTTCTTGACATGACATCTCCCCCTTGGCAGTATTGTTCGTCTCCTGTCTTGACTGATCAACTACCCAATTCAACCAACATATTGATCCCACCGTCTCACTCTAGACGCCACTTGTGTGTTGATGAGCTGAACTCCATGCCGCAGCTGCATTGACCAGCTTCACCACCACCAACATGACCTCCACCGGATCTGAGAGCAAGTCCCTGCCGGACACTATCGTCGACATCTCGATGCAGGAGAACGTGGCGCCGAGGGCCCACGCACCCAGACAGTCAAAGCAGCAGATCCGACACAGGGCCTCCGTCGCATGTGCATCCTGCCGAGACCGCCGCATTCGCTGTGTCGTGCCCAAGGGTGCGGCCGAATGCACCCAGTGCAAGAGGAGCGGCACAGAGTGTGTCATCAAGAACGACGACGAGAGGAGACGGTACTTATAGCCGAGCCCTTTATTCATGCTCCTCGTTGCTGACTTGCTGTATAGACCAATCTCCAAAGCCTACATGTCGTCTCTGTCAGAGCGGATCAACCTCCTCGAGTCCATGTTGAAGAACCAGGGCGTGCAGCCACCGCCTGCAGTCCACCCGCCCAAGACGAGGCAGGAGGCGCAGGCTAAGCAGCAGCAGAACGAGCAGTCAGACAGTGACCAGCAGCAGCAACAAGACACCCGGGATCTGCAGCCCATTCAGGAGTCTATCGACCCACAGGACTTCCGCGCTGGCAGCAACGAAGTGCCATCACCGCCAGATTCCTACAACGACGACTTTGGTCTACAGGACCCGGACCACTCGGACAGCGCCATGGCGAGCAGCCAGACCTTCCAGCCTATGATGAAGGAGCCTTCACCGTTCCGCAATCTCGACCCCAAGAAGGAGGACATTGTCCACCGCCTGCTCTCCACCAAGGGAAATCTCTCCTTCGACCAGCTGTCCGGACGGTTCCGGTTCTTCGGCCCCACCGCAAACAGCCACGTATACGCCGAGTCCCACGATACCTTCGACACCAGAGAGCCGGCAGAGCAGGTCCGGCGCGCCGAGCGGATCATCCGGTCCCTGTCCCAGGAAACGCACGACTACCTGATGAGCTGCTTCTGGGACTACTACAACGGGCCGCTGCAGGTCATCGACCGGGCCGCTTTTGAGGCAGACCGAGACTCGCAGAACCCAAAGTTCTACTCCTCCTTCCTTCACATCACCATTCTAGCAGGCGGCTACCGCTTTGCGGACCTGGACCGCGAGGACATACAGAGGATATCCCTCGGCAACCGGGAGAGCACCTTCCACAGGGAGTCCAAGTACATGCTGGACATAGAGCTCGAGAGACCCGGCGGCATCCCCAGCGTACAGGCGCTTCTGATCCTCGGTGACATGGAGTGCGGCATCGGGCGGGACAACACCGGCTGGATGTACTCCGGTAAGGCATATTCCTAACTTACCACAATTTCGTCACTGACAATGCGCAGGCATGGCAAACAGACTCGCCTTCGACATCGGCCTGCACCTCGACTGCCGGGGCGACAACATCCCCGAGCGCGAGATCCAGATCCGCCACCAGGTCATGCGCGCCTGCGTCCTGTACGACAAGTACTGGGCCCTCTTCCTCGGCCGGCCCACCAGCATCAAGAGCCAGGACATCGGCATGGACCTCCTCTCCAAGAAGTTCTCCATGCTCGCCGCCGCCAACACCTCCAGCAACTTCCAAGGCAACAGCAACCGCCCCTCCAAGGCGACCGACACCGAGGTGCACGAGCAGCTCGTCGAGCTGATGGAGATAGCCGGCAAGATCGTCGAGACGCGCGACCACCACAAGCTCAACAACCGCGGCTACGAGCCCATGGGCGGCGCCATGTTCGGCACCAGCGAGACCGAAGACAACGCCTACATGCAGGTCATCAGCCTCGACCGGCAGCTGCAGAACTGGTACCGCCGCCTCCCCGACCACCTGACCTGGAAGCCCGCCAACATCAAGTCGGCCCCCTTCAGCTTCTTCCTCCTTCACCAGCAGTACCACGTCTCCATGATCCTCCTGCACCGCCCCTGGGCCAAATACGGCTCCATCACCTCCTCCTCCTCGGGCAGCAGCCCAAACTCCCACCCCTCCCCCCCCTCCCACGCCCTCGGCCTAGGCGACCCCCAGTCCCTAGTAGACGACTCCCGCACCTCCCTCAGCCGCTCCATCTGCACGCAGCAAGCCATCCGCGTCTCCCGCATCTTCTTCCAGCACCGCCAGCGCTTCCCCTCCCGCAAGATCTGCGTGACGGGCATCCAGCACGCCGGGACCTCCGCCATCGCCCTGATCGCCGCCCTGGCCTACCAGACCTCCGAGCCCGACCGGCGCTCCTACCTCTCCTACCTCGAGATCCTGTCGGCCGCCATCTCCGACATGGCGCACACCTACCAGCCCGCAGCGCGCATGGACGATCTCCTGAAAGCCATCCTCGTCCAGCTGCGGAGCGACGTAGCGGACAGCACCACCTTCCGCGCCTCGGCGGTGCTGACGCACTTCCACCCCACCACCGGCGGCTCCGGGCTAGCCTCTACCTCTCTCGGCGGCGGGGGCGCGAGCGTCATGTTCTCCCCCACGGCGGCGGCGGGGTGGAACGCGAGCCCGGACAACATCTACAGCATGGTCCCGCAGCGGCGGCGCGAGAACCCATCATCTTCGTCTTCTCTCGACAACGGAGGCCCTGGGGGGCCGGCGCCCAAGAAGCAGAGGATGCGGCCGGCCGGCGCGCCGGCGCGGAGGGCGAGCGAGTTCGCCAGGCCGCCGCCGCCGTTCTTTAAGGGGGGTCGGGGTGGGGGGCTGACGACGCCGCCTCCGGGGAGTATGGGGTCTGGGTCTGGTGGTGGTGGGGGTGGGGGGTTTGGGATGGGTCATCATCATCATCATGCTGCTAGTGTGAGCACGGCGATGGGGCCGCCTGGGGGGGCGGGGCTGTTTGATGGGAGTAATGGGTTTGGGCTGGATTTTTTGAGTGGGAGTGCGGTTGATTTTGAGGCGGGGGAGGAGGGGGGGAGGAGCGGGAATGGGGAGGATTATGTGCTTGTTACGCCGGGGTCTGATGGGTGGGGGCTGGGAGGGGGGATGGAGGGTGCGGGATATGAGGTTAGCTTGGGTGAGTGGATGAGTAACGGGGCTGGGCCGGGACTGAGCGCAAGTGTCAAGGATGGGGGGTTGAAAGGGGGCGAGGAGGCGGGTGCAGGGCTGAGTGCTAGTCTGGGTAGTCATGGGGATGTGAGCGGGCTGCCGGCCGCGGGACGGAAGGCGGACGGGGGCTTGAATGAGAGCGGGAATGGCGGGATGGAGTGGATGGGGAGCGAGGGCGGGATGAATGCTTTGAGTCCTGCGAGCTTGAGCGGGCTTGTGCAAAGTGTTGAGAAGGCGGCTGGGGGACAGCCGGGGGAGCAGAGTGGGAATCGGGCGGGGAGGAATCACGAGTTGGATTTCTTTAGCTTTTGATGATGCTTGGTTTGTGCTTTGCGTGGCGTTGGAATGGTATGGCCATGCGGGCTTGGATTCTGCGGTATCGTTGTCTTGATATGAGTTTATTTCAAGTATTTTAGCCAGCGTGACTTGAATTGCTGCTTCATCTTAGCCTCATATCCTGTCTGATGCTGAGCTGTGATCCCCCACCGTGACCACTCTCCATCATAAGTAGCGGATCTCGCCATGTACCGGTGCGGCTTGGTCTGAGAATGCGCATAATGTTGAAGATGCCAAGTTGTGGCGAGTACACCTGTCTAGTTGCTCGTAAACCCTCCATCTGCCACCAGAGCAGCTCCTTGCATGAAACTGCTCAATGGTGACGCCAGGAAAGTGATTGTGTCGCCAATCTATCAACGTCAGTCAGTCGGCCTCTAAATTTAACCCGAAACAGCATACCTCTTCCATAGTCGCCATGCGCTTAAGAGGCGTGCGCTCAATGTCCAGCGCCAGTGGCGAGCCCGTGTCCAGGCTCATGGAAGCGATGATCAACGGAGTCTCGACATATCTATCGCAGAAAGTCAGTTCGCAACCCATGCACGTTATACTGTCAACCGTGTAAGCAACATACCCAGGACATATTGCGTTAATCCGGATGTTCTGCCGTCCATACGAGTTCGCATCTCCCTTCGTGAGCCCGATGACTCCGTGCTTAGCAGCAGCATACGCTGTATGTGCCATGGCGTGGCACGGCGCGACAACACCGTACATGGACGCCACGTTAATGATGCGGCCACGTCCCTCTCTCGGGCCAAGGTCCCTATTCACGCGTCAGTCAAACCCAGCCTTTGAACACCTTCACCTAATTCCACCCCGACAAATACGTACTCCTGCCCAACCATAACCCCCAACTCCTCCTTCTGACACCGCCACACCCCGTTGAGATCAACATCCACAACCTTCAACCACTCATCCTCCGCAATCTCGTGCGTCTTGGCCCCGCTACCCCCGATGCCGGCGTTGTTGACCGCGATGTCGAGGCGGCCAAACCTCTTGACCGTCTCCGCGATGCCGGCGCGGACCTGGCCGGCGTCCTGCACGTTCATCTCGAGCGTCAGGATCTCGACCGCGGGGTACTTGGCCGATAGCGCCGCGTTGGCCTTCTTGAGGGCGGCAAGGTTCATGTCTGCTAGGGCGAGGCGCTGGATGCCGTATTTCGCTAGGGAGAGGGCTGTGTATTGGCCGATGCCTGTGGCCTGGGTCAGTCATTGTGTTGTGATTGAGTATGCGTTGGGAGAGGGTGGCGTGTGAGATTCAGTACCTGATGCTGCGCCGGTGATGAAGGCCGTCCCTCGTACTAGTGAAGCCATGGTTGTGGGGTGTTCCGGTTCGCTCTGTGCTAAAGATGGTGTCTGTTATTCGGGAGTTATCTGCTTTCCAGAAGCCCTGACTACATATGAGGAGATGCGTCTTCAATGATACAATCACATGAGATTGAGATGAGGCAGTCTTGGTGGTATTAGCCCCGGACCTGCTCCATCTATAAGTGCCATGTCAAGGGGCCCCGATGTGGATGAGCACAGCCTGAGTGACGGGTGTGGGGTTGACCCTGATACCCCGAGATCCTTGACAGCACGATTGTAGCGCGCTTTTTAGTGTGTTCTGGCCCGCCTGGGAAAGCGCTTCCGACGCCGGAAATATCTTGAACCCCGCGCCGTCATCCCCGGACGAGGAGATGACAGCGGGTGGGATGCAAAGCCAGTCAACTGCGAGATCACCTTCCTCCACAAAAAGCACGGTTGTAAAGCACGAGTCTTCCGGCCATTGGAAACATCATGGACTCCATAAAGGATGGGGTAAGATGTTGTAATATCACCAGCCAACTGATCCAGGAAATCTATGATCGACGACCGTAGTCTCGCGAGAGTATAAATCACCCGAGTCTGAGTATTAGATGCAGCTTCGAATAGTGTCAATCCCAGCTCTCTATTCCTAGCTCGTGTGACTTGTTGAAACGCATCGAGCAGGACATGTTTGCGGTCTAACGTGTCGATTTCCCAGCGCTCACCTGAGCCGGTCGCGGTTGCCTGTCAGAGTACGCTTGACGCGGCCAAAAATGGAGGGTGGTGATAGTGGTGGTGGTTTATCAAGACCTTTCACAAACGCGACCACCCCGGTCCTCTGAAAATCCGAGAGGTCGTAGCAGATAACAGTGGCACACAGGTCCGCGAGTTCAAGGAATCGTTGCGATAAGCCCGTTCTGGGAGCGAGAGCGATCGTCAACGCGTGCCCGCTAATGACGAGGGCAATCGGGTTGCCCAAAGTATGGTCGCTTTCAGTTCGAATCGAGTTGATATGTTGGTCGATACGCACACGCGTGGTGTCGGACGTCCAAGTGTCAATCCGGAGGAGCCGCATTTCATTGTCCAGAAGCCCGTTTCTCAAAGCGATGCGCGTTGCCGTTTCTCGATCGTTCTGGCTCAGGCCCCATATAGCACTGCCAGCGAGCTGGAGTCTCGCTATATCATCGGGGACGCCAGGAGCAGTCCTTTCTTCAATGGCAATAGTCCCTAGAAAGTGAACTTCAGATGCGCCTCCTAACCTGCTCGGCCAGTCGTGAAGCGAACCGCGAAGAATTTCCCTATGGAAGTGTTCTTCCAATGACTGGAACTCCGCTTCAGAGAACTCTTGGAATGCCAAGCACAGCGTCAATAATCCTGTGGAAGTATAATGCTTCAGGTACCGTGGCACTGGCATCTTTTCAAGAAGGGGTTTGTCTCCTTGCACTTGTCGCAAAATTTCGTCAGCGGCACCTTTCAGGTAGCGACGCAGTTTACCGTCCGGACACCTGTATATTATTGACGTCCAATCTCTCGTCCGGCTGAAGCCAAACTCCATCTTGAACTCATAATTATGTTCTTTTTCGCCAATCTCGATAGTCACATCCTTGTGTTTTTGCGAGCTTTGTCGTGGTAGACGTGGATAGCCTAGTTTAGCAGTTTGTGTCAGGATTTGATCAATTTCATACTCCGGGACACCCCGGTAGATGCGAGACACGGAGGGCGTGTCATCATTTTGGCATGTCGCCAATAATATGAAGAGCTGCTCGATGGCAGTAGTTGTATCCGCGTCTTGCTGTTCGAGGTCCAGGTAGTCTCGAAGACTCTCAAAGTCACGGAGATTGTCTTTCCTATCTCGTTCCAAGCCGTACCGTACCCCGGCGGCGGTGCAGTATTCTTTGAATGAGCGCGTTGTCATGTCCAAAGACACACATTCGATCTTTTTCTTCGCCGGCCCTGCCGGACTCTGCCGCTTGGCGAGGTATGTCACTGGCAGCGAACGTCTTGGTTTGTACATGCTAAGGGGGGAGGCGTCCCTGGTTGAGTTTTCTGGCTCGTTGTTCGTTGTGTTGTATGATCTGGTACTGACCACGGACGTTTCGCCGTCACTACTATCCGCAGCATCTTTCGGGTCGGGTACAGCAAGTTTAGCCCTAGACTGGTTCGGCTCCGGAGACCACCCTAGGTGGGCCGGCTTGTTGTCCAATCTTCTTGAAGTCAAGACATCTCCAGGTGGCGACACAGATTTCTCGAGGACGCGAGGTGTAGATTGCAGTACTGTGGAATACGTGGTCAGGGTGCGCTCAATCCTGGCCTCACCTAGTTCCATCTGGCCTCCAGAGTAGGATGGCGGTCGATAGGTATTTGGAGTTGGATGAAGTGGGATTGACACCGAAACGTCTTGTGAGCTGACCGATGTTTTTTCCTGTTGAGTAGGGTTTGCCGGCGACCCAACGCTGTTTGTTTCCGGGCTGGCGTTTGTCTCCAGGATGTTGGAAAGGATACGCTCAGCCTTGGATTCGTCTAATTCCATCTGGCCTACAGAGTAGGATGGCGATCGGTAGGTTTTTGGAGTTGGATGAAGTGGGATTGATACCGAAACGTCTTGTGAGCTGACCGATGTCTTTTCTTGTTGAGTAGGGTTTGCCGGCGACCCAACGCTGTTTGTTTCCGGGCTGGAGTTTGTTTCCAGGAGGTTAGCAAGCATGCGCTCGTATGCCTGCGCCTCTTCGATTTCGCCGTCCATTTTGCATGTCTCGACCAGCAGCTTGAGCGATCGCTCCAGGCCGTCACGCCCGCTTGTACCCAATTTTTTGTAGTCCTTAACGCACTTCTTGGCATAGATCCGCGCTTGAACTGGGTCTTTGAGCTGGATGAGGATCTCGATGATATCCATGGTTGCCGCCAAATATTGGGACTTGTCATCGCCCCGTGCCATGCCGCGCGACAGTGTTGTGAGTCGGTCCATTCCCACGTCCTTTGCACCTTCCCAATCCCCTGTTTCCCGATGAAGGTCGAGAAGCATGTCAAGAAAGTTCATTTCGACATCGTCGTACTCGGGGTTGTTGGCAAAGTACCGCTCGTTCCGCCGCACCCGGGCCAACCCAGCCTTTATGTGTCTTATCGCTTCCTTGTCTTTGTCTCGCTGCCGCTCCAGCATTGCATTATCCCAGTGAGCACTGACGATTTCGATCTCAAGCTCACCATCGGAGTCTGAATCGTCGAGTTTGTGACCAGGTGAACCAACGACCAGCGTACTCGATAAGCTGAGTGAAGGCACGGACTGGCTCATAACCGGCTCGTCGACTTCAGGCACAGTGTTATCTGACATCCAACGCTGAACGGTCTCGCTAGGACGCGGAGGGAATATATCGCCGAAGTCGGATGCTGCCGCGACTGACGCCTTGTCGTCTAGCCCAAGGGTAGTAGAGGCAGAAGAGACCACCTCAGAAGCCGTTTGCACGCAGGCTTTCATTCGTTCCAAGCTTCGCAACTCTTCGCTCGTGTGGCTGGATCCAATGAGCCCACCAAGCCTTGCCATCTGGTGATTCATATCCATGGCCAAGATCCGGATAAAGCGAGTTAAGTCGTCTAGGCCTGGGAGGATCTTATCTGCCGACTCCTGGAATGAGACTTGGTTCCATCTAGCAGGACATGGAAAGTTAGCCACTGGGGTAGGGGTATGAAGAAGGGATACGAACAATATGACTGTCTGGATGGACAACTGCATCGTGTCGCGACAAGTGCGAATCCTTTGCTGGTAGATTCCGATCTCGTCTGCCGCCAACTTCAGTCGCAAATGCTTCCTGGTGCTGTCGAGCAGCTTCACACTCTTGCTGGCCTTATCGAGCGTGGCTTGCAGGCGTTCCAACGTCTGCTGGCCATCCTCTAGACAGGCTGCGATACTTCTCCAGTGGTTACCGATGTGACCGGTCGACTGGAACGCTGTCTGGATCTTCTTGTCCTCCAGAGTTGACTTCATGAGCCCCAAGACTCGCATGAACTCTTCCACCTCATTGATAAGAGCCTCGGCCTTGGCGCCTGCGAGTTGCGCGCCATCGTGGAGTTCCTTTAGCGCGAAGCCGACGGCACCGCAGACCTTGATGAGACTGAGGACTCCAGTGGTAATGGAGATTGGATCCATGCTCTCGATGTGGTAGCCTTTGAGCTACAGTGATGAAAACGAGAGATGCGGTGAACCGCAGACCAGGCTCTCTGGCCCGCTGCCTGGACGCTCAGCCCCATCAGCCCCTCCACAACCTAGTGTGGAGGGACGCCAACCAATGGCAGCAGCGGTTACGCCAGGACATCGAAAGGTCGATTGAGGATGCGTAACGGCGCAAGACAGGTTTAAGTGACGACTCCAGAGATGCAACCCGGCACAGTCCTTCGGGGTGAGAGACAAGGACATATGTAAACTCAAGGTAGGGGACAAGGGTTCGTTGAGATGTGGGGCCGATTACTTAATCCAGGGGAAACTGGAACCCACACTGTGCCCTAACATATGGTTACTGTGATGCACTGTGCACTGTCACATGGCACGAACCTAAGCCATAACATGACACCACAGACAAGTCGACGTGTTTAATCATCCATACTTGTCAAAGTATGCGCCGGTTGCAGAGAGCGCCAGTAACTTCGTGTTTTAATTTCAAGATCTATCGCGAAGCGTCATCCGGCAGTCCTTTCTTCCGTTCTGCTCCCCGCCTGCCCAGATCCTCTGGCCAACCTGGAATACCTCGGCTATCGCGCACAATGGCCACAGCATCATCCGACCCCATAGTAGAGGCGCTGAAGGAGTACACCACGTCAGTCTGCACCTAGTGTTGGTCGTAGCCGTTACTGACGTCTTCCAGATGCGATGTCTCCGATGCTCTATGCAAGCTCAAACTCCCCAACGGAGGCTTCCTCTCCGGCCTCACCATGTGGTCGCCGCAGCGCCAGGACGGCCCAACTAAGGTTGTCGGCCCGGCTTACACAGTCAAGTATCAACCCAAGGATGACCCGGCGCCGAAGCACCCTACACACTATGTGAGTCTAACAGCTGCTTCCTCGTCCTCGGCAGTTTCCGCAGTGACCTTCACGTGTGGACACTTGGACTAATGCTCCTCTAGATCGATTCTGTCCCTGAAGGGGCTGTCATCTTCGTTTCATGTCCTCCTCGGACCCCCAATGCCTGTTACGGCGGCTTGATGTCGACTCGGGCAAGGGCTAGCGGAGCCGTGGGTTCAGTCATTGACGGTCGGTTTCGAGATCTACAGGAGCAAAGAGATCTCAATTGGCCTGTAAGCCACCAGTCCATACCTTCACCACCTCACCTTCTGGGAATGTGGCTAAGACCTGTGGCCAGATCTTCGCACGGGACGTAGGTACCGCTCCGCCGCAGGAGCTGCTAAAAGTCACGGCCGTCAACGTTCCGGTGAAGCTCCAAACCGATGAGCAGGACATCACCATAAATCCAGGGGACTATCTTATTGGCGACCTCAACGGTGTCGTGGTCTTGCCCAGAAATCTGGCAGAGAAAGCGCTTCCGCTCATGGCTAAGCAAGTGGCAGCTGATTCGAAGATGGCTGTCGAGATTGAGAAAGGGATGACATTTGCTGAAGCGAGCAAGAGATTTCGGTCATGAACTTCATCAGAGCACATTTCGGCGATTTACCACTCGCCATGGTGCACATGGCGGTGTCATTCAAGAGCAGCTGCGCCCATTGGCCGGATTTCGCAAGAGGCTGGAGGGCCTCTGAATAACTGTCAGAGCTGTACTCCCTGAGAACGGATATCTACACAAGTCAAACACATACCCATGGAATCATCGCCATCCCCTGGCTGCCACTGACAGTACTGACTCCTGTCCTGCCCGTGCTGTCAAATCTCAACCTCAGCGCGGCTTACGGTAGGCGGCAGGTATTCGTTCTACCGAACAAAGGATGCAGAATGCACAATAACGACTGCTAAATACAGACTCTGGACCTTACCAACAAACAGTTCCTTACACAGCCACAAACAAGCCTGATTCACTTCCGGACTTGCTAGACCAATCGTTGCCTCGCCAAGACCCGGGCCTCTGGGAGATCTTTGATGGTCCAGCGATCTGTGGTGTTTCACATTGGCGCTAAATTAGCTGCCGCTACAAGCTGACGATCGTAACGGCGCCTAACAAGTCTAGGGTCACCGTCACTATAACATGGCAACCGCCAGCGCAAGTTGCCTTAGGAGTCAAGTCTGAGTCTTTAACTTCACACACAGTGATACAACTGTTTTGGCAAACACGCCGGATTGTGTTTCTTCCTTCTGCATTGTTGCCTTGACGGCCCTTCCGTTCGTTATTTCACATTCGCAGTTCTGTTCTCTGTCCACCTTCTCACCAAAACAACAACACAAGATGTTCGACCAAGTCAACTGCACATCCGCTCCTCCCAACATCGCAAGCGATGCCGGCATCGCAGGCGCAGGCGTAAGGACACTTCACCAAGTATATTGAATCCAGCTAACAACCCACCCAAGGTCCTCCTCTCCTTCACAATAACCTCCCTCATCGCCCTCCTCCTCTCGGCAACCCTCATCCTCCAATCCCCCCCAAAACCCTCCACCATCGTCCGCAAGCTCCTAAACGGCTACAGCGACCAGCAAATCATGACCGGCATCGGCATCCAGGCCGTCGGCCTCGCCAAGGCGGCCTCCATCGCCCCCTACCACTTCTTCCTCGTCTGGCTGCTCTCCCTCCTCTCGGCCGCGACCCACAACGCCGCCCTGCTCGCCCTGGCGGGCGACTTCCGCCGCGACTGGGTCCTGCGCTGGGTCCGGCAGGCCCTGATGGGCGTCAACCTGGTCCTGTCGTGCGTGTACGGGGTGTTTGTCCTGCGGAGCAAGATCGGCGGGCTGCCGGCCACGATGCCGGTGGCCTGCGCGTGGCAGCGCACGTCCGCGTCCGGGCCGGCGGCTGATGTCGGCGGGGCTTATGTCGCTACCATACTTACTATTGCGGGTAACGTCGCCGTCTTCGCGCTGGCGACGTGGTACCTGCACTCCCGGGCCGTCGGTCAGGGATTCTTCCGCTTGGTACAGGTGGTCGGGCTGGGCCTCATGGCCGTCAGTGCGGTGGGGGCCGCGATCAGGGCTTTTCTGCTGTCGCAGGCTTTTGGCACGCCGGACGTGGCGATCCGGGACGAGGGGGAGAAGGAGTGGAGTTTTGGGCAGGTGCTGGGGCTGCTGTTGCTTGTGCTGCCGCTTGTGTCGGCTGTGGAGATTTATCGGGGGGAGATAGCGGTCGTGACGGATGGGGAGGAGGGGGAGAGGCTTGTTGGGGGGGATAGGGAGATGCAGAAGAGGACGGTTAGGAGGTCGTTTCAGCCGGCGCCGTTTTTTGTGAAGAGGTGATGGGGGTGACATGGTGGTGTTTTGAGATTCATGATCAGATGAAGAACACAAGGCACGGGCAAGACTGGTTGGTGGAATATTGGCGGTTAAGGCTGTTGCAGCGTGAACATCAAGTCCAATCATATCGCCAAGAATTTCCCTTCCCAGCCCAGTTGCTTCCTGGTGCCGGAAGACGTCACGAGACCACGTGATGGCAATGCGACTGCCAGCTTATGGCCCAACAGACCCCCGCATGCCACGTCGGCAGCCTCGCCATTCCCCGACCATAGCTTCTTGAGCCGGCACCGTGATCTTTTTGCTTCAGTTTGCTCTTGTCTTCTCGATATTGACGTCGAGCTCAGCAGCTGTCTATCTCAACCCGATCTCACCCTATCGTTCCGATAGCGAACCGCCGCACAGCTATGCGGCTCCTCGAGTACAGCAACGGCAAGGTCACCCTGAAAGGCCCGCAGCCCGATAATGCGCCCCATTATGCCATTCTGTCACACACTTGGGGCCCAGATAACGAAGAAGTCACCTATCGCGACTTAGTCGACGGCACTGGGGAGGCCAAGGCCGGCTACGAGAAGATCAGGTTCTGCGCCGAGCAGGCGAAACGAGATGGCCTACGATACTTCTGGGTAGACACGTGCTGTATCGACAAGTCGAACAATACCGAGCTCTCCACGGCGATCAACTCCATGTTTCGCTGGTACCAGGATGCGGCTCATTGCTACGTCTACCTGGCCGATGTCTCGGTGCCTAACTCGACAACCCAGTCTACCAACAGTCAGGACTCGCCACCACGCGCTCTTTGGGAACCAGCATTCCGGAGCAGTCGGTGGTTCACTCGTGGATGGACACTCCAAGAGCTCTTAGCCCCTGCATCGGTCAAGTTCTTCAGTAAAGAGGGCAAGAGGCTTGGCGAGAAGAGGTCTCTCGAGCAACAGATCCACGAAGTAACGGGCGTTGCTGTTGAAGCGCTTCGTGGCGGTCTTCTCTCTGAGTTCGACATCGATGAACGTTTCAGATGGTCAGAAACACGACAGACCAAGCACGAGGAAGATATGGCATACTGTCTCCTAGGTATTTTCGGTGTCTTCATGCCGCTCATCTACGGCGAGGGGAAGGAACATGCAATTCGTCGACTGAAGAAGGAGGTCGCCGATGCCAGGAACCGCGACGATGCTGCGCATAAGTCTTTGGAAGCTAAGGATCCCATTTGGATGGTGCCCTTCCAGCGAAATGCTTCCTTCACCAGCCGCGAGTCCGAGCTGGACAGGCTTCGTCAGGCGCTCTTCACGGGGCACGGGACTCCAAAGATCGCTATCACGGGGCTCGGCGGTGTCGGCAAGACACAGATTGCTCTCGAGCTAGCCTGTCGCATAAGGGCCGAACAGACACGCTGCTCAGTCATGTGGATACCGTCAACGAGCAGAGAGAGCATTGAGCAGGCATATCGCCATGCCGCTAGAGAGCTCAGCATACCCGGCTGCGACGACGATGACAAGGCCGACGTCGTGAAGCTTGTGCAGGATCACTTGACTGGTGAGAGAGCAGGCCAGTGGCTCCTGGTGTTCGATAATGCCGATGATGTCAGCATCTGGGTCGACAGACCTGCACCGGGATTCGACCGTCTGATCGATTGTCTCCCCAAGAGCAGCCGCGGGTCCATCGTTTTCACTACGCGTGACAAGAAGGCGGCTGTGAAGCTCGCTGGTCGGAATGTGGTGGAGCTATCGGAGATGGACGAGACCGCCGGCAAGCAGCTCTTACACAATCATCTCATCGACGCAGACCTATGTGACCAAGAAGATGCATCATCCTTGCTCGCTCGGCTTACCTACCTCCCGCTCGCCATCGTTCAGGCTGCAGCGTACATCAACGAAAATGGCCTGAGTCTGAGAGAGTATTTGTCGCTCCTGGAGGAGCAAGAGGAGGACGTGATAGATCTCCTCAGCGAGGACTTTGAAGACGAGGGACGGTATCACGATATGCAAAACCCAGTGGCCACCACATGGCTCATCTCCTTCGAGCAGATCAGACAACGCGACCGTCTTGCCGCAGACTACCTCTCATTCATGGCCTGTGTAGATGCCAAGGACATTCCCCAATCGCTTCTTCCGCCAGTCTCTTCGCGGAAGAAGGTGACAGACGCAATGGGGACGCTGAAGGCTTACTCGTTCATTACCAAGGGTGGTGCAGATTCGGCTGTCAATATACATCGATTGGTCCACATGGCAACGAGGAACTGGCTCCGGAAGGAAGAGCTACTGCTTACTTGGACTGACAAAGCCATCACAAGACTTCTAGATGTTCTCACAGACGCCAATGAACACAACCAAGAATGGAGGCCGTACATGCCGCATGCACACTACACTCTCAATTCAAGTCTTGCCCACGAGGATAGAAATGATCGAGTATATCTCCTGTCTCACTATGGACGATGCCTCGATTATGATGGGCGCTACCGAGAAGGAGAAGCACAATTTGAGCAATTGTTGAAGATTGAGAAGAGGGTATTGGGAGAGGAGCATCCCAATACGCTAGGTTCTATGCATAACCTCGCGATAACGTATTACGGACAGGGCCGATTGGGGGAGGCGGAATCGCTAGGGGTACAAGTGCTGGAGACGAGGAAGAGGGTATTGGGAGAGGAGCATCCCGATATACTAGGTTCTATGAATCTCCTCGCGATAACGTATCACGCTCAAGGCCGGTTGGGGGAGGCGGAGTCGCTACAGGTACAAGAGCTAGAGACGAGGAAGAGAGTATTAGGAGAGGAGCATCCCGATACGCTACTTTCTATAAGTAGCCTCGTGACAACGTATTACGGACAAGGCAGGTTGGGGGAGGCGGAATCGCTAGGGGTACAAGTGTTGGAGACGAGGAAGAGGGTATTGGGCGAGGAGCATCCAGATACGCTAGTTTCTATAAATAACCTAGCGGAGATATATCGCTCTCAAGGCCGGTTGGGGGAGGCGGAATCGCTAGGGGTACAAGTTCTGGAGACGAGGAAGAGGGTATTAGGAGAGGAGCATCCCTACACGCTGTGTAACAAAGGAAATCTCGCTCGTACTTGGAGATATCAGGGTCGGCATGGAGAAGCTTCAGCATTGATGGAGAGCTGTTTCCAAGATCAGCAACGGATCCTTGGTCCAGAGCATCCAGATACGCTCAAATCATTGGGGTTTCTGAATGAATGGAACATCGAGAATAAGGTTCATGAACAGGTCGAGCTGGATTAAGAGGTGTGTCACGTTATGAGGGTTTAGGAAAGGAAGAGATCTTATGTACATAGCATCTAGGCCTCGTGTTTTATTCAACGAGGCTCATGATTCACCATCTTCAGCACCTGTACATTCCTTGAAAGAGCTACATACCTTGGAACCAGAAGGACGTCATTCCAAGTGATGGATTCTTTTCCACTTCTTATACCTTCGAAGTATTGCCATCCATTTTCAGTTGGTGCTTCTTGGGATCAGGGTTAGGGTTACTGCTGTCAATTCTTGCTTTTCTTGCTTGCCTCGGTTGTTCCCTTAGAAAACGCGACAATATAGAGTGGTGCCGTATATTTCACTTGAAGTACGACGAGTTACTACGGCCGGCTTTGACATCTCCTCGCATATCGCTAAGTGTACCTGAATCACATCGACACTTGGTGTGGTGACACAACCAACTGAAGTGTGTCGAACCTAAAAAGCACCCCTGTAAGAATGGCACGACGTACCCACAGCTGAGGTCATCCACTGCCGGCTCCACCACAACAGCGGGTATCTCAGGTCCCTTGCATTGCATCTCGACCTCATCTTCCTCCATCATGGATCAATTCTGTCATCCACCAGTACATATGACCAGACACCGCTCGAACCCGATCGAATAAGCGCTGGCACGAAGGTCATGCGAAGGCGCTAAGAGGAGCTAAGCCGAGCTACGGCCATCTGCTCTTCGGCAATTCGTTGCGACAACTCTATGAACGATATCCCTTGGCTCTACCGAACGATAGACGGCGCTATTCGCGATGCCAAACTTCTTCTCATTCCAACAAGGCTCCGAAACCAACCAAGCACGTCTCAACGCCGCCGAATCCTCTCCCCTCCTCGGCCGCTTCCGCGCCGTCCCGCGCCCCCAACAACCGGGTCCGTCCGGACTATCGCCTCGACGGTCACGGTCGACCAGCGCAGCTCAGCTCAGCTTACTGTCGGCCGGATACCGCGGTAGCGTGCACGTCGGGTACGGCGCACTCCTGACGGCCGAGTTGGAAGACCAAGAAGACGACGACACCGACGACGAGGCCGAATACTACGCCGAGGATGGACGGTGGGCAAGACTCGCGTGGTGGAGCAGGAGGTTATGGAAGAAGGCGGAGGACACGCTCGTCACGCCCAAGGCCGTGGTCGTGAAAAGGCTGGTGGATCTCTGGTGGACAAGGTGGACTGTCTTGGTCGTGTTCCCAGCACTGATGGCCGTGACATGGTGCGCGATACCGTTCCCGCAATACCCATTGCCAGACGACGACCCCGACGTCCCAGACGAGCCTCATAACCCGGGGCACGTCGGACATCGGATCCCCGCACACGGACAGCCGCGAGTTCAAGTCAACTTCTGGTTCTTCCTATTCGTCTACTACGGCTTCTACAACTTCACCGCCTTGATGTGGATAACTAAAGTCTTCAACCTCTACAGCCTCAACTGGTGGCCGCAGTCCCTCGGCTTCCCCGTCACCATCACCGGGATTGCTATCCTCTCCCTCGCTGTGCCCATACCGCTCTACCTCATACCAGAAACACACTGGCTCACCGTCCACAATACCGCCTGGATCTCCTGGACCTTCATCATAATGGCCATCCCCGTCCTCACCGCCTTCGGCATCCTAATGACCAACCAGCGGCACCTCGGCCTCCGTCACAGCCTCTCTGAAACGCAACGCATTTTCACATCATCCTGGTGGACAGGCGAGCCCGACACCATCTCCCGCCGCGAGTCGCGCCGTCGAGCAGGCCTGAGCACCGGCTCCTTCGACCCCAACCGCGACCCGTCCTCCCTAACCTTCGACGACTCCTCCCGCCCCGTCTCTCTCCCCGTCCGGATGCGGCGCCGCTGGCTCCCCGCCTCCTTCGTCCGCTTCGTGTGGTTCTGCCTCGCCCTCTTCGTCGGCCTGCTCGCGTACGTCATAGGAGAAGCCTACGCCGAGATCTACCTCCGCACCCTGCCGCACAACAACCTCGAGACAATAGTCTACGTCTACGGCTGGATCCTGACAGTCTACCTCCTCGACGGCCTCACAGGCTGGATCCTCGGCGGCAACGAGGGCGAGCGCGTCGGCAGCTACCCGCTCAGCTGGATCTTCAAGCTGTACTTCATGCTGACCTACCAGACCTACGTGCGCGCGCTGTACGCCCGGCTCCGCAGCCCCAGCCAGTTCATCCTGCTCCAGGTCCTGTCCAGCACGAGCCTCATCATCGTCACTCCCCTGCTCATGTCGGCCCCGCTGCACTGGTTCCTCGCCGTCGCGGGTCTCAACGGACAGACCTACGCCTCCTACCAGAAGATGTGCGTGCGCAACGTCTTCATCCGCTTCCTGGCCGAGAATGCGAGCATGCTCGCCTTCTTGGGCAGCGTGGTCGTGCTGCACTTTGGAGCGAACAAGGACGTCTACCCCTACTTCGCCTTTGACGACGACAGCACCGGCGACGACGCGTACAACTTTGGTCTGACGTTTTATGCCTCGTCCATCACCTGGGCGTGCGAGCTGGCGGCGAGTTTCGTCGTGGCTGGGCTGATACAGTGGATTTACGGCGTGAGCGTCGTTACCGAGGGGAAGCTGGATTTGGCGGTTTGGCCGGAGTTGCTGCCGACTAGTGTTGCGGTCATGCTGCATGTGTTGCAGAATATGATCTTTTCGATTATTAGGCTGCAGTTCCGGTGAGGGTATATGGGGAGGAGGGAGGACTGTGATAGCTGTCGAGTGAGAGATGGACCTTTGGATTTCATGATCGTCTGGGCGTCTGGGCCAGGACAGTGCCAGTTAAGCTGGTGCCCCGGTGTCGGAGTTGGGACGTCCTTCGGAAGACAGACGCTTTGGTTGCTCGAACGCAGACTCGGCAGACGTTGCTGTTCATTTTACATTTTGCAAGATACCCCTCGTGTAGCATAGGAGTCGGTTGGACTCCTCGAGCATGATACCCCTTTTTCTTCGCGGATTCTAGATTAGACATATATCTGTTCACTACACTAATGTTAATATTACACCTCCCTGACGCATACCAAAGAATGGAGCACAATCAAGCGGCAGTTAATTTGTTAGAGCAGGAAGACAAATATTCGGGAGGGCGAAGAGGCATTCATCAGTCAGTATATCCCTGCCCTGACGAAATACTTGGACGAGTACATGATTAACGAGTAGACGATCAGACAACGAGACGATGAAAAAGATCTGGCTAAGCTAACTTTGTTTCTGTACTACAGAAGCCCGCATGCAACCAAAAAGAGTTCGTCCATCTTAAAGTTCATCAGATGTTATTCTGGGTTCCTATGACTCCTCGAAAATGCGCAACCGCATATAACTGCCGTCACCAGAGGGTTTTCCCTTTCATTTATTCTTCCCTTCTTCAAGAACACACACCCAGGCTTTCCAAAAAGACAAAGCCTTCAGATGACGATTTTCCCAGCCGCTGCAAACACACACTCCGATGGCACCCAACAAAGCAAGGAGTCGAAGACCTACGCAGTCCACAGCACTGCGTTCTCGAACCCGTTCCGGACGTCCATATGGGATGGTGTCGCAAACACACGCTCTAATGGCACCCAACAAAGTACCTACGCAGTCGATGGAACTGCGCTCCCGAACCTCCCGAACCCGTTCCGGACGTCCATATGGGGCGCCGCCGCAGCTGCACAGGCCATCTCTGATGTCTAGAGGGAGACGTCTGCAGAGGACGTCGCCGGCAACGATATCCACGCTCCACTGGACGAAATTACCAGCCGAGATACGCCTCATGATCCTCGAGCAGCTGCAGAACCAGGGAGAGCCTCAGGCGCCGTACGCGCAAGTATCCCACGAGTGGCGCGTCTTCGTCGAGCGATCGACCTTTCGTCGGCTCGTCCTCTCGTCCGGCGATCTTGACGCATTCCATGCCCTTGTTGCAAGACGACGCACGAATGTGCATCTACAAGTGCCGATCGACCACATATGGCTCCGGCTGGTCCTCCCGGAGTACAACTGCCCGGATTGCGAGAGACCTGAGAACCGTTTGGAAGTCGCCACGAATGACAAGATGTTTACGGAAGCCATGTGGAAGCTCCTTCAGGCGCTGGCTCTACTTGGTCCAGGTCGGGGTCTTACTCTCGAGTTCAGCGCACACTCTCCTAGCGATTCTGCACACTTCTTCAAATCGTGGTATCAGCTCCGTCCAGACTATCCCCATTTCGCAACTCCCGACGAACACTTTACGTACGTCAACCGGGCGAAGAAGTACCTGCCAACTGACGACAAGGCCCATGGTTACGACGAAGGGAACCGTCGTGCCAGGTGGATAAGGATCTATGCAGATTCGCGGCGCCAATGTAAGCACGCCCAGAGACTTGTGCGCCCACTCAAGTTCGATTCCACACAATACTCGAGCCTGCCCAAAGTCCCCTGCGTGACGAACCTGCTTATCCGCCGGCAGTACTTCCGGGACATAGAGACCTCAAGTCTGAGCCACATTGTCGGAGCCCTGCGGTCGCTCCGGAGGCTCCAACGGGAGAACTGGCGACGCTTTGGCTCGAAGGAGCGCCACAAGGACGCAGCTCACTACGGTCTCCCGCTACATCTCGTCTCTAATAAGGCATTTAGAAAGGCATTGCCCTTTCGCTTGGCTCCGAGTTTACCGAGGAGCTTGACGCATCTCCAGCTCTTCGAAGACTTTGACGCCCAGCTCTACGGGCCGCTGGCCGTCTGCGCCCACTTATTTTCGCCGGTAAACATGCTCCTCCCGTGCCTGTCAAAGTCGACGCCCAAACTCCAGGTCCTTGCTGTCAGCTTTCTTACCGACGCCATCGACGTCTTCGACCTCCGTTGGTCCTATCTCTTGGAAAGACCCGACGGTACTATCTGGGACGAGGCCACCCGACAATGCGCGATCGATACCAGTACCGACTTCTTCCTCAACATGGAATTCGTGGTCCTCACATCCCAGGAACACCTGCGGCCAGACCAAAACCGCAGCAAGATCAACGCCCTCCTCCGCGCCGCCGCCGCCGTGGCCCTAAAGATGCCCAAGCTCAAGACGATGGAGCTCTGGAACTGCGGGCAGGGGCAGGCCTGCGTCTTCCGCTACGAGGCCGTGGACTACTCGGCCCCGGAACCGGAACACTCCGACGAGTGTCGGCTGACCTGGCGGAGCACCTGGGGACGAGCGCGCGATCTCGTCGTCGAGCCCGCCGTGCTCGAGGCCTGGGAGGGAGTAGCCCGCGCCCACGGCTATCCCCCCTCCGTCCTCTTCGAGCGCCGACCGCTTCCCGTCGGGGTTAGGGCACGAGAGTACACCTCCCACCACGACCTGCTGAGGCTCGGCGAGTTGAAGCTCGCGCGTTACGTGCTGCATGATACGTCGCGCGCGCAGGCCTCGGCTGAGGCTGACATGACGCCGGATCAGCTTATGTGGTATAATGGGTATTGAATGGTGTGGAACCGCTTATCGAATCAAGACGCGAGCACACGACTACATGATTAGACGATTGAACGAGGGATTGACATTTATAGCGGTCGTATGATGGAAGCCAGATGCAGCGACCGATCAGAAGTCCATCTAAAGTAGTCGGGGCTCGAGGGATGTCTGGTGCTGGTTGGGCCAAAACACATAGACCAACAAACAAAGAAATGCCGCCTTTTGATTCAGTCAGCCTGTATGATGCGGAGAAAAGTGTGACGATAGAAGTCTGAGATAGATTACAGACTCGGAATTTTGCGTCTTTTTTTCGAGATAGGATACGCAACGATTAAAACAGGAGTAGAACTAGAGCTTGCCTTTTCCGACACCTGAAAACACCGTTTTTGCACCCCCCCAAATCTCGCATACCACAGTACAAGACTACTACCGCCAGACTAGTACTCGGGTGGGTGCCTACCGGGGAATCAGTCCCTGGTGTTGTAAGTTTTGTCTTTTCTCTGCTGTTCGAAAACCTCCATGGCGATGCATGGCAGTAACCTCTTGCCATGTACGCCAGATTAGAAGAAGATGACCCGAATAACAAGCTGCCCTGGCTATGTCAGTCAGGGATACATCTCATTCACCGCCCGAATCGCTACAACTCCATTGCGCGAGAACCGGCGCGGACTTGAGCACCGATCGGGGCAGCTCGAGTCATGTCCTGCCCACTTCGTCCGATCTGGAGCCCTCGCCTGCAGCAAGATAGGCCGCAGGGTGGAGTGCTTCATCTCATCCAGCAACAAAACAGTCGCGGTGCCGGAGTGGTTAACGGGCGGCCCTGCTATGTCGCAGTTCAGGCCGTGTCCTCGGACGCGCAGGTTCGAATCCTGTCCTCGACGCATGTTTTTGTTGTGGTGTTGGGAAATATTTTGCTCTGCACCACCAACGCGCAACGATCCGACAGTCGGATTTCCAGTAAATGTGTTGCTATTGCTGGTCTGATCTCGTCTATGTGATCAATTCGCAGTAGCTCTGGGCCACATATCACAAACTGAGCCATACTAGCTAGCTCTTAAGTAGAAATATTGGCTCTACTGAGCTCCATTCGTGGCTGGCATGGAGGCCAGAGACCTCGCGATCAAGCCCACTCGATCTGCAATGATGATGTCCACCCCGGCTTCAGTCTGAATCTATCGGAGGAAGATGATGTCAGCAGTGTCCCCATAAACGCTCCCTTCAGCCCCCAAGATAGCCTTACCTTCACATTCTCCGGCACATTATTCAGCGTTCCGTACGTAGCACACACCAAGCCCCTGTTCTTCACATACCCGACCAGCCGGGGACAAAGCAGGATCGGCTCGCAGGCGAAGACCACACCGGCAAGGTTCCATCTCTGCGCAAATCGCACCCCGACTTTCACGCTTGCGGCCCGGCGTTCCATGTCCGCCATGGGCACTTTGCCGGCGTTGGTGATGAAGAATACTGGATAAGCCTTCTGCTTTAGAGAGAGCAGCATGCAGATCTCTGGCGTGAAGGACGAGAGGATGATCTGCCGATTGCCGGCGTGCTGGTGGATTGCGTTGAGGGCGACGTCGACGAAGGTGTTGAGCTCGATTGCGACCGGGGCTAGACCTGCGGTTGTGGCTTCGTGGAGCCGGGGGTATTCTGGTATTTGTTAGTGAGGTTTCGCTTCGGGGTTGAGCTTCTGGGGCACGAACTAATCTCAACGTCGAAGGCGACATGTTCTGGTACCTGGGAAAGAAGCTCCTTAAGTGTCGCGAACGAGTCCTGAATGAAGTCGCCACGGGTGTTAGGCTTGAAGCCCTTCTTCCTGAAGTCGACCGTGTGCTTCAACCTGTCCCGGATCTGGATTGCGCCTGCTTCAAAGTGGCCGCCTACTGAACGCGAACGCTTACGCTTCCTTCCCGGCTCATCTCGCGACAGGACTGGCCCTAAAACTGATAAGGGGTTGCCGTGCGGAGATTGGATGTTGCTGGCGTACATGAACTGGTCCAGCGTGAGGTCGTGAACTGGGACGTCTGTTCCTGATTCGCTCAGCGAGAAGTCGTGGAAGATTACTGCTTCGTGGTCTTTTGTGACTTGGACGTCGAACTCCACGAAAGACGCGCCGAGTTTGGCCGCCGAGACAAAAGACTCGACTGTGTTTTCGCCGATCTGAAGGTACTCGTGCGTCTTCAGGTTCTGTCCCAGGCCTCTGTGGCCGATGAGGGCTGGTGGTTCACCAGCTTTGCGCGTAAGGTCTACCTTCCGAGGAGTCTGCAGGTGTGGGAAGTGGTTTGCGACAAGAAACGTGAAAGTCACAGTGCCTACCACGGTCATGGTCTTCGTGTCGAAAATAGGAATCGTTTGCTCCCGGATGAGGCTCTGGCGGTCGGCACCGAATTGCCGTTTATTGCCCTCCAAGAGAGCGGTACCACTGCCCACAATATGGTCGTCATCGTCGTCGTCATAACCTCCCAGCTGGATAAGTTTGAACACCAGTTGTGGCTCGACTGCGGTAGGAATAGGGAAGACGAAAGGGTCATTAATCTGGTCATCCAGAATGGGTAGTTGCACAACTCGGGGCTGTGCCGTAGTTCCTGGTGCTGAAACCTCCATAATGTACGAAAGACCCTCGTCAGTCTCAGGGGTATATGCTGAAGAGCAGTAGGATAGCGCGACTTCGGTCACAGCAGTATCCAGGCGTTCAGTTCCCAGGCTGGCGATAATAATTCTCTCACCTTCTGCGCAACGGAGCTTTGGGTATGTGATTTTCCGTGCTGGAATCCGCGCAGGTCCGTCTGCCATGTCGCCTAGCTCGGAAGACTCGAACAGATCCGCCACGGCGAGGTGGCCATTGAGTACCGCGTATTCTTTAGCAGTCCAGCCGATGCCATCGGTCCTTCTGTGACTGAAGCCACCAGACTCCAGCAGATCCTTGACGATCTCGTACTCGCCCAGGGCGCATGCGTGGAACAGGATTGTCCAACCTCGCCCGTCGGCAGGTTCGTATTCGATGTCATCGGGGTCTTGGGTGTCCGGGTTATAGAAATCTCCTAAAATGGGGTCCCGGAAAAGGAGGGATGTGGCCTTAGTATATCCCACTTGGACGGCTACAGGAAGTGCCGCGGCCCATCCGGAATATAATCCCGTCAATTCCAACAGATGAGTAAACAAGTCGTTTTCGTCTTCGGTCTGGTTCATCAGGGCAATGGGAATGAGTCCTCCAACTATCTTGGGGAGTTCCGCTCCATAGTACGAAAGCCCACGGCACTCATATTCAACTAGAATATTCCGCTCCACATCAGCTACAGTTCTGGGGCGATTTGCCATGACAGCCATATGAAGTGGCGTCAATCCTTCAATGTCCGTTGATTCTAGCACTTGCGAACCTGGTGCTTGATCCAGATGTTGAGATCCGTCCGGCTCATGACGTGCGGCTGGAATGGCAGTTCCATGACTGTCGGTCTCGTATGGGACGAACATCTCGCAGAATCCTTCGCCGGGCACATCATACATAGCGGCGTAGTGTGCCGGTAGCCGACCGCAGCCGTCCTCCGCCATCAGTACTTCAGAAAGCCGTTGTGTACAGGCCTCTAGGATATCTCGCAGTGGTTGAACTACTATTGGGGCGTGATGTTGCCGGTGAGGAATTGCCTCACGGCCGGAGTCCGCCTTTTTTCTTCGCCCCATTGCAACTATTGCCCATTTGACGACTTCATGTTCGATGAGGAAGTGTTCAGGTGATGGTAGCAAGTGCAAAAACGCTTTGACCTGTTGGGGCCTCAGCATGACCGAGAATCTCAACAAGTCGGAAGTTAGATTTTGAAGCTCTCGTTCGGACACTTTAGGCATGGGACTCTTGGAAGCCAGTGCTTCAATGACGAAGTTAAAGTCGCCGCTCTGGGCAGCCTGGATAACCTCGTCGGTAAATGGCTTGGACCAGGGATGCGTATCAAAGGCACGGGCGAGGTATAAGGACTTTCCTGGCCTTCGCCACATAGGATCAAGACCGTGTTTAGCGTCAGCGATCATGCTTGAGAGCATTCCGAGGCCGCCAGACGTTTCTTGATCCCAATGTGTCCGAAATGGATGCCATCGAAGCCGAATGTCGATATAAGACGGGTTGTCTGCCCGCTGGAGTCGACAAAGCTTATTAAGGATTCTTTCCACTGCATCGGTGTTGACCCTCACAAACCAGTGGATTTTCTTCCATTCTTGCTGGAACTCGTGAAACGCCTCAAGAAGCAGCGTTAACTCGAATGGACATATATTGGTGGGGTCTGGAATTTTTGCCCGCCCAATATGCCCAACGTCCAAGCCAAACAAGTCGCATAGTTCTGAATATGCGATGTCCAATATCTGGATTCGCTGAGCCAAGAACGAGTCCAGGCTGACCAGACTGGAGTTCAATTCGTCGTAGACTTGAAGCCCTATAACTGTGTCAGAAAACTGCGCTAGCAGGAACTGCTAAACTAAGATACTACCAGGAGACTTGGCTAGACGCTTCAGTAGATTGTAGTCGACATAGTGCCGGTGATATTCCGGTATCATGTGCTTGTGGAAGTCATGCCCGAATCTCATGGTGTCGGTGGAATCTAGGTCCGTCCTTGAGTGTCGGCGGGACGAGGAGAATGATGGCTGAGCTTGTGAGGAAATGTCGTTGCTGTTTCGCACACGCTCAGGCGTCCTTGGTCCGCCGAGATTTCAGTATCGGAGCGAGTGCCCGGTTGTATTTGCTGGCCATTTACTCCTCCTTGCGGTTTACAGCGCTGATACCGAAGAAGAATGGAAGAACAAACTTCGGTATTTGTTGGCGGTCGGCCGCTGTTGTTGAGATGAATCCAGGAACATCGAAATGCCAAGTGTGGGCCGCTTGTTTCGTGGGCCGCTTGTTTCGCGACTAGTTTCGGGACGAGCCGTGGATCGAATGTCTCAAGACCCAATGGAATTGCGGTTTCGGACCCACTATCGTTTCGCCTTGTCGCCACGACGGTAAGGCCATCTGGCAACCGCACAGCAGTGACAACCAAGCGACATATCGTCACGTTCGAGGTGCAATTTAAAGCAGCTGGCAGATCAATAGGAAGCATACCTCTACTGAAATAAATTACAAGCGCCCATTCCTTCATTGGCAATATCAAATTGGATGACAGGAAGTGAGGATACTGTAGCATCACAATTCAACATACTTGTCAGTTCAAACACGAGCGAAAACGAAGCGAATATCATTGCAAAAGAAGCACCATCTATTAAGTCCAGACACGAGACTAAGGTAACCTACCGTTTATGCCTGGTTGTCCTACGTTGAGAAACCAACCTATGCTTCCCTGTGAAGGCTACGTTCTTACTTCCTTACCTTTTCTTATAGTACCCTTGCCTTACCTCTCTTCTTCGCTTACCTGACCGCAGAAGGAAGACTCAGCGTATTCCAAACTAGGGCTCGTACGGAGGCGGCGCCTCACCAGGCGCAACCTTGCTGTAAGCAGGGACCGGATCGGCGTCCCACTCGTTGCGCTCGCCGGAAGGAACCTGCCACCCTTCGTCGTCCACCTCGGCTTGCTGGTGGCCAGGGCGAGTGTTATTCCGTCCCGCGACAGCGAGCAGACGGCTACGAGGACCCAGCGCGAGACTGTGAAGGTCAAGCGAACGGTCGTTATCGTGGAGCGGACGGCTGTGAATGTCGTGCGGACGCCTGTGGAGGTCGAGAAGCATCGCCCGCTCCACCTCTGCCGTGAATTCGGCGCGAGAGTTGGCGTATGTCCGACCGGCAGGTGTATGCCGGGATGCGAAGCCGTCATCTTCATACCGGAAGCGGTCCACACGGCCTGTGGCGTTCGTGCGAGGAGGAACTGCCCTACTGGTGGCTGATTGCGGTTCGTCGTCGAAGTCGTCAACTTCAAACTGAAAAGGGTTCAGGCGGCCGCTGCCGTTCGTGCGAGGAGGAGTTGCCCTACTGTTGGCTGGGCGCGGTCCGTCGCTGAAGTCGTAAACTCCAAATCGAAAGGGATCAGTAGTGTAAGTCCGAGGTGGGATTGTCTCGTTGTCTGATCGCGGTCCGTTGTTGGATCCGTCCATCTGATATCGGAAAAGGTCCAGGCTGTTCATCGCCCTTCGGACACATCTGTCTCTAAATGCGAGATAATCCTCGTTACCAGTGTAAGATCCGGACGGCATGTCTGGTGAGATAAGTTCAGTACGCACCTAAAGTGAAAATTCTGATTGGTAGGACGGATGTTTGCAGGATGAAGGTGGGAGTATTGTTAGGTGTGATGAGGTCGAGGAAGATGCCTGGGAGATCTCCTGGGACTGGACGAGAGCTTAAATATCTTTTGAGCATTTCATCGACGTATGATGCTCCTGAACTGCCATCAAGGAGCTCGGCGAGCAGGACAATGGTCAATGGTCAAAGGATACCTGTGAAAGGAACTCGGACTCGACAGAGCGAACAAGGGCATTATTGGTGAGTTCGTTGTTCTCGCTCATTGTTTGTTCTCGAACGCGAACTGACCATGTCGGCCGTGACAGAGTGAAGACCACCAAGGGTCAAGTTCATGGACAACAATGGCCGGAGAGTCTCAAAACGGCTCTTTTGTTTTCTCGACGGCTCGCCTTGATCCAGGTGTTCCACATGGCGTCTTGTTATCTATTATGGTATATGGAGATCTGTTTCGAGTAAGGCTGTTGGCAGTAACATTGGGTTGCAACCGCATGGAGATGGTGTTTGTCTCGGGGCGTCACTAGTGAATGTCTTTGTCAGTACTGCAGCTCGGGGAAATCCAAGTATGCCACGAAACTCAACTGGAACTGATCAATCTTGGGGTATGACTTTCGTCGGAGTTTGAGTAGCATCAATGATAAGATTGCTGTCAACCCAAGATGGGGGACAAAGACAAACACGGTCGCGGTCGACAACGTCGATTTAAGTCAACATCCACGTGGAAAATGTCCTTAAAAGGTCGGCTAGAAGAATATCCTGTTGGTTTCTTACCTCCGAGTGGGTTATTCAACTCTTGAACCTGGAAGTGTGGTTTTATGAGCTGGCGTCTTGTAAGTTGTAAAGCATCGAAGCTTGCCTCCCTAAGGTACTTAAGTAGCTTCATACATTACCTATTGTAGCGCGCAGAGTAGTATACTACCACTAGGACTATCTTAGTCACATAGGTACGCCTGCTGAGTTGATATTCACATCGTATATGCATTTCTGGCGTGGTTAACTAGTGTTGTCCAGCTCTGCATACAGCGTGCGAGGATCCGGTACTAGAGCTAGATAGGCCCCTCACCTGTGTGTTTCTGTCATCGGATGCCGTGATGTAACAGACCTTCATAGGCAAAGACAGGTTGGTTCATGTGCAGAACATTTACAATTCCGTTGTGTAGGGTTGGCGGCCAAAGACGGACGCACTGCCCGCTAGCGGAGTAGACCTCTATCGGGGTGTTGATACCGGATATACATATGCACGACGTCAATCTCGGAGAGGTAGAGGGACATATGCTACGCTAATGCAGCAGATCTTGTATCCGGATGCTGCAGACTGCGCACTGCCTTTCATGTGTAGAAGGGGCCAGGAGGGAGCTGCTGCAAGATGCGGAATACCATAAATGGACGGGACAGCTTGATATGCGATCCACTGGCACCTCCAACTGACTAGATTTATGTCCTCCTAGGAATCTCGGCCTAAGAATAGACTGCCACATGTCCAGTCTGGGAACAAAGCGTTGGTTTTCGGCGGATGTCCTCGAGCAGAGCACAATGAATGGAAACATAAGCTCCTCATTGGGAGCATCACCTGCGGATGCAGACGCGAGTCGAGAGAGGTTTCATCTATCTTGCGCTGGTGCGGGTGCTGATGGTGTTCTCGGTGTCCAACGCTTTCGCAAGCAGTTCTGGTCAGCGAAGCGGCTTGTCAAGACAACGACGCCCTGCCGCAGTGCCGTATCAGAAGAGCATCGGCATCGTTATCAGGAGTCTCTCTGTTACCCAAGTCGGTGCAGGCTGAAATTACGGCCCAACAGAACATTTCTCCTCTCCTGAGTCGCTCGGAGTTCAAGCTGCTCTGAAGCATATTCTGTACCAGCCTCAACCAAGCTACTGTTGCCGTGCGGCAGTAAAGGTAAATCGACCTTGCGGTACCTTACTTCGTAGGTTCGCTCGCTCAACCTGTTGGAGAACTTGTTGGCCTCCGACTGAATTAGCACAAGGCAGCTCGCCATTGTATAAAGACCGTAGTATAACTCCAACAGTGACAGCGATCTCGGCAAGCCATGGCTGCTTGTGGTACCTAGGCTCCTAATTGTGGGACAGATGATTGCACGCCGGCGTGCCCGCTACCCAGACGTCTTCCTTGTGCTAAGTACCTCTAGGCGTGCGTGGGGGTTTTAGGCATGTCTCTTTAGCACGAGCCAATATGATTCGACCTGGGCCGGGCATATTGGCTGACATGCCGATGGACGGTGAAATCATGTTTACAAGGCTTCTATGGCTGTTCCTCTAACCGAAACACAACGGCGCTCTGTATTGCTCCAGTTGAGTGTTGAGTACTACACTACGCCGTAAGTTGATTCATTCCGACTCGTCCGGCTCGTACCTGCCAGACCTCGTTTCTGTTGGGGCAGTGAAACAGGAAGTAAAGCAGTACCCGCAAAGTTGAACGCAGTTGCCATTACGTCTGGACTCTGGAGAGCCGGGTGCGGAACCGCAGCATTGACTGTGCAGGCATCGGCGTGACGCCATCTCGTCTGACAGACCGCGCAGCATTCGTAATTGGGCATGTGCGAAGTCCAACTGTGCCTGAGTTGCTGTGGGGGGCGGAAGCCTTGATGTCTCTCATGTCCAAGGTTGTGGTCTGATGGGCCGCCTGAATTGGCCGAGTGTTAATTGGGGCCGCAGGCTTCGTTGACACCCGTCTTGATAAAGTGCTGTGGGCTTACCTCTCAGGAAGAGGAAGGTGACATATGGTGCATTCCTGCCGAGCGATTGCTTCAACACTCTGGATGCTATGAGGGAAGGAGGTGCCTCGGAAGATAGCGCGAAGGTACCTGTTAGCACCACCAAGGTACTAGACTGACGCCTGACAGAGCGTTCAAAACGCCTTCTTCCTTGCAAATCCGGGGAAGGAAGGCTGGCGCAAGATAGGCCCCTGCTCTTTCCCTCGCGGAAAGATTGTCCAGCTCTGGTACAGCAAGGCAAGAGCGTACGACAATCGCACCTGGTCAGTGTTTCTGGAAGCCTTGCGGAACGCGATGTTTCTGGGAGGGGGGGGCTGCAGCAATGTGCAGCTGCACTACATGTACATGTACATTACATGCTGCATGCAACAGCAGAATCGGACTTCAGCCCACAACGAGCGGCCTGATTGCGAATTAAAATAGGTCTGTGACATCAGTGTTTTAGAGATCGCTCTCTTTTGCATGTTGTCAAATTCAAGCTCTATCAAGAACATCAAACTGCACCCTGCCAAACTGGTCCGAAGATAGTGTATCTGTACTGCGCAGAGAAGAAATGCCCCGCTATCGCTCTGTTGATGACTGTGTAAAGTGGGTGTCGGCTTAGCTTGCACTTTTCGGGAGAGTGGTGGCATGGTGGGGTAATAATGGCTTTCCAACCTTTATCCCACCTGCCTCGTCGACGGTTTACCATTTGCTATTACACCGCCATGCTATCCCGGTGACAGGCCCGGTACGGATCGATCTGGACCACTATTATGCATGAGATCATGCTTCTTGAGGTGTCTCGGAGTTGCAGAAGCGAGACGACGAAACTTCAGAAGACAGGCCTCAGCCCACTGTGTTCTCCGCAAGTGATAGCGGTGAGCCTCGAATATACTGTACCTGACGTACGGGTTCCTTTGTCACAAGGGAAAGAAAGGACAGAGAGCGACTTCGGGCAGGAGTGCGGCTAACAACCTGAACTGGAGCAAAGGTGCAGATAAGCTGAAGTAAAGGTGGTGGTACCTCTGTGCTATCTCTGCACGCCAGGAATGATGAAATGGCGGTATCAGCCTTGGAAAGCAAGCCCCAGCGCGTGAAAATGTGGTGACAGGACCCCTCTACACCACACCATCCGGATCCCGAATCTCCATCTCTTTCTTAGGGTCGGTGTGGCCCGAGAAAGAAAACCTGAACCGCGTATGACGGGACCCCGTCGACTTTTCCGAACCCCACTCCCACCGTCTTAGCTTCTGACTCTTATCCTGACAAGGGGCCGATTGCACCGATTGCTTTTTTTTCTCATCGAGACTTGCGCAGCGTATCCGAACACTCCTGCCTCCTCCTCCTCAACGTTGTTCTCCCTTTACAACGTACACCCAAGGCTTTCGTGCTCACACCCCTCTCCAACCCCAAGCCACCTGCCTGTGGCACCAACCCATTTCTACCTTACTATCTGAGATTACGAGAGAGCCCTTTTCTTCTCTCCTTTCCCTTCCTCCCCTCTTCCTTCCCCAACATGACCTCAACCTCCAACCAGTCCACGCCGCAGGTCTCGACCAGCTCCGAACAACCAGCTGCCCTCACCACATCCGAAGCCGCTATCCTGGCCAGCAGCAAGGCCACCGCACAAGATGCCTCGGGACGACAGCCCGCCTCCTCCACCGCCAGTGCCTCCGAACTCGCCAGTACAAAGATAACCCTGCTCGGCACCCTCCGCCGCTTTGCCGACTTCCCCATTCCCGGCATCAACTTCATCGACATTCTGCCCATCTTCCAGAACCCCGCCACCCACAAGGCCCTTCTCCGCGCCCTCGAGCTCCAGGTTCTCGAGTTTGGCGCCAAGCCCGATGTCGTTGTTGGCCTCGACGCCCGAGGCTTCCTCTTCGGTCCCCAGCTCGCCCTGCAGCTCAACGCCAGCTTTGTCCCCGTCCGCAAGCAGGGCAAGCTCCCCGGCCCTTGTGTCACGGCCACGTACGAGAAGGAGTATGGTCAGGATTTCTTCCAGATGCAAGAGGGCGCCATCAAGCCCGGCCAGAAGGTCTTGGTCGTGGACGATATCATTGCTACAGGTAAGACAGACGAATTTACTCTGGTGGAACAAAGCCTGTTCTCTTCTTATCGCATCCGTGCCATGCTTTTCTGAGAAATCTTTCCCTCTGAGCTCAAACAGCCTCAACTTCAGATCGACGAACAAGATACTAACATATATGCCATAGGTGGATCGGCGGCTGCTGCTGGCTCGCTCGTGAAGCAGCTCGGAGGCGACCTTATCGGCTATCTTTTCATGCTTGAGATCCCCTTCCTCAAGGGCCGCGACAAGCTTGACGGAGTGCACACCGTCACCCTGCTCGAGACCGACGATTAAACGTTCAGTAGTATCGGACATCCGCCCTTATCTTCACAACTTTCGCACACGGTTGGAGCAGGCATGATGAACGCGCATAATCCAGACTTTCGGGTTGATCTTTGGGTTGACATGGAAATATCGGCCTATGATCTCGATCGCTTTAGCTTGAGGAGGATTGAGTCTCCTGGGTTTATGCTATTGTTTTTGGACGATGCACAACGGCCATGTTCGTGGAGCTTGTCCCTGCTCCGCCCTAATAAGCAGTACTCTTGATGGAGCTACGGCCATAATATTTGCACTTCAAGGCGTTTACGGATATCAAAAGGACTGGGATGGCTTACAGGCTGGAGGGAGTGGCAGCATATAGACGTTGGGATTGGGACAGGCCGAAATCGCGTACCTCGGTATCGGAGCGCACGACGAAGATATCAGCAATTCACCACTCCACATAGAGAATTCATCTGCTACTTGAGCGCACCCTCGTTCCTTGCACGAGTAGAGTCAATGTTTGTTTGTGAGCAGCGGACTTGGAAGTGTCGGGAAGACGGAGTAAGATATCTTCTATCACGACCTGGGCTCACAAGGTAAGAACATATATTCTCGCTCCGCTCATCTCACATCCTGAGGACATGCATCCAAATAACAATACTGCCAGGGGCTGACCCATAGCCGTCGAGTATAGGGATCCAGACTACGGGACAACGAGATGACTCCAAGCCTGAAGCGTTCTATTGCAAACAAATGTCACAAGTCCAGATATACCAACCTACCCTACAATTTGGACGCGACGGACACCTGCTAGGATTGGTGAATTATCCTGATAAAGATTGGTGTTGCTGTGTCCCTGCACGTTCACTCTGTCGCGTCTTCGCGAAACTTGAACCTTACTTCACCACTCATTCACCCAGCTAGAGCACTGATATCTTCTGCTTTGATAAGAATCCTCCCAAGCAATCCAGGTTTCCAGATCCATCTTACGCCTTGCCGCAGCCAGGGCCAAGCGTGCCAACAACGTTCAACCTGCTCCTGAGCAATCGCCTGACGTGAAGGATCCCTAAAGTCAGATCAGAGACCAGTCCTTTGGCGATACTGCTTCCTCTACGTTCGCCAATTTGTTTGTTTCTTCACCTTGACATTTTCATTCCAAGTTTCGGGTTGCGCTGCTAATAATATCGTTTTTTTTTTCAGTTGCTTTCCCAACAACCCAGTGATCAGACTGGCATTTCGACTGGCGAATCCAGTCGCTCAGTTGACCATCGCAACATCCGGTCACCCGCCACTCAACCTTGACAAGCCGAGTTGACTTTGACCACCAGTGCATCGCACCAATCCACCGATCGCATCTTCTACGAGGAAATTTCGATTACAACTGGTCAAGATGGAATGCCAAGCCACAACGTCGACCGAGGCCAAGATCCCAACCGGTTTCTTCCACCTTCCCCTCGAGATCCGCCTGCAGATTTACCATCTTATCCTCCCTACAAGGAACGTGTTCGACATCGTGGAAAAGCCGACATTTCTCGGTTGTTCCTACTGGTACGATTTCTTCTCCCAGGAAGGATGGGACTATGCCTCAGAGGCAGACTCGGAGGCAGACTCGACAGATGGGCATGAAGATGACGGCGAGATCTCTGGCGAAGAGGACATGTGGAACCAAGCCGACGAGCAGGTTGGAGACGTTGGTGGAGGCGACAGCAACTCAGCGGGGGGAGGAGGAAGCGCGGACGAAGACGGCGAAGCCAGCAACGGTGATCAGCAGGAGATTGCCGTCGACATTTGGCCCGAAGAGACTAATCCTAGCCTGGAGCGGATGGGTGTAATTCGGAGTCTTCTTCTGACATCTCGACGCTTCCGAGAGGAGGCACTGGACGTGCTCTACGGCGAAAACATCTTTTGCATCGATCTGTTTGAGAATTTTGACCTCCTGGAGCAGTGCTTCTGCGCCCCCAAGATGGAGAGAATCCGTCACCTTATGCTTGTAATCCGACCGAGAGCACCTCGCGGCTTCAACATGGAAGCAGATGTGTGGGACACAATTCTGCCGAACCTCAAGACACTGCGACTCGTGGTGATGCAACATGCTTTGTCGAGGTACGAGCACTTTCGCGAGTGTGATGCTACATCAATGAGGAAGCGCTGGGTTGCAGCTTTCGCAAGCATGCTCGAGTGTGTCGGTAGCAAGTTACCTGCCTCCGTTGCTCTGCTGACTGACATCGGCGGACATCAGAGACAGCAAACTCTGTCACTCCTGGAATGGATGTCGCATCCTCAGCAACGAATCCGGACGAAGATGGGCGACCGGATCTTCAAGAGGAGGGGCGAAGACAATTATTGTTCGGACTACGAACAATATGTTGGTTGCGCGCAATGCTTCAATATTGGGGAGATTGTTAACCCTCCGTGAATAACTAGAGTCAGTACGGTTCGGTTGTCGTCGGAACCCGATGGCGAAGCACTGGCAGCCCGTTTCCTTGGGGATCATCAGGCGGAAAGATCACCTTGTATATACAGACATAGGTACATAGGGTACCGTAGATAAGGTACCTCTGTGCAGATATCTTAGGCATGAGAATCACCTCCAGGGATTACCGGAGCAGCACCAAACATATAGCCCCTTGACGGCAGTGGAAGGAACAAAGACACTCGGACAGATGACACAACCCCAGCACGTCTAAACTGCCAACCTCAGCCAGGACACACGTAAACTATTCAAGTGATTTTTTACCTCCTCCATCCAAGATGGTCCGTGACTCAGCATTGCTAGATCCAGCCCGGTTTCTATTTGTCTTGTCTTGAATTCATTGCTGGAATTGCGCCCTTCCTTGACATGGACGACGTGTGGCGACGACGCTTAAACCCGAAATCCTGGCTTGAGGACACGCGAAACGAAATAAAACCAGAAATTAAGCACATCAACGACGACGTCGCAGTATCTTACTCTCACATAATTACCTGAAAACCCTAGATCTAAGAAATCAATAGCTGCGTCCAAAACACAGCCTGTAGAACTCCGCCGAGAAAAAATGGTATCGCATCGTCCTCCTGCTCAAACCTCCCTCTCGCCGTCGCTAACATCACCCACACAGGCCACCACAGCGCGCACAATAGCCCGCTACCAGCACGACGCCTCCCTGCGCGAGCTGGTCACTTCCGTCGTCGCCTGGCACCCCCTCAGCACCCTAGAAGAGCCAGACCGCAGCCTCTTCAAGACAGTGCTCTCCACCAGCTCCGGCGCCGTCGCGACAAAGGAGACAATCTTCCACCCCCAAGGCGGCGGCCAGCCCTCCGATCGCGGCACCATCACGGCCGCAGACGACCCGTCGCTCCAGCTAGACGTGAGCCTAGTCCGCAAGCTCCCCAGCGGCCTGATCCTCCACGCCGGCAGCCGCGCGGGCACGTGCTCGCCAGCAACCACCACCGCCACCGCGCCCCCCCTCTTCACCGAGTCCCAGTCCGTGGTTCTCAAAATCGACACCCCGACCAGAAACCACCACTCCCGCCTCCACACAGCCGGCCACCTCATCGGCCTCGCCGTCCGCGGCCTCGAGTCCGCAATCGGCGCCGTGACCGAGCTGAAAGCGAACCACGCCCCCGGCTCGGCGTGGGTCGAGTTCGGCGGCTCCATAGCGGGCGAGCACCGCGACGCCATCCAGGCCGCGGTGGACGCCATGGTGGCGTCCGACCTGCCCGTGCGGGTGAAGTGGTGGGACGCGCAGACGGTCAAGGACAAGAGCATGTCCGGGCTGGCCGGGGTGGCGGACCTGCCCGAGGGGGAGCACCTGTTTCGCGTCGTCGAGGTGGAGGGGCTGGGCGCTTATCCGTGCGGTGGCACGCATTTGCCTACTACGGGGGATGTGGGGAGGGTGGTGGTGCGGAAGATTAGTAGGGGGAAGGGGAAGAGTAAGGTTTCGTATGAGGTTGAGCCCGGGAAGGAGGAGTGATTGGGGTTCTTGCCGGTACCTGGAAGTTTAGAAGCTTGGTCAAATTAAGAGGAGGGGGTAAAAGCGTGGAGCCATGGTCTAGAGGATAGACAGATATATACATTTTGAGAGACACAGACATAAGCAGGCTTCATGGATCGATACAGTATTTTGGTTCTATGTACACAGGCAGCATACATACTATGTACAGTGAGGAGGGACGTCTTCCTCTCTGGAAGGCTCTCGAATCCTCATGAATGCTATGAACTTCGTAGGTTATCTCCAGCATCACCATCATCAACAATCAGGTTCCTCACCCTCACACCTTGGCTCTCAACATAATACCTCCTCGTAATCCCAACCTGATCCGCCATGGCGAGTTGGTGGTAAGCCAGATCTCCACCACCAACCATAACCATGGCGATGGGATTGCGTCTCAGCACACCCTTCGGCGTCCGCTGCGGCTCCTCCAGTAGCGGCCGTACGATGTGGCCTCGGCCGCCGGCAATCTCCGTATATCCCTTGTAATCCAGGCCTAGGTCCTCCTCGTCAGATACAATGACGACGAGCTGCAGGGAGCGGAAGTCCGGCACAAAAGCAGGGATATTGGCCAGCTTTTCGCCGAACGAGCACCCACCGCGCCGAATGACGATGACTTGGTGATCACGCGGGGCTTCGTCGGGGAGTGGCTCGGGTCCGCACGCTTCGCCGGCCGCATAGACAGTCATCCACGGAAAGACACTCGGTGGCGCGGGGCCGAAATCGGGCACGTGCAGCCCTGGCGGTACTTCTATGGAAGGTAGAGGTGCCGCGCCGGGCCCGGTAGGCATCACAGCGGTCTGGTTGATGACGAGGTTGTAGGGAAGTTCGACTGGCAGGGGAGTCATGCCCGGACCTGGAGTTGCGACTGGCGGAAGCTGCAGGTCGAGGGATGAGATGACCTGCTTCAGGATGGACTTGACAAGTGAGCCGAGCTCGTTCACGCGGGATGTCGTAGAGCGGTTGACCGAGTCGTCGAGTGACTCTATCGCGAGAGCTGCGACGGAGTCGCCGTCGGATGTGTAGTCTGAATGGTAGTCGCTTGCAGCCTCGTCTTCCGTGTTATTGTGACTCTTAGACACGTCGATGCGGTGGAGATGTTGCAACTTGATGATCACAGGGTCTCGCACGAGGTTGAACCGCTGATCCGAGACCTCGGCCAGAATGGACCGGTCCATGACGACAAACTCGTCACGGCCAAGCGGAGCGTTGTTCACCTTGTTAAGGCGCCAGGAGGGATCCTCGCCTTCTTCCAGGCCGAAGTTCATCTTCAGGCCGGAAAGGCTGGTGACCCGAATCCGATCTGTGCCTACCCGCTCCAGGTTCTGCGATCCGAGCATGAAGTTGAAGGCACTGCCGCTAACCGTTTGGACTCCTGTATTGGCGAATTCGAGCGTCATTTCCACCGGGCTGTAGACTTTCGAGCAGACGCCGTCATTCGGGAGTAGTTCGGCGGGAAGCGTCCAAGGGAAGAAAGTATGATTAGACCTTGGCGTGAGCTGGCCCGCATGTGAGCTGCCAGAAATAGCTTTCACGTTGTAATTGGGCGTCATGTGTAAATCGAGAAGTCGAGCGGCGTGATAGATATCTGGCCGCGCAGCGGTGGCAGAGTATGTGAGGGGATGGGGTTGGGGAGGTAGCGGGCAAGTGGTGGTGAAATCTTCCTCGTAGTCGTCGTCGTCGTAAGTGACGAGTTCCTTGCTCTTCGTTTCTGTTGCAATATGCGTTTTGACTGGCTTCCTGGGTTTGTGCAGTCTTCGGGGTATAATGAGGGGATGACCCTCCGTCGTGAAGACATACGCAGAATCGAGCGAGTTCAACGGATGGTCGTCGTCGAAAAGCAGATACATGTACTTAGCGGTTTCTCCGAGAAAGAAACTTTCCATCCTGTCGCTCTTCTCACCGTCGAGCACGTTCTGAAGGCCGGCCCAGCCACACGGTGTCCAGCAACGCCTAGTGATATCACGAAGAACCATCTCGCCGACGTAAAGATACCATGGATCTTTGGTAGCGCGGTATAGATGGTAAGTGGATTCGATGAACTCGGGCCGGAGCGGCCACCAGCCGAGTCCACCTTCCACGCCCTTGTCTCTCAGTGACCATCGCTCAGGCAGTGCTGAGTATTTCGTCCAGATAGCAGTATAGAGCAGGTTGGTCTCGATTGCTTCCTCAACCTCACCAGCAATGGTGAGAAGGCCAGCGTAGAATGCTCCCAGGCTATCGATCCAGTTTGAGGCAAAAGAACCGGTCCAGAGATTAACATTCACATAGTGAGGGTGGTCTTTGGCGGTATACAGGTGGCGCTTTACCGCGGCATGGGCATGATGCCACGCTTGAAGAAATGTATCAGGCGAGTTTTCTTCATCACTCAATGGTGGAAACAAACTGTTGGGATCTAGCCAGTGCTCTCCTATGTCTGTCCTGTACGACGTGCGGTTCGGCAAGTCATGCCCAGAGAGCAAGATATGAGTCTTGAGTGCATACTCAAAGAAGCTGTCGGCGCCGGCGCCTATGACGGAGTAGGCTCCAATCCACTGACCGTGCTCGGCGTCAACCCCGGCGCCGATGAGACCGATCTGGCTCTTCCTGGACCAGACGGCCCAGAAGGCTCGCTTGGCGAGCTGCTCAAACCTTGCGTCACCGGTCAACCGGCTTAGCACCGTGAACTCCAGTACGAGAGACCCTGCACCGGCACTGCACGTCTCTGTAATCTCAGGGGCTCCGTCAGAGCCCACATAGGAGTCAAAAACCTCATGCAGGGGCGAGTTTGCGTAGAAAGGTATGCCATGTTTGAGGTTGACTCGAGGATATGGCATCCCTGTGGTGGTGTAGAACGCTGGCAGGAGTCTTTGCGCCAGGTCAAGGGCTAGACGAAGCATTTGACCATCGTATCTGAGTCCGTTTGGCCAAGCGATGGGCCGCTCCTCAAGCGAACCGCCGCTCCCCTTTGGTGGGCTGTAGCCAGTGATGGGCAACTCGCCGGTGGCAAAGAGATGGGCACTCAGGAGCCCTCCAACACCACGGATGACTGTTTCAAAGACCTGTACTTTGCTGTCCACGTCAAACCCCCTGCCACGTAGGCCCTGTCCTGATGGTCCGGGGCGCCCGTCGCCATACTGCTCGACCAATGCAGCCACGCCGTCCTGGAAATCTCGCAAGGCTTTGGGACCCGTGCCACGGGTGTCAGGGGGTGCAGATGCAAGTATCGCGAGGGTAGACAAGCTGTCGATGAGCGTCAAGGAGTAGTTGCCAAGGACGTCGTTCAGCGCCACATTGTTGGGATTCTGAGCATCTCGACTTAATGGGGTACATGATACTGGCCGTAACTGGAAACGACAATGAGGTTAGAACGTCATCGAAAGAAGGTGTGACGCAGTCGAGCCCTGTGAGACTTTGTGCTACGTACCTCGTCCTCAGGAAACGCAATGTTCATGTAGTTGTCATAGCCATGATAGAACATCTCGACGGTCTCCTGCCGAAGCTGGGCAATGCGGTCGGGCCGCATCGCCAGTACATTGGCAGGCCATGACAACAGCAGAAGCAGAGCCAGAAGAAGGCAAGCGTTGATCGAAGGCCATGCACGGCGGCGAGAGACGAGCGCCTCCTCGTGTTGGAAGCTCGAGATGGGCCTGGATCCGTGACCATCCCATGAGCACCGGCCCATGGCTAGTGGCATCCATGGATCACCGGATCCTAAAATTGGAAGGCTGCATATGTCGCATGTGATCAGGGAGGATGGATGAGCCCGTCGGAAGCAGAAGGAGCCCTTTGTTTCTGCCGATGTTTGTAAGTCTGAACGGCAGATGCAGCTTGTTGATCCCAAAAAGCCATGCTGTCATCCCTCGGATGACTTCCCTTTCAACAAGCCACCTTTCCCACATTTGTGGCGGGGCAGCAAGGTTCCACTTTGGGGTTAGCGTCTACCTTAATAAGATAGGTACGTTAAAGTCGCGTGGGGCAGTTGTGGCTCGTGCAGAAGTTTACTGTGATCCACGGTCGCCATCAAACTTCAAAGTGCTGACAGGATGGAACGGGCGCCGGCCTTCTTCACCAATACGCACTTTGCTCCGATAAGGCTGGAGGCAAGGGATGGCCAAAGTCGACGGGAAGCCTATTTTTACTTCACGCCACGCTTCTCGTCTCGATCCCGTACCTACATCATCTGAATACGCCGTCGCCTCAACCTCTACATCCCATCGACAACACCATGTGCGTCGTTCAAAATCCTGACGATTGCCCATTTTGGACATCTGAAACAGGGGTCCGTACCTGCAAACGCATCCTCGACGTTTGGCTGCTGTTGTCGAAGACGACAATTCCTATGGATGGAAGCTCGCCAGAGGCAGTATGCTTCCTGCTGAGCACTATCCTGAGAAGGAATACTGGCTATCATGCTTTGCAGGCTCCATCGCGGCGCATCCATGTCTCTTCAGCGGGCCATCTCCCGTCTCCCGGCTCAGCTTGGAGCGTCCCCGGCCCCCGGCACTGGGTGAAGGAATGCCGGCGGCGAGGAAAGGTAGTATTCGAAATCCTACCAATACGCGCTAGACTCAATTCCGGGTGCAACACGCGAGGCTAGGCTTCAGTGTAGCTATCCTTCATGGTAAAGCTCATGCAAAGGAGGTCGGAAGATTTCTCTTGAACGTTTAAGAAGGCCGGCAAAAGCTCTCAAGCGTTGAGTCCAGGCGCGGTGACGGCTAGGCTCTGTTCTCCCGAGATTGACGGCCAATGGCCGGTGGATGATCAGTGTCTCCTTGGAGCCTTCATTTTCCTCAGATATTGCCGAAATACCCATCACAGGTCGTCGCAAACCAGGGAGACGTTGCCAATGGGACGATGAAAGGTGGTGTTGAAGCATGACGCTGTGCCACAAATCTTCAGCATACCCTTGGTTGACGAAGTACTCAGTACTCCTGAAAGTACTCTGATCTGAATGGCCCGTACACGGTACATGTCAAAGTCGTGAAATTTGTCAGTTGGTCGACTTCAGATGAACTCGCCTGTCAGTCCGGGAACATCAAAGATTCTCCGGCTCAAACACAACCGGCCCCCCCGTAAATAGCGGATCATGTCCACGGTCTGTAGATCAGTGCAGGCAAGTCCTTGTTTCGAACACGTCACGCTCAGACTTATTCTCCGCCAGAAGCCCAGATCGAGAAGGTGCCTGCATCGCCGTTTCGATCAGAGCTCAGTTTTGCGCTAGGGGTTGTTTGCTCCTCTAGACCTGGAGTGGCGTTTCCCTCTGCCATATCGAGTGATCACTGATGCAAGGAGACCCACGCTAGTGGTTGACATACTTTATGCCCAGCCTGTCAAAACGCAGAGTCCGACTGGCCAGCACCTTGTTGCACAGAATGCATTCGTTCGAGATGCTCTCTATAAGTCGCTGACTCGTGTACTGCCGCTGTGCTTTGCTAGCTTCTTCGGCCGTATGAGATGCATGGCTTGCTATCGACCTTCCTGGATAGTCATCCATGGCAGGGAACTATCGAACTCGCTACGCACTCGCCGTCGATACGTTGCAAGCAGCTTCATCCGCACGAATCTCGCAAATGCATGTGATCACATTCGGCTGCAGTCTGGTTCTACCAGGAGCATCCTAGCAGCTAAAGACGGCGTTGCGGTCAAGATCCGCCAAGTTCCAACAGAGCCGGACGACAGACGGGGTGGCTTCGAAGATGACGCTGCCACGTTGCTTCCCGGCTAGAACTTCGTCTTTTCCCACTGCTGATGCGCTTGAGCGGCGCAGCTGGGAGGGAGCCTCAGTACGATTCAGGGGTTTGTTCCCCGAAGGAAGCCCGGGCTCCTTTGAACAAGCTTAAACTTGCCGGCAATCACGGAGGAGCAACTGGGTATAATTCAGTATTTACCGGTGGTCGGGAAGGTGCAGTCTCTTGCCTGTCATTGGAGTACCGCCCCCTTCGCACATAGTTTGGGACCAAAGCCGACCGCTCGCCCGGGCACATCGTCACTCGCAAGGGAGCTACCCAAGTGAAGTCAATCCAAGACTGTTTACGGCCAAAATCTGAGTGCCACATCTGTCGCAGATGTAAACCCTCGACACCGACCGCTGTACTCGGTCCCGGCAGCGGTCCCTACGGACTTCCCAGTCCTACCCGGAGCGCATAACGCCCCGCGAGGAGCCTCGAGCAAGCACTCTATGGCACTCTCCTGACATGACTGCTTTAACGCGCCGATAGTACAATTTCGTCCGAACCAGACTGTCGGTGAAGGATCTCTTGTCTGAACCAAGCTCTGGACTGCGCGGTAGGTTGGCTCAATCGACCGTTGTATTTAGGCCACCGGGACGAAGACGCGCAGCAATATCAAGGGAAAAAGCCTATTTGCTAATCCTTCAACCCGGGGGTGGCTACTGTGGTTCCTCCCGGGGACCAAATCTCATACGCTCCTGCGGTTGTTCCCCCTTCTCTAATCGTCGACAATAGGGCTGGGAGGGACCGCGGAAGGACAAGCGCACTGCATCCTGCCGCGGGCACGTCCGCTCCCCTAGGACGGCAAAGCACTTTTGTATCCTTGCAGACTTACATGTAGACGACGGTGTCAGGGGCACGGTCTGGACTGAAAGTAGCCGTGATATCTGGAAGATAGGTAGCTTCGACGCAGGATCAGTGACAAAGTGGCGTCACTTTGCCCGTCGCATGGAGTGTCGTTCTCCCCATGTCAATCTGTGCGTGCGACTGCATCCTTTGGAGAAGCGTAGATCCCAAACGTTTGGACAAAAGTTCCTACGCTTTTCCCCCTCCTACAATTTCCCGCGCGAGTCGGCAGCTATGCGTCCATCAGACGCTGAAACAGAACAAAACTGACCGGCATCCAAGCAGCGGCATTTGTCAGTTTCCTCGTGGACACTCGACGCAGGATCCCATCAAAGAGAAATACCGAGATTTGACATATTTTCTGCGTTCATACACGCCCTCCCCTCAGTTCTTTCACCCTGGCTGCACTGTTGTACCACGTCTGTGTTTCAACATCTGCAGCCCAGCTCGAACACGACCCAGGTGTAACCCATCCGCCTCGCCGCTGTCTTACTCAGTAGGTAACCTAGTAACCTAGCAACTGGGTTCTGTTCCTATATGTAGCAGGCCCAGTGGCTACGCGCAGAAACCATGCCGTCACGGGACTAGACACGTGTGTCTACCTTTCCACGCCCCTAAAGCGTCCATCCGCATCCCGGGCCGAAGGAGGCAGTGCCCTCGCCTCGACTTGCCGAACAACCCCCAGCCGACCGTTCGTTGAACGGCCGTGCATCTGGTATTTTCGTCCCCACTGCCGCTGTGCATAAATTAGTACGAGATACGATCAGTGACCGGTATAGCCCTTGCATATGTTCTCTTTCACGATTGCACCTGGTCGGTGAGGCAGTGCTAGCTGTACCGGAAGGCAGCCGTCGCTCAGAATAGGATCAAGAAAGCAGGATAACCGGGCAAAGAGAGGCATGACGTCTAAATGGTTCTATCTCCCTTTGTTGCAGGGCTCGGTCGCGAGTCACACTGGTCGAGAAGTGCCGGGGTTGGTCTGCTGCCTGCCTAGCGGTACGTCGAACGTGTGGTATCTGAGAGTGCGGTACCTCGATATTGGCGACGCTCGAGCTAATTGGGCGTCGTCTAAGAAGGTCGAGCTGCAGATTGCCTCGACTCGACTCGACGCGTAAGGTATGTGTGTCATCGCGGCACAAACATGCGCACGCAGCGGTGGCCGCTGAGATTGCTCCGCAGGCACTCTGAACGCATTCAGCGCTGCCCAGTTTCAGTGGGCAAAGAAGACTTTTAGGCATGGCATGCTATGGTATTTTTTTCTCTAGCATTGCGATATCAGAGCTAAGCTCCAAGGAATGTGACGAGGTTGGCCGCAGCGACAACGCTCTATGACTCGAGTGGATATAGTTAAGAAAATAGGAGAAAAAGCCAAAGTGATATCTCTTGAACCGTGCCCCTTTAAGTGATCCCCGCGATTGCCAGACTAACTCCAACCCTATTGTCAGGACTCGCCCGTATTAGAAAAAGACCGGCTGGTAAGGAGAGGCGCCGTTAGTAGAGTAGAAGCTCTGTATCCCCAATCCGTCGCTGCGTGAGCATATTATCTGATCCCCTAGCCAAAAGGGGTCGTATTGGTGTGCTTCCATGACTGCAGCTGACTGCTACATGCGCAGATTCCCGTTCAGCATGAGGTGCTCGACAGCTTGCTTGGCTACCCGTGTGTTCTGCTGGTGTGAGTGGTCCCTATTATCCTCGTTTCTGTGGTACGAGACGTCCATAATGTCTGGTTCGGGCGAAGAATCCTCCTGTTCGGGCTTGATCATGCCTACTACGTCCTCGATGTAGCTGTCCCGCTGCTCCTGGGTGTAGTTGGGAAGCAGGTCCTCGGGATCCTCGTTGTCGTGGCGGACAGGGGCCTGCATGGCAACATGATGGAGCCCGAGCCCGTTAACCCAGTTTTCGCCCCCGTGCAGGAGTGTTGGATTCTGCTGGGCCGCAGCTGCGCGTCTGCGGCGAGCCAGGCGCCTTCTCTTGCGGGTATTGGTCTTCTCGTCGACGTTTGCCTCTTCGTAGCCCAGGTCGATAAGCTTTGCCTCGATGAGCTGTGGCGTCCAGTTCCAGCATTGGCCGCCGTCCATCTCCTTCATGCGGTCCACAATGAGCTTGTAACGCTTTGCTTCAACGTGCTCGAACGCTTCTTTGAGTCGATCAATCTGGGTATGGCTGTTAGCAGTCGTCCTCGTCCTTGTGCCGTATATAGTCAGTGGCAAATTGGGGAATAAACACTCACTTCTTTCTCGGGCCATATGGCGTGTTTAGCAAACGTCCGTGTAAGCCTCATCTGTAGCGTGGCTTTCTCCAGACGCTGGCCGTAGGCTTCCTCGTATCTCCTGCTGATTTCCTCCCACATGCCCTTGCCTTTCATGCCGGATTTGACTAGATTCCTGCGTGTTTCGAAGATGAATCGCGCGTCGTCTTCGCACTTGTCACTGAGAACCACAGATTCGGCTCCCTCGTCGAGCGATTCGCTGTCGTTGTCTTGGCTTGCTATTTCCATGGCTCGCATTACTGGTTGGGCATGTGGGCGTGAAGGGCCTCGTTTTCCCGTGCCAGGCCTCTTCTTCACTTTGGGCTGACGCAAGGTCGGGACGCGCGACGGGTATGTAGACTGCCCAGGGTGGCCCGTACTCAACATTTCAGGATCCCGTAGGTCTTCTATTTGGCCGGGTCGTGGAGTGATCTGTATGGAACGGTGGTAGTGCATTGGATCTGGGTGCGCTAGAATAGGCGTTGGAGCCGCGCTCGTCGTCATCATCCCCGGGTGCATGTGTGGCATATGGCCGCCTGGTCGAGTGATAAGTGATGGGTCAACCTGGTCCACTGGGTTGAAGTCCGCATAGTTACGGAAGGAATTGGGTACCTCCGACTCGTTGGGGTTGCCAGACACCGTGTAGTGGCCAAGGTAGTGGTTGTGGTTGATTGGAGGCGGAAGATCGTCCTTTGGCGACGGGTGCCCGTGCATGTGGTTAGGAGACTGTCGCAAGTAGGGGTTCATATAATCAGGCGCATGTGGGTTGACTGTCAGAGGGGAGGGAGACTGGCTCGAGGAGGATATGTAGGCAGGGTAGTATACTCCAGTAGATGTGTTTGGCGGAGTCGGCTGTTGACCATTGCTGGAGGTCTGTGACTGGTGGTAGGCCCTCATGGTGCCTTTTGTTGACGGTCTCTGGTGTAGTGGCGGAGACCCGGCGTTCGATATTGGTGTTAAAAGAGTAGCGTCTGCTGTCGCCGGGAAGTTGAAAGAAGGGGCCTAGATGTTGTTGAGTCAACGGAGCTCCTGTGGCTGTCGTTGTTCACCAGAGAGGCATGAATTTGCAGATAGAAAGGGATCGTGCCGCGCATCTAACTTACTGTGGTAAAAGGGGTCATGTCCTGGTATGTAGACTGAGGATTGACTGAGCAGGTATTCGGGACACTATCTGGATGATGTGCACTCAGGTACCGAGTATCGTGCATGTCGATGTGGATGTGCATGCGGTCCAAGTTGGGGACCTCTGAGTCCAGTTCTGAGTTGAACTGGTCCTGGTCGACGAGTATGTCCGCCAATGCTATGAGTTGATGCTTTCGTCTGCCTATGGACATTTAGTCGGATGAATGGTGTCGCAGCAACAGACGAGGGGCGAACGCCAGTGTAGTTATATATTGGATGTGCTTCTCTCAGAGACTTCAGTCCTCAGTCTGCCTCTGGCCTGGTGAAGTGGTCGGAATAGGGCAGGGGTAGAGGCAGGAAGGGAGAAGGTAGGAGAGAGCCTTACCAAAGACACACGTTGAGGGGCAGGATAGACTATATACGACTGGGATATGTAGTTGTAAATCGTTGATTGCAGTGTGGTGGAGCCGGAAACGGGTGTGATGTGCCTGGGGGAAGTCTGAAGAACACTAGTATGTAGGTGGATACCCTGCTACCTGTCAGGAACATGTACAAGCCTCATTCGATCTACCTTGACGACCAGATGGCCTCGGCACGTTGACCAGTGCGGAACCCTGTCTTGACTGGGGTGGAAAGGTATGTACCTCGCTGCATGAGCTAGCCGCCCGCGACTCTTGACTCTGCATACGATATGGCTGTTGCAAGCGTTGCCGATGGTAGACGTAGCTGTAGTCTCTACCAGGCTGGATGCGGAAAGGTTCAACGTTGTGATACCGTCAGGCCATACAGCAAGGGAGTAGGTCCAACGGATGCCGGGTCGGCGGCCTGGAATCTACCACCTCTCTGTTGATATGACTGTCCGCCGAAGAGTGTTAGGCGAGGAACAGGGCTGACCACGGGTCATGAGTCTTGAAGGTGAGGATGGAGGACACTGCTCGATATGGTATCTTGTCAGGGAAAGGCAGCAGCGAAAGAACGAGACGTCAAGGGGATGGGAGGGATAAATATGGGAGTAGTAGATGAGAAAGAAGCTGGATGAAGCGTACATGACAGTTTCTGTCACGACGTAGGGGAGAGCGGATCTCGAAGCCGCAAGGAGACGAAGTACCTTGGGATGGTATTTGACTACAACCGTGGCGGACAGCGCCGGGGGCCACGGGTCGTCTACAAACGAATGAGGAGGGAGGACAGTGATTGGCATACAAAGACGAAGTATCCAAGTACCTGGCAGGGTTGGGTCAAATAGATCGGAGACTAAAAGAACGGACTAGACATGTCTCCAGGGTATGATCTGGGTGCTGGTGATCTCCAGAGCAATTCCATAATATATTAATGCAGAGACACAAGTGGAACGGTGGGTGTGGAGTCTGAGAGTTGAGGGCAGGGAACCGGGGAAGCAGCAAGATGGACGAGGCGGGGACATCGGAGAGCCAGGCGTGTAGTGTGCTGGAGCGTGTTTTGGCACTGAAGGTACTGTAGTAAGTCAACTTGACAGGGCCAGGATCTATCGATCAGAACTTCACTCCTCTCGACAAGGGAGAAGCAGCACGGAAACAAGGGGGTGTGGGGTGCTGGCGAGGGTGGAAAAAGAATGTACCCAGGTAGCCACCAGGGGTTTCTGAAAGGAAAGGCAGCCATCAGACGATGCATATCCTTGCCCAGGCGGACGTTACGGTTCTCCAGATACGTAGTTCAAACGGTTCGTACCCCTGTCGTGTACGAAGTACCTACATCCTTTCCGTCCTCCACACCATCTCCACATCGCTACAGATGAGAGACACTTGTCTCTCCGAACCACGCTACCGCGCACTGCCTGTTCGGTGTCGTCTAGACTTCATCACAGTTGGATCTCAGATGATCGGCCGCCCCAACCACAAGCTAATAGCCGCCGCCGTTGCATGTCGTCAGATGGACGATCGTCCTCACTTTGGTTTTCTCTTTCTTGACCTGTCTTCCTTTCTCTCTCTCTCTCGTATGGCTGAGAGAATGGAATAACACTCTGTGGCATACAAGTGGGTGCCTGAGCAGGGCAACGGAGAGTATGAGCCACAGACAAAGACGGGGAAGGGCCGCTGGCCGGCCGACCCCGTGTGTGATTGAGGAGGCCGAGCCTGGCCACGGAGCTGTAGCCAGGGAGCCGCAGTTTCTCGGTGCTCCACGGCCAGAATGACAATGAGTGGATATTTGCTGCAACTGACAAATAGCAATCGCATGAAGGCGCTTCAGTTATCGGGAAAGCAGCGTGCAGCACGTCGCAGCGAATATCGCATGGAAATAGTCAAAATTGGAATTGACGAGGAGTGTTCCGCTGGAAGCGCAAGACGGCGTCTTAGAAGGGCCAGTGCCGGCAGTGTGGATGAAACCAAGCAGCGCCGCGTCCATTTCCAGGCCTTCCCAAAAAAGCTTGGTATTGGCAGACAAACGGTGGAATATGGAATGCGGCACATGGGTCTCCAAAGTGTCGCTGCGCGTGATGTGCCGACAAACAGAGGAGACCGAGAAGAGTGCAAGGCTTTCAATGCTGATTGCGAATGATGTAAACTTGCGACGATGTCGAGAACGGCAGAAAACGAGGTCGCCGGCTTGACTCACAGACGGTCAAGGGACAAAAAGTACTTCTTTCTTAGGCAGTGACAGCGCGCATAAATGTACATTTGTCAGTCATAGGCCGCATTGCACATCGAACCGAAGGACGGTCCAGGAAACCGCGGTAAAACTGCAAGCTCAGCCCGTCATCAAGGGAGATCCATCTCCTCTCAATGGTGCGGGAGTGTGCGGAGGCCACGGCTCGGTGCGAAGATCTGCTAAATACAGTGGACGGCAAGAAACTGACAATTAACAGCAGATCACGGATAGGTTGACAGTTCTCTCGGCGATCAATCCTGTGTGACTTCAACCCGGACACGCCTACCCGCACAGTTGGCATTTGACTCGGTCGCGCCAGAGGTTCAGGAAAACACAAGAAGCATGTGAGAGGTTATTTTGAGAAATAGTGCAATCTTATCATCGTCGTCATCTTGACAGGAACGGCAACGCTAACATCACAGTAGTGTAGAGGGGCAGAGTAACGTTTGATAGCAGAGGTGGGAAGTGCGGAAGAAACGCGAGCTGTCAAGGAAAACAGGGCGGGGCATCGCCGAGTCAATGGGGAGTGGAGTCCATAGTGGAGCTTACCAGACTGTCGGGTCGCTCTTACCGTTTGTAGCAGTCGGCTAACGTTATTCTGCCTGGTCGTGTCTTGACCCACCTTTGTATCTTCCGACACACCTGTTAGCACGGGAATTGAAAACAGGGCCAAACTCACCGCGAGGAGCACATGACGTCCTAACAGCGTGAAGTACCAAAAAAGACAATTCGTCAGACTCCGTAAAGCGCGCTTACCTGAGGCTCTTATTGGCTGCATGACGATGGCACGCAGCAACTCGCTCCACAGCCAACAGGACTAGGGACGGAAGGACGGCGAGGTTCCGGGACAGATCGCAATGGATAGATACATCGTCTCGACTGGGATTTTAGTGAGCTTTGCTTCGGTCGTTGTACGAAGTAGTATCTACAACAATACAGTATCGCGTATTTGGCAGTCTTCTCACCACTCATTCTGCTCTTCTTCCGCTCGAACGTGGAAGATCAATTGCATCATAAGGCAGGTTCACTCCACACAATTTGACTCGAGACATCTTCTGCCACCATTCCTTGTTCGGCCACTCACGGCCACTCACGGCCGGCCTGACTGTGCCACCCATGCCTCACCTCGTGAGGCTTTCTTCCCTAATTGGACCACGTCAAGCCTCCATTCATCGGGTCACTCGACCCTTTTTGGTTGACTGCGGCAGCTCCCTTTCCGGCCGATGCATCACTGTCGCTTCTGGCGTCTGCCCCCAACAGACAACCGTCCTTTCTTTTCTCCAGGCGTGTATCGCTTCTTGGATGGCAACCAGAACGCACAATCGCGGAACAGCAGCGCGTCGAGGAGGAAAATCTTTCCCAATGTTACCTATATCATCGGCTCTCTTACTCCGTTGACACCTCAGGACCGAAAGCTCAACTAGCCTGATAGGGCCGACCAGTCGGCTGCAGCCTCTGTAGTTTGAGATACTGCAGCGAAGCGCCGGACTTGCATTTTTTGGGACCATCGATTGGCCCTTGCAGCTCCAGAGCCTCAAGGGGTCCAACACTTGCAAAGACACATGAATGCGCAGTTCATCTTCTCCATTAACCGCGTGTATCTCACGACACCTTCACTGCAACTCGGCATCAACCAGCTCGTGATGACCCACGCCACCCCGGGCCAAAAGACATGTTTGTTGGCAACAAACAAGAGGAAAAGGTTGCCAACAAACGACCTCGTCTAACGAGCTGGCACTATTAAGCGCTCCCGCAACGCGGAGTTGCAGAAGCCGCTGGCGAGTGCTACCTACAGAAGAGCCTTGCAGGAAGCGGCGCCCTGTCCTCTTTGCAGATCTTCTCGGTAGCCAAGTTCAGCCATATTCAAACATCCTATCGCCAGGCTAGTAAGCGACGTGCGGATGATGGTTAATCGCGACGTGCCGACGACGACGGTGGCATTGGTGACTATGCCTAGGAGGGTATAACCCCCAGACCCTTGGGTCCGTCCATCAAATTGGACAATGCTTTAAGCGCCGTACTGCTCATCTAAGTTCTGAACACAAACTCGATGTCATGGAATCTAGCTCGACTGCCGTTACTACTCCATGACAGACCGGTAAGTGCGGCAGGTAGAGAGAGACGACAGACGTTATTTGCGGTCCTACACAACCGTCAGCTCTTCCAAGGGTTCCCCTTGCATCAGTACGAGACGCAGAGACCAAACTATGTAATCGACGGCGCCGTGGCACACGAGCAAAACGTGCGGCAGGTCTGGTACTCCTGTCTGGAATCGCTCAAGCATGACCTACAGCGAGCAAACACCTCTAGGCTCTGGGGTGTGCTGTCCAAGTGCAGTATTGCCCAAGGCACCTCGTATCTCCCTTCTCTAGGGTAGGTCACGACACTCGTCGCGGTTCGTCTTCCCTGCCAAGCTCCAACATCGCGTGGTTTAGACGCCTGCTGTGTCGTTATGCTCCTTGCACTTGCATCGCTGGGTTTGTTAATTTCGGGCTTTCTCATGCCCTATACTAGATACAAGGCGGTGGCACAAAACAGACAAAAGCTCACCAGCTTATGGATTTCTACATCCATAACAGAAGATATGGGGTCTCAGAAGTCGCAGACCGGTGAATTGAGCAGAAGGAACATGCCATCATGGTTGGATCCTGACTCGAGTTAAGGATACCAGTCTCACTGTAACTTGAGCGAAGAGCATACTATGAGAGTCGATACCTTGCTCCTGACCCTATCACTGAGAAACAAACGAGCTTTCTCTCTCGAAGCCGCCTGTCCTATGCACAGCTTTGTTTCACAACACCTTCAAGGGGAATGTCTGCCCAGACTTTGCACTGATGATCTGTCATGTGTGTTTCAACTATCTAACTTCCAGATCCGGACAACTTTACTTTGATGTCATGCCCAAAAGCAACGGGACCGCATACGGGGGCGACGGTCCCGAAGTGCCGGCCGCCGTGATGACTCTACGAGGACTCTACACCGGCACATCCATGCCATCTCTCGGCTAGGCGGGAGTCATCTCCTCAACTTTCCTCCACCGTCCGCTTTGCCACTCACCTTAAACTGCTGCCATCCCCCCCAGTCCGGCATGTACGTGACCAGTTGGGGCACAGAAGCCACACACCATGCCGGTGCGGCAAAACGATCAAGTGTCCACTAGCACCAACGGTGCACACCGATACCGTATCTGCTCATCGACACCGTGGCACTCGCAGGTCGACATGGCCAAAACTGCCTGAAGTACACCCTTCTTCTTGCCAACGACCGTTCAGCATCGCCATTGGTGTATCAACAGTTCTGCAGGTGGATATTTCATCCCCATTCCTCACCGGTTCGTGCACTTACGTTTCCCCATTGACTGCAAGAAGCAACCTGGCTGGAGTCCCGGGTGAGATAGAGCGACCTGTTGGCTCGCAAACGCTATTACCGTCCTTTCATCAACCAGTGCTGGGCCATTCTCGCCAATGGCTGCCCAGCACTGATGTTCCCCTTCTCAAAGGCAAGCACGTCAAGGGGGTTCTTCCGTGCTCTTGCCACGCTAGCATGCTTCGTTCGTGTTTTCCATTCAGGAGTGCACAGACACCGCTGCACGATGCCAACCTAGTCACGTACTCTGTCCTTCCGTTGGACAGATGGAGATGCATGCCATATGTCAGGGGTTCGATGTGCGCCACATCGCGCCCTTACCCGTCGTCCTTAACGGGCAGACAGTACGGCATCTGAGCAGATCCCCTGATTCGAAGCCGGCCAGCAGCCCCAGGCAGCCCACCCCCTAACCTGGACTCGACATCGCAACGAATCAAGCAGCGTGACTCTACTCTTCTGTCCGTCAAGGACCCGCACTAGCGGCATTTCGTCGGTGTGTGTCTTGCATGGACGAGTGTGTGTGGTCGTGTAAACGCGCTGCACACATACGTCCAACATCCAGACTCGCTGCTTCAGGTCCGTTACTCCCTGAGCTCCGTCAGAACACCGCCAAGGAAACGGACAGCCAACGGACGGGTCCATATGTGCGAGCTCCGTCATAGATAGGTGGAACGTCACTGTCGCTCCACTCCTGTGTAGCCAGGCTCGCAAGCTAGAGGTGCCCTGCCTCACTCGCGGCCGGAACCGGCGAGCAAACCGTGATGGCCCAGTATCAGGATAGTAGTATGATGGAGTCGAATAACTCTTTAGGTGCAATGACTCCTCATACGACAAGCCCCTATGTAGTAGCATCACCACCGGCAAGGCAGGGCGGCCACCACTTCGGCGGCCAGGTCCGGGTCACTCCGTCATTCGACGGGCAACGACGAGGCAGCAATATGCAAAAGCAGCAGAAAATGACACACTAAATCTCATCGTACGTGACGAAAGAAGTCGGTGTTTCTTCTGGACACGACCTCAAACCGCAATACCCGCACGTCGTTGACCGGATTACCGCGGTAATGGTGGGGCTCTGATCAGTGCGGGCCGCGTTGGGGGGCGGCCATTCTGCTGAGCTCCGCCTCAGATGCCTGGCCCGTTATGCCGGCCCGGGACACTGCCGTGTCGACTCTTTCCTCTCCTCCCCGCAACATCCGCGACAGCATTTTCTCGACGAGCACAGCCTCTTTCTCCATCGCGAGTTCGGATTTTTTGCAGTGCAATATTGAGCACTTCCTGATTAAGCTCTCTGTGTAAATTGCACAGCCTTTGTCCGAGCGATGGCTGGCGCCGATGCTACTGCCTGGCCCGTCTGGTGCCGGCCGTCGATTTCTGGATAGATGAGGCAGATCAGGCAGTCGACTCGTTCCACAAATGGACTTGCAGACGGATTCCAGCGGTTTGGTTCATGATCTCGGGCTTGCGACCACTGAGGACGTGAGATCGCTCTCTCGCGGCGTGAAGAAAGCATGTGAAGTTCCATTGCCCAGGCCAGCCGTTGCCATTCTGCCTGTTTTCTCCTATCTCCTGCGTCGATACATTCGTAGAGAGCGCACGGTACTTCCACAGAACTTCGAAGGGACTTCCATCACGAGTATCTCCAAAGAAGCCTAGCGAAGGAGGATCCCGGCCATGACGGCGGTTTCCGCGGCCATGTAGACGCCCCCGTTCTTGCTCCTATTCCCGGCCGCGATGTTCTCCTGCGCATCATCTGCCTTGCATTACATCATGACAGTTGCGATAATCGCCATGACCAGGAACCTATTGGTGCTTCTCGCGGCCGCTTGGCAGGCACAGTGTTGGCCTGGTAGCCCCGGGGCAGGCCCAGCTCTCTGCAGTGCCAGACACCAACACCCACGCTCTACGCGCCGAACCGACGACCGGCCTACCGGGTCATGTAAGCCGTTGGGGCGCGGACGTGGAGAAGAAAGGCGGCTGCCAGGTCCTAAGCGCGCAAAGGGGGCCGAAACAACACGACAGTGTTATCGAAAGAACTTCAGTCACCTTCCTCCTGGCCGCTTCCAGGACCGCACCCTTCCAAAAGCTCAAAAGTATGCCTTTCCAATTGCCTTCGGACACCCATATTCGTCCATATCGTCGCATTCGGCGGCTGTTGGTCTCGTCACAGTTCGACGACGAGCCGTGCCGTAGGAACCGGGTCGCCTGAAAGCACCAACGCCGTTGTCGTCATACTGGCAGCGATCCGCGGCTGCGAGACACAGTAAAATGATCGAACAGGTGCCGGCAGAAACGTCGTCGCCCAACGTAGCTTCTCGGACCAACATGAGTCAAGCTCGACCTTTTTTTCGGCCGTATGGCTCGAAGCCCATGATCGAACGTTGCAGGGCACGAGGTGTCATCCCTCTACAATTCCCTTCCGTTTTGCGGTATTCGCCATCAATAGCGCAGAGAAAAAAGCAAAATCTCTAGGTAGCTCCGCGTGACGTCTCGCTGCAGGCGACTCCTCTCTGTCACGCTTGTGGCGCGACGCTAAGCGTGTCAAAGGACGCGAGGCGTGTCACAAGAATAGAATCGTGGCGTCGCAGGTACTGAACCGAAGCGTTCGCCCATTGTTCTAGAAGGTTTGCTGTTCTGCACGGGATATACTCGCCTCGGAGTGACCGAGGTCGATGACGCAGACTCCCTCGACATGCTTGACGTCGAGTCGAATCGATCATAGGTGATACTCCTCAAGCTCGAGGGCAGGGGATGCCGTGATACCCCAAGGTTACGCGTGACGCAAAGACACGCGAAAAAAGCAGCACATCGATACACCAGAGCCGCGTCCGGTTCCTCTACCTCTGATGCGGGTACAAGGCCACAATCGGCACCATGCAACCGAACGCACAAGTATCTGGAGACCGAGACTCGTATTCTGTCGTAGGCGATCGCACATATCTTCGTTGGGAGGACAGAGACTCAAGAGCTGCCTTTTCCTATCGGTTGGATTGTTGTATGACAAGCAATATTATTAGGTTTGATGTTTGCATTACCGCTGAAATGAGCCTTTTTGTGCCACCACCTTGAAACATTCGCATGCAATAAACTCAGACCAAAAATGTAAATGGGTATTCGCCGTGGCATCGCCTGTGCTTCAAGCAATCTGACAGTATGAGCCAGTCCAGCCCTATTCCCACCCACCGCATGTTTCGCCAAACATTACTCGTCTCCTGCAGAGTTTGGGCCTCATTCGGCCCTTTTGGTTCTTCCTCTCATCCTCTCATCCAGTCCGAAACGCGTCGACGCATGATCAAATCTCCTAAGATCCCTCAAGCGGTGGTACGAAGGCGTAGTTGAAGTCGAGCAGTCCATCCAGCATCCAGTGTTGGGGGTCCCAGACGTCGTAGCTATTCTCGTAATTCATCCCCAGCACGGAGTTCCCCTGCCCGGCACCTGCCAGGCCGCTGGTAGCACTCGGTGTAATAGCGCCGTTCGATGTGGCGATGTTCAGATTCGACTGCAGGTTGTGGCTCGGCGGCATCAGCGTGCTGTCCAGATGAGTAGAGGACGCTGATGATTCATTAGCCGAATCAGGATTTGTAGGTTGTTTGAGGGCTACCAAGGGAGGTTGTCTTAGCTTGGAGCTGGATACAGGAAAGCTTGGGTCCGACTTACCATCGAGTGTACCGCGGCCCCGAGCTTGGTATTCCTCTCTCCAGTGCCAGATTGAGTCGAATACGAGACTCATGCTGTGTCGACACCGGACCTTGAGTTGTAGACTGTCGTCGATGTCCCCGTTGTCGTCCCCGTGGAAAGAGCCTCGGCTGCTGTTGTCCATTCGAGCCCCGTTCCATATCTGCACCATGAGCTCCGCGAGGCGCCAGTTCAAGTCGTTCTGAACCACACTGGTTGTCCTGATGGCCTGGACCGTCCGATGGAAGAGAGTCCGGCCACGATCGAAATCGATAGACTTGGCGAAGAACGACCTCAGCAGCTTGAGGAGGGCAAATCCTGCAGCCACCAGCATCTGCTGGATGTAGTTCGTTGCGTATGTGAGGAAGTACTCCCCTCCTATCCTGCCATCGCCGTACTTCGAATCGCCGTCGAGTATGTAGTCAAGGAAACTGACAGTCGCGCGCCACAGACCCATAAGATCGTCCATATATCCGGGTGTCGTGCTTGCGTCGAAGAAGCCGGCGAGCCGCAGGTGCAGGCCAGCTGCTCTGAGGTGCAGGATCACGAATGGCGGCAGATTCTGGGAAACGATGGAGGATTGGAGCTCGCCGAATTCTCTGCGATACACCCTCATGAGCATTGCTCGATGCTCGTCACCAGCAACACCTCTCGGATCACTGGCGTTGCTGTACATCTCTTTCGAAACTTTGTCACAGAACCGCTCAATCTGCAATCTTGCTTCTAACTCCGGTGTGAGAGCCAGGGGACCAGAATCGCCTGGACGGACAGCCAGAGTCCAGTCGTACAGTGTTGAGGCTGGCTGCCCATATCCTGTGCCGATCGTCTGCGCAACGATGTTGCAGACAGCCCACGTCTTCACTCTGTCGTGTAGTTGCTCTGTGTTCAGGTCAAGGGCAACCCTAGAGAAGTCGTTGATGTGGTTTGGCCGATGAAGGCCAATTCCGGTCGCGGTCTTCATCATCACACCGCCGAGTATGTGGGTAGGGTCCGAGGCGGATGTGCTTGTTGGTAGAGGCCACGTGCATAGAAGACACATAGCCTTGACAGCATAGTAGCTCTGCGGCACATCACCAATGGTTTGCCATAGTAGCCTTGTCAAAGGTCCGGATAGCTGTGTGAGGAATGTAGGATCGGCGGCATAGCGACGAGCAGCCACCGAAATGATGGACCAGTAGAGAAGGCTCAGTTGCTGGTAGTACTGGTCAGGGGTGTGTGAGGGGTTGAGGAATGGCAAGAAAGGGTGATAGTAGGTGAAGAACTCCTCGAACAACTGATGCTCGGCTTCCTCTGTAAGTCTGATATCTTCCAATTCCCGGGCAATGCGAGGCATTGCATATGAACCACCGCGTTTGAGATGCAGTAGCGAAGACACGGCCTCGTCCGAGCCCATCAGGGACGGGTTCCTGGTGTGTGAGTAAACGCTGTTGACAACGGGAGACTGCAGCTGCGAGTGCCCGTCGTCTTCAGGCTCCTCGAAGACAAAGCCCTGCGCCTTTGCGTTGTGCACAGCGCGACGAAGCTTGTCAATCTCTTTCTCCATCTCTGCATGCTTGGATCGCTTCCCAACGCGTTTGAAGTTGGACTCGATCTTGCAATCGAGCTTGAGGCGGTTGCACCTCGAGCAGCTCTGGAAGGGTTCTTGTACGACATCGCAGCGCAACTATGGATTACACACGATATAATTAGCTTATTGTTCAGGCAATCGGTGATTTCCACCTGTCAAGACTAGCATTGGGCTGTTGAACGCCACGAGGGTAGGTGGTGGTGGTTGTGGTGGTTGGTGATACTGCATGACTCACTTTTTGCTGGCGGCACTCGTTACACGCCCGCTTCACGCCGGGTTGCCTCTTCCTGTCATGGTGATCGCCAATGTCGTTCTCATCGCCAATACTGCCCGGACTGCTGTCAATGGCGCTGACAACACCTCCGGCACTCCTCTTCCTCTTCAGACCCCCATTTGCAGCGCCTATGCTGCGAATGCTCACGGGGCTGGTCGGGCTTAGCGAAGCCGCCCCTCCGGGTCCGACAAGTGCGGGACTATCCATGTACGGGGAGCGGGGAAGGGGAGGTGATGTGCAAAGAGCGGGCTTCCGGCACCCTCCTGTTTCTTCCGGCGGCAGCACGGATGTGCCGTATTAGCGAGCAATGGATGGCTGCTTGGAGTTGGTGGTCCGGTCTCGCGGTGTCTTCGTTGTGTTCGTTGACAGCAAGAGAGCGAGAGGAAATCCGATCTGCGGAGTGCGGGGGAAAATGCGATGGCGCAAAACGAGGTGAGGTGCGAATTCTGCCTCTTCGCGGTGAACTAGGCAACTTGGCGGGGGTGGAGCGAGAGGTTCTGATTGGATGTATCTTGGTTCTGCAGTGGGGCATTTGTGGAGCCCAGACCCTTCGAGACTTTGAGCGGACCCAGCGATCTTTCAAGTCGATCCTGCCTTCGGAGGAGAATATGGGTTCGACGCCTGCTTGCACGTGTCATAACCTCTTGCTCTCATTGCGCTGCGATATCCTGAGAATATAGAAAATATTGACCACGCTCGATCGCCCTCAGCTGTAGATACATCGCCGAGGAGCGCTGCACGATGGCCTCGACTGTAACGAGTGCATCCTCGTCCAGGCCTCTGATACGGGGCAAACTGAGATTGCCAGAGCCAAGACAGCAAGATCCGTCTGCCTCCTATACCGTGGCGACCAAGCTGAAGGATGAGGTGGTCCTGGAGCGTCCTGGGGCCAGGAAACCGTCGTGTATGGGAATTCCTTGGAGAGTCAGTCGCAGTCCAGAAGCTTACTCAAGCAGCACCTATCCCATACTCCGAATTCTCGTCTACATCTGTTGCTCAGCCGTTCGTAAACCCGACAGGTGTTTTTGAGCATCTGGGCCAGAAGCCCGGTGCTTCGTGACTGCGCGCCTCCTCTGATGGAATGACTGCCTTGCGTCAACCTGGTCAGCAACCCGCGAGGCTCTGGCAATGGCATGAGCAGCAGGAAGCCAATAGGAAGGAAGCTCTAGCTGCAGTGTGGTTGCACATTCAGCCATGGAATCCTCACCTCCACCGCGATGGTTATCTTCCTCTTCTCCTGGCCAACATTTGTAACCGTCGCGGATTCAGTCTTTGGTGGTGACTTCGAGTCTCGAGATAATGGACCCTCTCAGTATTACGGCTAGTCTGATAGCCATCATACAGCTCACGTCAACCCTCTTGGAGTATCTCAATAGCGTCAAGGACGCACCGAAAGGCCGAGCTCAGTGCGCAATCGAGGCATCCAATCTATACAACCTCTTAACCGTGCTGAGGTACCGCATGGAAGAGTCGAGCTCCAATGAACCGTGGTTCAATGCCCTCAAAGCTCTCGGTATACACCATGGCCCTCTTGACCAGTATCGGCATGCGCTGGAACAAATCTTGGAGAAAACGTCCGGGAGCTCTAGTGCTCGGAAGCTAGGGAGCAGTCTTCTGTGGCCTTTCAAGAAAGAAGATGTTAAAGACTTGTTGGTGCGGATCGAACGTCTCAAGACGGTCATTTCGATTGCACTCGAGATGGATCACTTGTAAGCTGTCAATTCACGCTGATGGAACTAGGTTCATTGCCTGATTCGATGTAGCAAACTCTCTCAAGCGATCAAGGCCGACATGCGGACCATTCAAGATGGAACGGAGGGGATCAAGGTTGATACCGAGACTATTCGCAAAGCACTTCCCGTCCTTGAGAATAAACTAGATCGAATCCGGGATACTCACCAAGGTGACCGCCTATCCGAAATATCAGAATGGATATCCTCTGCAAACTTTGGACCACAGCATGCAGACTTCATCACCGGAAAGCAAGACGGGACTGGCGTATGGTTCCTTGAATCTCCTGCCTTTGTGGCCTGGTTGCAGGGATCAAGCGAGACCTTATTTTGTCCCGGAATTCCCGGCGCTGGGAAGACCATGATAGCTGCCATCACTGTCGATCACCTCTTGAGGACGATGCAGAGTGACAGTATCGGGGTCGCATTCGTATACTGCAACTACAAGAACGATGTTGACCTTACTGCTACCGGGTTCCTCGCATCCATTCTGAAGCAGCTATTGTCTAGTCAGACTGCAATACCGGATCAGATAACCGGCATGTACCACAGGCACCGAGATCGTGGCACAGATCCGACATTGGAAGACATCTCCACCGCTTTGCTTTCCGTCCTGGATATGTACTCTCGGACTTACATCGTTATAGATGCCCTCGACGAATGTCCAGAGAACAAGGGTGCCCGCACTCAACTGATCAAGATCATACGAATGCTCCAGGCAAAAGCGAACGTGTGTTCGATGTTTACGTCGAGGTTTCTGCCAGATATACAAAGCGAGTTTGCAAGTGTCCTGACACTTGAGATCACTGCCAACGACTCTGATGTCCAACGCTTCCTGGAAGGCCAGATCCATCGCCTGCCCAAATGTATCCAGCGCGACGAGGAAATGCAAACTTTGGTGAAAACCAGGATTGCTAAAGCTGTTGACGGAATGTGAGTCTATTCGAATATCAACACCTAACATGTATCGGCAATACTGACTCGAATGGTGTCAGGTTTCTCCTTGCTCGCCTCTACTTGGACTCTTTGCTGGATAAGAGAACCAAGGCCAAAGTCCGGTCTACTCTACTATCTCTTTCGCAAGGATCTACAGCTCTTGACGACGCCTATAAGGGTGCCATCGAGAGGATTGAAGGCCAATTACCCGAGGATAGGGCCTTGGCTGAGAAGGTCATCACATGGACTGTTTACGCAGAGAGGCCACTTCTGCTTGAAGAGTTGTGTCATGCACTGGCGGTATCAGTGGGTGACACAGACTTGGATCGCGACAACATCCCCGACGTTGCGGACCTCATCTCTGTTTGCGCAGGCCTAGTGACCTTGGATGAAGAAAGAGCGGTCATCCGTCTCGTTCACTACACCACCCAAGAGTTTTTCGAACGGATTGGCCATGATTGGTGCCCGGACGCACAGCAGATGATAGCCTCTGCTTGTCTAACGTATCTGAGCATCGATACTCTCAGAAGCTCCGCGGTTCCAAGCGCCCTCGACGCATGGGCATTCAAGCACGTAATATCCCCGAACACAAGGCTCAAACAGTATCCTTTCCTTGCATATGCCGCCACCTTCTGGGCACGTCATGCAGCAACAGTCCAAGAGGAGGTATCGGGCATTGCTTTACCGTTTCTTCTCGATGGCGAACTTGTTTGTTCAACCGTGCGCATTATGCTCTGTGTCATTCCGGTGATCAGCGGGTATGGCGAAGGGTGGACTGGAGTCCATCTCGCCTCTTTCCTGGGGCTTGAGATCTTATTGGAACGTCTCCTCCAATATGTCGTCAAGTCCACCACCGGATCAAACCTCTCCAACGGTTACACTCCTTTACTCCTAGCCATAAGACAGGGGCATGAAGCTGCCGTCAGAGTACTTCTCGACTACGGGGTCGATACAAATGACGGCGGTCGGACTCGAAAGCCAATATCTTATGCTGCTGAGGCTGGTCGAGAAGACATCGTCAAATTATTGCTTGACAAGATTGAGACCGACGTAAATTCAGTGGACCAGCAAACGCTGATTCTTCGTCGATTCGCGCCGCTGCATTATGCCGTTGGCGGGGGCCACACTCGAGTCGTGAATCTGCTTTTACAGGACGAACGAGTTGATGCCAACTTGAGAAGCATGACCGGAGAAGGCGAAGAAAGCCATACCGCCTTGACCCTGGCCGTGGAGAACAATGACCTTGATATGGTTCGGCTGCTACTTGCCCAAAGGACTGTTGATCCTAATGCCAAGGGTGAGGCTGGGTCATCGCCACTCAGCGGAGCTGCGTCAAAGGGCTACCGGGAAATCGTAGCTCTTTTGCTCGGACATCCTGGCATCGATCCAGATTTGCGCGACGACTGTCAACGATGGAAATGTTCTGTTGCGCCTGGGGGCCTCATTGTGCACTTGGCTGGAGGGTTTCCGGATGTGGAGTTCACCGGCGGAGATGTTGATGTTGGAGGGGAGACACCCCTCTCAGCAGCTGCCGCCGCTGGACATTCCGATATCGTCAAGGCACTTCTAGAGTGTGGCAAACCGGTCAACACTAACCTCCAGGACCGTTACGGAGAGTCCATTTTCTCGAGAGCTGTCTTCTCAGGACACATAGCCGTCGTGAAGTTGCTTTTGGATCTCGCGGAGACCGATCCAAACATCGCAAACAAGGTAGGCATCACACCTCTTTGTTTTGCGGTTGTACACGGATACGTGGACCTCGTCAGGTTACTTCTTGCCTGTGAGGGCATCAATCCCAATGTTCAGGACATGTGTGGCCTTACTCCTCTCTTAGTAGCGGCGGCCCGGGGATTTGTAGAAATCGTCAGGCTGCTGCTAGAGTGCGAAGACATTGACCCAAACATCCCCGACGTCGAAGGGCAAACACCGCTTTCAGCGGCTACTAGTGAAGGACAAGAGGCCGTCGTTAGCTTGTTACTACAGTGCGACAAGGTCAATGCGAATATGGGAGGGCGACGAGGTCCTCTTGAAGGCAAAATTACTATGCTAAAGTACTGCGATTGACTACCTTGGTGAACATAACCTCGAGAAGAAGGAACAAATCTACATAGTTCGACTTGACGATGTCTGGGCCACAGGAAGCTGAAGATTTTCAACTTGAATCCAGTGTGCGAGGAAGGTGCTGTGTTAAGAGACCAATTTTTAAGGTGTAGATAGGAGTGATCAGATGATCTCGCTCGCCCTCGACGTCATGCAACTCCAACTCCACTTCAACTTCAACCCGTCCATGACATGAGAGTTAAGCGATAACCCGGAACAAACAAGCATCCCCATCTACAATTACCCATATTTTAGAAGAAAACGGCGCTTAGTGCCATCGAAACCAACACAGCCAACCGACAAAGCAATCGCCATGGCCTCCATCCGCGGCCTGCAAGGCGCGACAGTCTTCAACACCGGCATCCTCGCCGGCGTAGCCCTGTCCTTCTCGTCAGTGGGAGTAGCCCTCATCCTCGAATCGCCCACCAACCTCTCCCTCCTGCGGCAGTGGTCCATGCTCCGCTGGTCCAGCCGGCTGCTCTTCTCGGGCGCCGTGCCGGTGCTCGTCGGCGTCCCGTACGCGCTCCTCGCATACGCGTTCCGCGCTTCCGGGGCCAAAGCGAGGTTGTATTTGCTATCTGCTGCGCTGTGTCTTAGCCCGGGGCTCTACGGCAGGTTTATCATGGCGCCGACGGAGAAGAGGCTCGAGGAGAAGATGGCGGGGATGAGTGTCGCGGATGAGGCGGCCGAGGTGCTGTTGAGAAGAGAGGGGACGGCGAAGTATCTGGTTGATCATTGGGGCGTGCTGAATCTTGGACGCGTGGCCATGGTTGCTGGTGCTGGGCTGTCTGGGTTGGTGGCCTCGCTTTCTGGCCGTTGACGGCTTGTGGACGACGATATTAGATGACCATAATGGTTCTCTGTGACATCAACCTTAACTTCTGGTTGCTGTGTACATCAGGCTGCCTGTGGATCCCAAGAGCATCGGGTAGGCCAACGCAGGTGGAAGGCGTCAAGACGAACACAAGACAGAGAAGTGCAGCTTAAAGCTTGGCAAAGTTTACAAGACGAAGATGGTTGAGTTCTTTCTATGAGACGGCTGCATGTGAAGGGGAAGATGAAGCAAGGAAAGGTGAAAGATAGTATCCAGACGGAAATCGAACAAAAAGCTCAGCTACCCAGTTCCCCGGACCCCCATTCCAGAACCCGAAGGTCTTGCTCCGGTCCTCCACTACACATACTTGTGGGATCTCCCCAGTCCATGTAAACCTGTCAAAAACCGCTCGCGGTATTAGGACAGATGTGGCATCAAGGGCCTGAGCAGTCGATACGAGCGACCAATGCGAATGAATGTGTGTCCTACCACCGTAGCTCCCGCTTCTAATAAACCATTCACCACAACTCCAGGCCAATGCCCTGATCTACTTCTTCCACAGCTGATCCCAGACAGCCTCAAGATCCCGGCTCTCTCGGTACTCATCACTCGTCGGCCTACATATTCCGCTCAAGCACCAACCCCCTCCCTCTTAACAGGCGTGACCCGAACCCACATAGGCTTCTTCTCATAAAGCATGAACACCTTCTGATGCGCCCAGTTCGAACTCTCAGTCATCAGCTCAATATCAAAATTCCACAGCAACCGCGTCAGAATCAGCCTCGTCTCCATGATAGCCAGGCTGCGACCAAGACAGTTCCGGTTGCCAATACTAAACGGCTGGAACGCGGCCTTGTTGTCGTCCTTGTACCGCTCAGCGGCAGCAAGGTCGTCTTCCAGCCATCGCTCGGGCACGAACTCGTACGCGTCTCGGAAGTTCTTGCTGTTGTGGTAGCAAGCCCAGTGCGGGACGTGGACGGCCACGTTGCCGGTCACAAAGTGGCCGTCGATCATGGCGCCTTCGGGACGGGTCACGCGAGAGATGCCTACAGGGAGAGGGGGGTGGCTGCGCAGCCCTTCGTTGATGACGGCTAGGAGGTAGGATGATTGCGAGACGGACTGGAAGTCGATGTCTGACTCGCGCTTGAAGGTGGCGCGGATCTCTTGCGTCAGACGGCTGAGGGCGCGCGGTGTCACGAGGAGGTGATAGAACAGTGCTGCCATGAGGGTGGCTGACGTCTCGGAGCCCGCCATGATGAGGATGTTGGAGTCGGCGTACAATTCCGGCTCGGAGATGCCGGTGCCGTCGAGCTTCTGCTTTGATCCGATGGCCGTCTGGCCGAGGATCTGGGACATGAAGTCGGGCCGCTGGGTCTGCCGCTCGAGTCGGCTGTTGACCTTGGCTTTGGTGAAGGCGATGTGATCGAGGGCTTCGTTCTTGACGCGCTGCGGGACGAAGAAGGTGATGAATGTCCCGATGGCACCAAGGGTGATCATGATCTGTCCGTACATCATCATCTTCAGGCGGCTGAAGACGAAGGCGATCCAGGGATGGAACTTGGCTTCCTGCAGACAGCCGAACGGCTCGCCGAAGGTCAGGTCGCCGATCAGGTCGAACGTGGTGTAGTTCAGCCAGGCCCAGAGGTCTACTGGTTCATCTTTGCGCTCCGTAAGCCGCTGGACCAGCAGGTCGACGTATTGGCGGATGAGCGGCTCCTGGTCGCGGAGGGACTTGTCCGAGAAAGCTGGACTCAGGACCTTGCGGTGGCGGGCGTGCTGGGTGGCATCACCGACCCAGAGGAGGCTCAGGGCGCCGAAGAAGTCCTTCTCGTGCACGCCGTAGGCCTCCGCCGTCGGTAGCGGGTACCCTCCCCTGTTGCCGTAGATGTCGGACCAGGCCTTGGCGGAGATGAAGGTGACTTCATTGGGAGCTATCCGCACGACAGGCCCGTACTTTTCGTGCAACTCGGTGATAGTCCAGACGATTGTGCCTTTCATCTGCTCCTTTACCTTCATCATGTCAAATGCAGCGTAGAGTTTGGGACCAGGAATGCCGGCCAAGGGGTGGAAGTAAACATTGTAGACGAAGTAGTAGGCAGGAAGGAGGACACACTAAGGTATGTGAGCTTGGGACCTGGTAGGGAGTCCCGGCCTGAGCGGTCAGGGGCAGGTGCTCAGACTTGCAAGAAGCACTTACAAAAGCCACTGCAGCGAGAGCCACATTCGTGAGGGTCAAGTTGTGGAGAAATATCTCCAAAAGCTTCGACGAGGCCATCCTGCACGCTTATACAGATGCCTTGTTTCAGCAACAGCTACTGCCAGGCGCCGTGATGCTATTCACGGTCTTATAACCGACCACGAGAGCTGAGAAGAGTTGAGAAGAGTTGAGACGAGAAGAGGACGATGGAGCACGAACAGAGCAGAACGGAGCAGGACAGGACTTAAGTGCAATTAGAAATCATCCTGCATTCCCACGCATAACCTATTAACTACTTACGTCCCCGCCTTCAAGAAGTCTGATGAGCTGTCATGTATGGGACGAGAGGCAGCCTTAGCTCCATAATGGCAGGTCCTTGCAGCACACCGCACACAGCGAAGTACCGTCAAACTCCATTCCCGTCTGTGTTCCTCCGTGCATCCCGAGAAAGCGGATAGGAGGTCTGCAGCTACTTGCTGATAGAGGGAAGGACCCGGGCGAAGCCAATCCAGACAGCATGCCGTGCGACTTTCTGCACAACGGGGACGTGGCATCTGTTGTGTATCCCACGGCGGAGGGATGAGAGGTTGCATCGACCCCTCCGAAGGCCAACGGTGCGGCTCCCAATTCAGGAGAAGCGTCCTGCAACTCGTGCTTTCACTGTGGTCCGGCTCATCAACGTGGGCGAATCATGTCGACGCATCTCGCTGCAACCGTTGATCCTGCCTCGAGTTCAGATAGCATTATGTACGAACATGTGGATGGATAATGCAGGAAGCGGCGGGCAAGTTCATCACGGGAGAACGATGTGAGTGGAAATAATTGCTAAGGACAAGTGAGCCTGTTTGGTTTGAAAAACGGCTCGTGTTGATGGAAGTTGAATTTGGCATCTCGGGAGATGTGGGGTCTGTCTAGCTTATCTCAGATAAGACTAAACCTACACCCAGCGGTGGGATTACACATGTTAGCGAGGTACCTTCACAGAGTAATTGTAGTATCTTTGCCAACACCGTACGAAGTAGTATCTCAGACGATTAGACGACGAGACGATTAGACGACGAGACGATTAGACGACGAGACTATTAGACGACGAGACGACTAGACGACGACGATTAGACGATTAGACAACGAGCACAAGGGCAGACTACGAGCAGACGATTAGAGGACGAGTAAGGTAGGTAATTAGACGAGTAGACGATTAGACGACGGGGAGAGGAGACGACGAGACGACGAGACTATGAGATACGAGACGAGTAGATTATTAGATGTCGAGTAGATTAGACGACGAGCAGAGTACTAAAATGTCAGATGAGACGACGAGACGACTACCTGTGCTTATCGATAGTAGGCATTCCGGACAAACTAATGTACTACAGTGTGCGAGAATAACCTTGTACTGTACTAACATGCACCTCAGTGCCCCTCCAACGCCAGACCCACCATAGCTTCACCACCAACGAACCCGAGCTATTCGGTGCCACTCCTCGACTAGACTCTAGAGACAGTGGCTTGATACAACGCGGTATTCTACAGCTTCCTTTCCTTCGATTGCGGACTTGGCCATTCTCCGTAGACTCGGCGGCGATGAACTTCGCGGTTGAAGTGCCGGGCGAGGCGGCTCCTCTGAGCATCCCGGAGCTGGTGCGCGCGTTGCAGGCCGCCCAGTCGTCCACCAACAACGCCGAGAGGCAGGCTGCTGGCCAACAACTAACGGAATGGTACTCCTACAGGGACTTCCTCTCTTCCCTTCAGGTAAGTAGCTTAGTTCCGGTCACACTGGCAGTTCTGACTGGAGGATCACACAGACCGTGTTTCTCGACAAATCCATACCGCAAGACATCCGATATCTCGCAATCCTCCAACTCAAGAACGGCATCGACAAGTACTGGAGACAGTCTGCCTCTAAGAATGCGGTACTGCCACAAGAAAAAGAGTTTATCCGCTCGAGGCTCTTCCAGGGCTCCGTCGAAGAGGAACACCCTCCCTTCATTCTCCACAATGCGCTCCTCGTCGCCAAGGTCGTTCGGATCGACTATCCTCAGAACTGGCCCGACGCCGTATCTTCCTTAATCAACATAATAAGGGCCACGAGTACTGGAATCCAGCAACAGCTTTTGGGTGCTTTGACCGTCCTGCTTCACGTCGTTAAAGAGCTGAGCACGGCTCGGTTGCGACGGTCACAGACGTCACTTCAATCTGTGACGCCCGAGTTGGTCCAGCTACTGGGAGAGATATATGTCGAGAAGACGGCATACTGGATCGAGTTCTTGACCAAGGGCCGTGGCGATGAAGACGATGCGGATCTGGCCATGCAGGACAGCCTGACCGCGCTGAAAATCATGCGCCGTCTTCTCAGCGCAGGCTACGAGAACCCACACAAAGACGCTATGGTGCAACAATTCTGGGGCATCTCGCAGACTCAGTTTGACCAGTTCCTGGTATATGTGAGGGGCGACTCCCCCATTCCTTTCCCCTATCAGGACGTGGTGGGGAAACATCTCCTCCAGTTCACCAAATTGCACATACAGATGGCGGAATCACATCCTGCCAGTTTTGCTCTTCTGCCAGATTCGCTGCCGCTTGTGCGTGCCTACTGGGGCCTGGTTGCCGACTTTGCCGATGTTTTCGAAAAGTCTGGAGGCATCAAACAGACCACTAGTCAGGGTTTTGACGGCCCCAAGTCGAAGATGGAGGGTCCTCTTCAAGAGAGACTTGCTCTGAAAGGACTTCTGCTGCTGAGAAGTTGCATCGCGATAGTATTTCGGCCCACACAGAACTTCAAGTATAAGAGCCAAGAAATGAAGCGGGAAGAGCAAGAGGCGGTTGAGTTTCTGAGGAATAACCTGCTGACGAATGACTTTGTAATTCAAGTCGTTAATGTCATCATCACAAAGCTGTTTATCTTCAGGCAGTCCGATCTCGAGGCCTGGGAGGAGAATCCGGAAGACTGGGAAACACAGGAGCGCGACCAGGGCGAGGCGTGGGAGTGGGAAGTCAGGCCTTGTTCCGAGCGCGTGTTCCTCGATCTCGTAATACACTACAAGGACATATTGGCGCAGCCGCTTCTTGCCTACTTCGACACCGTCACCAAGGCCGATTCATCTATCGTGGAGAAGGAGGCTGTCTACACAGCTATGGGCTGTGCAGCACCGACCATCCACGACCTTTTCGACTTCGACAGCTTCCTAACCTCTACATTAGTCCGAGACGCGCAAATACAAGACCCGTACGCAAAACTTCTTCGTCGCCGGATTGCCATCCTGATCAGTCAGTGGGTTACGGTCAGGATAAACACTGCCAACAGGCCGGTCGTTTATGACATATTCCGCCATTTTATGAACCCGGCTGACAAGATCAACGACGATGTTGTTCGCATCACCGCTGCTCGGCAGTTCAAGCTTGTTGCTGATGACTTCGAATTCAGTGGAGAAGCTTTCTTCCCTTACGCCTCGGACATGTTCACGAATCTGATCAACCTGCTCAAGGAGACCTCGAACGACGAGACCAAGTTGGCAATTCTGGAGACTTTGCGCGTGATCGTCTCTCGCATGGATACGCATGTGTCGCAGTTCGGCGATGGGATAATGTCCCTTCTTCCGCAACTCTGGGACCTTGCAGAAGGCGAAGAATACATGCTGAAGCAGTCCGTCTTGTCCATAACAACCGCCCTTGTTATGTCGATGAAGGAAAACTCGCAGAAGTTCCAGCCCTTGATGGTACCGCTCTTGCGAGAGGCCTTGAACTCGGAATCTGCTCTCCACCTCCACCTTTTAGAAGAATCCGTGGAACTGTGGAAATCCATCTTGCAAATGAGCAGTCCATCCCTCTTGGATGAGCTTTCGTCGCTGGTCGCTTTAGCTCTGCCGCTTCTGCAATACGACACTAACGTCTCCAAGGAGTGCCTGGAGATCGTCAGGAACTACATAATACTTTCGCCTCAAGACTTGCTCAACGACACTCTTCGTCAACCGGCCTTAAGAGAGTTGGCAGGCACCCTCAGCTCCAAAAGCCGGGAGCAACTTGACGAAGGCACGAAGAGTATAGAGTTGCTAATTCGGCAAGCAGAGGCTCTAGGAGGAGCACAAGGCGTCTCTGTTGTCTTTCAAGATATGGTGGAGATACATCTTATCAGGAAGATCTTGTCAGACCTGTACAACTCTTTCCAGTCTAACCAGACCGTGGGCCCTAACAAGGTCGCACGACGAATCAACACTGTCGTTGAGAAGAGCTACTTCGCTATACTGGCACGTCTTGCACTCGCCGACCCGGCATCCTTCGTCGAAAAGCTGGCCGGGTTATCGAATGACGCAGAATTTCCTCAGCCTTGGACGTGGTTGCTGTCCGAGTGGTTCGCCAGCTTCGATTACCTGGCCGATCTCGAGCGAGGAAAGCTCTCTTGCCTTGCTCTCACACGCCTGTGCGAACTGTCAGGCCCTGTTACGGAGCTGGTTCTGGGCAAGCTCCAGGACTTCCTGTCGATGTGGACGAGCGTGAGGACCGAACTGCGATACGGAATGGAGATTGTTGATGGTGATGCTCTGGTCAGGACCTCCTCGACTCTCGAACACAACGAGTTCGAGACACCTGTCGACGTGGTTGAGAGAGCAATAGCTGCGGTCGACCCCGTGTACACTATCAATGCGCATGCGTTCGTCAACAACACCCTGCAGGGTCTGGTGGAGAGGGCTGGTGGCCAACAACGATTCGAGCAAGAGTGGCTTGTTAATGTGGACAAGGAGGTACTAGCTGGCTTCGAGGCGCTGAGCAAACCGCCCAATTTATCGTCGCCGTAGTCCGGTGGCGTTGCTGTAACGGATCCGTGGGAGACAACTTCATCCGGGACAGGTTCAGGGGACAGAGTTCAAACGGACACTGTGTCTGATCCTGCGATTATTTTGGGCTGGCTCGAGAAGATGGCGTGAAACGTTAGATCTGACGCCTCCGTCATACGGTTGCGCTGCAACAGCGGAGATTTCGAATCTCTTATGCTAGAACGAAAGAAAGCGTCTTTTAGTACGACACGAGCGTGGGATGGTTAACGACTTGAGATGGATTGCGGCGTCTGGGATAAGTCTTCTTAGCTGTCTCTGTCCGCAACTTATAGTAGTCATTACGAAGAATTGCCTTGGTGGTACTGACATCAATCTGACTGATCCATACAAAACGTCATTCGATATATCCGGTCTTCACCTACCTAGTGTCCCAGATGCTCAAAATCCCTTAAAGCCTTGATGGATTGGGAAGCTGCGGGAGTTCTTTACGGCTCCTTCCCAACTGCCGTCGGTCCAACCCTCGGTCCTGCATATATGAAAGTTCGATACTCGTACCGAACTTCAACTTATCAACCATATTTTTCTCGATCACCTCTACCGACCCCGGCTCAATCTGGGTTGGGTCATTCCCAGTCCAATTACCTTATTCCACCTCATCTCTCGTTGTGTCCTTTGCAATCCCCGAAAAGACCCTCATGACATAGCTGCATCCTTGATACCCTTTATCTTCAGATCTCCGCCGCTTCGTCAAAATGGATCGTCCTTCACGAGAGCCTCTCCTGAAGGAGCAATGGGAAAAGCCATCTGACATACTCGAATCTAAGTACGACTACTCCCTCAAGTCCCGCAGTTCGTACCGTGGCTACCATGCCGACGAAAGCAACGAGTTCGAGTCCATTAGCCTAGTCGATAATGTGGAAAGACGACAACGCAGGGTCACGGAGCCAACATGGTTTCATCAGACGAAAAGTAAATACATCCTTTCCGCTGGCTGGTGGGAGGACGAGTACTAGTTCGCACTCGTCTGTTGCAGTACAGCTGTTGGCTTGGTCTTCCTCCTGCAGCACTATGACCGGCGAGAGGTACCCGACCTCGCATGGGGCCTGCAGCTCGACACCGTCATCATCGCACTCGTCACGGTCGTGCGTGTCGCTCTGGGCGCAATAGTCGAATCGGGGATCAGCCAAGGCGCCTGGATGTGGGTATCAGAAGCTTCGCAGAAAAGGTCCAATCATCACGCTCGACTGGACGACTTCAAGCTGTTTGACGAAGCATCAAGAGGTCTGTGGGGAAGTATTCGTCTCATCTGGCGGATGAAGTTCAGGCACATGGCATGTATCGGAGCCGCCATTGTGATACTCGTCCATGGCTTCGAGACGTTCAGCCAGCAGATGGTTATCTTCGAGGAACGGCCGCGGCCCGCCGACGATGCAACACGGAACCCTGCTCCTGCGCCGCCGAGATCAGAAGTGTAGGACTATTATGTTCAACGTGGCTTCACTGGCGCTGTTGTTCCTGCTCTTTCGACACGAGCTGCCGTGTACAGTGGCATCATTGCCACCGAGCTACCTACTCTGACACCGGCATGCTATACGGCCAATTGCTCCTGGCCGGTGATACCGACTCTCGCGGCATGCGGCGAGTGCGGATCACTATCAGTCAGCTCGACTTGCAACGAGACTACCCAAATGTGCACCTACTCTACCCCATCCGGAACCTCGCTGGAGCTGCCCGCCAACCCCGGTGACCAAGGCTTCTCCAAAGTCGCCCCATCCAACGGCACAAAGCACCCCATGAGTTCCGCCGATCGAGCCTACTTCTCCGTTTTCGACATTCTCACGGTCACCAGCACAGGTGCGATTATCAACACAACAGCTAACGAATGCGCGCTCTGGTTCTGCCTCCACGCCTACGACCTATCCGTAAGCCAAGGCCAGAGCAATTCGTCCCTCCTCGGCAACTGGTCAACCACAAAGTTCGAATACGGCAGCAGCACCCACGGCACCCAGTACCGTTTCCTCAATATCCCTGCTTCCTTTAACATCAACAACAGCACCACATACGCTGTAACCCAAGACGCCATCACAGTCCTCCGCGATTTCATGGCCAGTTTGACCTCGGGCACAGTCACCATCAACGCTAACGTGCTCGACTACTCCTCGGACTGGATCGAAGCAATGTGGAACGCCACTTCCGACCTCGATTCCTGGATGGCCACATTCACGCTGGCCATGACCAACGAGATCCGACAACAAGGCACCGTCAATCCGCGGGGAGGTAACTACAACGGCTATGCCATGCAGATGGCGCCGTTCATAAGCGTGCAGTGGCTGTGGCTGATCTATCCCGGCGTACTGATCGCGGGAAGCCTGTATTTCCTCTTCTACACCATCGCACGCGGCGCCCACGACGGTGTCTCGGTGTGGAAGAGCGATGCGCTGCCGATGTTGTTCTGCAAGATTGACACTGGAATCCACGATCAGGTGAGAGATGGAATGGATGTGCCGAATGGGCTGGAGGAGCGGGTTGGGCATACCAAGGTTGCGCTGTATAGGGGTGAGAGGGGGGAGTGGACTTTCCGGACTGTGAAGGACGGGGAGGAGTCTGATGGGTGGTTTGACGGTTGACCTGCGACTCTGTTGACTATGTGTACCTTAGCTTCTACCTTCTCTAGTCGATTACCTTATGTGCTAGGGTCAGTACTACCCTCGCGAAGGAGATCCTCTCCTCCTTTACTTCAGGTAGGTTGCGAGAACACGACTGAGCAGATTAGAGTTGTCGTCTCTTTAACTAAAAACCCCCGCAATACCTGCTACAGTCACACAAGGTGAGTTTCACGGACTACCTTCGTAGGAAAGCTTAACCAAAAGACACTGTAAAGCCGCATTGAACTTTGTTTGCCGCACGAACTTAGAATCCCGCTCTCCGGTACGCCACATGCTGTCTCAATTGCTCGATTCCCGATGTACATAAGACGTATGTCACCCTCCACAAACCTGTCCCCCATCTCCTCAACCACACATTTGCAGACCCAAGTAACGCACCTGTCCTTCTACTGAATCAGCATCCGGCATCCAGCAACATTACCGCTTCGCCCACCCGGCAATACAGCTTAGCCCTGAGTTCTCAAACCATACCTTCCATGATCATGTCTGAGACGAGAGGATATGATACACCCCCAAAAATGCACGGCCCACACTTTGGCGGGCAGTGTTCGAGACCATGGCAGGAAGACGACAACGTACTGATAGCAAAAGCGATTAACCGACGTGTTAAAGCCCGCCACGCCATCCTTAGGTTCTTAAAGCTTAATCAACCGCTTACCTCCTTGCCGACGAACCTAGCTGTGCCACCAACGCGGCCCTTCCAGTGGGAGATCGCTTCTCATTACTTTCCAGAGGGGTACCACGCCAAGAGCTTACGGTTTAAGGCGCCATGGTATCTTCTGCTGAGGTGTTTTTTGATTGATCTTCCCGAGCAACTTGGGAACGGACTCGACACAGTGTCATGGCGAGATCACCAAGTCAAGGACTCGTACTACTGCTCTGCCTCGACGCAACTTCGAACGTACAATAGATTTATCAGCGGGTCTCCACTGAAATGGGGCCTGCGGGTCGTGTTTTCGGAGCGAAGTGAAGGGCAACCGGGCTGGCTCATAGGCCGCTGGCTTGTTGTCGGATGGCTATTCTGCAATAATCCAGAGTGGGCACGGAGTGTCAACATCGGAAACTTGGCAACTCCTTCGAATACAATCTGGTAAGTGCCTCTTCCACAACTAAGAGATATCGAAAATCGGGTCTAACGAACTGTGTTTCTTCTCTTCTCTAGTATTCGTGGCCTTGAGAATGTCCCACCAAGCCATAACCCGAATTCAAAGACTCGATTCTTCAAGAGGTTCTATCAGCTCGATCGGAGCGCGGCCGAACCGGAACCGCTGATTACATTATTTGCTCGGCGGTCGTCTTACGGCTACTCATCACTCCCACCTGAGGCTCCAGTGCCGGAAAGGCTCTCGAGACTGTGCGGCCTAATGAACAACGAGGGTAGAGCATTCTTGTACGGGCCATCGTCACAAGAACCAGCTTGGGAGACACGGCATGGCAACGTAGGTGGCCACTGCATATGCTGTGCAAGGCGTCGTCATCGGCCTGGGATCGGAAGGAAGCCTCATGAGGGAGAGATTTGAAGATGTCGGATGCACTTGCCGTTTTTGTTGTCTGAGTTGCTTAGGTAAGATGCCTGATAAACACGCTAATGATTCATCAAGACATCACGTGACTGGAGCGGTGAATCAGCAAGACATACAGCCGAAAATGCCGCGGGAAAAGGATTACCGAGGTGGATGCCGGCTAACTCTCCCACAAATAGCCGGAAGTGTTAACCGACCTCCAGAGATGAGCTACCAGGTCAGACGAGAGGATTGACCGCGTCCGCATTATGTTGTTCATCGATATCGGTCAGGGAATTGAAGATGGATGAGATTCAACTCGTAGTGCAGAGTTTGGGAATTGATACTGGAGAAGGGTTCCCCCAAAGATCAGCAACTTTTCAGTGACTTGCTCGGAGATAGTTCCGTGTCCTGCCCAGTCGCTGAATGGTCCATCCTCCATACCTGTCGAGTCATGTACTACTATAGTAGTACGGTGTAGCAAATCGAGTGGTCTTAGTCCCTGTCACCCCGCCCCCATACCCCATGTTCAGCTCCTCCTAGCTCTGAACTACCCCAGACGGGGTCACCACACCATAGAGATACCCCACAACACTTACAAGATTCCCCAACTTCTCTGGACCCCTCTGTCCTGTATTTTTCTCAGACTGTGTTTCTTCCCTGTGGAGGGAGTGTGTATCTTGCTGAGATCCTCAAGTTGATGTACCAGAGAGATCATGACTTCGACTACTGTCGTCGCGGAGACAGCGGACCCAAAGCCCAAGAGCTCCAACAAGATCCGCAAGCGAGCAGCCAAAGCATGTCTGTCATGTCGAGCAAGGAAGGTGCGGTGCGACGTCTCACAAAGAGGTAGACCGTGTATGAACTGCTATTTGGATAGCGAGACGTGTGTCGTCACTGGACGTGCCTCGAGGTTGTAAGTTAGATGACCCTCATCTGCGACATGGACCACCACTTACACGTCCCTTCAGTCGTAGGCAAAGAGACTCCAACGAGAGTGCCCAAGTCTCCTACCCACCATATCCCCAGGAGATAAGGACTAACCCAACGGCGGAGGAGGTCGTCAAGTCAAGGACCATGAGCCAGCCAGTTCCAGACAGCACCAACAGCGTACCTACTCCCGAGAACCATAACCATGTCCACAGACATGGTTCCGTGATCGCCCCCTCTCCTCAGACGAGTACTGGAGCCCCTACACCGCAGTCAACCTCAAGACCACCACAAGTTAGCCAAGCTCCGCACCACACCGCTCCAACTATTCATGGCGGAGTACCTGCTCAACAATTCGACGCCAGCACATCGATGGACCCCTGGGCGGCGCAGCAGCTGCCGCAGCACGCCTCCGACATTGTATACTCATACTACCCCTTTCTAAACATCAGCAACCTGCCGCACATCCTTCCCCAAGACGTAAACTACCTAGAGTCCCAGGGCTGCTTGCGTGTGCCGACGCGAGCGGTGCTGGACGAGTTTATCCAGCAGTACTTCCTCCACGTCCATCCACTGCTTCCGCTGTTCAACGAAGGCGACTTCTGGGACGTCTACTGCCAGCAAGCGCCGTCTGGCTCCGTCCCGCAACAACGGATCTCCCTGCTCGTGTTCCAGTCCATGATCTTCGCCACCTGCAATGTAAGCCACCCCTGAATAGTGCATCGACATTATAGAAACTGACCGTACGCAGTTCGTCTCGCGCAACAGCATAAAAGCCCTCGGCTACCCTAGCATCCGCACCGCCCGAGCAGCCATGTACCGGCGCGCCAAGCTCCTGTACGACTTCGAGAGCGAGTCGTCCCCGATATGCATCGCCCAGTCCGCGCTCCTCCTCTCCTTCTGGTCCCCAGTCTCCAGCTCCGGCATCCGCAAGGCGAACTCGACCTGGCTCACCATTGCCATCCAGCACGCCAAGGTCGCCGAGGCGCACCACTACTCCTCCTTCGGCTCCTCGAACCCCGCGCCAAACAACACCAACGGCGGCGACGGCAGCTACAAGACGACGCCGAGCACGACCCAGCTAAAGCGCCAGAACATGCTCAAGCGTCTGTGGTGGTGCTGCATCATCCGCGACCGCATCCTGGCCCTCTGCGTCAGGCGCAGCATCCAGATAACCCGCGCGCACTTCGACCTCGACGCCAACAGCCCGCTGGGGTCCGCCGACTTAGCGGACGAGATCGACCGGTCCAAGGTCTACAACGCCGACACGAAGCGGGCGTTGATCGACATCATGTCGCAGCTGATCGATCTGTGCGTCTTGCTCACCGATATGCTGATCCTCGTGTACCCGCTCGACGACACGCCCGGCTGGGGACGGCCGATGAAGCCCGAGGACCAGGTACGGGTGACGGAGGGGAAGATTGCGCTGAGGAGGTGGTACAAGGGCGCCACGCTCAAGTTCCCCATGTTTGGCGGCGGGACGGCGCGGGCTAGTAATGTTGCTGGGGGCAGTGGGAGGAGGGAGTTCCGGCATGATTCGGTTATCCTGTACACGAACCTGATGTACATGTATTACCAGTAAGTTTGGTCCTGTTGTTCATGGTTTTCCTATGGAACAAGCTAACAGTGGAAACAGTTCCGGGAGGGTAGCGCTCTGTCACCACGAGGTCCTCCACCTCGCCCTTGCGTCCTCGCAGGGTTCAGTGGACAGCTCCGTCCGCGACGTGTCGACTATCTACGAGAACCGGCACGAGCTGCAGGACGCCGCTTCTGGTGTGACCGAGTGTCTGAAGGAGCTCATCCAGCTGCGTCTAGCGCGTTGGCTGCCTATCAGCGCGGTCGCATGCACCGCACTGCCTCTTGTACTTCACATCCTAGACGTCAAGCTCTCCTCGCCCCGGCCGGGAACGACAAATACGGATGGGCAGAACAGCCAGGCGGCTCTAAAGCAGCATCGACTGAACGTCTTGATCGAGGCGATGAAGACGTATCAGCCGCAATACGATGGTGTGGACTGGGTGAGCGAGACCATCAGACATATCGTGAACCTGGCCCAATTGGACGGTGTCCAACCGAATGCCTCACAAGGGGTTAATCCTCCGAACAACGACAACAATAACAACGACACGAGCGATAACAGCAACGGAAACGCCAAAATCCAAGACTGGACAGACATCCTCACAAGCCACCCAAGCCTGTACCTCCGTCTAGCCCTGACGATGGACCTGTCACTAAGCAAAGACCGCCTACCAGAAGAAGGGGACTTCCCCGCGAGCCTACGCGGCCTCCTGATCGGCGCCTCGGCCAACAGCCCCATGCGCGTCCTGCTCGCCGCCAACAAGCAGCAGCCAGAAGAGCAGCAGCAACAACATCTCCGTCCCGTACCGGGCTCCCTGTCTTCACTACCGCCTCAACTGCAGCGAGCGAAACAAGGCCGATCACAGCAGCAGCCCCGCGCCGTGGCGCCCATCCACACGATGAAGCAGTGGCTCGAGACGGACAGGGCGATCAACTACGGCATCGCGAGCGGCATCGACATGGACCTCGACGAGGACCACCACCAGCCGCAGCCGGGCGGTCTGCCGGGCGGCGGCGGCGGCGCGGGATACTCGGACTCCGAGACCGGGTCGCAGGCGTCGTACGACTGCTCATCAGCGGACGAGCACCGCCACCAGCACGAGCACCGTCAGCATCAGTCACGGGCAGAGGCGGAGCAGCAGCAGCAGCAGCAGCAGGAGTCCTACTTCCAGCCCTTCACGGCCGAGGAGATGGAGGTCCTGGAGGCGCACGTGCTGGACGCGTTCACGCTGCAGAATGAGAGTCCGCCTAGCTCTGAGGGGGTGGTGGAGACTGCGATGGAAGTCTTTGGGGAGGCGCTTGGTGCTGATGCTGTTGGGGGGTGGTTCCAGCAGACTCGGCAGGAGGGGGAGGAGAAGGAGGATGTTGAGACTGCGAGGGTGTTGATGGATGCTATGAGGGAGCAGGAGGTTGGTGCCTAGGGAGCTTCTAGGCGAGCTGCCTGATGTGATGAGATGGAGTAAAGGTTGGAAAACGGGGCGAGTGCTTCAATAATGACAGATGATAACGTGGAGTGAGTTTCCATTGTTTTTGAATGACACTCTGGGCCTATCCAGCTACGCGAGTCTTTCTGCACACAGTGATAGTCTTCGAAATAGCAACACCGAAGGGTTGAAGTGGAGCGCTGGGGTGTGCTTCTACCACTGTGATGAACACTTGATGAAGGATGAAGTCAATGGTGTTTGTAACGTTGATGCGGAAATATGCTAGACCCACAAGCTGAGAGACGAGATTGGAGGCGAGTGCGACTACAAGCGTATTCATCACGTTAAAACTTCCATGACTTCATCGTTCAGCATCGCATTTGGCTGTCCTTACAAGCATATCCATGCCTCAACTTTCGTTTATTTTTTTATTTTTGGCGAACACGAGACGTTCCCATGGACACATTCCATCTCGCTTCAGACCTCTTTCTTCGGTCTAGTTCCCGCTGTTGAATGCCCAGCCAGCACCACAGCATACCACCCAAGCTCGAGTCTAATTTCTACCTTATGCTGTAAACTTTGATATCGTCTTGCTTTTCCGAACGAAATCAGGGGCATGTCATTCGTCAGCGTGATTGTTTGCTCTCCACCTGCACGCCTGTCGGCGGCTAGATCTGGACGCAGGCAGTCATGTGACTACGGTGTCCAGACAATGACCCCGGTCCGGTCATGCAAGATTTGGAGACGTCTTCCGAATGCCCCGATCTGAGTGGCCGGCACCTTGGGATTCCTTGGCGTTACCGAACTGTCGGGTCCAAGCCGCCGCCTGGTTGGCTGTCGCCGGAGTCTCCGAGACGTGTTGCCAAACGGAATCACTCAGCTCTTCATTCCGGGCCCACCGCTTCAATCTTCCGCACTCATTCCCCCGCCCAATTTTACAAATTTAGCTTCTCTTCCAGTTCCAGCCGCCTATGGCAGTTTCCGTCTTCGTCTCCATGCCACGTTCAAGGGACGGCGACACTGCCCGGATCCCCGACCCTGACCATCTAAGGCGAGTGCGACGTCAGACCCTGTCAGGAAAGGACCCATTGTCATGCAGTCGCCTTTTGGCAGGTGACGGCTTGCTGCCATGTTCAATCAAGAGCCTGGCCTCCTGGAGGCTGGCCCTGACCATTCCCGACCGTTAAATCTACGGGCTCGGGGGCTGTGGAGTTTTGTGGCACAGTCTGACAGTCACAGGCACGGCCGCATAGACGGATCGCCAGCAGGATCGGTGCATATGTCGGTATGCGCTGTCATTTCTCCGCTGCCGACGACTCGACGTGCTAAATAAGGCGTTCATGGCCTGCTGCGAACAGCCGCCGTAGGAGCTAAAAAGTCGCAGACTGGATGTTTTAAGCGCTTGACCCTCTCACCCGCAGTCGCTCTACCCATATGAGCTGCATTAGCTACGCAGGGGGTGACCTCGGACAGCTGTCGCACTCTGACACGCATCCTTGAATCCTCGACGCCACCACCATAGTGTTCTGTCGGTGGAGACCCCCAAGAGCTAAGGTAGTCCACACCCACCTCGAGTTTGCTTTTCTTGTGATGACGCCCTGCTTCTGGGTTTCACAACGGATCGATGCCGCAGAAATTGAGCCGGTGCAACGTCGATGTTGTTCTTCCCCGTCTTCTAGCCTTTAATCCCTGCAAACGCGGCACAGCAAGAAGCATCAGGACGGGGCTCCAGATACGGTTGACTCATCTGCATCGATCTTACTGCAACGGGCGTTGTTGAGTGCCATACCTAGGGCTGTCCGATATTCCTAGTATGCAGCCTCAAGTATGCTTGCAGCTCATCGATGCATTTGCGGCCTATGGCCTTGGCTTTTACCTCTGACTCGCACGTCATAGAAATGATAGCATAGTATTGAGTGGGAGACAGAAGAGTCGCAAGGAGCGTTGCCAAAAGAGGGGAAAGCCCCCGGGGCTGGCACACCATCGAGTGCATACTGTGCCGCTCCTCCGCCAGATGTGTGTCTGCGAACGTTTTTGGCTAAGCTCATGTCAAAGTCAAGCCAGACCGCGTCCCAACACAACAAGAGCCTAAGGAGGACCAATATGTGCTTCAGATAGGATCAACGCGAGACGGTTGAAGCAATCAAGCAGTAGCAGTCCGCCACGTCGAACAGAAGGAACCAACGGTCCATGAGCTGAGGCCGCGCTAATCAACCACAGCGCCGAGCCGATGTTTGAATGTCTTCGCTGCTGGTCGCCTTCTCAACCTTCCCCGGCGCAGCTACGCGCCTAGAACCCCAACCGCCACCGACAAGCATTGTTATACACCGCGCCTGTCGAGGCCTTCTGTTGATCCCAGGTCATTTGTCCCAGGTCAAGGTACTCTGCACAGTGCCATCTTGGTGACCCGACAGTTCGGCACCCCCCCTCATGTTAGAGCCTGAATGTCCAATAGTGGCGCGAGCACGTCCAAACCTGCTGCCAACGGCTCTTCCAAGCCATTTTCGGTGCAGTCCCCAGATCAGCCTACGTTGCCGACTGGCCTGACTCCATTTCCCTTTCCCTCGCTGGATCCCTCTCTGGACTTGAAGTTGGCTGTCTTAACCAACTGCATATAATTCTACTGCAGAGATCAGACGCCTTTGGGAAGCAAGCGCCCGCTTGACAGGATAATAAATACTCGAGCGGCCACATCTGTTACGGAATAACACCTGTTCTTTTGTCTCTGCTCTGGTCTTCTCTGGGCTCGAATCTCAGGATGACTGGAGAAGTAGAGATATCAACTCCTGGTGTTTCTGGCCCTCGACATCTTCTCATCCCGGACTCTTACCCGGCCCGACCTCCATATGCGATTCCAACGGATATCTCTCTTACATTACCGCCGTTGACTATGAACGCAATGGACCGTTACTACATGAAAGCAACTAGCAACGCTCAGTCTTTCGCCATTTCTGGAATTCCATCGCCTCCAAGCTCGGATAGCTCACAGAATTACACTAACCGGGAACGGAGCTCCATGACCCATGACAACACTCTCTCGCTGCCAGTGGGACGACAGACTCCCCCATATTCGAGTCCTGGATCGTGGAACTCGACGGTAGCTTATGCCATGGCACCATCTCATGACATGAATGAGCAGCCGGCATACGATATGTCAATTGCTGCTCTTGCCGTTCGGCCGAGGAGTCAGCAACAACTTCCACAACAAGCCTTCTACACTCCTCCATATGGTAGTCCAGTTATGCCTGCCCCATCCTCGCTTCTGGGGCCACAGATCGCTGAAGTACCGAATTATACTCTTCCCAGGACTGTATCGACGTATCAATCACCACTTCCTCCGATAGCTCCGTCTGCCCATGACTACGCATCACCTGCGTATGGCCACAACCCATCCTCAGCAGGCACTTATTTTCTCCCTGCCCCTGGCTCTTTTACCTGGCAGCCAACACCCTACTCTCAGCCCTACATACAGTCTCGGATGTGGGAACATCAATCGCAGATCTACAGACCCAGTAGACCAACAACAATCTTTGGCAGGCTACCCCGAGAGGCATGGGAGAGAGTCTTCCAGTACCTTGAGTATGCCGACCGCTTGCGCCTCCAGAGGGGGATCAATCGATTCTGGCGCGAGTCCCTCAAGGCCCTGGACAAGCGTATCAAGGAGAACCCAAGTGACGCTGACTTCGCCGACATGCACTCGCTGGTCCTCCAAGCCGAAAACTACAGCAAGCACTGGGCTGAGAGCACGGCAGCAGAGTGCGGGACGCACCGGGGCCGGCCACGGAACAACGCGCGCAAAGCTCGCACTCCGCCGCAAGCAAACGATGAAGATGAGGAGAGCAAAAGAAGGAAGGAGCAGAAAGGGTCTCTCGGCTGCTACCACTGCTTCACTGTCCGACCGCCCGAAAAGTTCTGCCTCAAGACCGACGTAGACGATGCCAACGTCTACGGCAACAACGACGTTGAAGACAGTTATGACATGCCGAATAACGTCAGAGAAGGCTCCGCCCCTCGGCGGTACTGTCTTGACTGCGGGATCAAGAAGGGCTTCCACCCGCCCAACAAGTACCTCGAGCGAAAACGGGGCATTGAGGTCTGGATTTGCTGCGGTACATATCACGACCACGGCGTCATGAACTGTCCCACTTGCAGACGCGGGTGTCCACTTACGCCTGTCACCAGGACATCGAGACGCACCACTGGCCAGAGGTCGTCGCCGATGTCTCCTCCCTCTTCCCGGGCGCAGAAGCAGCGGCGTACTGCGACCGTTAGTCGACCGGGTCCAGGACGGTCTGTCGGCTATGCTCAACAATACCAACACAGTGACGGTCCGCAGCCGTGGTCCTGACTTTGCATTCTCTCCAAAGTGGTGTCCGCACTTTTATTTTCTATACATCATGGGACCTACTATGGTTCTCGGCACCTATCTCTCTTCTTGTGTTTCCGTCCTTGAGCCTCGTTTTTTTTTCATTCCGGGGAGCATTGTATTTTCAAAAACTCGGTATCTGGGTCGACCGAGCGGGTATACGGAGCATCTCGGCGGCGTAGGACATGCGTGCTGTTACTAGACAGACCAACCATGTATTACCGTGCTTGACATATGATATCCTGGTTGTGGTAACTTGATTTACATTCAGGCTTATATATATTTCCATGCAAAATAATCTAGCTGCGTGCTTTCTTGGCGTATTGCACTTCTTCCTCGGACATAGACGGTTGTGACAGATTCCTGCAGCGATTCTATGCGCCATCATTGTTGAGACAATCCGCGATTCTAGCTATTTACGGAAGAAGAGCCCTAATAACCAACAGAGACATCGGTGTTACGTGTGTCTGCTCTTCGTTTCCGCCGTCACAGTGTCCACACCACAGACACACTCACAGTCCCAGTCCGACAGAAGTGGACGCTGGGTCCCATTCTTCAATGGCCGTGTCCCAAGAGCTTGTCTATTGTACCGCCAGTTGATAGAGATGACTTGCAGTCAGATCAAGGCACTTTATTCCCTCCCCTTGCTGTGCAGCCGGGCATTTACCGACCAACGCTCAGCCAACAACCCTAATTCCAGAACGTGTTATCCCACCACTCGCGGGCCCGGAACAGCCGCGCGCAACTACAAGAGATCTCGCTGTTGACGGCCAAGGACCGTGAGCTACTATAGCCTGAAATTGCAATACACCCAGTTATGTGGACGCCGTTCCTTCCATCAGACTGCGGCAGTGAGGTATGGTCATTGTCCTGAGATGCCAACAGCCAAGGCATCGCAGCAGCGCACGACGAGGCAGAATCCAACCTCGAGAGCGCGCATGTGAGTTCATCTATGACATTGATTTGGCATTTACATTGCAGTTGGCGACTAAAGCTACCCCATGGTCAGCATACGACAGCCACCAACGTCTTTCCTCATCAGGGGCTCACCGCCAACATGTCAGAGAAACCCCATCCATACCGCACAGCCGCGCGTAGATCAAACTGCCGGTGTGCATCTTTGCTGTATGGTTTGCTCAACTGCGGGTCATGGCAACAGCTCCCTCTGGTTGAGCATAGGTACATGGACAACACTCCAGTGCTACAAGTGGTGGTACATCTCTTTTCAGTATCTTGATGCCAAGTCCGTGTTTTCCATGGGGTCACTCGAAGGTTCTACCTGCATCGCAATTTGCAATCTCGACGCGCATATGCTCGACACACTCAACGGAGACATTTCTACAGGCGTCTCAAAGAGTGGTGTCTGAGAGGATGGAGAGGGGACGACACTGACTGATTTGGCCTACCAACAGCAAGTCAGCAACTGCCACAAAAGGGGCTTTGTACACAAATCACTGGCCATGAAGCCAGCCGCATCTTGCTCTCCATTCGCCCTCTCGAAGAGACGCTGGATTAATGCTCGCTCAAGCATCCTTTGCTGTGATCATAGATGTCTATGCGCCAAGAAGCTTCAGTACAAAGCCATTCAATCGATTTCGACAGTGAACTGCATATAACGCTTGAACACATCTCACAATGCAACTAGTAAGTACTACACGTAGAACTAGGCCTTTAAAATCTAGAATTCAGCCACCACGCCCCCGAATGATACAGATACAGCATGTCACCGAGAAAACGGAGCTGCTCTCAGAAACGTGCTGTTCACATAAACGGAAACATGGCCAAGGTAACATTTCTGCCCGAGTTCTTCATGCAATTGGCGCCAAAAGCAGACTGTCAGTCTGTCACTGCATAGCGGTCGGCGACTGAACCGCACATTCGGTAGGACTCGTCATTGGCTCGCATCGTGCCAGGAACGCAACTTTGGACAGTCCCAGCCATCAGACCCAGGTATACCTACTGGCGACCGAAACACAATTCTCGACGGCGTTTTAGGTCCTTGTTAATTCTTCTCAAAAGCAACACCATTCAGTGCGAAACTACGCCTGGTCGATCAATGGATGTAAAAAGACGATTGAGACCAACAATGAAGGTCGGCCCAGACATGCGCTTCATCAAAAGCACAGCGCCGAGCTCTGAGAAAGGGCACCCGGGCCGTGCTATGTGTCCCGGTCACGGTCCCGACCAACGGCTTTCGGATCCTTTCGTGCCTCGTCTGGGCCGAGCTGCGCTGGACGAATGAGATGTTCACGCAACACACCCACCCCTCAGACGCCCCAATCTCGACCGCTTAAGCGCCACGGAGATTCGCACCCCTGTCATTGTCTTGGGTCAAGTGCTTTCCGTTGACAGCGGGGGAAAGGTTCCTTGCTTCCCTCGATCTCTCGATCTGCCGTGACGTTGGCCCGTCCGATACATTGGACGACGAGAGGGTAAAGGTGACTCGAGTTCACGGCTTGACAGCCACGTTTGACTGAGACAATAGCAATCCTTCAGGCACGTCATCTGAAGTAGCCTGCATGGAGCCATCGTAGCCTTTTCTACACCAAGACAGTGGCTGCTCATCGAATGCTCCTTGGGACTCATGACTCGCGGTTCCGCGATGTAGTAGTTCAGTGATCCGTTCAAGTGTGACAGTATGTCCGACAGCGATGCACTGTATAGCACGTAGCCAAGCTGTTAAGGAGCTGTTCCAAGAGTCTTAATTCATCACTTCTTGCATTAGTGAAGAAGTGATTCAGGGAAAGCCACAATAGCCAAGCCAAAGTATAACGCCTCATTTCTAGTCTAGAGCACAAGCGTTGCAACTGAATTGGTCGCTCGACCCAACAAACTCAATCATGCACGACGATCTCGGGGGAATTCCTGTCCGGGCTGCGGATTCCGTGCGGGCCGATTCGCCCGGCATCTACTCATCTACGGACCAGACCGGAGTCCGGAGCCTGAGCGGTGAAGCGCCACTTCGACAACCCCGGTAAAGCAGAAGAATCATGTGTGTTATGGACTGCATACATTCTCTATGGAATACCGTATATGCTCCATATCGGATTGTACGCATCCATCCCCCTCACCCCTGCCCCTGTTCATCTGGGCGCCATCAACCACATACCTTCTGTTCACCTTCAGCAGCAGTAGGAGGTAATAGGTACAGGTACCAGAATCCCTCCTTATCAGCTTTGCTATGCACAAGCAATCACATTTCCTCCATGTCCCCACTTCATGTTTCTTTTCCAACGCTAGCCGACCGTGATGGTGACGACATCGGGCGCCTTCGGGGTCGAGGCGGTGACAGTGACGGTGGGCAGCACAGTCAACACGCCCGAGCTGATGTAAACTGTAACCGTAGTGTCAATGACCGTGACAACCCCAGGCACCGGCTGTTGTGGAGGGCTCGTCACGGTGACCACAGCAGGTGCCGGTTCCTCGGTGGGGATCGTCACAGTAACAATAGTCGGTGTCGGCGCCACAAGGGGTGTGGTAGGCGTGAGCTGAGCGGAGACTTCCGATGTGGTGGATGACAATGGACCGGTGACGGTTACGGTGGGTGTGATAGACGGCCAAGGAGATGTGATGGTGATTATATGAACGGACTGTGACGATGTTGCTGTAGGACTCCACGGAATCGTCACGGTGCTGATGCCATGGGCCGAGGACGCCGATGATCCAGATAATGGAGAGGCTGCACTGGAGTGCTCGATTGGTGTAGTACTTGCGTGAGGGTTAAAGAAGACGGTAGTTGAAGTCCTCGAGCTTGTGCTGTTGGCGAGATGCTCCCGAACAACATGGTTGACAGGCACAACGGCAACATTCGCAACGGGAACTGGTCCTCTGCGACCGACGTTGCTAGGAGAGAAGGGCAGAGCCGAGACATGGCCTGCCGTAAGAAGCATAGAGAGGACACGAAAATTGTGAGGAAGCATTTTGGAAGGCGGATGCAGAATTCTTCTTGAAAGCTGACCAGGAAACTAGCATGGCTTGCACTTAAAGAAGTTAATACACACATATATACCTTTCTCATGTTTCCCATCTCTGACAGCTGGATGCCTCGAAATCGAGTCTGCATTCCGCCCCTTGGTATACCACGGCCGACAAGTACGACGGACACGTAGTTGTCAAACTCGAACCCATGGCCAGCACTCAACTCGGTCATACACTCTGTGTAATCGAAGTTGACAAATCGCAGAGGCTTGGCAGCAAATAATAGACGGCGTCTGCAGGCGTGATAGAAATGTCGACTCGGAAGCACTGCTGTTTATACACAACACGGAAGTACGGGATGTTCCTCGTGGATTAGCTGAGACAGGCAATATGCCGATGTCAAACGAAACATCGCACGACGGTAACTAGAGCAAGATGACGCACTATGCCTGTCAAATTGAGCGTACAGCGTACAGTAACGTAGCACTTCATCGAGTCTCGAGGGTCAACGCTGTTCTTCTGGTGCATGTATGATGTGGCTTGGTCTTGTCAAGACTCAGGACACTCGCGGCAATGACGTTCTGTCGGAGAGATCAGACAAGGACTTTTCTTGTAGTGACACTTCGGTTGAGATAGGTAACTGGGCAGATAGTCAGTTAGTGTGGATAAAGTAGCTGAGGAGGATGGTAAAGACCTAGGTCAACGGTATCACTGTATTAGAGTAATATATCCGAAGACACATTCGATCACTCCCAAACATAAGAGGTAGAGCAGGTCTACCACCTCCATGACTGTATCACGTTAAATGTGTTGATGAAGGCTCGTGTGAATGCGTTACGGAGTTTCTGTCTGGGTGAACTCCTGGGACCAAAGACGCTACAAGAGTACCAAACAACAAAGCAAAAGAGTGCACGATCAAGCAGCGGGCAGAATGTCTGCAAGGAGCTGGAGGACAGAGATCGAGCCTAAGAGGCATCGCGGAGTTTCGAACCAAGAAGTGGATTCACCCACAGGAGGTCGTGTGTTGCGATAAAGTTGGTGCGTTGGTGCGCGTTGGCCGCAACAACTGGCCAACAACAGCAGGCAACCAACAAAATGCATTTATTACCCGCTTCAGCGTCTTGATTTCATCCATCACCATCCCTACGGCATCACATAGCACCAGGATGACTTGGAACCTCTGCGAGTGGGAGCTCTACAGGAAGCGCTGACCACACCCCTAGACGCTACCTTCAAAGAAATGCAGGAGGGATGCTCGAATGGTGACTTAGAATGAACTAGTGAATGTTTCGGATGCCTTCACAAGATCACGTACGGAGTCAACGACACGACTCCTGAGCCAGACATGGTCTTGGGAAGCGCCGAAGTACTTCGCAGTCCCTGCGCCTTGCAGCTTCAACAGGCCATGTACCGACCTTTGACTCTTGAGTTCCTTGTGGATCAAGGGGTAACTATCACGCGAGAGGTCGTCCAAACCGTTTGCCGCTCACGTAGAGTTGGGATATTTGAAGCTACTATGTTTCGAGATGGCTGGGATGTGAACGAATGAATGGATAAGACGTCACTACTCTGGTAAGCCGAGCACCAAGCCACTAATATCGAGAGAATGTCCATCACTGATGCACTGCCAGTGATGCTTCATCAAGTCTACCCTGTACTCGATGGCTTCTTGAGGACGGTGGTTATCCAGACACGTCTCGAGATGTGAGCGTAAAGAACTTCTCACGTGGGATGCCAGCCACAGACCAGTCGCAGTGGCTGGTCTGTTTTTGAAACACGGCGCAAAGGTAAGAGTAACAATAATAGCAGTACATACAACTGCAAGCTCGAGTGCTTAATGGGTAGAAGAGAATCCATAGAGGGCAAATGTACTGCACTGGAAGTTGTCAAAATACTACTTAATCAGGTTTATACCCCTATTACCTGGATGTCATCGCAGTCTTCACAGAGCAAATATGATATAAAAAAACAGCAAGTCCATAACTCTAGCCAGCAACCATTGCACAAGCTTGTCTTCCAGGGCCTCTCAGAACATCCCATGTGTGTAAGACACCGGGATTCGTAGACTATTTCGGACACAAGTATACCGACGTTGCACAGGAGCTGTGACTATGGTGCCTAGCGGGAGCTGTGCTACCCAGTCTCACCCAGACAACGACTAGCCGCAACACGTAGCACAACATCGAGGTCGAGCATGTGACTTGAGCGACCATATGTAGAAACAGGTATGGAGTCAAGTCTAACAACCGGCTGATTCACTTGGCAAATGTTGTCACGATGGAACAGTGAGACGCAGGATGGCGTGGTAACCCGGATGAAGCGGCAATAGTTCAAATCCAGGACTAGCTACTAGTCCTTCTGTAGCCATGTATGGTGATGAAACTCCTCAAGTCCAAAATGCTCCCCATCTCCAGATCCGCAACCGCCTCCCAAATGTGTTCTTCCCCGGCCAAGCACACCATCTCACTGAAGCATCCCATCACCCGACACCCATCATCACCGTCACCCGTTGCCCGCCATCCGTTGCCCGTCACCCAATATCAACCCCATCTGCGCCAACCCCATCCGCGCCAACCCCATCCGCGCCAACCCTCTTTCCCCAGCCAAGCACACAATCCCACATCCCCTTCACCCATCGTCCAACACTACCCCTATCCCCTCCAATCCTCATCACCCGTCACCCGTCACCCATCATCACCCGTCACCCATCATCACCCGTCACCCATCATCACCCGTCACCCATCATCACCCGGCACCCGTCACCCATCATCCACCACCACCCCATCCCCGCCAACCCTCTTCCAACACCATCCACCCCTCGCCAGAACCTCTGTCTCCCAAATGGTCTCAAAGAAGAGACCCGGCACCAGGGGGTTTCCGATGACTCCTCTCTGGAACCACCCTCCCACCCGCCCCCCTGGCCCGGGCCCCAAAAAGAAAACCCTCCCAAAAGAAAACTCCAAAACCCCCTTTCTCTCCCGAATGGTCTCATTGGCAGCCTGGCAGGGGGGGTGCCGGCGCATCCCGCCCCCAGCCCGGCACATTACCTCGGTGTGCTCAATGTACCGAGCCGGGCACCGGCCCCCCCTGCGGCCTTATTAACGTCGCTCCCGCCGGAGATGCCAAAATTGGCCAACCCACCCACCCTCCCGCCCCCCTCCCGAATTGATGGTTGGAAGGATGCCGGGAAAAAATGCTGTTGAAGATGTTTGTTGAGAATGTTGTCGAATTGATGCCGGGAAAATGATGTTGGTGTAAGGATACTGTAATAGCGATGGTGGTGCTAAATACAGTTTAAGGATGGTCGGCCAAAAATGCGGTGTAAATGTCGTCGTCGTCGTCGGCAACGCCATGGCATGTGGGTTGGATGGGACCCGAGGCCTGACGGACTTTGTTAGTCAGAGTGTCGAGAGAATAGATGGCGAGTTTTGCTTACCGGCCTTGTCGAGAATCTTCTCGACCACCCGGGGTCCAACCGTCCCGGAGGAGGGAGGCGGACCCCGGTGTGAACTCTGGTGATGGCTCCTGTGCCAAACTCTGGTCAGTGAAACTTCATGGTGCGTAGGAGGAGATGACTTACCCTGGGTGCTGGGTTCGCTTGCGGCGCTTTGTAGCCGGGGCCAGGGGTCATTGGTCAATCCCCCAGACCCCGGCAAATATGTGAAGGTTGAATGGCTGGGGGAGAAACGCCATGGAAGAATGTCGTAGGGATGCCGTAGGAATGTTGAAAGAATGCCGGTAATGATGGAAATGATGTTGATAACCTTGGGAGACTGTCAGCATTCGTTTCTTCATCCTGATCGTGAACTGCTTACCATCTCGAGAAGGTCGTTGGAGCCCCTGAAGGTGATTGGTTCCGTGTAGTCAGCCCACTAGTTGCCCACGCAACCGCATAGCCGGGATTGTTGGTAGGTTTTTGTCGGAGGGCGAAAGGCGCCCGGTGGGCAAGAAGTTTGTCGGCCGAAGTGGCCGCAAGGGGCCACTTCGAACCCGAGCTGGTCGGGGGCCAAAAGGCTGGCCGCTGCAGACGCGAGGACACCTCTTGATTAGCACTCAGAACCAGTATCAAGAGGGGCTCATACATGCCCGGTCAAGCCGGCGGCCAAAAATGTTGGTTCGAGTGGATGGAGGCGTCCCCGCCTCGGGGCGCGGAATGCCCAAATGATTTTCGAAAGTGATGCCGAATATCGATGGTCGAAAGGATGTCGAATATCGATATTGAAAATGATGTAATAAGAGTTGGAATGGAAGCGCTGTAGGAGACAGGGACCGCAGGATCTGAGCTGAGAGCTCGTCACTCTTGGTAGGGGAACCACTGTCTGACAGGTTGGACTGAGGCTCGAGTCTGCCTGAAGGTCAGTCATACTCCAAGGCCTTCACCGAGTTGGGAGGAGACGCACGGAAAGGAGCGTAAGATGGTGGGGGCCCACCCCGGCCTCCGGTGAAGATGTGGTGGCTCTGGGGCCGGGGTGGGTGGTCGAGTGCGAAGTTGTGTGCCACCCCAGCCTCGGAGGCGGGTTGCATGGCGGGGAGTGAGCCCTCCGAGGCAAGGGTGGACTTGAATCCTTGGTATGTTTGTTGGCGGGAGGCGAGTCGGAATAAGGATGGGTAAGGATGACCCAAAAAAAATGGTGGTTTGTCGACTGCTGACGAGTCAGCTACCTGGAGATCCGCGAGCGCCACAGGTGCAACATGACAGAACAACTTACTGTAAGGATGCTGGAGAATGATATTGAGTAGTTGATGCTGATGCTCCAGACGAGGTTGGCGCTGTTCAATCTGGGTCAGATGACATGGCGGTGCCAGGAATGGGAAGGGTATCTTACCAAGACCGGAAGTCGCTCCCCGATGGATGAGTCCTGGTAGTCGACCTGGTGGAAGGCTGTTGGGTAAGGCTGTTGGATAGCTATGTGGCGTAAAAGTTGGCGCTGGTGATGGATGTCGATGAGATGCTGAATGTGCCGGCTCAATGTCCGAGGTTGCACCGGCACCTGGAACAGGCTGAAACGACAGAGTCAGCCCGGTACTCTTCAAACAAATGGTCGGAATGGAGAGAAAACTCACCTTGATCCCTTTCGGGAGGTCTTCTTAGGACCGATCCCACCATTGTGCCGGTTCGTGTTGACTGAGAACCGGAACACTGGTGGGATGCCTCCCATGGGAGGGGAAAAAACATCTGACTGGTTGAGATCCATGGCAAGGGATACAGATCGAAGAATAGTCGAAGGATGTTGAGTAATGCTGATGGTAAGCTGTTGTGAATGGATAGTCGAATGGTCGAATGGTCGAATGGTCGAATGGTCGAATGGTCGAATGGTCGAATGGTCGAATGGTCGAATGGTCGAATGGTCGAATGGTCGAATGGTCGTGCTCAACTGCCGCTGTCGTCTGGTTTGGAGTGACTGGTGGACGACAATTAGTTGCGTCGTTGTTTGCAGAGGAGGAGACAGGCGAGGGTGGTGTAATTGGACTGGCCACCAGTGTCAGTATGAGGGTATTTCACAGTTGGAGATGAGGTGGATTGAAAACTTACATATCCACCAGACCCAATGGCCTAAGGGGCCAGGCCTCTCTCGTGGCTCCGAGAAAGAGAGAGGCCCAGCCCCAGTGGCATATGGTGAACCTTCCTCTTGTTGATGATGTATGCCGAATAAAAGTGTTTGATATCGATGCTGTACTGCTTGCTCGACATGTTAGCACACAACCAGGCCACTGACGTCTGGCAGGCTGGGTTGGACATGGGAAGCAAGACACATGGAGAGGGACAGCAAAGATACTTACAAGCTGTTGATATCGATATTGGGATAATAGAAGAAGACGGGCTGAAGCCTAAGAGGCAGACGAGAGGTTCTCGCGGAAAGTTGGAGAGAGAGATTGAAGGGCACCGAAGAGAAGAAGGGTTTTTGAAGGAGAAGAGAGGAGAAGAACGGGACAAGAAAGGACAATAATGGTTTATGTAGGCAGCAGGACAGGCAAGACAAACAGTGGATGGGTCCAGGGAACTGCTGGGAAGGAGCAGAAGGTGACATGCATTGCAGCAGCACGTCACTCAGGGGTACCTGTCGAGATCGACCGATGAACGAACAATCAAGGGAAAGGGAAGGGAACCACTAGGAAGGAATGGTGACCGCACGTTGAACAAGGGATCCCACGATGGGGAGACTCTACTTGGAAGGAGGAGACAAGAGACGATTGCCTGAGAAACCAGACTCATGGAGGCGGGCCGAGTTAGGACTCGACTAGCATGAAGTGACAGAAGTGTAGGCCCGACGGGGCAAGCTCGCTACAGGGTCGTCGGAGCTCAGAAGACCATGTCGTGAAGTAAGGTAGGGAGGTCCCTTCATCCTGGCTGGGGATCATCTTTGGCGTAGCTGGTCATGGTGACGACGAGGGGCAAGAAGGACTGTATCAGAGCAGAGCAGTACACGATCACTTTCGGGTTAGTCGAGGAAGGAGAAGGCTGGATGAGACATTGAGCAATCATTAATCGTGGAATTTCCATTTGAAGTTAGCTTGTCAATGCAAATATCCTAACGCACAAGGAGGAGAAGCACGACTAGCGGCTACCTCCAAGCTGAATCTTGACCTAGAACCAAGGAAAGAGATAGAAGACTCAAGAAAAGACGAAAAAGGGGTGCCACCGATGTGGGATCATGGTACTCGAAGATGGCCGGTTGAAATAGCAGTCCTTCCTCGCGCACGCTATGGGTATTAAATGCAACTTGCCAGGGGGGAGAAGTCGAAGAAAACCGAACGAAGCAGCCTAAGATGCCTTAGTTAGCGAGAGGACCTGCTGGAAGTCATGCAGAACGGGCAAAGTGGAGTTACGTACCGAAAAAAAACGAAAGACGAATAGGGAAATGACGGTCCGGATCTGCATGTGAGGAGACTGAGGACAGCCCTGAAGGCAGGAGACTAACCACGAGGGCCATTGCGGTAAGAGGCATCTGCAACCAAAGGTCGAGGGCAGTAGCGGTATCCTCTCCAAGGGAGCAGGCATGGTGTTACTTGTGGGCGGGCGAAGTAACTCCAGGGGAACAAGTGATCCGGTATGTCTCGAAGCCTCCACTGCTGTGAGAACCCATAGAAGACTCCAAGGCAGCGGAACTGAACAGGTGAGGCGTGCTGCGTTCCAGATGTCCAATAGCCGAGAGGTGAGTGGTGTGCCCGAGGCGCGTGAGAAACTGTCGTAGGTGAATGCGCCTTCCCAACGTGGTCTTTCTAGCGTGCAGTCGAATTGCTGCCACAGCCTAAGCTAGATATCCCTCCTGACGAAACCCTGAATGCGCTTCCCAGCTTTCTCTGAGTTGATGAGCCAACCGTGAAGGCAACTGTTCAACCGCACCATGAGCTCTGAAGGAACAGCGCCATCCGTCCCAGCACCTCTGAACCTCTACCCGATGAGCTACCCTTCCTCTCACGCGGTCACGCCTTCTGAAGTTGCTGGATGAAGGAGAAGTTCAAAAAGAAAACAAATAAGAAATTGCTCAAGGTGCTACCTAGGTACGATCGTTCGCTCGAAGATGGATGCTCTGATTCGATGATCGTCTCGTACTAACCAGTTGATTTCTGGCCAGTACCCGTCTCCGAAGATGCAGAGCCGATCTCTTGCGGTGTCGATTCCCTAACTCCTCACCACCGAAACGTACCATATCCATACACCTTATCATCAAGGCCTCAGGGGACCCAGCTAGGCGGACCTTACCACTTGTTGGCCCAGTTGGCATCGCCTCGCCAGGCCGACATGATGTCCTCAGCCTCCCTGTCGGTCAGAGGAGTGCATCCTCCGCACTGACAGCGGAATCCGAAGCCTCGGAGGAGTTGCTCAGGCTGTCCACCATAACAAATGGTGAGCTCCGTTCCCTTTGGGATGGCCTTGATGGCCGTGAGCTTGATCTTAGCGTCTCCCTTGCCGTTGATCACGTAATTGACGTTACGGACGGGCAGACACGCGTGGTTGAAGCGCGATGTCACGGAGTAGATTGCCACGCCCTTTGGCAATTGGAACCTATGCACCCATGTCAGTTATTTCTGTCTGTCGGTCTCGAAGAAGCCAATCGTCCAACACATCAAGCCCAGATGCAATGTCAGCACTTGCCAACACCGAACAACTGGCCAAGAAAGCGAAATCAACCCATGACACGACAAATACGACATCCGCTGGACTTACGAATTGGCTCGCCGGATCTTCTCAATATCGTGGGCCGCCGGATTGCTCGAGAATTTGTGGAGGGTCTGGAAAAGCTCCTTGTCCTCATCACACATGTTGTCATATTCGTTGCAGACGTTCCAGTTGTTCGTGCGCACCAGCGGCATCTCCTCCAGGATCTTGTCGCCATACACGAGATCCTTGGCAGCGAAAGCACCGAGACCTCCAAGTGTCGACTTCTTGATGACAACAAACTCATTTCTCCACCAGATTCGCTCTCCGACATCCGGCGTGTTGGGGGGGACACGCGGGGCGTTGCCATCCTCGATGACGTTTCCAGTCTCAGCCTCTTTGGGGCCCTCCTGGGTGCCCACGTCGACAGTCTCATCGACATGCTCGTCGACGTTCTCGTTGACTTTCGCATCAACATCTCCATTGAAGTCCTTGCCATGGTCCTCGTGCAATCCGGACTCTATCAATGTGGGAATTGCCAGGTCATCTACTTCCAGCAACTTGCCGCTGGTATCGATGCCGTCGGCAGCTGCATTGCTCTGCTCCTCTGAGGCGTGGTTCGCATGACAGGCCACCATAGCGGAGTCATCTGGGATAGGTCCCAAGACGTACTTGCCGACACTATCGAGTTTCACGTCAGCCAGTTTCTCATATGGGACTCAAAGCAAACTTACTTCAAAGTAGAAGACTTGAAGAGCTTATCGTCTGCAGCGATACTGAGATCAGCGAGTTGCTGCTTCAGCGCTGCTATGTCCTTATTGCGCAGCATGCTACCGTGCTCGTCCTTGTCGGCCGTCGTATCAGTCTCTGTCTCATTCGATGCCTTAGTGGGAGGATCCGCCATTAAGAATGCCAGGAGGTCCTCCTGGGTAGTAAATTCCGTGAAGGGGACTGAAGGCGTGGCCTTCTTCACGGGTGTCTTCACATCATTGGTTAGCGATATCTGAAGCACAAACGACAGCGTTTGCATTCACTCACCTCCTCCACCGTCCACTCGGTGTAGGACGTCCAAGCTTTGTGGGCCATTTTGATATGTTTGATTGTCAAGGAAACTGTGTGGTTAACCTTGCTATGTTGGGAACTTGAGTTTGCTTTCAAGTCTGATGAGAGATTGTGAAGATCGAATGCAAAACTTGGTGAGCAGTTATGTGATAGAAGAGAGTGAAGCTTCCGAATATGAGCTTGGGGTTTAAATAGATGTCCTAAATGCTGTGATATGGATGGATGGTCGAGTGACCTTAGCAAAGGTTGCTATTGTTAACCAAGGCGAAGGAGGCCGAAGGGGAGGAGGAAGTGCTTGCTATTATTGTTGCTGTTAAGGGTCTGCTATTGGTATAACCAAGATGAGGGATATGATGCAGCAACCAACAAGGTAGAGGCTTGGGAGGGTGTGTGGTTGGGTGAAGAAGTGGTTGGGATGAATAGGTTTCCTGCTGGGGCCCTAAATACCCATTGTTTCCCGGCAAACGAAGAAGGACTCTCGAGTGGTATTGAAGGGAAGGGGCGTTGGGCTCTACTCAGAAGCAGTTCTCGGTGTGAAGAGGCTTGTTGGAGCGAAGTGGTTGGGATTGGGGAAGCGGCAGAGGCTATCGATCGACTGGACGGTAGTCGAGGCCACTCATGGAAAGAATGACCTACAGGCCAGAGCTGTGGGAGGCTGGGAGCTATTGTTCCGACTGAACAATAGCGTGGCTATGAAGCCAACACTCGGGCTATTGTCGCCGGTCAATGATCGAACAGCACCGAATCCCACTGTTGCGGGACGGCTCGGACCGCAAGGAGGAAGCTGCAAAAGAGCAGGACCTGGAGCAAGTGTCAGTAAGATGACAAAGGGGCAGTGGAAAGACGGGAGTGTGCCCACCTCGCTGTCGTCGACACTCATGACCGTCCCGAAAGCCGACCGTCCCAAAACCTGAGCGGTCGGTTGAGGCGAAGAGCTCCAAGACAATCAAGACCGATATTCGCGATCGGTTCCCAAGGAGAAGACCTATCCGAGTGAGCAAAAGTGGTTGAGGAAGAAGAAACGCCAATCTGGATCCACTGAGCTCTCGATCGGCGACGGATAGAGAAGCAAGTTCGGGCATGGACGACTTTCTTTATGGTTGCAAAGGTCCAGATTCGGTTATCGGCGCTGCACATGACGCACACCAAGGCGATAAGGGTCCAAATGGCAGAGTGCTGCGAAGGTTGTGCCCTGATGGTGACCGTTGGTGGATGAAGCTTCGCTTAAGCCACCCACTCGACTTCAGTCCAATGACGGCTATCAGTGGGTGTATCGGCCATCCTTCTGGCTGCCTGGAACACAGGCCTTTGTTGCAGCGCTGGACAGGGTGGGGATCAAGTTTCCAGTATCCTTCGGCTAGGGGCTGTCGTGGAAGACGCGTCAAGGAGGCAGTCGCGACTTCCTCATGGCACACGACGCGTCTTTACGCCTAGACGCGCGTTGTCTCTCCTTTGTTCCTGCTGATGAAAGTGTGGAGCTATTCGCCTCGCCTCCATGTCCAGCCGTCTCGAGACACAGCACGGTTAAGGGGCCACGAGGCTTTGGCCATCCACAGATAATCAATACTGGAGGAAAACCAAGGAGCCGAGGAGGAAGATGACTACGAGGAGCCTTGGGAAGCCACGAGAGCCATGGCTCTCTCAAAAGACAGTAGGATGATGTCCATAGTTACTGTGTCTCCTCATCTCGCACTGAGGAGAGGAAAGTGGTAGCAGCGGAGAATGCCCATGCAACACATGCCTCCCTTTATCATCGACGTGGCGCGAGACAGGTACGAGAGTCGTCACCATGATGTGTGCTACCTGTCATAAAGGGGTTGCAGCGTTGCTTGCACCAAGATATCGTAATCGACAAGTTCCAACCACCGCTGTCCCATCCTATGACTTGGAGATCATCCCATCTGTCTGCACGGGCTTTGTACACAACAACTTGAGTTGACCAGGTCCACCTTCGGACAGCGACTTCCTTGCTGGGATCTTTGACTCTCCTCTTTCTCATGGTATCTTTGACTCTATATAAGGTAGAGAAGGGAACACTGATGCTATATGAGTGATCCAAGGAAATAACCATCTACAAAGAAACTTCGGCGAGATATAAAACAGTCCAGCTTGTGATGAAATCTACAGATGAAGTGTCGCTGAGAGTTTGGAAAACGACTATCAGGTCCAGGCAGACGACTTGGAGCATCATGCCGTCAGTATCTCTCGGACATGATACTATGACCGTATGACATGGCCTTCCTCTTCTTTGCAAAGACTAATGGTGTGGATGTGCACGCTGTATTGCCGTGTTTTCTCCCGGAGGAAAGTCATCGTTGCATCCTTGGTAGAGCAAGTCTCGCTCACAGCCACATTTTTAATTGACACTCATGTCCTCCGTTACCGAGAGAGACGATATTTATTTTATGCACTTAGAGTTGGGGTGGTTTGTGTCGTCTCTACCTTGGGTTGGGGTTGGAGAAAACGATGTTTACCATCTTGTCAGGGGTAAGTATTTCACATGACACCAACGACAGAGGCAAATTCTTCCACTTCAATCACCGCCCCTTTCAATCACAGGCGTATCCGATTCACTAACCATCCCTGTCTATGTTATTAACCATCACCGCCCCTTTCCCGCAACGCTAGAAAGGCAAATTCTAGCACTGAAACTTTCCCACTATGACTGAAAGGTATTACTTATGCTGCAGTCATCAACAGATAAGGCAGAAACGAAGAGCGGGATCGTTACCTAAATCTACTGCACTCTTATCAGAGCATAATTCTGTGCTACTCTTTTTTGACTCATCATAGTCTGTCCATGTCATTTCCAAGATGCTAATGTTCAGAATTGCACTGCGGGGTTGGTCTTCTACAAATTACAGACACTAACTAAAGCTACACAGACAACAATCATAGCTTGACACAAGCACGCGACTGAAGGTTTCTGTTACACCATGAGAGCCAACTACATATTGCCGTGCGCCATCATTAGCCAAGCAGTTGCTTGGGAGTTTCCACGGATTGCTTTTGCACCACGAGAGCACACTCAGCATCAGTTCACTCTGGAGGACAAAGATGACATCGACATTATCACTGGCAGCCAGTTCAACGGCCTCAAGACATTTGCAAACTTGCCTTATGTCAATTGCTTCTCGGACACGGAGGCCAAGGGCAAGAAGTACGACATTGCCATCATGGGCGCTCCATTCGATACCTCTGTTACGGCCCGGCCCGGAGCTCGGTACGGCCCCGGTGGGATACGGATCGGGAGCCAGAGAATGGGAAACGACGGGGCTTGGAGTGTCTATACCGGTACGAGCATCATGCCGCTGTCCCATATCATCTTTCAGGGGCCGTGACTAACAAAATCAAAAGGCGAAAACATATGGGACGATTGGGCAACAATCATCGACTGTGGAGATGCGCCCTTGACATGGCTGGACAACAACGTGGCTTTCAAGCAGCTGGATAAAGCTCACCTAGTAGGTCATTGTCTCTTGATGAGGGATGAAAGATGATCTGACTTGCGATCAGGTCGTATCCGGACGTGAGGCTTCGAACACTAGTGTCTCGCAGACCCCTCGGATCTTAACTTTGGGCGGCGACCACGCCACGACACTCTCGGCTCTGCGCTCAACGTATCAGAGGTGGGGACCGGTGTCAGTGATACACTTTGACTCTCATATTGGTAAGTTGTCTGAGGATATTGGTTATATATCTAGTGCACTTGGCTCATACAAGTAGATACCTGGGATCCTGATGTGCTCGGCGGCGGCATCTCACACTACGCGTAGGTGCACTTCTGACCTCACCTCTCCAAACATTCCACGCTGACATGTGTAAAAGGGGCATCAACCACGGCACATTCCTCCACATAGCCCACGAAGAGGGCCTCGTCCTCAACACCTCGATCCACGCAGGCATCCGCGCCCCCCTGATCCGCAAGAAAGGCGACATCAGAAACGACAAGCGCTGCGGCTTCGACATCATCACGGCACGCGACCTCGACACACTCGGCACGGCCGGCGTCATCGCCAAGATCAAGCAGCGCGTGGGCACCTCGAAAGTCTACGTCAGCGTCGACGTCGACGTCTTGGATCCGGCGTTCGCCCCGGCAACCGGCACGGCGGAGCCGGGCGGCTGGACGTCCCGCGAGCTGCTGACTGTTCTCGACGGACTGCGCGATCTGTCTGTGGTGGGGGCTGATGTCGTTGAGGTTGCGCCTGTCTACGATAATCCCGGCGAGACGACGGTGCTGGTGGCTGCTGAGGTTGGGCGGTCGCTACTTGCGTTGATGGTTGGGACTCCTGTCAAGTCTCTGGCAGATGCGAAGTAGTTCGCATGACGTGGCTGTTCGTCTAGCCGGGTATGGGCTATCTAGGGGCGACAATAAGACATAGAAGTTGGTTGCCACACTGGGTAAAAAAAATGAGGCTGGCGCACGTCACTGCCTCACAAGCATGCACGGTTAGACCTAGAGCACGCACGATTTACATATTCCTTGTTTAAGGTCAATAACACCTTCAGGTGTGCGCTGTTAAACTTCTCATTCGCTGTGGCTGCCACGGGTTATGCGGGCCTATCTTGACATAACAGTTCACACAGTTCAGCGGCCTCTTCGTCACTTAACTTCATGACATTAACAGGCTCTTGGAGGTCCCCGGTAACCGGTCCTTGCTCTGCATCAGTCACCACGGGTTGATGGACGTCGTCCTCCGCGCTTTGGCCACGGCACTGTCCGAAATCGCCCTCCAAATAGCCCAGTTCTCAGACCGACCACGCATCGAGCCAGTCTGGGTCCTCCAGAGCGTCAATCTCCAAAGACCCTAGTTCGTGGACCTACCCACCGCCCGAGACTGGGGCCTCCTGATCGACGCCATCTCGCTCTCCTCCGACGTCTAAGCCTTGCTCCTCATTGTTCACCACTTGTTCATGAAGGGCCACGACCTGCAGATTCGCATCGACCACGGCATAATCCACAGAACCAAACCCTACCTCCCGTACAAGAGCGGCAGCGCTCTTAAACGTTTGCTGAACCCGGGGCTCATTTTCTCTCGGGTCGGCCGGACGGAAAAATACCCGAGCAGCTTCCTTGAGAGGAGCACACTCCTTCTATGGAATGCAGAAGTCGATCCAGCTCCCGAGATAGTCGAGGCGGTTGTCGCGACGCTCCTCGTCCTTGTAGATCTTCTCGAACTCCTCAAAGTTCAGCCGGCCCCAGCCTCCGCGCGCCTTGGCCTCGTCCTCCGCCATCTGGCACGATTTCCAGAGGTGGAGGCTCTGGCGGTCTATCAGCTCCCAAGGATTCAGCTTCTCCGTAGCTTGCTTCTTTTCGGCGTCTCCTTCCACTTTCACCTTTTTGGGCGCAGCTTTCTCGTCCGACGCGGGCGCCTTGCCTTTGTTTTTAGATGGCTCCGGCGATTCCTTGCCTTGGTTCGGCGGCGTTGGCTGCAGGACTGCACCAACGTGATTTGCTTCGGATACTGACGAACGAACATTCGCTGCAGAATTGGGCCGGAACTGTGGCATTGTGGGATCACGGTATTGCCCATGACTCTCAAGCGGTTCCGGCGCAGCCGCGACCGGATCGGCCGGAGTCGCAGTTTCTACAGATGCCTCTGACGTTGCGTCGTATATGTCGTCGATCTCCGCCAGAACCTCATCGTTCGCCTCACCTCCTGCCTTTTCGAGTGCCGGATCGACTGCATAGCCGCTGTGGGCCAGTAGATCGTCAAGGCTCTTCTTGCGAAAGTCATCGAGGTCGTCGTTCTCTGATCCCGCATGGTCCTTCCACGGGTCTTTTACATCCTCCCATTTGGTCCGTTCAATGAGTGATTTGTAATGCTCGCGTTGGGACTTGGTAAACGCCGCCTGCAGTGCGGCGCCCTCCTTTTTCTTGAAAAGAATATCCAGCAGCTCGTTATACGCCTGTTGGGTAACTTGGTAGAGAATTTCTTTGCCCGCGTCCCGTTCTGCATCCGGGATTTCGATACCGCCCCATCTCTCGGGTACACTGCGGGACGATGTCGATGGATTGGATCTGACGTCGTAGTCGTCAGTGTCCTCGGCGAATCTCACCTTCGACGACGCTCGAGAACGAGGAGACGGCGGTGGGTGCTGTCCGGTCTTTGATGTCTCCCAATTCGGATCTTTGTGGGCAAGCGGGTCGTCGAAATCCGGATCCCATCCGTCTGGAGCCACTGCGCCTTCCTCTTCGTCCAGGTAAAACTGTCGTCGTCTCCATCTCTCAAGTAGTTGGTCCCGGACAAAAGCTCGGTCTCGTTTGGCTTTCGCCACCTTTCGACTATGTTCCGCAAGTGCTCTTTGTGTAAGGTCCAATTGCCGTCCTCCATTAACGATCGTCCTCAATGTGTTGGCCGACATCGGCTCAAGCGCCGGCATTCCGTCTTCGTTCATGACACGCCCAGGCGCCGGTGGGTGAGCTCCATTGGCGGTACCAGACCGATCCAGATCGACGGGAGTAGCATGGTTTTCGGCGTCTGGACCGTTACCTCCAGTGTCATTCGTGTCGCTTTCTTCGTTCGAGACGAACAGATCGTCACCTGGCCTGGGTTCCCCGGCCAGCAATGATGGCAACTCCTCAATCCCAGCCGGGGGGTTCAGTAGCGCAGACCAGTAGCGGGGAGATGCGGCGCCTTCAAGATGACCGTAGGCCAGCATGTAAGAATCCTCGGAGGGTCCAGAGGAGGCTTCTATTTCATCGTCTCCATGATAGTTGGGACGCTGTGGGCCAGACCTGTTGTTCGGATGAAAGAGACTTGTCAGGATGGTGTTTCTGTCGGCCGTATCAGGCTTGTCCTCGCTGACAACTTGGCTGAAGTTTGTGCTCACAGCCATGTCACCGTCACGAGAGACTTTACCTTCCAGTGGGCGACTTCCTCTGGCAGGAGGCACTCTGCCTTCACGCCCAAAGAGGCCGCTGAGTGGTTGCCTCCCGGTCACCAGCTGGTGGACCTCAGTGCTGCCTAAGACCTGGTCGTCGAGACCTTCGAGTATATCCTTATGCATCTGTTTGTAGAGGACGTAATAGGCGCGGAAGATACGTAGAAAGTCCTTCCGCGAGACGTAACCGTCTCGGTCCATATCGAAACCCTCGAAGATCCTCCTGAGCTTATCCTTCCTCTTACGGTAGGACAAGCCATGCAAAAACTCAGAGAAGCCGATCAGATCGTCGTTGTTGGTATCGTAAAATGCAAACATGCGATCATGGATAAGGTTAGGCGCAGTATGTCGATAGCCACCAGAGGGCATAAGACACCTCTCAAAGGTCCTGCGGTCCATGGCCAAATACAACTCGTCTGGGTCGTCCCGCCACTCGGTGTTGGCCATGAAGGTCCACTGCTCCCAGAAAGCCTCCAGCTCGGGCCGCTCGAAGCCAGTCTCCTTCGACAGCTTTGCCATGACACTCTTAGGTAGCTTCCGAATGCAGTTCTCGGGATCGCCAGTATACCACACCGGTTGCGACTGTCTGGGTCCAAACGGCGGCGCCGGAATCTTGACTTTGTAGAAGATGTGCGTGTTGATGTGGTGGCCCTGGGACTCGCAGGTCTCGCAGAGGTCAAAGTCGGCACAGTTGGCGCAGCGATAGCGAATACCCCGTATTGGCACTATCCCACACGCATTGCATGCGCACCCCCGATGGACGTATGCATTGCGGCGGGCGTTGTCCTCCGAGACCCGGAACAGGAGACTAACGATGTTCTGACCAGCTCGTTGTTGCGGCGCGCTCGCTGGATCGTTCCACCAGTCGTCTTCAACGGTATTGTGATCCTCTGCGACGGTCTCTCCATCGGCGAGTGGAGCTATTGTATCGACATTCTCGTCGGTGTGGGATTCTGCGCTGGTAGACGAGGCATCGGAAGGGGCGCGGTCACGGAGGGATCTCCGGCGGCGGCGGACGGCGTTGCTTCTATGTAGTCGCCGGCTGGGATCTGGTCCCGAGAGAGGAGTGTCGTTGATGGTGCTGTACAGGACATAGAATATAGAAGCTGTTGCTACAGCAGAGATGACGCCGATAGTGATGTGACGCGGCCTCATGGTTGAGGCTGCAGAAGTTGTCCACTCCATAGCTGTAACTGATGTTTGCATACCATGACTGCAAGCAGTGGGTATGTGATGAGGCTGGAAGAGATGAGGTGACGTTGAACTATAATCTAAAAATCAGGCCATGAAGAGGCACGTTCTAGTTGTTATGAATTGGCGTGCCTGCCGGCTTAGCAATGGCTGGAGAGCTCTTTCCCTTTTCTTTGAGTTCTGGAGCTTGCCGTCGCCAAAAAATATTGGAGACGCGCACAGACCTCGGCTCCCTCACCTTGCTTCCCCGGAGCCGCTCACCGACGGCTGCCCCACTTCTATGCACCTCATTGGCGGCCTGGAACGTCACCTTAGTCCAGACCCAAGTTAAAGGACGACCAGGGTGTCATCTACAGTCATATTATTTATCAGACTCACCATCGTTCCATATGAGCCGTGGCCAAACGGCAGACTAACGATACCAAGATGATGGCGCGTCAAGCATACGCGCCTACCCCTCACAGCTATGTGCCCAACACCACGCTTTCCGCAACTATCAACCTCGACGAGGTGTGTTGATAGCCTTGCTTCTTTCACATCTGAATGCGGTCCTGACGTCTCCTTTAGGAAGTGAAACTTGCAGACACGAGAGCAGAACGGGATCTGCAGGACTCGTTGGCCGAGATATTCAGCATCATCGTCACACTCGACGAGCTTGAGAAAGCCTTCCTGAAGGATGCCATTCCCGAAGCAGACTACACCGAGATCTGCGAGAGGTCTTTAAAACAGTACAAGTCTATTCTCGCCGATGAGACTGTAGCAAGGGCATTTGTTGGTCTGGAGGAGTTCAAGGCAGAGTGGGACGTACGTTCAGTGGCACTCTGCAGAGATCCAAGCTTGAACAACATACTGACCGCAATACAGCTTGAGGTCCCACGCGCGACAGAGAGATTAAGAGTCGGAATGCCATCGACTGCTGTCACTGCATCTGCAGGCTCTGCACCTACACCATCCGCAACAGGCAACACAAGTGGTGCTCTGATCCTCGAGGCCACACAAGACTTTATCACCTTTCTCGATGCCTTACGGCTGGGCCTGTTGGCCAAAGACCAACTTCATCCCTTGCTCACCGACGTCATCCAATCGGTGAACAAGGTGACGGACCGGGACTTTGAGAACAGAGGCAAGATAGTGCAGTGGCTCATCACGCTCAACCAGATGAAAGCCACAGAGGAGCTCAGAGAGGATCAGGCACGAGAACTCGAATTAGATATCAACTCGGCGTATCAAGGGTTCAAGGCGACTCTATCATAAGAATACAGACTTTATAAAATATCCAATCCCAGTATGAGAAAGTAGTACGGTACCGAGATAGGCAGAGTTGAGTGAGACAATAAATAAAGTGACAATTGTATGTGCCAGACAGCAAAAACAAAAATGCAAAAATAGCAAAACATTAGCAAAAATGAGAATCGAACCAGGTGCCTGCTCCGCGCCAACAGTAAACTGCGACGAGGCGAATTAACCAAGGGTCCATATGAGCTATGGCATGTTACCATGGCGTCACCGTACAACCTGATCCGATACCAGGACAAACCATATTCTACCTTATAAGGTACGCCCTCGCACCCGCTTCGCACATTCGTAGCACCTCCCACTTTGCTCGCTTGAGCATTGACTAGGATATCACAACATCAACCCTAGAATATGATAAATATCATTTCTCCAGAGATTGGCATCCCTGGATGCTAGCTACTACATCGAGACGCCTCTACACCAGAAACGTCCAAAAGCTAGGATACACAAACTCCTCCTCGAATATCCTCCGGACCTGCTCGAGCACAAACCTCTCCACCTTGCCCACATTCTTCAAGCTCTGCTTGCCGCCTTCCCTCTGTCCAATCTCGCTCTCGACCCGGATCTCCTGCAACAGTCCTCCAATCTTTGTACCTTTCGGTCCACTTCCACTTCCTCCAGGCGGACGTCGCTCCCCGTCCACCTGCTCCTTATTCTCCTCTCCACCAACAGCAGCAACGGCGTCCTCAGGGCTCAAGAAGCAGAAATGCGCCCTCTTTCGTATCTTAGCCAGCACTCCAACACCATCAAACGTAAGCCCCGTAATGCTCAACCTAACCGGTATCCCCACGAAGCTCGGCATCGGATAGTCCAGCAGAATATCCGCCGTAAGCAGCAGCTTCACGTCCCCAGCATACCGTATCCGGAACACAGCCTGCATATCCTCGATCCTCGGCTCCCGAAACCTCGGCTTCTGTTCCTCCTTCTCCCTCCCATCCCCATCCTCATCCTCCCCTCCCAACCCAGGCATCCGCCCCGTCCCCTCTCCCTCCTCATCCTCATCCACAAGCGCATCCCTCGTCGGCGGCCGCGAAGTCCCCGCACTAGTCGGCGCAAGCGTACTAACACTATGCTTCTCCCTCAGCACCCTCGGCACCTCGTCCCCCACGCTCAAGACACTCCCCGAGCTCGGATGCCGCCCATGCCCCCTCCCGCCACCACCGCCACCCTGCCTCAGCGCCTGATGAAACAGCTCCGGACTGCTCGCACTATGATGCACCTCCTGCCCAAACAGATGCCCATGCCCCGCGGCCGCAGCAGCCTGCAGCAGCGGCGTCTGCGTCCCGCTCGCGAACTGGCTGTGGAAGTAATGCATGTTCGTCGTTCCCCCCGGTATGCCGGGCGTCAGCGCCCCGCCGAAGAACGGGCTCGGCAGCTGCAGCGGCACCTGGTTCCCCAGGTCCGGCAGCGGCGGGCCCCTGCCTACCCCGCGCCCGGGGATGTGGATGTGCGCCGGGTGGTGGTGGTGGCCGCCGTGCCCGTACCCGCTACCGGCAGCCGCCGCGCGGCGCCTGCGTTCCGCAGCGGCTTTCAGCTCGTCGGGAACCTGGAACTCCTCATCGTCGCCTGAGTGCGCCCTGTCGTCGTCGTCGTCGCTGTCGTCCTCCTCGTCTGAGCTCTGCTCGTAGAAATCAGGTAGTGGGTCCGTGATGTCCTTGAGTTCTAGCTCTGGCGGTACGCTGCCGAAGGAGAAGTCGTGCACCGTGACGGACTTGATGAAGCGCGGCAGCGGCACCGACTGGAACTTTGTGTGGATGAAGTCCCGGATCCGGTCCGCCAGCTCTTGCCCGTCCGGCCCCGCCGTAAGGGTTTCCCAGTTTAGCTCGATTGACATGATCGCGTCTGGTGGCTACCTGGTCATATGTGTATCATCGGAGCGGGTGAGATGGTGAACTTTGATGATATCTGAGAATACAGTGGCTGATGGTCGAAGAATACGCCGAAACTAGAGAGTTTTGGTTGAGATGCGGTTGGCCGCCCCACTAAAAGTCACCGGAGCAAGAGGTTGTCGTCACAGGCAGATTCACGTTTGAGACGAAGCAATCCAACTTTGGAAAAAGCAAAGCAAGGCAAGCGCTGCTGTTTTGAATTTGTGCATCCAGAAGGGTATATCATAATGCTCATAAATGAGTCTAATCAAACAACGCCCTTTCCTCCCAAGAACCACACCCGGAACAAGGTTGCCCTGAGTTTAATGTATGCCCATCTCGACCGCGTAATGATTGCCCAGTGCTTGATGATGCCCTAAAGAGTGAACGACCCCCGGATTGCGTTAGTAGCAGCGCATTTTTATTTACATATCCCCTTCAAAGCGCGTCTTGGGCGAGGCTCCGGTCACAGGCTGCGGCGCCCGGAACTGATGCCAACAGTTCGGAGACTGGAGGATATATCTGCGCAAAGACTGTTAGCAAGCTTTCATCAACTATCATCAAACTGCCAGAAACATACCTTGCCATAGCCTCCCTGAACCGCGATTTGTACTCCTTCGGACTAGTCACCGTCGGCCTGTTCCTGCCACCACCCGCAAACCCGCGATCCTTGATCCAGCTCTCCAGCCTCTTGTCCCATGTATAGGTCCTGATACAGTCTATTATGCCCACCACCAGCTCCTTCTTCGCCTCGTCCACGGCGACCATGAGACTGTAGTCCATAACGTTCTGCAGCGCCAAGAACAGCGTATCGTTCCACACCGACACCCGCAACAAGCCCTTCGAGTGCTCACGCGCAAAAAGCGGAGACTCGTAGATATATTCGACCATGTTCTCGTCGAGTAGCACTTCATTGTGCTCGCCGGTGCTCTGGATCTTGCGGTTGCGCATCGAGCCCTTCAGGTCAAAGATCCGTGTGGGCGAACGGTCGTAGAAGAGATTCTCCATGACTAGCAAGTCAAGCTTAATCTCGGTGTTGGTCAGCGGATTCTTGATGATGACCTGGAAGAACCCCAGCATCTTCGCGATGACGGAAGGTAGATCGTGGAACAGCGTTTTGGCCATGATGTTGAAGTAATCCGGCGCAAAGCGCAGGAAAGCAGACGTCTCAATAGGTGAGAGGGACTTCATCACCAGCCTATCATCGACTGTCTTGAGGAAGACAGACTTGGTCTTGCCACCTTTGGAATCCCACTTAAGACATCGGGACAGGGACTCGACGATGCGGTCCGCAACGCCGCATTTCTGCCTCATGGCATCAAATTGCTCGGCAAAGAAGATCTTGCACATCATCTTGGCTGATCCCTCAGTGAACTGATACTTCAGATGTGTGCCTGTCGGTCGGAGGAGACTCTTTTCGAGTTCGCGCTCGTCCAGTACGAACCCACTGCTGTCTGTATCTCCGTGTCGCGCCATCTCCAGGCCGTCACTGCTTTCCTCGCCGGATCCTTTGTTGACGGACTTCTTCCAGTTGCGTCGGATGTCGGCCAGCTTAACCTTGTAGTCCTCTGAGCTCAGTGCGAAGGCGATCAGGGAACTTGGCTCGTCCTCTCTGACGATGATGTCTGAGTTGATGAAGATGTGGTCGGTGGCGTTGAGAGGGTACTCCAGCTGTGGCCAACCACTTGCCGACCGCTCTGCCCAGAACTTGGTGAGCATTGTCATTAAGCCCGCCTTTTGGTGTTTGGGGAGTTCCAGCGGGATCTCCTCGCTCGGACCGAGAGAATCAGCAATTTCTTTGACGTCCGGTAGAAAATCATCCAACAGCGACTGGTCGGCATCACTAGCTGCGCCCTCGTCATCAGAATTGGCCTGGCTCTCGCGTCGATTATCATCTGCTTCTCCCTCTGTAGCCGTTTCGTCAGCTTGAGAGGTGGGTACAGTTGTGGGCGAGATCGGTTCATGTTCCGAGGTCGCCTTCGATGTAGACGCCCCCGGAGTTCCCTCCCCCTGGTTGGCCATTTCCAGTGATTTTTTCCCGCTTTGCTCCCGGTCTAAGAGGTGATCGTCATCCGAAGGACCCGGCTCCTGGACCGCCTTGTCCACATCATCGTACACCTCAACGATGGCCTTGGTGGAGCTGCGAGGCAAGAAAGCGCGAGAATAGTGCATCTTAGCAGCCCGTTGCTTGCGATCCTTCATTCTCTCTTTCTCGAACTCGCGGCTCAGCTGTTCAAAGTGCCGCGCCAGGGTAGACACCTTGGTCTCCTTCTTCTTGTGTACATAGCGAGGAATGCCAGACGGGCCTGTTTTCCTGTTCTTCAGCGCACTGAGCCCGATCCTATCCGCTAGCTTCTTCTCACTCCTGGTAGAGCCATCTGTCGAAACCCGTTGCAGCTCGTTGAGACCAGAGCCAGATTCTTGGTGCTTGGTTTCTTTGGCCAGTTTGCTAGTTCCTAGGCTGGACTGCGATCTAGGCAGTGTGCCTGCAGGCTGCGAGAGGGCCCGGATAATGGGGGGGGATATGGTCAATCCCGCCATGCGGGAAGATGCATTACGCTCCGCCGCTCGAGGCCGCTCGTTCGAGCCTTCAGCACTAGCGCCCACCTGTGCAATTTCCATTGACGTCGCCTGTGCTTCGCGGCGTAACTGTGCGACTTTCTCGGACAGGGACATTTGCGACGCAACAGGAGGAGGCATGACCTGTGTCGAAGTAGGGGTCACCAGGGGCGTAGGAGTATCGCTCATGTGTTCTGTGCTATGAGCCTCCGATGAATCTCCAGTAGAATCACGATGGAGCAGAGCACGCTTGGCCAGCACTGGGGACGGCGGAGTAGCAAGGTCCAAGGGCTCAACACGCTCGAGAACAATATCGGCCTCGTCCACCGCGGCGTTTAGCTGCGGGATTTCCGCGGCGGCGGTGGCCTGAGCGGTTTCGGGCGACAAGGGAATTGAGCCGGCTTCACACTCAGGCTGCTTCTGATCCTGTTTATCAGCCTGCTTGCCATCCTGCTTCTCATCTGATTTCCCTTCCGGCCTCTCGTCGCCCTCGGACACACTAGTCTGAGTGGTGACCGCGGTCGACCTGTCTTCCGATTCGGAGCCGCCAACCGAGGTACTACCGTCAGTCGTCGGCAAAGATTCTTTAGACTCGTTATCAGTGAACATCTTCTTTAATTGCAGGATCGTCAACTGTCTGACATCCTTATCAGAGAGGAAGTCGGCCTCAAACTTGGCGAATGCCCCATCCCACTCTGCAACCTTCTCCAGCATCTCGCGAATTACGGCGTTGAGAGGAATGACCTCGTAGTACTTTGAGTTTATGTAGGCCTGCTGTAGTTGGCGAATCAGAGCAGATTGGTCGTCTTGAGCTTTCTTCATCAGTCTCTCCACCTCGGCCTTGCATGAATCGGCCTTCTCTGGCAGGACGCTGTCTATGCGGATACTCTTGAGCCGAGCCTTGACCGAGTTCATAAACCGGTTCCAGCGCTCCTCAAACTTGACAAAGAGTTCGTTCTTCAGGCGAAGATCCTTGTCGACTTTCCAGGTTATTCGTGTCCGCGGGACGATAATTTCCAAGAGATCGATAGGATCATAGTGTATGCGGACAGTATTGCTTTTGTAGTGGAAGTAGCGGATATGGTCCGTCTGATGATCATGAGGGCATTCGGCAACCGGGTTCAGGTGCAATCCTTTGCACCAGAATGACAGCTCAAGGTACTTGCCGAATGAGTACTTCCAGGCGCTGACCGACATAGGCATGATACCAATGTCCTTCTTGCAGAACTTGCAGTAGTTCCACATGAAGGTCTCGTTGCTGTCATGCACTTCCATTCCGAGTGGCATCGGAGAATCTTTTTCGACGAAGACGGTGATGCGAGCTTCATCGTGGACATAGGTGCGATGATGCTGGAACAACGGCCGATCACATCCGTTTGCGCGGCAGATGATGTCTGCGGTTTCACAAAGGTCCTCGATGTACTGACCCAGCGTGCAATCAGGGTCGATATGACCGTTCGAGTCCGGATGTTCGTCATAAAACCCGATGGCGACAAGGCCAGGCTCCGCACAGGGGATTTTGGTCTCCGTGCAGATGAGGGAGTATAGGACAACGATGTTCTGATGGGAGTAGGGATCAAACAAGTCGAGACTGCCCTTGATGTAGTTCTCCCACTGTTTGGTCTGGACCTGGTAGTTGTACAGGGCTTTATCGTACTCTGCATCGTGGACGGCATGGAGTACTTCCATGATGTGTCGCGGTGCCTTCTGGCCGATTTCGTGGACCATTTCTGGTTTGATGAGCTGGAAGCGCTGCGGCTTGGACTTCTCGCTATCCTCTTGTTCTTCGACAATGTCTTGGTCACGCAAGCGCTTTAGGTAGACTAAACGCCTCTCCTGCTCGCGAGCCCTCATGAGCAGATACGGCTGAGGAAATTTGACGAACGGGGATGCCGAAAGAACTTTTGTCTTGTACTTGGCGACCATGTCACTATAAAACGTCGGCGCTGGGAGATCCTCCAGACCCTGGCTGTCACTGGATGCATGCGAGTGCGTTTCATGCAAAGAGACCATCCTCTTCACATCTGGACGATCTTCGGGTGGATGAAGTTCCGCACTAGTGGACAGACCATCGCTAACTTGTGATGGATGCTCACTGTCAGCGCCTTGGCTGTGGCTCGCATGGATCGTAACGGCGGGGGTACTGCCGCTCTGGCTCGCGTGCAGCTGATTTTCCGACCTCTGGCTCTCTTCGTTGGTCAGCCGAGCCGTGGATGGCGTCGTGGACGCGGCATCATCTAGTTCTGCTGGAACATGCACGAACTCGTCGCGCATAAGACAGGATTCGAGCTTGAGGTTGTAGACGACGTATGCCATGAATTCGGTGATACGCTTCATCCGCGCCAGCACCTGACTTGAGGCGCCCCGAAGGGCGATGGTGCAGCCGAGAGTCCTCTCACATTCTGAGATAAATATGTATGTCTTCTTTCTGCCCGGAATTTCGTTGTTAACGAACGTCTTGACTTCGAAAGCTCCGCAAGTGCCGACTTGTACTGGCAACGCCAGCATGTCCAACGATGAAATGATTTCTGTCTGAGCGATCCTGGACACTGCTTCGATAACAGACGGTTTTACATTGTATACGACGGCGATACCGGCTTCAGATAAGTATTGCAGAGCCACGCCGGCGACCGTCTTCTCCGCCAGTAGCACATGAGGTCGCAAAGCAAGTATGCGATTCACGACAACTCGCAAAAACTCCTTTTCCTGTTCAATGACAGGTTGCAAGCTCATGAAATGTTGAGAATGTCTTTGGTACTCGATCGGGAATGATACGAGGACAATTCGAGGATTGCCGAATATTCGGCGAGGCATACTCTTCAGAGCCAGGTTCTTGGTGAATATCACCCCGGAGACGTAAGCGGTGTCACCAGGCTTACCGCCAGGGATCCTCTTCAGCTTGACATAGTGTCGGATGTCCATGTCATCGCCATTACGGATGTCAGGTTCGACGTCGTCGGCACATCGGATCAGGATAGGCAGCAGTGCCTTCTCCCAAGCTGAGGGGTTGGGAATGCCGCCATCTTCCAAGAGTTGCCGGAAGAGCTTCTTCACATGGTTCAGACTGGCGGGACCAAGCTCGACCTCCGGGGACTTGCGTCCCGGAGCTGAATCGTTGATTGACAACTTGGTAGGCTCACCAGGGCCGTAGTTCTCAAAGATCGAGAGCGTATCCGTAGAAGCTGATGGGCCTTTGAAGATGGCAGACTTTGGTCGCGGCGAGCGCATGTGGTGTGCACTAGCACTGGCCGTGCTCAGATTCCTTCTCCTGGACGGTCGCATATGACCAGGAGGTACGCCGCCATCGTCGGGGCCGCGGCTTGTAAAGCTGAGTCCACTTATGCTCTTCTCGCCCTGTCGAAACCGATGCTTTCTGTTGGCATTCAGCAACGACCCAAAATTTGCTTTATCGCGGTCAACGCTTGATGGTTGGAAATCGTTGCTTGCCATGGTGGCAAAGATGCTCATCTCTTCATCGCCACTCGACTCGTCCGACATGTACGGGGCAAGCTCTGGGTCGATGATGTTGTCGTCGTGAAATGCGGGCAGCTTTGATCTGCGGCCTAAATCATCACCAGCTGGCCTTCGAAATGGTGCCCTCTCTTCAGATGAAGATTTAAATCGCGTGAGGAAGCTGTGCTTGGATTGATGACGCTTATGCCCAGATGACTGTGGCCGGACAGATGCCAACGATTTCAAAGACCGCGAAGAGCTGGGCCGGCTCAGTTGCGGGGCATCAATCTCCAGGATAGCCGAATGCCTATTTGATTCTCCGAGACGTCGTGTGGCCGGAATTGCCATCATTGGAGTAGTGGTAGACCGCTGTTCATCGAGCTCGTCATGCCTCTCAGCGATGCTCATTTCATCGTCCGCCGTGGACCTGGGCGAAGTTAGAGCACCTTTCGAGTGGTTCGGGCGAAATATGGCTGGCAGATACGAGTCGTCTGCTGAGTCGTCCGAGCCGCTTTCATACCGGCGGTTAATGATGTTAAGGCATGTCTTGCAGACTCTCAAGGTGCCCGGCACACCGAACTTCTGGCCGGTGATGATGGAAGTGCACTTGGAGTCGAATATGCAACCGCATGTCCGGCAATGGTGCTTGCGACGGAATGCAGAGAAGGGCGTCCCGCAAAGAAAGCATTCTTTGCAAGTCTCGTCTGCCATCCAGAACTCCTTGCTAAGGACCTGTTTCCGCATAAGTTCTAGCCTCGCATTGACCATCTCGGGCGCGCCTTCGTTTGTAGTGGTCCCGGGAATCTTCATGGCGCCGGAACGCAACTGCTCCGGCTGTTCCCTGTGGGCAAAGGAATCATGGTGTATTGAGGCATGCGCCGAGGTGCTTATTGGGCTTGACTGGGCATTTCCTGTCTCCATAGAAGATGACCTTGATTGAGTATCATAGCGAGAATTAGACTGACTTATCCTGTTGATCACAGCTGGTCGCTTATTCAAGTCCCTGGAAGAGACTCTAGAGCTTGTTGCAGAGGCTTGCATGTCCACCGCCCCTCTAGTCGGACTCAACGGGGTATCAGTACTACCATCAAGGCTAACCGCATCGTCACGTCTAGAGAGGCCTTGTAACCCTGACATCCGCTCGGACACGGCCACGCTGTCGAGACCGGCGTTATTCGAGAGACCGATCAGTGGTGATGCGTCAGACGGTTTGCTGATGCTTCGCCTTCCTGTAGAGCGGCCGGTGGATTCGTCTCTGCTGACCCCACTCCTCGAAACATCCCGTTCCTTGAAGGCACTGACAGTAACAGGAGCCACCGATGGCGTAGCCACGGTAGGCGTCGCAGCCTTTGCTATCTTGGGCATGCTTTGTCCGCTTGCGGTGGATGACTTCGATGTGGTCATGGTGGTCGCAGACGACTTGGACGGCAATACTTGAGATTGAGACTCGGCAGTTCCAACAGGCGAGGAAGTATTTCCAGATGTGTGGAGGTCAGATGAGATATGCGAGGCGAAGGTCGAGCTTGTTGCGACGCTCTCTCCACGTGCCAAGGGGCTGGCAGGTAGCTTGGGGCCTGTGGCTGTCGTGCTCGAACTCCTCTTGGATGCAGTATCGTGGAAGTCGCCATCCTCACCTTCTTGCGAGGCAGACGGCTTGCCAGCAACACCAACAGCTTCTTTGAACCTGCTGTAGAGTCCACTAAGACCCTGTTGTACGATATCTCCAGCCGAGCTTTTGCTTTCGGCCGTGGGCAAGCTCCCAGGCGCCGGTGTGAAGTCGTTGAATGTAGTTAACACATTGGATTGGCTAGCCGACGTCCGTATCTTATCGAGCGCAAGAGAAAGCTGGTCCTTGTCTGCCTGGGAGGAAACAGAGACCGATGCAATAGAGTCACGACGCGATCGAAGGTCTGTCAGAGAGGATATGGTCGATGGCGATGGTGGGTGTTTCGCGGTGGTGTTGTTGCTTGCCATGGCTGGCAACAGGCTCTCGTGGCGAGCTTCCAGTGGCGGCGTCAAGGATGGTATCGGGGTGACAGCGCTATCTTGGGGAGATTAGATCGGTATGCGTGTTCGATGTCGGTTCTCATAGCGGCCTAGCCATATTCAAAGGTCCGTCTCTTCGTCTTTCGAGTCGTTGCGAGGGGGAGAAGTTACTGTGGTACATGTCACAGCTGGACGCTTTCGAAAAGTGCATGTGTGTGTCAGGAGAAAGGCTTTCATGGCCCTTCTGAGACAGGCACTGCCGACAGGATGGCGAGCATGCGGCGTTGGGGCGGAAGGTTCCTCACAGAATCGTTCACATGTCTCTGACTTGTGAAGCGATGGAGGGTATGACGAGAACAGGCAGGCGCGGCGGCCCAGTCTGGATTCCATATCTAAACGGGTGCACTAACGGAACCTGGAAGCTCGTGACCGTTCAGAAGAGCGTTTTGATCCGAGCTTGGACTGCCAGCCATCGATAAGGTTTACGATTTCATTTCTATCAATCCGAGGCAAAGTGACGACAGCAAGAGGTAACAATGGGAGCTGCCTCTAGGATACCAACATGTGTTCCAGAGGTGCGACAGAATAACCTGGAAGGCCGTGTCGCTCAGGTTACTGATTGCAGGTCCAGCTGAACTTCCGTTTGTTTCGCGTTATCCTAGCGTTTTGAAGCTCGAACGTGTAGTGGGGTCGCCCGCCTTATCATATAAAGCACTCTGAGCAAACGCGTGTAGCTCCTCCAGACGCGTTGAACCTGGGAGCTCAGCTCAAGTGAGATATGACTGAACTCATGTAAGGTTACGCACAGATTCAGGAAAGACGTGATCTACATTCTACACGTGCTCGATAAGGTGCAGTTGCATCTCATATGTGCGACCAGGTGCTTGGTGGGTTCGTTTCTTGCGAGGAAGTTTAAGTTTGCCTTGCAACCGCCAAGTTGCCTTTCCGACCTCACTTCCACAATCTCGGCACTCCACTGCCTTCTCTGGCGCAAAACTAGGATGCAGGCGAACACATGGCGCTTCTAGGGGATAATACCGGTGCCTTTCTCACCAGTGAGACCCAGATACCCCACAAATACACGGTCATACCGAGCGATCAGCAAGAACTACTCGCCCAGCCAGATGCCTGGAATACCAAGGGGATACCCAACGTTCCGCCCAAGGTCCTTCAAGATGTGAAGGAGGCGTACCTCCGGCGGCTGAGGGCCGCTGCTGGTTCCGCGCAGGCCACGCCCGTGAGCAGGCACCCCGGCAGGCTTAATGGATCGTCACGCGTTGAAGACGACATGAAGGACGGGCAAGGCCATGAGCACAGCGACGACGATAACGGAGAACCGATTCCTTGGTCCTCTTCGCCGGCCCAGCACAAACAAGCACCTGTCCCTCGTGACGAGCTGCCTACGCCACGCCCTATCAATCTCCGTGTACGATCACCACCACCGCTACATTCTGATATACCCCTACCATCCTCATCGCCGCCTCGCCGTAACAACCTCCGTGTGCCATCTTCACCACCGCTCCCTACGAGACGGCCTTCTCCGCACAAGGTATCACAAACGCCTCCCCAGAACGCTGCTCGTCCAGCTGCCCTTGTCAACCCGAAAGCGAGGGTGAGGGTTGTGCAGCGGGAGCCTCCGAGCAGCCTAGCTTCCGAGCCCGACCTTGAGTACCAACCACCCAGAGCCATAACAGATGTCGTGAGTCCCGTGGATCGAGTACTCCGGTCTACGCAGCCACCACCTCCTGTGCAACTCCTCAGGTCAATGCAGCCCCCGGCGCCTACTCCACCCTCTGCCCAGGAGCCAGTGACGGTTCCTTGTACCTGGAAAGAGCCAAGCAACCCAGGAGAGGGTCAACAGACTGCTGAGGAGCCTGCGAAAAAGCGGAGACGTCTCATGAAACATCCTCCATTTGAGAGCTCACAGGCGGTAGATTCAAACAGCGCGGCGGCTCCTTCCGGTAGCAGAGAGGCTCCTGTCGGGTTAGGGGGCAGCCAGACGACAAATTCATCATCGGCTTGTTCTGTGATCACCAGAACTCCTATAAAGCGATACCCTGATCCCCATCTCGGACGCAGATCGAAGGTGCTTCTCGGAGGGGAACTGTTTGCTGTCTTCCCACAGCTAACACAACCAGGTGAGGAAGGGTACGACAGCTCCCAAGTCGGGCAAGTAGTAGCTCTGAACCGCTCGTACAGCAGCTCTGGAAGGCTACCACCCAATGGCCCAGCCTCACAGGCGCCGTTCGTGGCCTTTTGCACCGCCTATCCTTCATATACTTTATATAAAGGAACCCTGAGGGACTTCGTTAGTGCCGCTATCTCTATCCAGCATCTACAGAAAACGCGCTCGCTCCCCGACTTTCTGTACGACGACTATATTCGGGTGTGGGCGCATCAATATATCAGCTACATGCGGAACTGCGTCGAGGAACGCAGGAAGCCTCTAACTGGGATTCAGTGGTACAACGAGCATGTTCCGGAGCCCGAATACAACAAACGCATCTTTACCCGAGGCAACATTGCCGATATAACGGAGCATCATAGCGATGTGGCTGACTTGGTGCGCAATATGTCCCGTGAACATCGTGATGAGCAATCCGACAACGACGCTTCTTCATTGCCTGCAGCTGCATCTCCGACTACTATTTTGTCTCCTAGGACTACTGTTTTGTCTCCTACGCCGCAGGTCGGGTCCGAAGGTCTTCATTTAGGCGGTTCACGACCCAAGGACGATATTTCATCATTGCCTGCAGCAACATCCCCTCTTGTTGCATCATCTGGTCCGCCGCGTTCCGGCCGTGGAGTGCTGCCTGGTGGCGGTTCAGCGCCCGCGCAATCAGCTCAATCTGTGGTCACCCCCAGAGCCAACATGCACGCTATGCTTCGACCGGACCAGATTGAGAAGATCGAGCCGCTGCGATCCGTTTCAGGATACGTCGTGACCATGTCCCCGTCTAGAGCCAGTGCTAGCAAGAGGGACCATAAACAGAGAGCGGTTGCGCCGCCAGCCCCCCCAGAAATCAAGGATGAGGAGGATGAAAGCTCAGGGGCACAGCTACCTCCAATGACGCCTGACATTGGCCCAAGTGACAGGGTGTCGGCTGCTCATGCCGCATCTAGCGATCGAAATCCGGCACCTACATCTACGAATCGAAGCCCGGCATACGCATTTGGGCAGCGCGGCCCAGCACGCATCCTCACAGAACAGGCTACGACGCGGAAAGCCGATACGGGCCGTATGATGCAGGCAAGTGAGAGTATCACTCAAGATTACGGTGACGAGGAGCCGGAACGACAATCAAACGGGCGATCTATGCGACCACCAGAGTCACGCCCGCCCGCCTTTAACGAGCCACTAGCCACCGCCGTCCCAAGTCCATCTCCCTGGGGCTCAAACGCGCCGGCACCTCAACCGAAAAAGCCATCTCGGCCGCGGCCAAGGTCGCCAACGCCGTCTTTTGGAGATGTTCTGACACAACCTCCTTCGACGGCACTCTCGTTCATCCCGGACTTTACGCGGTCGGTAGAGAGTATTCCGGACACGGCCATCAAACCGAAAGACGCCCCGAGATTCAACCACCGGGCCCACGGTCCGCCCGCTTTCAGCTCTGCGAGCAAGCCTCCGGCTTCGTCAGCAGTCTCGGCGTCGAGGAATGTGAAAGGGAAGAAGTTGACCAAGGCAGATCGGTTCAGAATGTTTGTGGAGAAGAGGCAGGCGCAGAGTTCGGCGCCCAAGAGCACCATCGAAGATTGAGGCGTGGCTGGTGTGACTCTGGTCAGACACAGTCGCCGCCTGCTTGCGGGCTGTCGACATGATACCCTTTTCTGATGATAATACGCGACCTGATGATCATGCGGAATAGGAAGCTTGTATGAGGTATTTTGTCCTTGCATGACACCTACCATAGCCTAGGTAGCTGCCCCTAATCAAACACATATGTATACAAAATGTTCTGTACAGCTTCGTCAGTCCCCAGATGCTCCACTCGGGTATCTTCATGTCCATCGTCCTCCGTCTATAGCTTTCTAACCGGCCCTCCTACATTCCTTCACCCTCCGTGGACCGCTTCGCACACGGCATGGCGCGATTGCAGACACTGCACCTATTTCCGAAGAGTCATATGTCTGCCACTGGATCCCAATACCTTTGTTCTGCGACTCTGCGACCCAGCCTTACTCGGCCGTCCCCTCGGCAGCCTCGGCAGCCCTCCTCCTCTCTTCCTCCTCGGGCGTCATGGTCCGCAGCTGCAGCGCATGTATGCCTCCCTCCCGCGCCATGTCGTCCTTGAGGAGCGAGTACACCAGCCTGTGGCGGGCGGGCTGCATCTTGGACTTGAAGGCGTCGGAGGTGATGATGACGCGGAAGTGCGTCTCGCGCGAGGTGCTGCCGGCCATGGCCTTGTGATGTGCGTGGAGGTGGGAGTCGTTGTGGATTTCCAGGCGGGAGGGGTGGAGGGCAGACGTTATCTGGCAAATGGTTAGCGACATTGTCGTAAGATTGCTATCTTCGTATGCCAAGACTATTGAAGTGTGAGTTCGGGGTCCCGTACCTTCTCCCGGATGGTGTCTTCTACGGGTGTCTGGGAAGCCATTGCGGAATATGGCCGGCGGGCTACTCTCGCGAGGCTGAGAGCTGACCTGCGCAGCATACGGTAAGGCTGAGCTGTGAAGTGGCGTGGGGTCTTGAATTTGGTGAGAGAGCTGGAGGTTCGAGATTGGCATCCAAACGCTCCTTCCTTCCTTCGCGACACTGAAATGCTGCCGAACAAACCTCAACGACCAGGAGCTGCCAGCTGTTGGGACATGGACCCACAAGAGCGCATGTCCACATCTGACCCACCGTGGATGCGCCACATGGGATGAACGTGGGTTCTGTATGGGGTTGCAGCTGGGACTTCCCCACGGCAGCCACGGACGCTAAGTAGGTACCGTACCAAATACGCCATCACACGATCGGCGGACCCAACAAGAAAAAACGAGCTCCTGTTCCTGAATTGCCGATGCTCGCTGCCCATCTCCTTCCCGGTAAAACATTAGGATGCGGCCGGACTCGGCGTAGGTGCATCTTGGACGAATTGGCCCGATCCAGAACCCCTGTACTATATTATTAAATTCTCTTGTATCTGTTACATTTACCCTTCGCTGCGAGGGGGGCCCCTCTTAATGTCTTCGTCGTCTTCCCTTCTCTCCATGTCCTTGACTCCTGGCTTACGGCGCATTCTGAGCAAAACAGGCTCATCTTCACGTTCTTTTCTGTGTTATACCTCTCGCTCGGCCTCTGTCAGAACTTCGTTCATTGGCGCGTTTCGTGTACATACCGCCATCCCTTCCTATAGAATGGCGTCGACTCTCCCCCAGCTGCCCGTGTTCGAGGCCATCGCCCGGCACGACCCCAACTCAACCGTTGTCATTCATTCAAATAGTGGGAGGACTTTCAGATATGGAGAGCTTCTGGGAGATGTGTGCAAGACGCGCAACCGCATATATGAAAAGGCCGGAAAGACGGACCTTGAAGGGGAGCGCATTGCATTCTTGATAGAGAACAGCTACGACTATGTAGGTAAGCTATCTCATCGCAACCTCCTCCTGTGACAGAAAAAGGAGATAGACGAGGCTGACATCCTCTATAGTCACCTTATTAGCTGTGCTGGCAGCCAGGTCGATAGCTGTTCCTCTCTCACCAGCCTTTCCTGCGCTAGAGCTCCAGTACATCCTGAACCACAGCGAGGCGTCTATGCTGCTATCATCAGCCAAGTTTGCGCCGCAAGCCAAGAAAGTGCTGAGCACGCAGCTGAACGAGAGGCCGGACTACCTCCAACTCTCCAAGTTCCAAGGCGGAGCCAGCCATGAGCCTGTCACACTGGAAGGCGCGGACCCCGGCGAGGCCGGCATGATGCTGTACACCTCGGGCACAACCAACCGACCCGTAAGCTCTCCCCCGTCATCAATCACATCACGTCTCCGTCCTAACCGTGCACCCAGAAAGGAGTTCTCCTCCCCCAATCCGTAATGACAGCCCAAGCGCACTCCCTAATCCACGCCTGGGAATACGCCCCCAAAGACCACCTCCTGCACGTGCTCCCCCTGCACCACATCCACGGCACCATCAACGCCCTCTTCACCCCGCTCTTCTCAGGCAGCACGATCGAGTTCCAATTCCCCTTCAACGCCGACGCCGTCTGGCGCCGCCTCGCCGCCCCCTTTCTAACCCCGGACCAAGTCCCGGACCCCTCCCCACCAAAAAAACCAATCACCTTCTTCACCGTCGTCCCAACAGTCTACTCCCGCCTCCTAGCAACCCACAAGCTCCTCCCCCCGGACCTCCAAGCCGCAACCCGCCTCGCCATCTCCCCGCGCAACCTCCGCCTCTCCATCTCCGGCTCCGCCGCCCTCCCGACCCCGATCAAGCGCTCCTGGACCGATCTCTCCTCGGGCAACATCCTGCTAGAACGCTTCGGCATGACCGAGGTCGGCATGGCCCTCTCCTGCGGCCTCTCCCCCGCCGACCGTGTAGACGGCTCCGTCGGCTGGCCCCTCCCCGGCGTCGAGGCCCGCCTCGTCGACATCGAGACCGACGCCATCATCCAACCGGGCCAGGAGATCGACCCCACCACCGGCCGCGAGCGCGCGGGCGAGATCCAGCTCCGCGGTCCAACCATCTTCAGGGAGTACTGGCGCAACCCGGAGGCGACGGCCAAAGAATTCGCCCCGGCAACCGACGGCGGCAAAGCCTGGTTCAAGACGGGCGACGTGGCCGTCCGCCGGCCCGTGGCGGGGGCCGGGGAGAGCGATATCCCGTCGCAGCGGGACTGGACTAGGGGGGACATGTACTTCATCCTCGGGCGGCGCAGCGCGGACATCATCAAGTCCGGAGGGGAGAAGGTCTCCGCGCTCGAGATCGAGCGGGAGATGCTGGCTCTCCCCCAAGTGGCCGAGGTTGCGGTCCTGGCCGTGCCGTCGGGGAAGTGGGGCCAGAAGGTCGGGGCGGTGGTTATTCTCGACAAGGAGAATGTGCCCGAGGGACGGTGGAGCGCGCTCGAGATGCGGCGGGCGCTGAAGACGCGGTTGGTCAACTATAAGATTCCGCAGGTGCTGAGGGTGGTGGACCATATACCGCGGAATGCGATGGGGAAGATTAATAAGAAGTTGCTGGTGAAGGAGATATTTCAGGATGAGTTTAGTGGGGATGAGATTTAGGAGGGAGAAGGGGTGGAGGGTATAGAGTGTAATACCATTAGACGTGTGAATGCTGTCGTGTTTGAAGACGCTGTTAGACAGTTCGCGCTGACTGTGAGACCCGTGGGGAGGTACTGCCGTACATTGAAGCTCTCATTTCGAGGCGTGTTCAACAACGTATGAGAAGGACAAGTCAGAAGGATTGTTCCTCCCTTGATTGTATGTACGCCGTGATCCCTATTGCTACAGTCTTTACAACAGAATAATCCGTCATTAGCACCCCTGGTTCCAAGCCATTTGTTGCTCGTTACAGTGCCACTTGTGATCCTGTCCACATGACCTGCCAAAGCCCTCGTCGTTGCCGTGATCTATTGTTACAAGATCATGAACATGATTCCTTCCAACGTGTATCCCTTTCTATTACCTAGAATCCTGGGGGTCGTCAAAACAAAAGAAAACCATCGCAGCTCATCCACCCAAGTATGGGGGGGAGTGATTCAGACCGTTTCGTCCGATAAGACAGGAAAAGCCGAGCCGTTTCAAAACAGAATCCAACGCCAATCCTCTTCCAGGAAGACAAAATAAAAGGCGATAAGCCAAGTCATCCTGTCGTAACTCGGATCCGATGAGCTATATCTTGCTCATATCGGATCTCATGTGTACTTAAACACAGTCAAGCGCCCCTCGCATCAACTGTTAATATGTACTCAGTCAAGCACTCCTTCGCGACTAACAACGTTCGCAGGACATCCTAATAGGAGTCCTCCGAGTTCTTCTTCCGCCTCAAGCTGCCAAACCGGCGCTTGAGACCCTCAGCAAACTTATTTCCCGTCGTGTTACGACGACGAAGATCCGTGTCCGCCGCATAAGCGTCGCGGCTCTCGTGGCGGCTGTCATGGCGGCCTTCGTGGCGCACAAAAGGCGACGCGGGCCCATCCCGCTCGTCGTCGTTGCCAACGCTGCGCTGGCGCACGTGGGCTCCGTGGTCCTTACGCGAGGAGCTGTTCGTGTGCGGCTGCATCTCGTACACCTGGCTGCCGCCCTCGCTGAGCGATCCCGCGTGCCGACGGAGCCTAGCCTTCTGCTCTTTGCGGTCGTGCTCGATGGTGTACGAGGGCTCGCCCTTACCCTTGAGGTCGTCGTCGCGGTAACGCTGGTCAAGACTGTCAGCAGCCCGTGGCAACAGAGCACGAAGGTGCTGGTGGGCGGTGGGTGTGGCACTTACAATGTGCTCGTAGCGCTTATAGGCGCCGCCGGGTGCATCGTCCTCGCGCATCAGATCTGCGCCCTCTTCGTACTCCATCGTGCGACCGCTCATGTCGCGCATTCCGGGGGGGACCACGGCGGTGCCTTGGAGGGGCACGTGCTTGGTGAGTGAATCTTGGATGTATTCCCGAGGGGTGGCCTTAATCGCCTCCTCGTTGCTGTCCTTCACTGCATCAAGAGGGGAGTAGCGCTTCTTTCTGTTGCGGCTGGCCATTGCCGCGTCATACGGGCCTTCGTGGTGATATGGCGCATCAACGACACCGGTGTGATCGAGTATGTCGATGCTGTCGGCGGGTTGCTTGTGGCGGGGGTTGTGGAGATGGGGTGCGCGCATTGCTGCACGCTGTTCCTGCTTGATGATGTCGAGCGGGTGGTGAGACTTGTCGCCGGGATATCTGGCATTGAGTGAGCCTGATCGTCGCAGGCCCTTGCCCTTGTCCGATTCCATGTTTCTTGCGACTGGTGACGCCATTGGAGAAGCTAATGGAGAAGTAACGGGAGAAGCAACAATACTACTGGGGCTGCGCGGACCCTTCTGACTGTTTGGAGTCGCGGGGCGGGTTCTAGTGGAAGTGACGCTGTTCTTCCGGGTGAGAATTGTACCCTGGTTCCAGCTCGTCTCGCGCGGATGTGCAGTGTGGACAGTCTTACTGCGATTCAGACTAGCACTAGGCGGGAACTCTCGACGAGGCCTGAAAGTGGACGTAGTGCGTGCCTCGTTCACACTCTGGCTCCTAACGAGAAAGTTGTGGAGGAGCCTTACGTCGTGCTCGGTGTCCTCGTCTGGCAGATGCCGGTGTCTTGATGTGCCAAGCACAGCAGGACTCGAAGGATGCGAAGGAGGTAGGCTAGGCCGGAATCGCGACTGGGTCGGGCTCGAAGATACCGGAGGAGTCGGCAACGGCTTGTAGCGATTGGGAGACTTTTTGGCTTTTGTCGGTTTGGTTTGCACGGAGAGCGAACGTTGAAGGCCGTTTGGGTTGCGGAAAGAACTGCCTGGACCACACTCTTGGCTTGGTTCGGGACCGTGGAGGGGGTCAAGTATGTATTTTTTGGCCTATTGCGATTGAAGAACGAACGAAGTCAGTTATTTTGAAAAAGACATGTGGCGTGATGCGCGCAAGATAAGACATGAAGATATAAATACGAAAGCAGCCTCTACCGGAAGGACCGGTAGTTGGACAGCTACGTAAGGCCGTACGAAGCAAGGTACGAACGCCGGAAGCAGTGACGCAAGTGGTGACAGGGGTAGGGGCACAAGTCAAGTCAAGCCACACCCGCCGATCCACCGTGCTGGGACAAGGCACCATGGGCACCACCTGCCTGGCTTAGGGGCGTGCGTTATGTCAAAGAAAGCTTGATTCAATGCTTGGAACATCTGCCAGGTACGAAATAAGGTCCTCGAGTTCGAAGTGATTGAGCATTCATTTGCAGCCTACGCTTGTAGCGCTGCGTAACTTTCGGAATAGCGACACGAGGGCACGCAAAATCGAGAAGCGACTGGAATTTCCCCATCCTTCATGATTGATTGTGCAGCAGTAGGAACTTGCGCGCAAACGTCTGAAGATCATGCACTCCGTCCGATGTTCTGCGCAAGGGTCTTATTTTAGAGCGGAGGAGAGCGGATCAGACGTACCCACTGCTTGTCGCCAACGACATCATCGTAGTCATCCATCTTGGGGCGCGCTTAGTCGTCGTAGTTGAGATGCTTAGTCGTAATCTGCCGCTTAGTCGTAATACACTGCTAAGCCAGCAGCGGGGCTAAGAGCAAGTCTGAATAAAAATGGGAATCTAAGAGCTGCGATCTGGCGATGCTGGACAGGAGCAAAGGCGCCGGCCGCCGCGGCGATGAAAGGTAAACGATGTGTGGCGCCGACGACCAAGGAGAAGATCTGTGAATGTGAGAATAAAGCGAAGTGAAAATTGAAGTTGAACAGCCGCCAAAATAAAGGGATGTACGACTACTTCATTGAATACGGAGGCGGGGTGTGATCAATTAAAGAGTCCAGCACCGAGGTGTTGCTCTACACAAATACATCACGGCTACGAACGCCATATGCGGGGCAAGAATACCTCTAGCACTGACGCGTGGACGTCATTGTCTGGCATTTAGCCAGGGGTACAGCAACGACCTGCAGCGGCCTGCATCAGGGGAGAGTTTTCTTCAGCAAACCGCTGTTCGAGTTCACTTCATTCTACCATTATTGCTTCCTTGATCCCTTCGTCCACACCATGGCATTCAGCCATCCAGAAGCCTCAGACTTATCGGTTCCTTACTCATCAGTCCTTCCAGCGCATAACTCACTAAACACACCTGCATATGCATACCAAACCTGATGCTAAACATGGTCATGGGAAAGGTACACGTGTACCGGCAAGGTTCACAGCCAATCGCGCGCATTCCGGCCACGCCGCCGTGTCCGCCTCCCCGCCCTACCGGGACCTGATGACCCGCCCTAGCGCAGCCAAAGTTGTAGACCCTGCATGGAAACATCTCCATCCCAGATTAACGGCTATTCAGACAACAGAGAGAGACATGCATAAGAATTCTATCTCAACAAGAGCCCGGCCCAAAAGGTGACACAAAGATGGGCCTAGTAGACTACTCCTCCTCCGACTCGGAAGCCCCAACCTCACCACCAGCCAAGAAACGCAAACCATCACAGCCATCCCCATCCACAGCCCCATCTCATCCTCACCCCCAGTCCCAGGCCCAGCTCTCCTCCACCTCCACACTCCCTCCCCTCCCCCCAACCTTCCACGACCTCTACGCCTCCACCGTCCGCCAAAGCACCACAGACGACCCAACCCTGCACCAAGGCCGCCGCCGCCAAATCCCCCACGTGCCCGGCAACTGGCCCTCGCACATATACCTCGAGTGGCGGCCCTCCTCCGCCCAACACGTGCTGCTCGCCTCCTTCCTCGCCAGACTCCAGTCCGCGCTCGGAGACGTCGAGCTCAACGGTTTCCTGACCAGTGATCTGGGAGCCCCGCTACCACTGCACGTCAGTCTGTCCCGGCCATTCGTGCTCTCGACCGCGGAGAAAGACGAGTTCCTGGACCAGGTGACGGAGCGCATCCGGCGGACGCGGATACCGCCTCTTACGCTCGGGTGTGAGGGCGGTGTGGAGTGGCATCGCACGCCGGAGTCGAATCGCAGTTTCTTGGTGTTGAGGGTTAGGAGTCGTCTAGTGAAGAAAGACGACCAACAACACCTCGGCGGGGAGGGTAATGAAGATGTTCAGCGAAACTATAACCCGGAGCTGACTGCCCTGCTGGTAAGATGCAACACCACAGTTGCAGCCCACGGCCAGCCACAGCTGTACCAGTGGGCTGACGACGCGCGGATCGGAGACGCTTTTCACGTCTCGATCGCTTGGTCGTTTGCTGAGCCCGACGAGGAGCTGCGCAACGCGACTGCGGAAGTGTTTGCCGATGCGGAATTTGGGGATGCTATCAGGCAGCTGGAGTTCGAGGTAGATGGTGTCAAGGCCAAGATTGGCAATGTGGTGAATCATATACCGCTTGCCAGGGAGAGTAGCAAGCGGTCGAGAGGTCTGTTTGGGATCTGAGCCGGACGACGGTAGGCTTCAACCTACGTACTTTAGACACGATATACCCTAAAAGGTCACGCAACGACATTGGCCCTACAATGTGATATAATTTATGATGTCTTAGGTACGGACCTAGCTCTATAAGACAGGAGGGACGAAGTCTTGCGCACACAGAAACGCCGCCCTATGAAGATCGCCATAACTCCAATGACTACCTCTTGGTGAGAGGAGCCGAATGCACGAGAGGGAGAACATTAATCCAGATTTCTATACAACACCTTCCCAGAGGCCTTCTCAGAGCTCATCCACATCGGGGTGTTCCCACTTCCACGTCCGCGGAGGCACAGGCCGGCCAGAGAACCCCTTCCAGGCCCTGTACATCTCTCCCCAAGCAACATTTAAACTGCCGAGCTGTCAGTTATCACATCATCCACAACACGGGCGGAAGGTCAAAACTTACACGTTACGAGGGAAGTTAATCCAGCTCTGGAGCACCATCTTGTACGCCTTGACGACCTTGCCCAGCTCCCGGCTGAAGGACTCCCCGAACGACTCCTGCTCGTCAAAGGGATACCCACCCTCCTCTCCTTCCTCACCCTCACCCTCGCCCTCAAACCCCTTCTCCCCCTCCGGCACAATAACATGTCTAGGCTTCGTAGCCCATTCCGGCAACCCCGCCAGCCTAGGCCTCTCCTTCTCCTTCTCCACCACCTCCTCCCCCTCCTCAACCATAGCCCTAAACTTCTGAATCGCCTCCAGACTGCTCGCCAGCCGCGCATAAGTATTGAACAGCGCCACCAGCTCGGTCCTCTTAAGAACCGGTATCTCGGGGCTCCCGTTGTCAAACTCAAACAGCACCTTGAGCGCCGCGCCGTAGCCGGCGGTCTGCAGCTTGCCCCACAGCCGGCACTTGTCGCAGCCCACGCAGTCCATCAGCCGCGACACGTTGCGGAACCGGTTCCGGAAGTCCTCCTTCAGGCTCGGCCCCTCGCCGTTCTTGAACATGAGGTTCTCGTCGAAGATCTGCGGCACGCTGGACGCCTGCTCGGCGACGGCCAGCACCTTGGCGCGCGTGGCCGCGTCCTCGGCCGGGTCGCCCGTGCAGAAGGTGTACGCCCCCGGCTCGGCCAGGTAAGGGCCCAGCTTGGCGATGGCCCGGGTCAGCAGCGCGTAGTTGAAGTACAGGTTGCTGATGCGGTCCGGGTACTCGTGCAGCCGGCTGACGTAGCACGCCACGTTGGGCTGCCACTGGCCCGTGGTCTGGTTGAGGAAGTCCCAGCACAGGTGGGTCGAGATGCTCGCGTGCATGCCCGAGATGACGCGGTAGAAGACGCGCTTCTCCAGGCACTCGTCCTCGACCTCCAGCCCGGTCTTGGCTACGAAGGGCGTCAGCGGGTTGGACTGGCGCTGCTGCTCGAGCACGTGCTGCCGGCCCGCGGCCTCCATGACGGCCCTGAAGTCCATGGCGGCGGGGCCCTTGGCCTGGTGGGGCTCGTCGTCGCCGCCGAGCGAGGCCGACGACGGGAAGGAGCTCTTCTGGAAGCAGTTCTCGCGGTAGATGGCGTCCCAGACCTGCTTGGCGCCGTCGCCGGCGTAGCCCGTGAAGCGCTCCGGGTTGCGGAGCAGGCTGACGTAGTCGCCCCTGGAGCTGGTGCTCTCGTCGTCCGGCACGCAGTAGTCCCGCTCGTCGCACTCGTCGTCGTACTCCACCACGCAGGACTCGCCGACCCCTTCGCCCAGGCCGCCTTGGAGCGGGCGCATGGGCTTCTCTTTTTGTATCTTCCGGCCCGGGTGTTTGGCTAGGGGACCCTCCAGTTTGCCGAGTTCGCTAGCTCGCCAGACTTCTGGTATGTCCTCCTCGTTGTCCAGGGTTTCCACTGCGCAGGCTATGTTGCCGCACATGCCGTTCTCGTCGTCCCAGAAGGGACATTTCTTGTTGAAGAGGTTGAGGCGGTAGTGGGAGAAGAAGTCGGTCGTCGAGGTGAGGTCGTCGAGGGCGGGCTTGACGTTGCGGTTCAACCGCTCGAGGGTGGAGTATGAGGCGCATGCGTCACTGACGATGGCCTTGGGGGAGATCTGGTAGAAGGAGGCGTTAGAGGGGGGTACGTGGAGTGTAGACGGTGTCGCTGCTACAGCAGGACAGCTAGCTATAATATGGGTAGGGAGTAAGAGCAAGAGAAGAAAGAAGTCTGCGAGAGCGTACCACGCAAGCATCTTGAGAGTCTGGCTGGTTCTGACATTGGATCCGAGGACTCCAGAGTGCGAACAGGCTCAGGTAGAATAGACGTGAGGCCGACTTCATGGTCCGTAGGTAGGTCGGAGATGATTAATAGGATTTCCGAAGATGCCAGAGTGTATAGATGCTCTTCGGCAGTTCGCGGGCGGTAGGATCTGGCTCCAGGTTTCCAATGACCTGGTCTGAAACGAGTGTCGAGGTGTTCAATGTTGTCCCAATAAGGAAACTGGCTAAAGTCTCGCTGCACGGCCAATTCTGCCGGGAAGGTGGGAAGCTTCTAATCGTTATAACGCAGGTCGCTGATTCGAAAGTCTAGACGCACTGTTGTGGAGTTGCAGGGAGTTTATATATGGTGACGATTGCTGACTTATTGAACAATTTGATGTTGAAGATTCCAAGTGGAACTTTTTAGAAGTGACAAGATGGGAAGTGAATAGGCAAGTCTAAGAGTCAGGACAAAGGAGAACGAGGGATCTGGATCACTTCTATCGGACCATTCTTATTCTGTTTATGAGTAGCACTGAATCCGCATAAGATTATGTGATCATCCTACGGCTCACTGTTTGGAGATGTTGATGTTGAAATGTGTCCAGAACTGCCAGCCGTTGAGGCGAAAATCAGCAGATGCTAGCGAATCCTTGCGCCACTGCATCGCCGGAACCAGCCGCGACTCGCGTGTCCAGAAATAGGAGAAACAACGGTTGGCGGAGATGCCAGGTGTACTTCCTTCGGATGTAATCATTTATATATCGTACTCCTGACATGAATTGGATGCTTTTAATTCACGAGATTGGGTGAGAAAGCTTCAAATGCGGATAGAGTGCTCTCGATTGACGAACGTCAAAACGTGGTGGACTGACACGTGCGAAATGCCCCTGGAAGTTGAGATGTGGCTTCAATGTCTCGAAAACGGAAGGACCCACCACCAGCCACACGAGTGGATCCCGGACAAGGTCCCGCTCGCTCTGCCACAGAATGACGTTGTTGACCTTCTTACCCCGGTCACAGCAGCCCACTTCACAAGCCAACTTCAACCAAGCTGTGACGAAGCTCCCTTTTCATTCTTCACCAAGGCAAAGGCCACCTGTTTCCGTCACTACAAAACCTCAGCTTTCTGATCGATCAGGCCTTATTAAATACCGTCTTCTCTCGATATTTGGCACCTCCGTCCTCTGCATTCTTCCTTTCAACTACTTGATCTTTGATTGATTATCGACTCGACACTCCGAGCTCTCCGCCATCTTCAACTTCCAGCTGAACGCACCGTAGAACCTCTACCCTCCAACCATCAAAATGACGCTCTACTACACCTTGGTCTTCCTGCTCCTGGTAGCGGAGATGGGCCTGTTCATGCTGCTCATCGTTCCTCTTCCCTTCACTCTGCGGAGGAAGATGTTCACGTACGACCCCTCATTCCAAACATCAGGCAAACACGTGCCGTGCCGTGACACCTACTGACCGTCCCAAACAGCTTCATCTCCGAAAACCCGATAATAGCAAAATTACAATACGGGTTGAAGATAACCTTTATCTTCATCCTCATCCTCTTCATAGACAGCGTCAACCGCGTCTATCGCGTCCAGGTTGAGCTGGCCGCTGCCACCGAGGGTGGTCAGAACGGGTAGGTCCCAACAGCCCCTAGCTCCTAGGATAACACAATCCCCCACACCAGCCCATAGCTAACCACCCCTTTCCACCAAAGCAGGGCCGCCGTCATGGGCCACGAGCGTCTCGAGGTGCAGGCCCGCAAGTTCTACTCGCAGCGCAACATGTACCTCTGCGGCTTCACCCTCTTCCTCTCCCTGATCCTCAACCGCACCTACATCATGATCCTCGAGGTCCTCCGCCTCGAGGAGAAGGTCAAGGTCTACGAGGGCACCACCTCCAAGGGCTCCAAGGAGAGCGCTAAGCTCGCCGCCGCCGGCGAGCCCGGCGAGATCGCCCGTCTGCGCAAGGCCCTGGCCGAGAAGGACCGCGACATCGAGACGCTCAAGAAGCAGGCTGCTGGTCTCCACAAGGAGTACAACGAGATGGGCGACCGTCTTGCTGCTTCCAACGGCAACGTCGACTCGACTCCCAAGAAGGACAAATAGATGAGAGGCGGTGATTGGTGTGTGTTGACAGAGAGTGCTGGGTACCCAGCCATGTCGTGAGAGGGTATGGTGGACTTTGAATGGTTCGTTGATTCGGAGCGCAGTCATGGCATTGCGGTTGGGGTGGAATGAGAAAGGGGAGAAAAGACAGCAGGTGTAAGAGGTACATGACAGTTGGCAGCTGTGTATTGAAGGGTTTCCCACCTCTGATCCTATTTCGGAGGTCTTCTTCAGGTGCTTATTACGAGGAAAAGGGTGTCATGGTTATTTTCACTGTCCAGTGAGTTCAGTCTGATGACTTGTGGTTTCGCGCTTGCGAGTTAAGTTCATCCCATATGGTCGTGCCTCGGGGAATCACAATAAGCTTTCCCAGTTATGGGACAATACCTTTCCCAAGTTATGGAACAATGACTTTTCCCACGTTTATGAAGCAGTAAGCTTTCCCATATTTATGGGACAATACCTTTCCCAAGTTATGGAACAATAAGCTTCCCCGTTATGGAACAAAAGGTTTTTGGTTTTGGCTGATGTGTGATACCTCCTTGATATATATATAGCCGCCTCAAACATTCACTCGACGACATCTTTTTTCCCTCTCTCGTGATCTTCCTGATCATCATGGCAATACATATGTTTCTTTGACCCCATCATTCTAGCTACACAGATGAGAAGCGCGCCATTTATCACAACTTCCAGCAAGACAGACGCCGATCACCATCCTCTGGCATACTCCATAAAGGGGTTACCGATCCATCTTCCCAGACAGACATCACCCACATCTCTACCCAAGCCACCCAAAAAGGACACACCATGGGTCATGTCACCATTACCATCAAGCGCCCCATCGCCGCTCTCAGACGGGCATGGAAGAGCCACAAGGCCGGCCGAAGGACAACATTCCGGCAACAGGAAGCACCTATACCCTGCCATATGATGACCGTCGTCAAGGATCCCGTCGAGGAGCCCGTTGCGAAACCAATCAAGGAGCCAATCGTGAGGCACATCAGATACCCAGCGAGATGCTCAGACGAGGACTGGGAGGACGGCTGCAGGATCTTGCACAAGACAGCCATCAAGAGCGAGGAAGGGTTGTGCGAGAGGTGCACACGGTTCCGCAACGGGATTGAGGATATATTCCGCAAGGCCGAAGAAGGGCGCAGGGAGTTGGCCGAGAAGGCTCGAGCGAAGAAGGCTGGCGGGGGGAGGAAGGTGGAGCGGTATGTCGACACCGGAGATGAGTTGATGATTTGGCGGGAAGAGGGGGTGTGCCACTGGTGATTCGGGCAGTGGTGCTGCTGCAGAACTAAAAGGGGCAAGGTTGTGGTGAGGGACAGTGTTATGGGGAGAAGCATTGGGATGGGAAGGGTAGATGGTTGTGGTGTTGATGTTGGACTCTTTCACCATGACAACGACACCCTCGCACCCCTCAGGACGACTCCCAGGCTCGCAACTTTGCGACCGGCCCCGGAATACTCACCAAGTTTTACATTTGATCTTTTCAAATCTCTCATCAGACTTGGAAAGCAAACTCAGGTTCCCCAAACATAGCAGGGTTAACCACAGTGTTTCCTTGAACAACCAGACATATCAAAATGCCTTACAAAGCTTGGACGGCCTACACCGAGTGGACGGTGGTTGAGGTGGGTGAATGTTGGGTGGCTTTCGGTGTGAGACAGTTATCGATTTTCGAAGCGTATCGGGCCTGGCCATTAGCTATTAAGTTGATATATTATGTTACCAGAATTACTAGCTGCGCGTGGACCTGGTTCATCTCCAGGGCAATAAAATTGCCAGCCCAAGCAATAGACAAAGTTTCGTCGTCTCGCCGGTTCTCGCTCCATTACTTCCCCAGCCAGGCTAGAAGGCTGGAAAGTCAGGGCAGCCTCTACATCACGCCAAACCGATCCGGAAACAAGATCCCGTTCGCCATAGCAAAGGCCTGCGTCTCTGTTTCCGTCTCAGCATCCTCCTCGTCTCAAGGGTAGAGTCCCATGGCCCGCAGCCCGTCCTCCCCGCCAGCCTCGCTCACATCTTGCACGCCCGGCCGGCCGATGTGGTAGCTTTCGCCTTGACTGGATCCGCCGCCAGTAAAATCTGGCGCGGGATTTCCCAGCAGGAACGCTTTCCTCTGCTGCGCTACGTACAACGCGTTGCTTTGCGTTAAGGGACAGGCAGGGAGGCATATCATCGTCGCGCCGTCTCCGGGCACGTCCGCGTGTATCAGGTCCGGGTGCCATATGAGGTAGTCTCCTGGTTCCAGGGTTGGGATGGAGACTAGGCTCTCGCCAAGCCGTAGGTGAGGGTGGAGGAGGTTGTTGATCTCTTGTAAATAGCTGGGCAGCGCGCCGTGGAGAATGGAGTCTTGTTTCTCTGGTGGGATGAGGGTCCAGTTCGTTTCTGAAAGGAAGGCTTCCCATTTGGCTGTGGCGGTCAGTGTTTCGTTGTATATGGCTGTCCGGGGTGAGAAGAAGGGTCGGAGGAGAAAGTAAGCTGCTGCATGCTTCACGAGCGGCACGACTGCAAGTCCTGCCCCTTTTCTTCCTTCTCCAACCTTTTGGGATACCATCTCGTCGAACTTGAAGTCGGCGCATCCCGAACCCCCGAGTGATAACCAGCCCTGAAACATACGAAATGCACTGCATCGGCCTGCACCACCGTACAGGTCCGGGGAGGCAAGTACACGCGCGGACGCATCCCAGGGGTCATGACCCTCCCACCAGCCCTCGAATATGTAACTGTAGGTCCGTGCCCGCCCGTAGCCATCGGCCTCCCACCGCTCGACGCTTCCATTGTCAATTTGCGCGGTTGAGCAGGCCACCGTAGCATGTTGCGTCCAAGGATCGTGCATCGGTATTATAAGACGGTCTGCGTAAGTTACAGGCGTGCTAGCGGCGACGACAGGCACCGGTACAGATGTTGAACTAGGTGACCGTGGGCTGGCTGTGCACCAGTGCGACATAGCGAACTTCTGTGCTGCCAATATGTTTGGGTGGGCACGAGCCTGGACCTGTGCTGGGCTCCAGAACAGCTCATATATCTGGTGCTGATCATAGCCAGAACCCGAAGTTTGCGAGTTGGCCGAGAGATACTCGTCCACGTCTTGCTTCAAAGCCAAAGCTGTGTCTTTCGGGATTACGCCACGTATGATGGCCACTCCTCGATGCCGGAGCTTGGTAGAGAATTCCTCCCGGTATCCGCCGGAAGACGATTTGCAGATGTCCTCGAAATCAATGGACGGTATTATCTCGGTAGCGCTCAAAGTAGATATCAGATTAATCTCTCGCTTCAGTTCGCGCAACAACCTGGTCCAGGAGGCAGCAATGGCATCCGCGTTGCCGGACACGATCTTGTTTTTGATCTCGGCAAACCGCGGTTGCAGAAGAATAGGTTCGCGCTGAGAGAAGGCCTCCATGTTGAACTTGGTGGCCGCTCCTGGCTGTGAATCCATGTTGGATTCACAAGGAGAGAGTGGTGGGGAAAGGAGCATGATGTACGCGTCAATGTCGGGGAAGGCAGCTAGCTGGTGTATCTGGATGGGCGAGGTAGATGAGAGAGATACGAGAACAAGACTGCCACATCGGTCCTCGAAGGAGTGTCGCACATGTAAAGACAACAAGGACGGGGAACTCACAACTTTCTTACCTTCGTCACTCTCAGGCGAAGACATAATTGACCCGGAGTTTTGCCATGATCCGCCATGTATGTTCACGAGGGCAGGCGTGCAGGAGGAAGCCGTGCAGGGTTGGTCTCTTAGCCCGGCTAATCCTCGGACAGGGTCGGTGTAGTAGGGATGTAGTAGGGATGTGGTAGGGACGCGGTAAGGTCTCCACTGCCGGTTCGGGATGAAGACCGTCCGCAGCCACGGCCCGTAACGCCGAACCAAGATCCAGCGGCAGAAGTTCGTAAGACATGACCAATAGGGACTTTTATTATTGCATCGAATGCCGATTGCAAGGTTGCACACCGACGGATAGTCGTATATCTCTTCATGGTATCTTCGTCCCGACATCGCACAGCGCTGAACATCAGCGACGCATATTAAACTTGCCCATGCTATAATGCGTGGTTGAGCTTCCGACAATCCATCTAGTTTCGGTCCCGGACTCATGTCTCGACTGTACCGGGCCTGGTCCCGATTGGCGTTTATTAAGCTTCTTTTGTCCTCTGGATCCGCTTCGAACGCCTCTCCGGGACGGGTCTCGTCGCCTCTGGCTCTTCTTCGTCGGATGTCGCCTTCCTCTTTGCCCGCAGTTGCTTCTTATTAGTCTGTTTGTCCGTGGCCTTGGGTGGCGGTGATACCCTTCCCCTCTTCGTGACCTTTTCGGTTGGGAGATCACCGTCCTGCTGCCTCATTATGACGAAAGCGACTCTCTCAACATCGACCGCCTTGATCTTCAGTCGTTTGCAGAGTTCGCCGGCTCTATCGGACAGAGTCTGATACTCCTTTGCGTTATACTTGATGCTCTCCTTCTGTCCACTGCAGCATAGCCAGTAGAAAGCTTCATCAGCAAAGAAAATGACTCGCTCAGGGTGGAGTACAGAAAGTAGCAATGAGGCGGTTGCCGGTCCTATGCCCTTAAGCTTGGTAAGGATGCCGAGTGCAGCCCCTACGTCGGCCTTCCCTCTGTAGGATTCTGATGCTTCTTTTACAGTCTGTGTGACAAAGTCTGGCTCGTTTGACGAGACGAGCTTCATCAAGGTCGGTCGAAACTTGCCATAACGGCTGTACAGATAATATCAGATCAGTTCTCATGGAAAGACGCGTCGAAATAGCGTATTCGAAAAGAAGAGGAGGGGCTAGAATGGTTGAACTCACAGCTTCCAGTTCACGAGGGTCTTGACGTCGTCCAGTTCCATCTGCTTCCTGGGTTTATCTCCGGAAAAGTTGGCTATGGCATCTCCGTAGCGGTACTTGTCCAGTTCTGCCAGAGTCTTGTCGCCTGGTTTTGCTAATGTAGGGTCTCAGCCTTCTGCTCACGGGCAGGCCATTCCGGACGGTATCAACTCACAAGCCCTCGACGCAGATATAGCCACGATGCAGTCCTCATACTTGGCCAGATATGCAGCGAAGTCCTCTGCGGAGATTTTATCCGCGGATGGTAGGAGCTGGTTACCCATTGCGGCTCTTCCGGGCATGGGTCAAGGGTATTTAAGGTAGTAGTGCAGATATACCAGACAAGCGATGTCCCTGGCTCAATGCGAGGGTCTCGCGAGATCGGTTGGCCGCACCGCGACGATGAGGAATATTAAGTTGATTCGGAGGGAGGGAAATATGCCAGTGTCGTTGGATGAGCACTCAGGTCGACAAGAATGAAGTTGCGGGTACTAACAATAAAGACAGTTGCGAAACCACATAGACTGTCCGAACATGACACCAGCAGCTGAGATCCACGGACGTACTTCACAGCTTTTGATGAAAGACAGGGGGTTTAGGTTGTAGGTCGTTCTAGGTTCTTGCTGAAGGTTGGACGCGGCCATTGGAACGAAACGGCCAAATGCTCACCAAACGGGCAGCGCCCGGGCGTTCCAAGCTCCATCCCGTTACCTTAATTGGGTGCATTCAGCTCGCTCAACCAGTTCCGTTTTCTAGACGCACGAACATTCAGAATCCAGATTGACTTCATATTAAATTTCAATACATACTTTTTATATGATTGGCATTTCTGAGAAACGAATATGTACGCTCGGTGAGGAAATGTTGGACAAGGCAGGTCACTTACAATTGTTGTGAAACGCGCACCACAGTCAGCGTTACGTGCCAGTGAGGCCACCTACGATCCCGATAAGGCGACAGGCCCAATTGTACAGGGGGGCTGACGGCGGCGGCCTAGAACGAAAATTTGGACCGCCTCGTTCACTCAGCTCAAAGCAGCCACTCATAAAAGCGGAGACGGGGACCCCGTCGATCCTGCGCCGCCGTTTTCTCGAATAAATTTCCAACCGCCACGGCTCCTGATCAGAAGATTCCCAATCTAACCACCACGCCAGCCCTGCTTCCACTTTGCAACTTGCCCGTACCTTTAAACACTTACTTCCAGCACATCAACAATGGGTGGCGGTAACGGAGCCAAGGCAGCGCAGAAGCGCGAGCGCAACGCAAAGGACGCCAAGGGCGGCGCTAAGTCGCAACTCAAGGTCAACGAGGCCGCCAAGTCGATCCAGTGCAAGGTCTGCTTCCAGACGTTCCTGTCGACGACTCGGGAGAAGGGGTAAGTCGAAGTCCTTCATACTACGGAAATCTTGCGGATCTCGTTGCTGACATGGGACGAAACGCAGCCTCACCGAGCACTGCGTGAACAAGCACAACAAGACGGTCGCAGAGTGCTTCCCCGGAGTCGAGGTCAAGCCCTGAGTTCGATGTGCGGAAGTTTGGGACCAGCGAGGCGTACAGTTCAGAGAGTCATGATGTTACGACAAGCCGCAGGCGAATATTAATGGATGGGGTTGATCATTTGAGGAGCAATCGGCGGTGGAAGGCGCTCTTACACCATGTGTTTTTAGACAAATTCTACTAGACAAGAAGAGGCAGGACGCAGATAACGCTCAGACTCTATCATTCATCACTCGAAATATTGACCCTCCATCAGTGCGCCTCAACCGTCTTCGCCGCAGGCGCAATCTCCTTAGCCTCACTAACACCCTCACTCTTACTCTTCGCCTTGGCCTGCTCCTCCCTGATCTCAGCCAGAATATCAGGATACCACCTCTCCCCAACATCAGGGTGACTCTTCACCCGATTCCTCAGCGTCGCCTCCCCCAGCGTCTTCGCCACGCCGCCAACCCGAAACGTAAACTCGACATCATCCAGCCGTCCCCCATGCCTCTCCAACACCATCCTCCTCAACTCCCTCACCTCCTCCGGCACGGCTCCCACCCCGACCGTCTCCAGCTCCTCAAACTCCGCGTCCCCGCGGACCCCCTGGAAGAACGGGATCGAGAACCGCGCGCCCTGGCCCGCGGGCGGACTGAGCACCCTGTGCGTGGTACTCACGCACACCCCCCTCGTCAGCGCCTCCAGCCCCTGCCCTATGGCGACCACCAGCGTCCCCTCGATGGGCGGGCAGTCGATCCAGTCGCCCGCCACGTTCTGCACCTGCAGACCCTTGTGCGGGCTGGCCTGCAGCAGGTAGCTGGTCAGCATGCTATCCTTGTGCGGCCCGACGCCCTGGTTCCCCCTCTTCCCGTCCCCCGGGACGTCCGGGTATTTCACCACCTTGAGCTTGTGCTGCTGCTTGTCCGCCGGCTGGTCGAAGTACCGGTCGAACGCGTCGGCGGGGAGGCCGATGGCCTCGGCGATGAGGGAGGTGAAGGCCAGGGACACGCGGCCCATGCGCGACATGTACTCCGTGAACACGGGGCGGAAGCCGGGGAGGATGGAGGCCGACGGCCACTGGTTCGGAGCCAGGAGGTTGTGGTAGCGCGGCGCGGACGGCGAGGGGACGGGGTGCTCGGTCGAGAGGTCGATCTGCTCGCGGTGGTCGACTGCGCCGGCTGTTATTTCGGCGCTGAGGCGGCTGTAGCCTAGGAAGGAGGGGGCGTTTTTCATTTCGATCTTGAGTCTTGGGGAGGTTGGTCAGTATTTTGTAGTTTGTGGTTAAGACTAGTGTGACTGTGGTGGTTTACGGCCTTACTTTTCTTCCTGGGGTATGTCAAAGAAGGCTTTGCCTTCTGAGATCGTTTGCTTAAATAGCTCGTCTGGAATCCCGACGTTCTTGAGGTATAGGAAGCCGACTTCTAGCAGCGCATGTCGGAGGTCGGAGAGGAAGGCTGGTTTAGTGGCTGGATCGTTTGCGAGAGCCATGTCCAAGATTGGGATCGAGGTGAACGACATCTTGGGCAGCGACACTACTTCCGAGCAAGGAATGGAGATATATGAGAGGGGATCGGTGGCGATGGCTTCAAGTTTTGGTTGAAGAGCAGTCCAATTTCGAACTCGCTAGCAAACGTACCCCAAACTCAATGACAATCAAAGGGCGCGCAAGGCCATGTAAGCACCAAAGAGACGCGAGGGCACAATGCGCAGAGTTTAAAGAACAGGTGATCGGTATGGTATCTATTCAAAGTCTTGTGCAGTCTGTTCCCTCAGACTGATATATAAGAATTGAAGGTGAGGTTCATCAGCTCACTTCTCCACACCTCGGAGCCAGAATATGGCGTAATCTGTCGCCTGTAATGGCCATGGACCCCTGCCCCGCACTTCTGCACCGCGAATCTAACGTTGGCGTGCTTGTGATGTATTTCATCCGGCCACTCTCTCTAGCCGTCAAAGCCGCAGCTTTCCGCTCCGACAACCCGCGAAGCCGACATCGGCGCCGGACCTGACTCGGGTACGGAGTCGATTGAGTCGGCACAGACGCGCCCGGCAGGCTTTAGCTGAGGCTAAGCCGGCGTATGGCGACAGAACTAAATGCGTCCTTGTGCTCCGGAGGCGTGAGTACGGCCGAGCAGCCCTCAACCTGGTGTCCTGATGCCCTGTATTAAGTTGCTTCAAGCCGAAGTTGTCGAGAGCGGCTTAGCAGAGAACAGCCCTGCAACCTGGTAAAACAGGTCCTCGATCGGTGGCATAGCAAAGGATGGTCCGGCATTGAAGATGTCGGCAAGATGCTGGGGAGCCACAACCGCTTGATGGATGTCGTAGTCGTCCGCCTCGTCATCAGCACCTGCGTCGTGCATTTCCTCGTCGCCGTCCTCCTCTTCCTCTTCACCGTTGACGGCCAGTTCCATCTCATCCTCCGAGGGTGAGGTGGCATGATCTAGCTTCAGATCCTCCAAAGGTTTGGCCAATGTGGCGGCTTCGGCCCCTTCGTCAGCGGACCATACCTGAGCGGCCGAGTCGACAGCGATAAAGCCGGAGGACCTTGCAGCAGGCAGCAGGGCCGTGATCAGATGAGGAAAGTGCTGCACTAGTTGAGGGGTATTTTCCTCAATAGAGAATATCGCCAACTCGGAAGCTGTTCCCTTTGTCGCCTTCTTCTGACCCGGCACCATAAGAGGCACAGCTAAGGCAAAGCTCCGAGAGCGTCGGTTGACGGCGAGCTGCGTCAGCTTTGTGGACTCATTGAACCTGTCACTTAGGTTCAGGCCGTAGCGCAGCTCGTCAGATACTATGTCGTAAACGGTGAGCTCATTCGAGAGCATCACCAGACAGGACGCAATCGCCTTCAACGCCCTGATCTCGCCAGTGAACATGCCCTGGATCCTGTCGCGGATCTCGCCAGACTCCGTGTCGATGATGTAGACAACAGCATCTGCTTGACCGCCATAGGCAGCAAATAGAATAGAGCCGTCCTCAGAGTAGTCGATGGCACCGGCCATATTGACGTGTGTTTGGAGACCGATAACATCGTCCTCGGGAACGACGTGCTCCCCAAGATGGATACTCTGAGCGCAGGACCAGCTCCATAGCTCCTGGCCCTCTGGACCGGTCGCAGCCAGACCGTCTCTTTGCCGCAACCTCGGTGACCATACACGAACTATGCCATCGCCGCCAATAGTAGCAAATTGAGTTGCCGTCGGGTTTGTCGCAAGGTCGAATATTGACTCCGGCTGAACTGTCCTGTGGGCGTCATTGACTCGGGTCACCAGCTGCATGGTGCCCGTCTCCTGGTTGACCTCCCAAAACTTGAGATAGATTTCTCGGCGCTCGCGGCAAAGATCGACCAACGAACGAGAACCGTCTATCAGTGCGTTGACATCCCTCTCTGGCGGTTGCCACTCGTCAACGGTGGCGAGCCATGTCCCGTCACGGGAGTACGAAACCTGTGTCAGCATCGGCTCGACAATGGGATGTCCCTCAGATGTGATGTTGGCCTCTGTAGGATTAGTTCGTGCCATCGCCTGTTTCGAGACACTTTGCGAGGACTCGATATCGAAAATCTGGACGTAAGGCGCGGAGAGTGAGTTGCCGTCAGCGAGCATAGACTGCTGTCCATTGCCAACAGCGAGGGTGATCTGCGAAGGATTGGCAGGGTTGCTGGCCGCTGGCACAGATTGTGATATCTCCTCTGGTACCTCGGAAACCCTGTGGACGAGTGACTCTTTGGATTTTGTGTCGGTCAACACCACGGACTGAACTCCTGAGACGTAGGTGGTCGGCTTCATCTCGGCGGTAGAAAGAACCATGGTGGAATTGTCATCCAGGTGTACGGCATATGACGAGCCTCGCGGAGAGACTACAACATTTTCGATGGTTGCGCCGAGGTGAGGAAGAAAGTCGGTCTTGCCAGTGTCGAGCTGCCAAATCACCAGCACCTCTTCAGCTCCACCAGAAATCAAGTAATTGCCTTTGATAATGTTAGCGACAGGTAGTTCTCTCTCTCAGACATATATCCTTACCATCATGGGACCACTTGACACTATGAACCGCCCGTCGATGCCAATGCTTTTTTACTGGCTGCAGTGCAGTTCCTTTCCGGGGTGTCGCCGGCCCTGCGACAGGAGATCTAGCGACAACGTCGTAGTACAGGAAGATCTTGCCACGTGCGCAACCAACGGCCAGATCAACGGGCTGTTGGCCACTTGGCTGCTTCTTAGTCGGCCGAGCTAGGCATCGAACGTCCACGGTTGTAATGATGTCGTCCACAGTAAATGAAAAGAAACCATACTCCAAGTCCGCAAGAGACTTGACAATCTTGGTGGTCTGAGAGCCGACGTGTACGCTGTCCTTACCCGCAACGACTATGACGGAAGCATTGTTGGCCGACCGTATTAGGTGAGGAAACCCAGTGCAGTTATAGAGTAAAGTCCCAGTCCCGGTTTTCAAGGCGTTCCGGTCATAGGCGCGAACCCTTCCACCACTGATTCCCGTCTTCTCCAAGACCAAAAGAACATCCTCAGTAGCCTTCCCAACCTGGATCGAGTCCACGGTCATGTCGAGGATGGTGGTAAGCTGGTACGGCGCATCGACTCCGGAACCATTTGTCCAATCGAGGCAGAATACACGACCATCTGATGTGGCAACCCAAAGTTGGTTGGGAGAGTCTTTGGAGAGCACGGAGGATACGATATGTTGGCCTTTGGGACCATGTCCTGTCTCGTGGGAGAAGGGCAGTGTTATTCTCCGCACGAGGAGAGAGTCGGCGGTGGTGTATACTTGAATCGAGGTGTTGTATGTGAGGATCAGGTGGCTAATTTCCGGTCAGTAACCACCTTATGACAGTCTCCAGAGCTCTTACCTTTCGTCAACCGAAAAGACGGGATCTATGTCGAGCATCCTTCCGCCTATGGGTTTTGAGACATTCCATGCTGAAGAGGAACTGACGGTCTCAAGTTGCCCATAGGTATCATCCTGGCGCACCAGTTGAAGTTCTGCCGGGTTCGAGACTTCATCGCCAGATGTTTGGCCATTCTGCTCCGGAAGTGACTTTCGCTTCGACTTTTGCTTCTTTCTGTTACGCCGTTCCTCCTCGGTCTCTGCCTTGTCCCTTTTCCTCTTTGTTGCCCTCTCCGAGTCGCCGCTTCGATCTCTTGTCGGGGCCATCATGCGTTGGTGCAAATTGGCTAAGTCAGGGGAACCAGAAAGTGAAAGTGTCTGCCAGCCCGACAACCGATTGAACTTTCTGATCTCTGCAAAGCTTCGAAAAAAGAATTTTGGCGGAGCAATGCGGTACGTACCTGCCGCAGTGGGGTGACCTCTTATCGATAAGCTTATCCGGAACATTCATTCTCCTAATGGTCAAAATTTGGTGGAGCTGTCGCCTTTGAACTTCGAGATCCTCCATTCCATTCATTGTCGGCTTCAAGCAATTTTGCCATCGCAAACTACGCTCTTCCAACATCCACGATCCACGAGGACCAGTCCCGATCACCGTCATATCCGCCGACTATTGCGACGTGCGCATCCTCCAGTCAAAATGATTATTCCCATACGGTGCTTTTCTTGCGGCAAGGCATGTTTGGTCTGGCATGGTAGTCGCGGGGCATTTATGCTAACTAAATACTAGGTCACAGGCGACCTCTGGGAGCGATACCTGAGGATGATCGAGGACGAGGGCATGCAAGAGGGGTATGTTGGAGTCTCTGGACGCCATTGTGTGAGTTGGTACTGACAGTTGGGTAGTGATGCCATGGACCGTCTGGGACTGAAGCGCTACTGCTGCCGTCGCATGGTCATGACCCACGTCGACCTGATTGAGAAGCTCCTCAAGTAAGCACCTCTCTGTTGCGGCTTGGATGGTCTCATCCATCGTCTGCTTATATTTCGGCTGCTAACTCATTCATAGGTATACCCCCGATGGCCGCAACGAGAAGAAGATCATACTTCAGACGAAGCAAAACGAATAATCGATGATACAAACCAACAACACGGTGCATTTGCTAGGCGTTAGGGGATTTGGAAGACTTCGGTAGACGGAGTTTGGGGTTACTGGCATGGACCGGTTTTGTGACTTGCCTTGGCTTCGTTAATCCTTGGATGTCGAAAAGGGAACATGATGCTTTTGCCAACACTTGAGTTGAAATATCCGCACAGGCATCACCTTTCCGTGTATCGGCTGCGCTATCGGAAAAGAACTGACAAATCGACCCTGTCTTTTGTGAAGATCTTGAGGCCGGCACAGAAATCGAATGCCGTGAAGCTGCCTCGCCAAAGATAACCAGAATGCTTCAAGCTAGCTGTCGGCGGTACCAGGCCGATGGGTTTACGAGATGTTGCCTCAATGGGAGCCGTTGTAACATGACTTCTTCTACATGTGTGCTACCCGTTGGTGGCGTTCGTTGCAAAGTTTGCTGGGTCCGTCCGTGGGTTGGAAAGCAGATTGTCGGTGTAGGGGCAGTGGTGACAGCCAAGGCAGACCGCTAGCTCTACCAGGATGAGGCATTGCGGTTGATGTGTACTCCATCTGCTACGTGTCCCTCGTCTATTACTGCAATAGACGTGGCCATTGTTTCATGTAGCTGGGCGTCCTGGCCCTTGGTTCGAAGGATCAGGCTATCAAGCGGAACTCTTTGGAGCATGGGTTTGAGGGACAATGGAGACGAAGTGATGAGAGATGTTGGTCCATGTCAAACAGCCGCGGGAAATGGCAAGACCAACAGATACCATGGACAAACTGCACTTGCATAAGCTCCATACCCGGTAGCTTGCACTTCGTAGCTCGGGTTCCGCATGCATTGTCTGATACTAGCGCGGTGAAGGGCGTCGATGGCTCGAGCCAACATATCAGCCCAAATTCCAACACCCATGTGGATGGCCGAGTGCCTGTCGGCGCTTATGTGCATCGGAAGGAAGATCGCTTACCTAGATCGGGCATAATACTGCTGTGTAGCTAGAGTCGACATATGCATCTGCATGGGAAAGCCAGCTTACCCTGACCCGGTGTACCTTAGCTACCAGGTTGTGCAGTCTGAACTGCGATCATGGCGTCGGTGAAGCATGCAACAGCGCCCAACAGGACCAAGACAGGTTAGACCTAGTATCTCGGAAGCCACATGAATATTACTGGCTATAGCAGGCGCGACATCCGCAGCCTAGCTCGCCAAAAGCCAAAGGCCCCGTTGGTGGCCGAAATATCACATTGGTAGAGGAAAAGTCGAGCAAGAGAAGTAATATGAGGAGCCTGATTCTCGACGGAGGGAGATTGGACGGCATCCTAACCGGGGAGGCTTACTCTTGGTGTGACCGCCTCCGACAAGCGCTCGGCACGGTGATCGGAGTGAACACTATCATACCTTAGTATCAGCCCAGCGTCAGGTTGTACGGTTGATCAAGTCTCGCGAAGGCGTGTGTAACACATGGTCTTCAATGGTTCGCTAAAGAATTCCGCGCTGGAGATGATTGATGTCATGCAGTAGGTAAGGTACCGTAGTGAAGGAATGGTCGAATGTTCATCGCTGCGTGGCTCCTTCCCTGTCTGAGTTTGGCCCCCAAACCATTCCTCGGTTCGAGTACCCAGGATCATTTTCTGCTCGAAGCACCTTGCAGGAAGGACAAGAAAACTCAAATCCTGCGAGTGTCACCCCCTCTGTAATTGAGGATATGGAACACAAATAACCGTAGACCTTCTCGACCATGGTCTCAACTTCATTTCCCCTTTGGCGTCATACGAACGGAACCGAAGCCGCGCTGGCGGACTTTCAGAGAGAGCTAGTCCTAATCGAGACGGCGGAACCAGATTGTCGGGAACGTCCCTCGTGCCCGCAACTTGGTGCTTATCGTCTCCACCATCATCACACTGATGCCCTTGAGCAATTCACTCTTTAACTAAAAGCCTTTTCTGATATTTATTTATCTCATCATTCTAATCTACGATGGGCTCTACTTTTTCGCCCCAAAGAGTGTTTTCTTGCACAGTGAGGCGCCCTGCCGGCAAATGGAGACGTGCTTCGAATCCTCCACCAGCGGGTGGCTGAATAGCCATGAAAATACATTTGCATGATCTGCTATGTGCGTCTTCCGGGTTAACGGCGAGGTTCGCCTCCACCTGTACAGAGGCAGCTCATACGTTTCACACCAAACCTCCCAGGAAGTCATCCTCACGAAGAACTCAGTGATGCTGAGTCGTGGGAAATTGCGATGAGATGGGTTCACCACAGCACCATCCGTCAAGCCACAGAGATGGACGGGGACAGCCGTCGTACCACATAACTTACGGCTCATCCATCACCAGCTTGGCACGCCATCATTGGCTCTGTCGCAGAAGCCAGCTTTACTTCCGCAATACTTTCACCGTTCGTGCCCACAAGGCTGGTTCGCATGCAAGAAGTCCATCCTCCACGCTGGATACCATTGGCGGATGCAAGTTCCCCTCCCTGCCGAACTGGCTAGGAGCGGACTTACAGGGGCTGCAGAAGGATGGATGGCGCTCTGTCGTTGGACGAAGCGAGCCATTGGGACCCTGGACCCTCCGCATGACTGGGCTGTTAAGCGCCCACGCCTGTCAAGCTCCCGCAGCTCCTCGATTCTACTGGCCAGAGCCGAGCCAGATGTGGGTGAAGGAAGACGTGCATCTGCAAGCTCGAGTTCTGCCATCAACTCTCGACGCCTTTTCTGCACTTCCAGTGCGTCTTTTCCGCGCACATCTTCCTCGGCCGCACATCGCTTTAACCTCAGCACGTCGTCCACAATCCAACAAATACTCGAGAGGGACTAGCGTCGACTCTAAGACAATGTCTCCCTACCCCAGACAGTGGAGCGGAGAGCTTCCATGATCCCTGTCCGCCGAGACCTCCCCTAGACCCTTACCGAAGTAGGCTAGCAGACCCCCGGTGGCTTGCTTCGATTCTCTGCCGCCATTCTCATCCGTGCAAGCAGATCCAAAGACAATCGAGGAAGGCTTTCAGTGCATCTCTTGATCGCATGCAACAGTGCTTACTGTTGCACAAGCTACATGCTAGTCGGAGTAGCGTCTGCGACCGTCATCACCGCTTTCCACTGTGCCTCTGGCGGGCAGCTTGCTCTTTGTTAGCTCGTTAGAGGAGTCCGCGACACAGCTGGTGGAGCTTCCACCGCATTTCCGTTTGGCTGACCATCCCCCTGGTCCTCTGGTAAGGTACCCTGGTCTGACTGTCCCAGGCGACAAACCCCCCTCGGCCCTCGACCACGTCGGCCAAATCATCGTCTCTTCCACAAACCACCAGAGGCCTGTCGCGACAGCCCGATCAATAGCACCTTTTCCCAGCTTTTTTACTCATGCGATAGGCTTTAATCTAGCTTTCTCGCCCAAGACTTGGGACGTTGGTTCAATCTCTTCACCACTGTGCATCCCACCTGTTTCCACGTCGCAGGCCCGTTGTCTCGCGTCAGTCAATTAGGCAGAGCCAACAGCCGCTTGTGCCCGCTTGCTATCTCCTCCTTCGTGACCTAAAAGGTAGCAGCTCCTACCTACCCGCTCGTCCACCCCTCCTTCTTGAGCTACATTTCCCTTCCCAGAGCAGAGTCCGGATTGTTTGTCACATCCAGGCGCACGCGCGTGAATCCTACGCGGCCCTTCGCTCGACCCTCCAAACCGCAGACCTTAATTGCGCCTCTCTTCCCCATCGCAAAGATCGATATAGTATTTTTGGCCGTCCTCCCGACCAGGCAGACTCGGACCGGCGATCGAGTTCCATCCCGAGGCGTGAGGCTTGGAAGCTTCGCATCTTGAGAGGATCTCTGTCCATATCATCAGGCCAACGGCACTGCCTCTGGGCAAACGATGGCCCTGGAAGCTCCATTGAGATCCTCAACCGATAGCATTCTCTCGTCCTACTCACCGTTAGGAGACATGTCCGTGTCTTCGCCCGAGTCCGCTTCTCTTCAGTCACAATACATGGCCCGGTAGGTGTTCCAATATTCTTATTTCCCACCCTTGCCAAGCTTGGTGGTCACCAAGCCACTAATGTCGATCCAGGTCCTCCACTGGCTCCGATACACAGTCTCTCCGCCCTAATTCCTTTATAAGATCCCACCCTGCCCACCTCATGAGTCCGAGCAGCGACATAGTAGGACCTTCACCTGTAACCTCAAACGGGACCGAGATAGAAGATGAAGCAACAGAGGAGACTGCCGAGCAGGCCAACCTAGACGCAGCTCCCCCACCGCAGGTAGCTACGCAGATGACGTTCGACCTTGCACACACGACTAACGAGTGGCAGCTTTATATGATCAAGACAAATATTCCAGACCATGTTCGCAAAAGTCTTCAAACTGAAGAAGTTGTCTCTGTGATCCATGCGCCGCAGAGCTTCCAGAGTTGGGTATGGGCACAAACTATCCTCTATTTCTCAATGGTGCTTCTGACGTTAACGCTTGCTGCCAGACATCACATGACATCCAGCAGAACAAACAGCCAAATTCTGTCCCAAGCGCAGATGGTACCATAAGCCCGCCGCCGAGCGAGCATTCTTCAAGAGTGAGCTTCACAGCGAGTGCGCACTTCGAGATTATCTCCCTGACTTCCCTCAGACAAAGTCGCCCCCCAGCCGAGATCCTCCCCAAATCACGACGAACATAAGACCCAGATTCAGCATGGACGCCCCCACCCCCCAGGCGCAAAACTTGCCGGACGTCTTTTCCGACAATGCAAGAATACGCTCGAGCACTTCGAGCAGTCTTGGCTGTGAGTTTCACTGCTTCGGGGCAGGATAAATTCGATGGCTAACGCATCAAACAGTGATACCGGAGAGCACGGAAACAGAAGGAGAAGCGGACGTCGAGGACGACCTTGATAGGGAAGAGTATCGCACACCAGGTACTGGAGAAGACGCAGAAGTCCATGCTCTCAAAGCAGCGTTGGAGGAGTGCTGGACCCTGTGCAACACCTTGGCCAACTTGAGCTCTATCCATCGCGAGAGGGTGTTCAATAACTCGGGCACACCGGACGCGCACGAAAAGGCTTGGAAGAGCTGTTGGAAGCTCTGCAAGCGGCTTTACAACAGTCGCGACGACGTCTCAGAATCGCTCAACATCCGTACGAATCTCGACTTGTGCCGCGACTTTTGCCAAGCATTATTTGATGTCCGCCAACGGAAGGGCGATGCGGCTGATTCCGTTCTTCGGGTCAGCTTCGAGTTAAACAACCAGTACGTTCTTGCCAATATGGTTCGATGACACAACAGGTCGCTGACTATATACTACAGTTTGTATAGCGCTCAGGATAGCCGTCTTCTCCCGGAAGCCTTCCGAGAGCGGACACTCGACTTCTACATCACCCTATGCCACCGCTTAATGAAACAGCGCAGCGAGCTGGCGGAAGAGACGGACTCGCTTTTGCGCGCTTGTTGGACACTTGCCGAGATGCTCTTTAGCCTACGGCAAAGCAAGAGAGACGGAAAAGCCGCCGACGAGGAGCTTTTAGGCTCGGCCGTTCAGGCATGCTGGGAGTTATGCGACATATTCAGAGAAGGCTGGACACAAGTACGGCCTGACAGGGGGACGCCACGGCCAAGCCAAGTGAGCTTCTTCCAAGGAGGAAACGGCATCCCTTCCGAGACTGCTCGGTCCAGTGCCGGCAGCAGAGCATCTTTACACTCGAAGCGAGAGAGCCTAAGGAGCTTGTCCGAGCTTGATAGGCCACCACGCAGGGAGCCTGTGGTTCCAGAAACGCCGGTGACGGAGTTCGAGGATACGCCAATATCACCTGAGAGCGCAAGCCCAACATTACCGAATATCATGGTCCTTGGAACCAATCCGGACAATCGAAGTACTCAGGGAGGCCGTTGGTCTAGCAGTGCGTCAACCTACTCGGGCTATTCCCAGAACAGCGCAAAAACGTCGAGTACGGCAACGACCGCCGTGGAAGATATCAATATCACACGAATCAAGACACTCGTTGTCAAAGCGGCCATGAACATCGGGTTCAACCGCGATGCTGCCGCCTCAGATGGGTCAGGAGGGACCGCGTCTCTCCAGTCATTTGTCAAAAGTCTACCGACAGGATCGTTTGGATCCCTCCCGGCACATTCTACGCTTCTCCAGAACTACAAGAATCTTGTTCTTGCGGATTCAGCCTTCCGCACGTCTGGCGCACTACCAGCACGAGGAAAGCGCACCACGTCGATCGACGTGGCGAAGAGTGTGAACTGGATGACACAACACTCTGGCCAATATGGGTTCCTGCGGGAGCTATTCAAGCTGGTCTTTGGGTTTCAATTAGAAGAGGCAGACAGCAGGAAGAACGTCAGCATTGCTGTCTGAATTTGACGCCGTATTCAGACACCATCTACGGCCGTCCCCCACACACCACAGCCACCACGAACACAATACCACATGCAACCCCTCAATCCCTTTCCATCTTGGACCACTACCATCTCCGCCTCTCTGCATACTGCTATATATCTTCAATTTTTCTTTTGTACTTGGAGACCTTTTGACACCATTCGTTGTATTGATGGCTAGGGCCTTCCTTGAATGGCCTTGTCTTTCCCGTTCTACCACTCAGATACCCATTACGGATGAATTTACTGCGGCGCCGGATGGATTTTCCTACAGAACTTGATCATCACCATATAGGTACAGAGACAGGGGAAGAAAGAGCGCAAGCTACTCTTAGCTACAGACATTAACAGACCTTATCACGACTTCTCCCTCTTGAACCACAGCAGAGTCTAGTGTTGACTGCCCTGGATGAAATACATGTTCTGGTGTTGTGTTGTATACCCGCCTCCTCTAACTGTTTATTACCCCTTTTGTATAAGCACGAACTTGCACACATACTGCTATACTTACAAATTTTCCCATATTTGTCATGTATCCCGAAAGCGATCTCATGCTGTTGTTTGTTTCCTGGTTCCAGTCGCTTATCTCATCCGAAAGCTAGGAGAAGTCAACAACTCTCTATTATTTCTATCTTATGCGCCGCCTAGAAGAAACGCCCGACTTGGAATATAGTATCCCTAACGCCTGTGCCTCTCATCGGACACTCGTCGTTGCTTCTCTGTCAGAAAGTCTTCGGCAAGCAGTTGCACGAGACCCAAAGACAGCAGCAGTGAGCGTTGTTGCAGCGTCTTAAATTGTCGTCGGCGGCGGACTGGATCGCGACATGCATCAACACGTCGTACGCAAAGTCCTGACCATCGTAGGTCGCCAAGCCCCCAGGACCACAGGGAAACACAAGACAGAGTTTGTTGGTGACCGTAAACTCCAAACGCCACGCTTATCTCTCCCTCCCAAAAAAGACCCTTCCAATTCCTGGCGTGCAGACAGGGTTTCTCTAACGAATTGAATAGGTTAGCTAGGGCTCGAGTAATTAGAGTGTTCCTACACGCACCTAGAAACACAACTGATCTGAAGAGAGCCGGATCCACGTGCACCAGTCCCTCCAGACCTGCATGTTTATTAAGACAGCCTAAGTCCTGGAAGTCTTTGGACAGATGGTACCATTCTGGACTTCCTCCAGTATCTGTATTAACATTGGTATATCGTGCCTAAGCGAACTTCTTTGGGTTATAGGTCACTTCGTTAGCCCCGACTTTCACGCAACACAGCTCAAGCGCGAACTTACGATTAGAGTTAGCAGCGGATGTATTTTGGTGGTCCTGAGGCCGGTTGGAGGGCTGGGTCACCGGCAGCCTCCTAGGCACGGGCGACGGAATGAGTAGCAGGAATGGCTGCAGCGACGCGCTGGGGGAAGAAGATGGGTGAATCTCTCGGTCGCGTTCAAATTCAAATAAATTTTGCGATGGCCTGGTGGTTTGGGGCATCCCGGGTGGACATGTCGAGGGGCTGAAGTCCGTTGTAGTCTGCGAATGGGTCAAACCTGGCCAGACAGCCTTGGCCTACGACCTTGTCCAAGCCCCGAGGAGGTGATGGTTGTATCTGTATAGTCCTAATCCTCTGAAGCCATATTAGCTATGTTATCGTTATCTGCTCGTCGAAAGTGGTAGTCGATATGGCCTTCGGGTGAATGACCTGGCTATCCCGGTCCAATGTCGCCGTACACCCAAACTAAGGAATGGTACGGGGGAACAAGGACCGGAGCGTGGTGAGATAGGAGAAGTCCGGCCGGAACTCCCTCTAATCGCCGACGATGTGTCGTTCGTCAATGGCGAATAACCCAACTTGCTCTTGGAACTCCGGCGCCCTTAGGATCACCTTGAACTTCGGATTCAGCGCCTACTCCGGCGATAGTAATACGTACGTGTATACTCCTTATTGAACGTACTTCCAGACGTCGGGGTCCTGATATATCGTCAGCCAATGTGCTACACTTAGGGGTTGACAAAGGGGTACTCACACGCAACGGCGTGTCGCCGTCAATCCAGACCGGCTTCGACTGCGGGACCTACGAAAAAAAACCGCCGAAGGCAGATCGACGGTATGGTCCCCCTTCGAGCGGCGCAGCACGAGGGTGAGGAGGTGGTTGATCTCCTCCGACCGGAAGCGGTTGAGCTATGCTCGTCATCGACAGATATGCAAGAAACCCAGTTGCTCCTCTATCAAACGCTGCATCTACCTCAAAGCGAGCATCGCAAACTCCTACAACTCCGAGACTATGGGAAAGAAGGACGGGGCAAGTCTAATTGCCGCCCGCAGGGGATTGCTCAGAATAACCTAGGTACAAGATCAGCATTTAGCATTCCGGTGATTAACAAGGCAGCTACAACTGATTTTTAACATTATATATATATAAATGAAGGTATTAAAAATATTTTATCAGCTATGTCCTACGAGCTGATCGGCCTGTGTTATATATCTGATATCGACGATGGTACTGAGTGGGTCCATTCAGGGGGAAGTAAACAAGCCCCTTGTTTGTCACAACTACTCGACTTAGGTATGCTAGACAAGCCAAGCCGTCTGCATATTTAGACACATGCTCTCCATCTTCTAAAACTATAGACTAAGGCCTAAGGCATAGTATTCCACAACCAAAAGCGACAATCATGACTTTTCTACCAAATGCAGAGCATCATTGCCAAACACCTCGTCCCAAACACAACTTATTGCTTATCAGAGGGCAATCTGCTTCTTCTATGAGCTATGGAAGGTGGATTTTGGTTGCCGCTGACGGTTGAGGAAGAATAGCACGGCGGCGTCTCCGTACTCCTGTCGTAACTAGCTGGCGTGCTTGCCACCTATCGATTAACTTGGCTAGCTCATCCAGACTGAGGTGGGATGGCTCTTTATGATTCATTGTGTTAAGTTCGGCTGTGGTTACAAAATAGAAATCTTTTGACATGCTTGCCAGAAAGCCTGGAGTATCCGAAAGACCCGGGATGAGATTCCTTCGCCCTGAGTTAAGTATGCAATGCTAATCGTGACATGTGAATAATGCCTGGTAGAAGCAGCTGAGGGTAGTACCGGTGGTAAGAAGAGCTTCCAATTAACCAAGGTGATTGTCCTTTATGATACGTGGTGCTTGACTTGCGGCTGGGATATGCTGTCGCCAAGATTAGAGGCAACCGTCTGTTTGGTCAGTCTAAACAGAGTACATAGAAGGGGCTACAATTGCTAACAAAGACGGTAGATTCTTTTTCCGAATGTGAATCCTACGCACACTTTACTTGAACTTGACAGATGCGAGCCAGGTACAGGAAGTGATAACTAAGGTAGTAGTTAAGGGTCTAGTCAATCTCACTTCCTGCATTTATGACCCGTCTCGGCTAATCATGTCGTCCATCAGAAAGTTGGGCCTGCTGTATCAGACCACATCTCGTGTCAAGGCTCTTCTCGGTTTCTAGGAAAATCTCCGACCAGACGACATTGATTACCTGGTATCCAAAGAACATCCTCAGCGTCCATCATCACCACAAAGTAAACATGGTCGAAGACAACTTGAGGCAATTTTCGAGAGACCGTCATCCTCACTTCATTAGTATCATTTGGTTTGCTCATCCTTCCTGAGTCACTGCTACACCTTCTAAGCCCGGATCGCACTACGAGCCACGAGAACAATTCACACATGCACCCGAATTTATGAGATGTTATTGAATTGAGCTAACTAGAATGGTTGCCCAGGGTCCGGTCACGAGCCAGTAGTTTCTGCTTGGGGTTCCTGGGCTGGGTTGCGACGAGCGAGCGCGAGATCGAGAGGTGGGTTGGGACTGGTTTCGTAGCCTCTCTCGTCCGGGAAGCCGAGAGTCTCGTCGAAGGTTTGAGAGTCGATTGGTCCCAGGTTGGCCTCGACGACGGCACCGGGAAGCCCGACGTAGAAGTTCGGAGCGACGTCGCTTGCTTTGGCAAGAGAGGTGACGCGCATCGGACCGCGTTGGCGCAGGTAGTCGGGCAGGGACTGCGACAGCATGAAGAGGGTGTTGGGGCGGTAGTAGATGTCGCGCGAGAGTTCGTGCCAGCGGCACCGCAGACCTCTGAGGTGGTCGCAACAGGCCCGTCCGTTGGTCGTGTCGGGTGGCGGGAGGATTCGGCCTGACGAGCTTCCTCCGCTCGCTTCACCTCGGTGCGCTCATGCTCTTGAGCGACCTCAGCCTCCTCGGCAAGTCGGGCCTCCTCCGTCTTCTTGGTGAGCTCCAGCAGTCCCGCATTTTCAGCCAGTCTGGACGCCTTGGTTAGCGTACGGGCAAGCTCCTCTTGAGCAACCTTCCTCGTGGCGAGCTCTTTGTCTTCGTCAGCCCGAAGCTTGGCCTCCGCATCCTCAGAGGCATTCTTGCGCAGAATGGCCTGAACCTGGGCGAACTGGCGCTGTGGGCCACAGAGATCGAGTTCAAACAAACCATACTCGCCCTTCTCCACCAACTTCTCGAAATGGGCCTCTCCCTGGAACGCTGCAACTCGGATGATGGCGTCCTCCTTGGACTCGGCCTGGCCGACGTGGCTCGTGACGGGCCTCAACTCCGTGGGCTGCCAGGAACTTCATGAAGGCGTCTGCCTTGGCCTCGAGGAGGCATCGGCGTTGCCTTCGATGGATGGCTTTGACATGATGGGTGCCATGGTGGAAATTGGCAGAGGTCTGCGGTGAGCGCCTCCTTGCGGAGAATTACCTCCGCCGCGATGATGCGGCAGGCCCGCACGTCGTGTTCCAACGAGCTTTCCGAGCGGCTGCTGAATTTCTTTATGCTCTTGACGATCTCAGTGATCTGAGATCATGGAGACCCTTGACGCAACGGTTGCCTATGCTTGCTAGTCGTCGCCGTGGTGATGATTGGACGGTTCTCCTTCCCTGTAGCGGGACTCTTGTCCTCGGCCTCCTGCTTCTGATAATACATCCGGCTTCTTATCGCCACGGATCTTGAGCTTCGACATCGTCTTGGTGAGCGTCGACACCCGCAAGACGCTCACGCTGCGGACCTGAACCTTCACCACCGTCCTGGTTGGGATTGCCAATGATCTCAGCGCCGGTCTCGGCGTCAACGAGCGTGTTGTTGACGACAGTGACCTCCTCGTCACGGATACGACGCATCAGCTATCCATCAGCTCGATCTGAACGTCGTTGGCCGTTTATGGCTAGGTTGACCAGAGGGCCGCCGGTGTGCTGGAAGGGGGCAGCAGTGCTCGAATGAGCTACGCCTGGCTGGCCACCCATGCCCTGCAGGAAGCCGTTGTACTGCTCGACACTCATGCCGGCATTAGCAGCACGAGCCTGAGCGACGACATCCATGGTGCGGTTACCCTGCGGGCCTAGGTCCAGCACGGCATGTTCGCCGAATGCATGTTAGTTCCCCACTGCTCCTGGAACATACCAACATGAGGCTGGGCGAAATTCGGTTGGGACGATGGTCGGCATGGGAAAGCCGGCCGCAAACTTCTGGGCCTGCTCGAGTCGGTGCCCCTGTGGCCGAGAAGCCAAACGGATTTAGCGCTGCGGCACAATCGATACCGTCTGAGTTAGCCGACCAACCGAACGTGACTTTTCGCTGCCGTTCTTGGTGTTCATCATTCCCATCGTCTGGCGGGGCACGTCGTCGGACTCAGAACCGGCAATCCATGGGATCTTCTGCTCTGGCTGTTTGATCGGAATTTCTTTGATCTGGCAGACGGTCCACTATCGTCGACGGTAGCTCGTAGAAGACATTCCTGGCATGTTTCATGACCTTCGTTTTGGCTATGAGCTCCATGGCCTCGTCGCTCTCACCTGAGATGGTGATGGCTCCACGACAGTTGGCACGACCGGCACAATCCCGAGTCTGAGCTTGTGTCAACCCTCCGTCAGAAGAGACAGCCTCTTTATGCCGTAACATCCAGACAAAAGATGCCACTATCGTCGCTCATCTTGACGGCAAGGGCATACCCGGCGCAGCATGTAGGGCCTCCATGATCGTGTCACGGTGGCGACGAGCCACTCGCGTCCTTTCATCCTTTCTCCCGCATAGCGAAGACACTTCCAGGCGAGCTTCCCGCAGGAGCTTGCGCGAGCATTCGACCTTGTGGCCATGTTCGCCGCCATAGTGGCCTGTATGGTACCCGCTTGTCGCACCGCAAGCATGGCTTGGTTGGGTCGCGGTTTGCATGGCATTTCACCTGGTAAATGGGTCAGCCGAATGCCAGAAAAGGGGCAATGCTCTGCAGACATCAACTAGGACAGCAAGTGCCGCCAAGTGTGACTTAAGGGGACCCTGTAGACATGGACTGATTGTGACTGACCTTTGCGGCGCGGCACCGAATACAAGGCGTAGTCCTCGGCGGGATGGTGACGGCTCAGCAGGATGAGACAGGAGTAGCCGTTTCCTCGACTCCCAGCTGTAAGATGACCCCGTGGGTGAGGCAATCAAAGAGTGTGTATGAGTCTCCGTGGAGGGATAGGCGACACCATTGAAGGTGGAAGGGTGGTTGGTGATTGGAAACGGTTAATGCTGAGAGACTGGGGGGTCAAAGTCGATCAGCCATGGCAGCCGAGTTCTTTCGATGCTTTGGTGATACTGAGGAAATCGATCTCAGAATGGTAGTATTTCTGTGGCTTGGGACCCCCCTGTGCGTCGAACATACAGCATCGACGTGCCGATCACAGGTCGAGCACTTGTACTTGTTGTCGCCTTCCATAATCTCGATCAGCCAGGGGCACCTGCATGTGCACCATGGAGGGGGTGTCACAAGCGGGCCATCAGCAATATCATCATCGCTCATGCTCAGAAAAGTCTGCCAAGGTCCTCGGGCTGGACAAAGGCACGCGAACGCGCCAGTGCCTTCGAAACGGTGGCTTTGGATGGGAAGAACACGCTGTCGTCTGGGTTGTGGCGATGCTGGGCGTCGATTTCGCAGTCGTCGTGGGTCCCCTCGTGCCAGGTCCGTTCGGTCGGGAGGTCGGGGAAGTTCTGCTCCAGCATGGGCGGTGGCGGCTGGGTAAGGGCCACTTCGTGGCGATGAGGTTTTCTCAAGCATACGGAAGAAGATGTGGGCCCAAAGACCAACCGCCTCGACGAAACCAGCAAGGCCTCGGGTCCCGCCGTCCACACCCCATGGTTAGATGACGTCCTCGTCTTTTCAGTGACCTCTTCTAACGCTGAATGGTCACTCGTTGCGATAGGTGTGAACCTTGCGCATGGTTGGCTGGACGGGCCTGGTTGGCTTGGCCTGTGCTGGCTATCCTTCATCGGAATCATCATTGGATCCATTGTCTGATCCATCATCGGATTCATCATCGACGGCGCCACGCTGTTGGGAGCACTGGCAGAGGGACATGTTAGCACACGTCAGGAAGGGAGGTGGTTCGAAATCACATACCTCCAGTGTCCGTAGGTGGTACGGATGTACTTCACCTGGTGGAGCTCGAGTGTCCGGACCCCTTCGAAGTGCCGGTTGAAGGCTGTCATGATGTCTTTGTTTGAGTCGGTACGGGCCCGATCCAAGACGAACCGGACCTGCTCATCGGTGAAGCGCCGTGGAGTTGCCTTGTTGTGATGCTTTCGGATGGGAGGATTTGGAGACGACATTGCTGTGAGAATAGGGGCAGGTGACTTGACAGGGTGGTGTTCCTCAAACACTAACACTATCTCTGGAACCAAGTGTCCTCTTGGATATTGCGAGATCCTGTGCTTCTTGCACACTCGTTTTGGTTCAGTGAAGATTGAAAGATGGTTGGAAGTGAAAGGTTGAGTCTTTGGAAAGAGATCAGGGGTCCTCTTATATGCTGCAGAGGATAGGAGGCGCCTTAGGCCTCCAAGCAAGGATAGACAATAAGTCCTGGCCATGGAGAACAATAGACATGCTGATGAATGACAGCTCGCATATCCACGTCACTGCCCTCGTGCTTCACAGTCCGAAATCAGGGGGAAGGGCGGTAGTTCGTACATCTGCGTCACCATCTTCGCGCCTCTCTCATTCGAATCAGGAGAAGAAGGCAGTGCTCGGACATCGTAATCACCATCTCGCGCCTCTCTCATTCGAATCAGGAGAAGAATGCGGTGCTCGGACATAGTAATCACCATCCTCGTACTCCATTCACTTACTCTAAGCAGGGGTAAACTTCGGGTTGTCATATATAATAGCATCCGTCACTTATGATAAGGGGTATTGAAGTGACGATCGAAGAAAGTGTCTATTTGTGCTCAATGGGAACTGAAAAGGCACCTGCCAACCCATCATACTACAAACGTTTGTGGTCACTACTGTGGGAGATGGTCCAAGTCTTGTCCGGAACTCACCTGTACCATTGCAAACCGTACATATTCTGTATCCCCTGTCCAGATTTGCTAATGCTGAGAGAAGCAGTATTCAATTCATAACAGTACGTTTCTACTTGTGTCAAGTTCAAAGGCAATGGTCACTCAGCTAAAAGGACAGTCGAGTCAGGAATATCACAACTGATGCAGCATGTTGTCCCTTTTGTATAAAAGGGCGCTAAATGAGTGACAAAATGGCATGAGATATATGACCGGATGCGGATTTGTTTGTAAGTTAGGTGCTGACACGTAACCCGTATTGTTTGATCTAGTCGAGCAGATTGTGTGAACTAAGAGTAGGTCTAGTGATGTTTATGGGGGGATGTGCCTAGTGATGCTCTGCCCTGCCTATCATCTATTTTCTAATCTTTTCTTTTTTTTGGTCAGCTTGCTCTATCTAGGTCTAAGTTGCGTATAATTCAAGCATGCCGGATCAAGTATGAAAACAGCCGTCCCCGTCGACGCCCAAGTAGAGACCAATGCATCGACAGCCTCTGACCGCTAACCGGGAACCTCAGGCTGGAGCCTTATCCTCTGTTGCTGGGTCTTGTCTCTTGAAGATAGCCCACCAGCAGTTCACTTCTTGTCCCTCGTCGTCCTCACCCCAGTCGTCTTGACCTGTCGCCATGCTTTCACCAGTGCAGACAAGCGGCTGCCTTTGTTGAAGTAGTTGTTTCTGAAACGTCGACTTGAGCTTCCGTGTTGTCTCATCTCTCAGAGGAACCATGACCAAGACGCGTGCATTGGAACTGAGGGACAGCTGCTCATGTATGGTGCCGGCGAGTAGCGACGGGTGGTCATCATCATACAGGGGATCGGCGACTATGATGAGCTGTAACAACGTCAGCGTTACTGAGTAAGCATATGCGCTGTATAGTACATTGATTGCGGTGTCCGCTTACCTGGTATTGATGGGGCGTATGGAACCTCTCATCTGTCTGGTCGTGGTCACCCCATGTCAGAGGAGCAGTATCCACACTACCCTCAAAAGCCTCCGCTATTGATCGGTTGATGTCCACGTTGTGAGCCAAATTCGGCGTGATGGTAGGAAGATCGGTAAGTATAACTGGAGCACGCCAGAAACAAGCCGCCGCCAGGCCTAGAAGGCCAGTACCAGACCCTAACTCTAGGACCTGCGCCTCTGGACCTTGCATCTCGCCTAGAACATGCGATAGCGAATCCTTGGCGAACCAAGGCAGAAGTTTGGCAAGAACATAGGATGAGCCCCATGTCTTCAATCCAAGTGATTCGCCAGTGATGGGAGGTTCTCTAATGGTCAAGTCGAACGTACTTCCGTCCTCATGTACGAAATGGAACGATCTTGTGATTTCACCCATGGCTGCATAAGAGTGGTCAGTAAGTGTCAGGCATACGTCAGTAATAATAGTTGTGCTGTAGCTTACCTGTTCGTCCACATCTCTCAGCGAGCCTCCTACTGGCCACAGTCCAGAGTTCCTCGCGTTGGTCATCGTTGTCGATCCAGGCCAGACTGCTGCTGGTAACCGAAGAGAGAAACTGTGTTATCTCTCGTCGGTCTTTCAATGCTGCATTCTGCTGCTTAAGGACATGGGCACGAGACACGTTGGACCCCCACACAGGAGGCTTGACTTCGAGCCTATTGAGACAGTCTTGGAGCTCCTCGAAGGCAGGCTTCTGCCACAAGTGCGGGAGCTCCTCTAGCAGCACCGACATTGGCGTCTTCTTTGTATGGGTCGTAAGTTTGAGGGATGGAGGGAGAAAAGCGTCGACTCGATACTTGATCCCCGTTGCCAACCGTAGAAGACCCAAAAACAGAGACACGACGAACGCAGGTAGGTACCCAGATAGGCTAAAGAGCTAGGGCTTCACTTAGAAATCCTCCAGCTGTGTTCGTAGAGGCACGCACAACAGCTACCTGTGCCTCATTCCCCTGGAGCTGCGAACTTTATCAAGCATGACGAGCATGGCCACCTCGACGTTCCCTTTGGATTGTGGAGAGACAAACCTTTCGTGGAGCACCGAGATGTCAATCATCGACTAGGTACTAATCACAGGGCAGTTAGGCATGTGGGGCATGTCGGTCTGCCGTGATTGGCGGTACCAACGCCTATGCCTGGACAGGGGTCTGTTTTACATTAGGGCTGGGAGCCTCATTTCTGCGATGGCGTCTCTTCAACCTCACCTTCCATGCCTTGCCAGGCAGGTTTGTGACAGCTTGAGATGCCGCCTCTGTAGCCTGACCAAGGGCTTTGGTAGCCTACAGATTAAATTCGGTGAACTATCAGGCTAGGTTGGGGCCTCGTTGCCTTCTATGGCCGCGGCCAAGAGCACCCCTGACCAAATGAACGATACTGACAGATCCAACATCATCAAGTGGACTTGAATTGGTACCTGGACCGAGGTGTCGCTATCATCCTTATATTTCACTTGTGCACTGCAGAGTCCGAGGTTGACATATTGTCTCAGGCTCAAAAACTTGCATGGCAGATGCAGTAGGAATGAGTGGACGCTGGGAGAATTCTGAAGTTTCATGACACCTGTGGCAACGATATCAGACGCAGGTGGCGTTCATAGGGTACAGTCATTTAACTTTGAGGCTGACTATGTGCCAGCCCTTCACCAGCCATCATCACCCTCTTGCTGCCGCTCTCCTGCCTGCTCTCCTGCCTGCTCTCCTGCCTGCTCTCCTCCCTGCTCTTCTTCCCACTGGGTTCCTCCATCATCCTGCTTAAGGTCTTCCGTTGACTGCCTGACAGGGCTTGCTTGAGGCAAAGGCGTCCCAACCACGTCTCCCTCTCTCTTTGCTGATGCTGTCTCCTTCGAACTATGCCGAGGGCTTCTCCTCACGTCCTGGGGCACATGCGCTGGCTTCTTGCCCTTCATCGAGTCCATCTTCTCCTCCTCAGAGTCCTCATACAACATGGAGTGCGTCTTGGGATCCAACATGGCCATCACCTCGCCAGCTTCCTCCACCAAGAATCTGCAGGCCTTCGTCTCCATCCTAGCTCGGTGGACCAAATCCAGCAGTCCCTCGCAATGGAGCACTGCTTTCCTGGCAGCACGCAGTCGCCGCTCGAGGATGACTCCAGGATCCTGCTTGACAACGTTGCTGTGCTGGACCTTGTTGGACCGACCAGTAGCGAGAGCATTCTTCAGGGAGCTCAGGCGGCCCCTCAACCTCTCCGTCACCTTTCGAAACCTATCGGGGTCGTCATAACGGGTAATCATGTCGCGCCACACCTTGTCAAGCGTGGCCTCTGGGACCCAATCCAACTGGCCTGCATGCTGTCGAAAAGCCTGCTCATAACCCTCGCACATACTCTTGCAGGAGACGAGAGCGTCGTAGAGTAGTTTCAAAGCCACGTCGACCGGGATTGTGTTGGTATTCGACGATGAGCCCGACACGTGCTGGGAGGCGCGTTCAGCGCCAGCGGCCCTGTTCTGTCTCCAAGTAGTAGGACCGGCTTGTCTGTTGTGCGGCGGAGTGCTGGGAGAAGAAGATGGTCGCACGGTAGACGACGGTGCGATGAACGGCCACGCTCCATGTGCGGTCATGCGAGGTTGGCAGAGAGTATCCTCCCAGCTTTCGATATGCGGGACATGGAGAGGATGACAGCGTGGCGGTGCCAACTTGGTGGCCTGCGGGTAGGTGTATGGCCAAACGAAGTTGCTGCCGGTCTCTCCGCCGCCGCGTCGACGAGCGTCGAGGTTGCGGTATGCCATTCCTTACAACGCAGCGTTGTTGAAGGCTATTTGCTGCAGCTCTGAGAGACTTGACCATGGGGGACACATCCTCTAGCTGGCAGGCAGGAGGCTTTATAGCCGACTGTTGGGTATGCCTTCAATGTATGGACCCTGGACTTTGCTTCCTTACGACAGACACAGAGCTAGAGGCGATTCATATTTGATCATGTTTGGCTCATGTTTCCTGGTAAGCACCAGAGGCCGCTTGACTTCCGATGCTGATGGTCTCTCCCTGTGTTTTCTCTTGCACCTATGCCGAGTACGCATTTTGCCGTTTACAAACAGGGGCACACCGACCACTTTGCTTTTCGTTTCCACGTTGAACTCGCCACACATGATGGCCATGCACTTGGTTCACAAACTCATTAGAAAGTTGGTGAATATCGTCTGGAAGATCCAGTCAGAGACCGAGAGGAATGGGGCCAGAGGTTCAAGCAAACATATCATCAACCGACAAGCACGATGAGCTTTTACTCGCAATCAAGTCACAAGGTGATTCTCAAGCTGAGCTGCGTGATGCCCTTCTGGCGGGACCTCTGCCGATCTCCTAGCAAATATGCCTGGTGGCTGTCATCCGCTGCTAACATTTGCTCTTCGTTTCTCTGAGTTTTGATTCGGAACCGGCGTGTCAAACTTCAAATACTACTCAAGCAATACTTCCGACTCTGTAGGGTAGCCCCTGAGTGGAAGATATCAGACTCCGTGCCGCGGCTGGTTTGCAGGGCTACAGTGCCTACATCGTCACCAGCAACGTTGATGGAACTCCAGCCCGCCACGACAACCGCTTAGGGTCAAAGACCAAACAAGCTCTGCTTGGTTTGTATCAGTTTGTGTCAGGCCGGCTCTCGCCCACTACTCTACCTCTTGTATCAGCTACCAGAATGCTCGTGCAAAAGACGGTTCTCTCCCCAAACTCCCACAAAACCTGAGGGCATCACAAACCACCCGCAGCTCGGTCGCTTGGCATCTGCAGTTGGCCGGGCAAAGCAGACATTCAGTCCAGCCGGCCGGTTGCTCGCACAACCGTAAGCGAAAAGAGCTCCACAGCCTAAGTCCAGAGTCCAGACAAATCGAAGTCTTACGCATGTCTCTCGTCTTCTTCCCCTTCTCTCGTTCTCGCCACCAGATGTCTTAGACTTCCGCCAGCTGGGGGGAGGCCACTCTGACAGCTGGGAGAGGGTTAATGTCAGTTGTAACCAAACGTTGCATCGTGCAAGATCTGAGAAAGCGGCAGGGCGGGCCACGCAGCCCCCCCTCCCCCCCATGCATGCCTCGTGCCCGCTGCTGCCCCGCCATGTGTGGACATTGGAACCGAACCGAGCTTTGACGATTCCCCGATTTAGAACGGGACGTGAAAGAGTTGCCCCACAAGCTGGAACCCTCCTGGCTTGCGAGACTTGCGATCATGACAATTGCCCGAGAGGGAGTTGTGTGACAATGGCTTATGGTGGCCGAGGAAGAAGAGGATTGGGGAGGGGTGAGGAGGATCGAAGACAGGGTAACAGATAGACAGCAAGGCGTTGCAGTTGGATGAAAAAGGCACGCGGGATATCGCGTGTCTGCATCCAACCTCCTCCCTAGTCTGGCTTGGTCTCTGAGGGATGGAATTGACCGTCGACGGGCAGGAAATGGGGTGCAATTCTAACAATTTGAGGGGACTAGAGCGGAAGAGGCGAGTCTCAATTCTTCATAATCAAGGAAAGACGATGCAGTAATTGCACCTACGTATGCTCTCATAAGCGCGAGTTCGGTCTGGCTCTGGCGAGAACGTTACAGCTCGTCTCCATCCGGGTATTTTCACGAGGGTTGCTTGCATCCCTCCGATCCTATACTGCACTGTACCTGTCTCGTTAACCCGGACGGCGACGTCCACATCCGCCCTCCATCTCGATAGATATACGCAATAAAGGCGGTGGGATATACACAGTAGTTCGTCTGCCCGGACGCAAGGACGGGAACCCCATCCAATTCTGGAGCAATATGGACGGCCCTTCCTGTGAGGTTTATGTAATAATATAGAACGGGAGCTAGGGAGCGGAAATCCAGCACCGTGTGGCCATCAGCGGCGTCTTTTGGGTGGATTGCGGGGAAATAATTAACTGAGAGAATATGGAGGGTCACGAAGACAGCAACAATTCCGGCAGGATGAGAGGCAATTGCTTGCAGCATCAGGGGCATTTGCTTGCTTCTTTTGACAGTCTCTTCTCAGCGAAATATTGGATTTCCGTGGTAGAGAATGGATGGTGGAGGGAGCACAGAAATCCTACCCATTCAATGGGATTCCTTCGTACCAACGGAGAGCTCACCAGTCACCTCACGCTGTCGATCGGTACCTGCCTGGACGGCAGTGTCACGCCGCTGGCGACCCTCTTGGCAGCCCGGATGGTCGTGTCAGCCGCAAGCCGGAACACCTTCCTAGTTGTGGCAGAGTCGAGAAAGTAAGCAGAAAAGATGGGCCGAGTGGTAGGGCAGCCCGTGGGTAAGATGAGTGAGCTGAGTCTCGTAAGGCGACCTGAAGATCGTCGTGAGCGTCGTTTGATTTTGGGGCTGCTGGCCTTTGATTGGATGTTGACTCCGGTCGTGTCGGCGGCAGCCACCACCGCAGCATACGGCGGCACAGATGTTGAAAAAATCGGGGAGCTAACTCATCGTCAGTTCAACCGCCAACCGACTTCTGCTCTTCTCTCTGTTACCGCGTCCTCATTTTTTTCTTTCTAAGCGATGAGCAAGACGAGGGACCGTGAGCACTTGAAGTCTTTGGTGTTCCTCGTCCGCCTTTTCGCTTACACACATCCAGGGTTTGTCGTGCGTCCGACATCCACTTCGGTGGTTTGGTTTGCTGGCCGGTCCCGCTGTTTCTCGGCTTGTCAGTTGTGCTACACGACCTGCCAACTTTTGACGGGGCCAGCAGTTCATGTATACAGTGTAACTGGCGTGTGTGCAGAGTCTGACGCGTGACGATCGGAGCGTGGCTACCTGGAGGGCCAACCTTTCCTTTATGTAGCATTCCGGCAGGGCCGATCGTCTTCAATCGGCGCGAGGTTGGCTGATGCGCTTATTTCTGGTAAGTCAGGAATTGGAATGGTGAATGGTGCTGCTGACCAGACATATGTCCCCGGCTGTCAACCGGAGAGCGGGAGAGACCGAGGCGATAAGACATGCATATCGTCCTGACCCGGGAACAACATAATGTGTGGGCCGCTGCATACAGTACCTATGAAGTCCTGATGGGAAGGACGGTATGCCCGAATAGAGAGCGGGATCGAGACTTGAAGTCGAGATGCTTGTCCAACGTTAAGGTATGCTTCGTGTCAGCTAAGAAGTCTGTTAAACTCGCCTCGAACAAGCTTGTTGCTGCACGTACCTCGTCACATCTGCACTTTCGTACTTGGGAGCCTTTGCCCCATGCGCACGAGGTTGGTTCACCGAAAATGGACCTCCAGCTCACACGGCTGTATGAACCCTGCGGCCCTTGGCTCATGGCCGCCCCATCGAGTATCCATCCAGTGCCAACACTTGGATGCGCATACCAACTGTAACCAACCTCCAGTCGGCCCTTATTCCTCCACCATGTCAGCACGAGTCTGTGATACCACACGATCTCGTTCTCAGAGCATATAGGATCGTCTGCCGCCATCTACGAACGAAAGCGGTTGTTGTAGTTCGTACATAATGTTCGAGGAGATCGTCAGCATGGAGTGGTGTTGAGCTTTGCTAATCCACGATGGTAATGAATCCCCCTCGCCCCCGCACACAGGACACAGCATCCTGTGCATCGTATTACTATGCATGATATACTTGCACGAATGCAATACATGCAGAACACGCACATGATAGCGTTTGTGTGGCGATGAGAAGGACTGCATCTTGAGCAATTGGATCGCCAAGTCCAGATGGGCTGGTGTGGCTCGACGCCCCGAAACTTGACAGCATTGCAGAGATATATAGTTGGGTCGCGACGACCCTCGACGGCAGTGGTGAGCATCGAAGCCCTGCCTGTATGTAGAACATGATCCTCAACGAGGTCAGTTGGCCCAGATCTCAAACACGCGCTCCAAGCCTGCAAGGGGCGTGCTACCTACTGGCCAAGGTAACTACTAACTAGCTTTGGCCGCCGTCCCGACCCAGCCCAGGCCTTGTCGGGAAGCCGAACGGAAGAGTCCGTACCAGAACCTCGCTTGACGTTTCAGTGGCATCTGGGAATTCGGAATTTCGAACTTTCTCGGCTTCACTCGATGCCTAGGCTGATCTGCCTTGGAAGATCCGGTGAAGCTGCAAGAGAGCTTCTAACAAAAGCCCAAGGCCCGAGCCAATGCCTACTTGGCTGGCAATTTCGTGACATCGACGCTGAAGAGTCAATAGAGGCCTTTGGTGTCGCTTGGTATTACGCTATGTCAGTGACTCGGTGGGGCACCACTTTGGATGACCTGCATTTCGCACGAGAGTTGAACTTCCGCTGGCCGCTGCCAGCAACAGTCGTTGTGGATATTGACCGAAAAGAGCCAACAGGCCGTCCGAATGACCTGCTCACGCGGGCAGAGCAGACCAGGCAGAGTCTCCCCTCTGGTCTTCGCTTCGGTGATGGTGGCGCATGTCCAGTCGGCTGTGAATACTTGGTCGACGATAGGTAGTTAGTTACTGCCGTTTTGCCTTGTGTCTATGGCCTCAGGTTGTCAGAGTCGTCGCACTAAATGAATGCATGTACAGACGAGTGTGCGAGTGCATGAATAGAAAGAAGGATGTATGAATGCGCATGTCTCGTCCCAAGAAAGCTGCCCGAGACATGCAGAACAGTCTGGCTCTATTCCTTCTGCTGGTCGTCTCCATGAATGGGCATTGCTGTACTGTGTGGATGGACAGTCCAGGTCAGACTGAGGTCCAGAACTATCTGTCTCGAAGCTCGATAACTTTGAGTGCGTACGCAGAGCAGTCGGATGATGTCAGGGTCTCGATTCTGCCGGAACTCTGCTTCCTTGGCCGTCTGCAGTATGACCGACCTTACCAGGCACATATATGCTGTGTCTTGTCGTGGTGCTGCCAGTGTTCGACGATTTCCCGGGCATCGAAGCAGCATCCGGAAACAAGCGAGGATTGGAGAAAGGGTGCTTCGGTTCAGACTGATCTATGTTCCTAGTGCCGTGCTGCAAATATAGTATCTCCGAAACGCATCCCTTGCCTTCTGTCATTTCGCGCTTCCCTGCCGATCAACCAAGATTGGCGACATTATTCGCAGTCTAGTAGAAGGTTGAGAACACATCTGTTGAGATTGATGTGAGAATCATTCTCAAGGCAAAAAGAGAAGCTGGATAGATTCAATGCAGTTCAAGGCGAATGTCAGCTTCGAAGCATTGCGAGATCTGAGCAGTGGCGCAAAGTGGAGCCTAACATTGCAGAAATGAGCTATCAAAAGAGGACCTTTCTTCAACCCGCCTCTCAGGTCTTCAGCAGTGCAATCAGACCCCTCTTTGGCTTCAACAAGCACCCTGAAGTCTGTAAGCACAAACCAAGAGTTTAGATCTAGAATCTGCGGTCAAATACAAACACGAGTTGCCAATATCTTGAGTCTGCTGACAGACACCAAAGTCAGTCTGCCTCGCTACAGAACACTCCATTATCTGCATAATGCACTTGCTTGCCAGCTGGCGTGTGGCATAGGATTCGCTGCAAGTGCATGCTGCTCACCCGTCCATCCCTGACCCCTGTCTGCCATAGCGTCACAGCAACCTTCTTCGGGTGGGGTTGCTCGATCGCCATTGTACCTCTTTGTACTGCACGACCCGGCCTCAACCGAACAGGGATGGGATCAGGGCACTTCACTCGAACTTAGAGCCAGCCAGAACCCTCGGTCACTGTAGCCTCCATGTTCTTTGATGGGATAAAGTGAAAAAATGCCGGGCGCGCGAGGCCAGGCGGCCCTGGATAAAAGGTACCTCATTGTCCGCCGTCAAAGCCTCTCCCACAAAGGTACTCGCAGGTACTTGTCGGAACCCTGTTCCTGCAACCACTTGCAACCACGACTCCGCCATGCTCCACTGGCTGCCACCCTCCTTGGGCCTGACTGTCTGGTACCTTTTGACTCTGTTCCGCCTGTCTCTCTTGCAGCCAAACTCTCGATCCCAGGTACGACTTCGTGCTCTGGATTCCCCTCACTTTCTTGCACCATTCGCCTCTCTTTCCTGCTCTTCACCTCTCCGGCGTTCACTCTCTCTCGCCTCCTGCATATTCGTTCTGTCGATTCACTCCTGGCTTGGACAAGTGAAGCGAACTCCAAGTGCCTACCCGCTCGAATCCGTCCTCCTCCCTCTGAACCTCCCAGTTCCTTACCCAAGTTGCTCGTGACAATATGTAATGCCCGTCCTTCTGGAATATCATCATAGGGTTGCTTGACGAGGAGTTTGTCCGTAACAAGAGCTTGGTCGGGGACGTTGAAGAGGGGACTGAGCGGCAACTCATTACCAAACGAGCCATATCCACTTCCTATTGACGACTCCACCGTCAAGCCGACAACGTACGATAGCAACGACAACACCACAACAAACACAAGACACAATCACAAGTAATCCGGAGGCTCATACTCAGGGGAAGGCAGTCCGGGGATTGGTCTTCCATTGTCCTTCAAAATGGTGCTCCAGATCCCCGAGAACATGCAGCTCCTGCTGGGCAGCTCAGCCGACTCCATGGCCGAGCTGCCACAGCAGGCATTTGCTCTGACCCTGAGCGATGATGTGCTTGAGGGCATGATTGAGTCGGTTCGGAATGGCCAGGAGATCCAATTGTCGCTGGGTGACACTCCAGTAAGTCTTGCCTAGCTGCTATTGTGTTCTTTGCTATTGCCGTGTGGTATTGTCTCTGGCGGTGCGATCGAGGTGAGGAGATTGCGAGCAGACGACAACTAGTCGTGGGCCTACCGCAGTTGACAATAGGATAGCTTCTATTGTTGCTGCTATTGTTGAATATGCCTATTGGCAACGCAGCCTACTTTCTTGTTCATGTATAATCCTGCCAGGAAATCAGTTTCTAATCTTCGCAACTCCAGTCCTTCCTTTTCTCAGACCAGGAATTCCCGATTCCCAGCACCCCAACCGATTTGGATTACGATCTATTTCTCTCGACTACTGCCACACCAAAATCTCTCTCGAGACTCCCACACCCGGCCATGTCGATTTTGGACAAGAAGAACCGGGCGGCGCTGCTTCGGCAGACGCAAGGAGACGGGGCCAAGCCCAAGCCCAAGCCGAAGGAGACCAGGGAGACCAAGCCACGGGATGAGGCCCCGAGGCCACGAACAAAGGCGGAAAAAGAGCAGGCAGATATCGACGCCCTCTCGGCCAGCTTCCAGCAGGCGGAGGCGGAGAAGCGCGAGAACTCGTACGTTCACCAGCAGCTTCTTGCTTTGACACGGAATGTTAACGCTGAATGTAGGACGGTGATACTAGAAGGAGCAGTGCAGGTCAAGGGTGGCAAGCTCGCCAGAGCGGGCAAGTCGAAGCTCCTAGGACGCCAGAGCGCCATGCCCCGATCACAACCGGGCAGCCCTGCCTTGAGCGGGCTGGGCTCGCCGGCACTAGGACCGACGAGCAGCAAGCAGGCCCAGGAGATGGCGAGGAAGCTTCGCTTCCCGCTCATCCACGAGCTTGCCGCCCGCGACCAGTCGTACGGGGACCTGCTGCCGAAGTGGGAAGGAGAGACCGAGGACGAGTTCAAGACCCACCTCGAGAAGGTCGCCCATTTCGACGGAGACCTACAGAAGTATACTTTGAAGCCACAGTGCTGGAAGGAGCTGGACGTTTTTGCCTACCCATACAAGAGGGAGGAGGATCGCCAGAAGGCTATCGACAACGCCATCAAGAAGTACGATCGACTCCGACTAGGCGTTTCGGACCCTCTGTGGCAGAAACTACTACCAATCTCAGACCGTGGCAAGGGCATCTGCCTCAGCAAGGTCCAAGCCGCCATCGCGAAAGGCACGGTCGCACCTGCCCCAAAGATCAACGTCCAGCCAGCGGAATATATCACTAGTCCCAGCGTGGACTCGGAGAAGGAGGATTCGGCATCAAGTTCCAACAAGAAGCCCAAGATGGGAGGAGAACCAATGGCGCGCACGAACTCAGGCAACAAGACGAAGAAGGTGTCGGAGGCCCAGGCCCAGGCTAAGCGGCTCCTGTCGAACAAGCCTTCCGCGGCGAAAGCTCCGTCGTCGAAGCCCACATCGAAGCCTTCGTCGGCTAAGACTTCCCCCAAGGTATCGCCAACCAAGCCCGCGCCCAAGGCAGCGACTGGAAAAGGTGGCAGGGTGTTGTCGAAGGAGTTCATATCGGATTCAGACTCGGACAGCAGCGAGGAAGCACCACTCTCGAAGACCACCACAGCGAGCAAGAAGGCGCAAGACTTGAAGGACACCAAGGCGAATTCGAAGGTCAAGCCACAACCTATCGAACGTGCGACAGAGAGGCCCAAGCCCGCCGAGAAGACACGCGATGTTCCGGTACCGAAGGCGAAGCCTGCGCCAGCCAAGTCTACAGCGGCGCCTAAGATCATGGACTCGATCAGGGCTGAAGGCGCGAAGCCAGTCAGGGCACCCAAGCGTTCACGCGAGGAAGAGGACGATAGTTCCAGCTCGGGCACGCCTCTGAGCAAGCGTTTCAAGAACCAGGATCATGTGATCAGCAAGCCCCAGCCCAGCAGCGAGCCCACCAAGCATCGCAAGTCCGACTCCAGCCAGAACAGCCGCGGCTCCCAGAGCTCGGGCACCACGTCGTCGTCGACCAAGGTCAAGACATCGCCCGTCAAGTCGTCGCCGCTGGCTTCCTCGCCGCCTACGAACGCGTCGGACATCGACGCCGCCTCCTTTGAGAGGGACACGGTCGTGGCGGTCAAGAAGCGGAAGTTCGAGTCCATGCGACCCGCCGAGAAGAACCATTCGGACCGCTACGAGAAGAGCGACTCGTCCGACTCCAGCCTGTCGAAGCGCGCGAAGCACGGCCACGGCGGAAAGATCTCGGAGGAGGTGAGGGAGGTGGCTCAGCGCTTCAAGAGCTTCTATGTTAAGTACGAGCAGCTCCACCACGAGCTGAGTGGGATGGACGACCCTCCGGAGGAATCGCTCAAGAAGCTGCACAGGATGCACAATAGGTTGATCGACCTGAAGCAGCAGATCAGGGAGGGAGTCGACTACACCAGCCAGTGAGCCAGAGGGAGAGGAAGATTGGAATCAAGCCTGCCATCGTGGTGATAGGGAGGCTGAGAGGCAGATGTCGAACACACGGCAACCACATCTTCACGGTTTTTACGAAAGGATGGATGGATGGCTTCGAGCCAGTCCACATTGCATAGCAGCGTTGTTTTTTACGGTCTGGATGCGAGTTGACTTCCACTCGTATCAACAAAATGGCGAGGTAGACTCGAGTTTACCCTCGGTCTCCTCAGGGCAGCATCACAGGAAAGGCCCGTCTTGAATCGATGACTTGGTCACAGGAGAGGCCCGTCTTGAACCACATGGTCTGGTCAAAAAGGGCATCATGGCATCAGGCGTTTTTGGTTGGAGTTTACGTTACCAACGATACCAGAACTCTTTGCTAAAGATCGATTAGCACTAGTTCACCCAAAATGGATTCTGAATTTGAACGAACTACTTATCGCTGCTGAACTTGTGATGTCCCGGAGCTCCCCGTAGCTCACCGTAACTGACCGTACGTGCGTACCTGCGTCTGAACATGGCAGCAATCAGCTGTTCTTAGTTCTTACCCAAACAAGACGAAGGCCATAGTCCGCAAAGGTCCGTAGCGTATGATGTAAAGACGTTTGAGTGTGACACCCTGATATCAAACACATGCAGGTACGAAGAGCTCTGGTAGGTGGTAGGGTCACAATCAGCCACCATCAACCCATACGGGGTTGAGACAAGCGGCAGATCATGACATCAAGTTCACAATCAGTAGCAGGTCTCCGCAACAGACGAATCACGGTCACCGGAACTGCAAGCCCACGGCAGTAGGACGATACTGGCAGGGTGCGTACTAATGTATGTATAAGCTCGTTTGGGAAATGGTGGACGCGGTTGTGTCGATCGGCAGGACGAACAAAGGAGTGGCCGAGACAACCAATGCGGCTGCCAAGTCCTCCGACGACGAGCGCTCAGACATCAGCATTCCTGGGAGAGAAGGTCTTGACCCGAGACGGACAGGTGGATGAGGGTCCGCGGTGTGCATGACTCTATGGAGACTGAGCGAGAACAGCGGTGGTCCCTGCGAGGTACAGAGATCGGTCCAAGTCCCTGCATCATCCGATCTCGATGGGCTGTCGATCATGGGTTAGACTAGTCTGGGCTAAGAGCGACGCAAACTCGACTTCATTCCTTCGTGTCATGTTGGTAGTGTACAAGCCCGCAATCGCCAGGAACAGCAATCATCCTCTGTCTCACTTGTCACCCCACTGCTTTCGGTATCGCTATTCGCTAGAGGATTCTGCTCGGGGAGCCGGCCAGCCTCGACTCGAAATCACCAGCCTCGACTTCTCGTTGGCGCTATCTCGCCGTGGGAAGGCTCAGCAGCCGACAGCAGCCGAGTCCATGATAGCCACAACCACAGCAGCCACGGCCACGGCCGTATCAGCCAGGCAGCCACAACCCTTTCCGGACCTTCGCGCTTATTGCGTCTTGAACAAGAGGATGGCGCAGTGTCCGAGGTAGAAGTAGATGAAGTGCTTGGTTTCTGCGGCGCAAATGTTAGTGGTGAATCGTGACGAGAGAAAAAAGGCTCCAGCCATGCGCGGAGAAACGTTCGTACCGTGTGTCACAAAACTGCCAAAGTTGCGTCCTACGATGCAATGCCATGTCGGACCCTTCCTCTCGTCGAACTGGTCATTTTTTGTCATGTCAGGCTCCTCTCCTGCAAGTATTTCCCGAACGGGATAGAGTGTGATGGGCACAGGAATGCTGCCCGTGGGGCCGTTATCGTACCGTCTTCTTGATGTGTTGTGCGATATCCTTTTCGGCCAAGAGAGTTAGCTCAGTGCCCACCGTCACGAGGCAAGCAGATCGCCGCATCGCCAGCATTCCACGACTCGTCCCGCTTGAAGAATTGCTCCACGTACCTTCTCAATCGTGAACTTTGCCATTGCGTCCTGAGCTGTGAGATATCCATTTTAGCCTTAGCCTCTCATCGTCTCCGGATGTATGTTCCGGCGTCTGGCAGCGTCACGTACCGACTTCGATAGCTTCGGATTGCATGTCGTCGGTCTGTGGAGATAATCAGCAAGTCGATAGATAGCACATCGTTTTGGGGCGTGATATTGCCCGTACCATATCTGCTGACTTGATTTGTGCTGATCATCCGATAGTCTGTCAGCTCATTGCTTCACACGGATAGACGATAGCCAAGAGATACGGCCGGAGAGCTCTATGCTGCTTACCCTCGAGCTTCTCCCGCGGTCCGGGAGAGGTGCTGGGCCTACCAGGCGCATCGGCCGACATCGTGAACGGTGTTTTGGGTGAGGTTGGATGGACGGTTTCCAGGAACGGCCTGGGCTTTCGCGATGGCGAGAGGATGTGGTCTAGATGTGCGGTGCGCAATCTCCCTTCAGTGTCAGTCTCGAGGGATGTTCTCGTTGTTGTTTGCTTGAGAGGTGAGGTCGTGGAGGGCGGTCGATAAAAGAGGGCCCCCTTTCTAGCTGCAGGGATGGAAGGGGAAGGGGCTACCGAAACTCACATACAGCTCCCCTGGTCAGATTGTGCTAGGTATGACGGTGCTCTGGGCGTGCAGGGCAATGGAAGCGCTATGTTGTCTTTGATGCAGATAGCTGCCGCTTGTTGCTTCTACGAGACTGCAATTGAGTTGACCGCTGGGTAGGTGATTGCATAGAAAATGGAAGACGATGTTGACGTTAGGATGCTGTCACGAGCCGTTGGGCTGTCGAGATCAACCGCAAGTGACTCCGATCCAATGAAGGGACGTTTGGAGAAGGGTAGCACGCACAGACCACACACCATCCCACCAAACTCAAAGTTGAACGCCCACGGGAACTGTGGAGAGAAAGGAGATCCACCATCTCACCTGGCTCACCTTGGGCCCCGTTGCTGGGTGGGTGATCACGAGGAGATAAGATAAGACATAAATATTGCGCTTCGCAGTGTGGAGTCTTGAAAAAGCAATGAAAAGGCTAAATTTGAAGCTTTTTGACCGACTCCCATTGACATCGACACAACTTCATCTCGAGATCCAAAGACATTGACAACTCGAAAGATGGAGTCTTTAGAGTCGTCACGTATCTTTGTGAAGAACCTGCCGCCAAACATAAACGAGGTCGATTTCCGCAAGCACTTCTCAAGCAAGGGAAGAGAGATCACCGACATCAAACTCATCCCCAAGCGGCGGATAGGCTATGTCGGTTACAAGTCCCCCGAAGATGCGGCCAAGGCTGTCAAATACTTCAACCGCTCCTACATCCGCATGTCGAGGATAGCGGTTGAGGTTGCCAGACCTGTGAGTATCACATTGCACTTGTTCGCTTCGTTCGATGTCAAGGACTGACCGGTCGCAGATAACCGACACCGAACTGCCCAGTGTCAGGAAACCCCATCCTGCCTCGTCCTCTGCCTCTACCTTTATCAACCCCTCTCCTCAAGCGAAGGATGCACCGCTCACGCCACCAAGCGAAGACCCTAGCCTGAAGAAAAGGAAAAGAGATGACCTAGACGAGGCCGACCCCAAACTCCAAGAGTTTCTCGAGGTCATGGACCCGAAACATGCTTCCAAGAAGCTACGTGAAGACATCGGCGTCTCCGGTGAGGTAGAGATGGCACCTCCGCCGGTTGAAGACGAGAGTGATGGCGAATATGAGGAGATCCCTGCCAAGGGACCTAAAGCTGTGGCTAAGGAGACGCCGCCTGTTGTCGCAAATGACGAGAGTGTGCCGCCTCCCCAACCTGAGACTGTGCCAGAAGTTCCAGCTCCCGAAGTGGTGAAGGAAGCTCCCCCTACCGGAGCGACCGACGATGACTGGCTAAGATCAAGGACAAATCGTCTGTTAGACCTTGTTGATCCTGACGATCCCAGTTTTGCTGCTCGAAATGCTCCTGCTGCGGATGCCGCCCCTCTGCAAATTCCAACCACCGCCGGGCCGAGCACAGAAGAGGGTCAGCCCGTCCAAGACACCACTGTCGACCACCCGGAAGGCCCGGCGGAGCCAGAGGATGGAGACACGGCCGAGACTCTGATTCAGAAAACAGCCAGATTGTTCGTCAGGAACCTTCCTTACACTGCGACAGAAGACAACTTGAGGACGCGTTTCGAAAAGTTCGGCGCCATTGAAGAGGTATGTAAACAACGTCATTCTGCTTTTGCCTCCCCCCCTTCCAGCTGGCTTGCTCCTTGTCAACATGATGAATCCATGATAGGGACATCTTATACCCACAGTTGGTAAATGATGCGAATTTGGCTCGGTATTTTAGTAGATGCTTCGAGTTTTCTGAATTGAGGACAAGCCTTTTTATTGTTATTGAGATCATAACATAACATTTGCTCGCATAATTTGCTAATACGCTGCAGGTCCATCTTCCAGTTGACAGCCAGGGCAAAAGCAAGGGCTACGCGTTGGTGCTCTATGAGGACCCATCAGCTGCTCTCACGGCATTCCAGCAAGCAGACGGCACGACTTTTCAAGGTCGAATAATGCACGTGCTTCCTGCAGCCCATAAAAGGGAGAATCAACTTGACGAGTTCGCAATTTCAAAATTGCCCCTCAAGAAGCAGAATCTTATCCGCAAGAAGGCGGAGGCGGCGTCAAACACATTCAACTGGAATTCTCTCTACATGAATCAAGACGCGGTCAACGCGTCGGTGGCGGATCGCCTCGGCGTCTCCAAGTCTGAGCTGCTTGATCCTACCTCCGCCGACGCGGCAGTGAGACAGGCAATAGCTGAGACTTCCATCATTCAAGAGACTAAGGCGTACTTCGCCGCCAATGGCGTCGACCTCAATGCCTTCAAGTCTCACCAGCGCGGCGATACCGCCATCCTGGTCAAGAACTTCCCTTTCGGGACTAACATTGAAGAACTCAGGAAGATGTTTGAAGAGTTCGGCACAGTGCTGCGAGTCCTGATGCCCCCGAGTGGGACAATTGCTATTGTACAGTTCGTGCAGCCGGCACACGCTAAGGCGGCCTTCGCGAGGTTGGCATATCGGCGCATCGAGAACTCGGTTCTCTTCCTGGAGAAGGCCCCCAAGAACATCTTTACAGAACCCACTCTGCCATCCGCCAAGGATGATCGCCCCGCTGGCGTCCAGAAAGTATCTGTCACTGAGCTGTTGGAACGTGATGACGATCCAGATCATCAGCTTGAGACTTCGTCACTCTTTGTGAAGAACCTCGATTTCAAAACAACTACTGAGCAACTCGCAGAGACATTCAGACCCCTCGATGGTTTCGTGTCAGCTAGGGTCAAGACCAAGGTCGATCCCAAGAAGCCGGGGCAAATCCTCAGCATGGGATTCGGTTTTGTGGAGTTTCGCTCAAAGGAGCAAGCGCAAGCTGCTCTCAAGGTCATGGACGGTTACGTACTAGACGGGCACGTCCTGTCTGTCAAGTCTTCCCACAAGGGGCTCGATGCCGCGGAAGAGCGGAGACGGGAGGACGTTGCCAGGAAAGCCGCCGGACAAAGAACGAAGATCGTCGTCAAGAACCTCCCGTTCGAGGCGTCCAAAAAGGACGTCCGTGCGCTCTTCGGTACTTACGGCCAACTGCGTTCGGTTCGTGTGCCTAAAAAGTTCAACTCCACATCGCGAGGCTTTGCCTTTGCGGAGTTCACTACACCGCGCGAGGCCGAAAACGCTCTTAACGCTCTCAAAGATACCCACTTGCTGGGTCGCAAACTTGTACTCGACTTTGCTGAGGCCGAGGCAATCGATGCTGAGGAAGAGATTGCTAAGATGCAGAAGAAGATAGGCGGGCAGGTCAATAAGGTCTCGCTGCAACAACTCACAGGGAGAGGCAGGCAGAGGGTCAATATTGGAGAGAACGGGGATGAAGACGAGGCATGACATTTGATGAAGATCTAGCACGAATATCAATACTTGTCGATAAGTTTAGTTTCCGTCGTTTGCCCTGTGCTCGGATTTTCCCAGGGGTAGGGACAGGGTTGATGCAGAAAGGGCTGATGCAGAGAGGGTTGATGCAGAATAGGTCAATAGCACTCGGCATCCCTTTGCAGGGAGCGCAGAGTTCAACCACCCCTACCACCCTTGAACGCTTTCAGGCTCGACCCACACCTGGCTATCTAGCCTTTCTCTCTTAGTGCGTCGCTCTCTACCCACCGCGACACCCTTGTGTGAGGCTAATCTGTTCGCATGCCGGTGGGACTAGAGCAATCACTCGATCTTCTCTCGCAACCCTCGGGAGTGTCGCCATCGACCCCTCCCACCAACAACCCACCCCTCAGTCTCTTCTGATCTAGGCCGCATCCCCCTGCTGTGGCAGATGCGCCCGTAAATGCGGAGTAGCATTGTGTTGCTAGCTCCCAACGTCGGTTCTTCTGCAAGCAAGCAAAGGGTGGGCGTAGCGTCCTCGAGCCTGTCCACCTTGTTTTCTTCCCCCCACATCACCATGTGGTCTGGCGTCCGCCCTGGTGTAAGTGTTGCAGAAGTCATGCCAACCAACCAGGGCGGGAAAGCGGGTGAATCATCCATAGCTATGTAAGTAGGGTCGTCAGTAACAATGGGAGCGGGTATGTGATGTCCACACATGCCTCCTTGGTTATAAGATATGCCATTCTCCTCTTTCATGCCTGAGCAGTCGTTCTTGGTCACTCAGCATACCTCTCGTTTCCGTCTTCTAGCTTGCGTCCAAACTCGAGGGTCCCATTCCTTCTGAAGCATTTTCTTTCACTGAGGAATCAGCACACATACCGTCAAGGAAGTGAAGCTTTTACCAGTCGCCACTGCCATTCTTTCCTAGCTTTACGTTCCATTGCATAGACAATGATGGAGCTATCTACCAGACCCCCCCCTAATGCACCATCATGCTACGCTTCACAGTCAGAGTATCAGCGGTATGAGAGGAGCTACGGTATGCCGGGCTCTGGCGCGCCTAGGCAGCCCCTGGAGGAGTCCAATGGCAACGCACAGCTACGGCATACTCCCACACTACCGTCGACAGGTCCGCCATACAACGGTAGCCAACATCAACATCAACAGCAACACTTAGACGCATACAGCTCAATACAATCATCTATACCAACGCCGCCCATCATCCCGTCACAGGCTTTCTCTTCTGTCTATGGACAGCAAGGTGTTCCGTCCGGCGCAAGAGTGCCGGACAGGAGACGGAGCCACCATGTCTCCTCCCAGTACTACCCTCGCGCGCCCACAACGCTTCTAATGATGACCCGGAATCCAATGGTTCGCGCACCACAGTTTGCCAACTACAGGAAGAAGCAGGATGAGGACAAGGCCAATGGCTCTGCATGCGCGCGCAGCGACAAGAAGCAGCAAGTATGGCCTGATGTACTGGAGGCTGCCTGTCTTGACGGTAAGAGACCTGAGCTACTCCAACAACGCCTCAGGTCATGATCCAGTACTGACTTGGTATCCCTCCTCATAGCCCTACTTCTGATCCCTCTGACCATGGGTAAGAAGAAGGTCGGCAAGAAGGAAGACGGCGAGTTCAAACAGTACGGTCGCAACGAGCTGATCGAACGGTATCTCTGGTTCGCCTACCTTGAGAGCCTCCCACCTGGCGTTGCACCAGACCCTGAGCTCTGGCTGGTGATGGACCGCAGGGAGACCGACCCCAAGAAGAAGGGCAAGGGTCGGAAGAAGGTGTCAAGCCATATCCAAGTCCTCAAAGGCTTCTTTAAGGGTATTCCATGCTGTAAGTGCTTACAACACCACCCTGCATTTCGGTCTCGGGCACGAGGCGGCTTTGTAAAGCCTCCGGGCTGTCGCACTGCATCTTGCAGCTTCCTTGTTTGTTCCTTGATGGTGGCTGCATTCGCCGCTTGTTGGCTCTTGCATATTCCTTTGTGCACGTTCAACCGAAGTGCTTGCCTACCTACAGCGCACAGACTAACCAACGTTTTTCTCCCTTGCAGACCACTTTTTCTTCACCAGCAAAGGAAAAGTCATCAAGTCATCTGCATCAGATGCAGGCAAGAGCCTTGCATCCAACAAGGACTTGGACGCCACCGACAACCTCGGGTTGCACCCAGTCATTTACTCCCTGGTAAACGAGAACCGTCTGCCGGCCGAGCGGCCAAACTACGAGTACTTTGCGCAGCTGTTAGCAGACGAGCAGCTCGTCAGCGTACGGCCCAGGAGATGCTGGATCTTTGTCGCACATGCCGACTATGTCGTTACCGCCCATGAGGCTCCGCTCGACGAGGACGGCAACCCCGGCGAGGCGACATTTACAGCCACCAACCCCACCACAGGTGACGAGCTCGCGCACCCAGAGGACTACCCTTACCTCAAGGAGAATGCCTTCAAGGACTCCTGGCCGCGCGAGGAGCGCGCAATGGTTCCTGGTACGCTGCTGCACCAGTTGACCAAGAACCTTGAGCAGGTCGAGAGCAGCTGTGTCCGCGAGGTCTCGAGCCAGTGGGAGTCTGACTTCCCTGAGCTCGCGGCGCGGTTACACAATGCTGTGGAGGAATCTGGCGGTGAACTCCAGGAGCCGGGTGTGCCAAACCCAAACCGGTGCGAGTTCCTGCACATGCACATGACTCTTGAGCTGCAAAGGCGCAGACACTTCCCCGCACAGTCTGAGCTCAACAGCTGGGTTGAGATCAACGTCGAGCAGCCACATCTGCTAAACCACCGGTGGAAGGTGGAGACGCGGCTGGTACGGCCAGCGGAGCTGCTTCGTGGCGACAACGACACTCCCCTTACCCACGTCGAGACCGAGATGGGTGTGCTGTACGTGCATCGTCCTGGTTGCGAAGCTGGTGCGACAAACAGCAGCCGCGGATGCGACTGTTTGAGCCAGAGATGCCGGCGACAGGTCGTCAGCGTGCCGTTCCCTGCTGATACGGCGGCGCGGATGTTGACTTACTGCGCCGAGTACCCTGCTCACCCATTGTCCCCGCGCAACGATCGGAGTGATGACGCAGCGGCACAGGCCAACTCCAAGAGCCGAACAAGGGGCAAGAAGAACAAGAACGTCACCCAGATGGACTTGCTTCCCCAGATCGCAATGTGCCAGGAGATCTACTCGTGCCCGCCAGAGATGCACACTGACGAGACAGACCCGGACAACAAGACAGACGGCGCTACCAAGACACCCTGGAAGAGACGCGCTGTTCTCCTGTGGACCTTCGAGACCATCCACAGCATCCAGAAGCACCAGGGCGAAGACAAGCTGGTAACCGCCCCTTCAGGCAGGGGCACATGGCGGTTCCTGACTCCTCTGGACCCGACATCGCGGCAACACCAGCAGCGGTCGATGGTTCTTCCCACCCACGGCAACGTCCACGGCCAGCTCACTCCGCGAAACTCCCTCTCGGTGCCCTCGGGCCCGCATGGAGGCCGCCAGCTGTCGCGGGACTCTGTCCTCTCCCCCACCCCCAGCTACCAGCACCACCTGAGCGCGGGCATGAACGAGAACTTCCAGACGGTATGGGAGAACCCCAACAACCGCCCCAACGGCATGTTCGCCTTCAACGGCAACCAGCCCATGGCCCAGGGCTTCCACCCCAACGGCCAGCCCCTGTACCAATCCCTCGCCTCGCCAAGCGGACCGGGCGGCCTGTCCATCCTCGCAAGCCACCACCACGGCGGCCTCGCCACCCCTCCCCCGACAGCGAGCATGAACGGCTCCTTCCACCAGAGCTTCGACGCCGGGTCCCAGGTCCAGGAGGCCGACATGCGCCACCCCTCCATGAGCTTCATGTCCGTCACCTCGTCGGGCGAGACCGACTCCTCCTACCTGGCCGGCAACGCGGCCGCGCACCACCACAACAACGGCTACCCCACGGGCAGCGTCTACGACGAGGTCCCACAAGACTTCCAGGGCTGGGTGACGGCCGCCAACGCCGCCGGCTCCATACCCGCGGCGGTCGACAACCGCCTGCACCCGGGCTACTGGGGCGCGCCGCAGCAGCAGCAGGCGCAGTACAACCCGGCGAGCAGGCACGTTTCGCAGTCCTCGGTGCTGGACTGGGCCGTGCCCTCGCCGCACGACAGCCCCATCACGGGCCAGCCGCTTAAGACCGAGGGCGCAGCGGCAGCAGCAATGCACGCGGCGCTCAGCCAGCAGCAGCAGCAGCAGCAGCAGCAGACCGAGCAGTGGCGAGGCAAGGACCCGACGCCGATCTCGGCGGACACCTCGCCGCGGCCGCTGACGGACTCGTCCTCGCGCGAGAGCCAGGAGCGGCAGCAGCAGGGGCAGGGGTCGTGGGTCAACGTCCCCGTCGGCGTGGCCACGGGGCGGACGCCCAGCACGGACCTGAGCCAGGACTGGGAGGCGATCAACCAGAGCCACGAGAGCGTGGTCGAGCCGGCGGCGATGAAGCTGCAGACGGTGGGCGAGGGGCAGGCGCTGATGTCGGCGGAGGGGTACTTCCCGCAGCACCAGCAGGGCGTGGTGTCGGTGCAACAGCAGGAGATGGCGCCCAATGGTCACGAGGCGCAGTACGAGCGGTTCAGGGGCCACAAGCGGAGGAGGATGTTTGTCGAGGATTATAGCATGGGCCAGCAGAGGATGAAGATGGCTAGGACGGACGAGTGATGATGATACCCGAAGATGAGAGAGTGAGGCAGATGGAATGATTGCAACTTGTTATGTTATGTACTATACGAGGTGATGATGGCGCGGGCTGGATTGGATCAGGAGTTTTGCGGTATAGGTTCTTTTTTTGGTCTTTGGGCTGGGATGGATGGGTATGGGACACGGAGGATCGGTGCTTGCTACACGGTTACACTTTACAGATATCAGAACAAGTTACGCAGACGAACAGCGGTCTCACGACCTGGTGGTTGGAAATCCGGGCTGGGCGGTTCCTTGGTTCGCTAGTTATTAATACTCCATTACTTCTGTCACTTTGCTCGGTCGAGTTCTGCTACTTGTGACTATCATCCATTCTCGACTTCATATGATGACCTCCTACACCGAGTCCATGGTGTCTACCTCCGGTCTTCCAATGGTACGTCAGATCATAAATACCTGGTCAGAAGATGGCAGCTACTTTACGGAGAATGCAACCATGTGTAGCCCAAGGCTGCAACCTGTTGGAACGTCTCGGGATATGGCACAATACCACCATGCCAGTTTATTCGGCCGACATGATCGCATTAGCTAGCCTTGCGGGCCAAAGCTTAATAACTGCAGATACTAATACTCAGACTATGACACCAACACTCGGGTCTGACGTACGTGCCGGTGCTTAACCATCCAAGCCTTCTGGTCTGTCTGGTATGCCAGTTTCGATTACAAGCTTCGCATTGAATATCGACCGTAGAAGCGAGTCGCAAATAGGAACCATGATTTCTCGCTCGGGAGCACTATCCATTCCAAGAGGGTCTGTGCAGCCAGGGTTATGAAGAGTGATTGAAACAGCATCAAGGGCGAAAAACGAGACCATCAAGGGGAGGCCGCGGGACTCGAGTGTCTTCAGGAAGGAGGGAGGCGAACTACGGCAATTATACCTTATGCCGCTAGAGGAACCCCGGCTTCGAGGCAATTCCAAAAATGGAAAGGGTTGAAGGTCGGGGGCCAAGATGAAACACGATCTGTCGTGGAGTCGTGCACAAGACGCTGTTTCCCTGTCTGTAGTGTACGGAAACCGGGCCAATCGTTGGAAAATATTAGAAGAGCAAATCGATGGACTAGTCTTGATTATGATGGCCAACTTGTGACATCGAAGGCAGGCACAGAGTCAGGAAATAAAGTTGATGCCGTGTCGAGGATCACCAGATCAATTGCCATGCTGTTCATGCGCCAAGGCCAAAGCACGACATCCTCACAAACACGATCGCCACCAGGTCGTGGACTGACTTGAGACCTGATCTCTTTGCGACGATCTGGTCCCTGTAAATCTGTTCGGTTCGAGCCCAGGAGACGGGAAACAGGGCGCTCTGAAACACCATGGTCGGAAGAAGCTGACCTCAAGATGGCCTATGTTTTCAGGAAGGGAGTGGTGGTGCAAGGCCCAACCAAATGACAGAAGGGAGCAGCGAGATCTTTATTTGAGCTTCTCCATAGTAAGAATCCATCATTGCCCCAGAGTCGAGTCAAGGACAGGGCCGTGATCAATGGAATTTGCAATGCAGTAGCACCGGCGACTATTCTGCTAGCCTGCCGCAGCTTCGGGAGCCCAAGAACGAATCGTCAACGGCGTGGCTGTCAAAAATGCAACCATTTTAATTCCCGTACGGCTCGCCTATCTTGACTGGAGCATTGACAAAGCAGCGACTGGCCGATGCAGGGGCGAATCTGGGGATGCAGCTCGTCCAGTCGTCGACCCCCTGGCCGAGCCATTTTGGGATGGAGCTGATGCATACTAGGTCCCTTTCCATACAATTTGAGTGTACGAGTACCTCAAGACTATCCAAAGGCACGTGCATGATCAATTCTTGGCGCTGCCCCCTGTTCAGATCAAACGAGCCTCTTTGTGGAGACTCACACCCCTGTGCCGTGTCCAACGTCTCTCCTCCACAGCATCTGTTCGCCTTTTCCACATGCCACCCTTGCAACCTGCAACATCGCATCTGATCCGTGGTGTCTGTCCAAGTGGACATGGCCTCCTTTGCTGCCGCCGAGGCTCTAGTCTCTATGCACAGGACTGCTGGAGAGCGAATGAACTGCAGCGATGTTTTCCTCTTGCAGACAGTAGAGAAACATGGGACCATATGGTCAACCTGCTCAACCAGCTCGTTTCCTGGGGCCGGCACGTTGCTACGCTTTGACTGGCTGCCACATGCGACGACACATGCCTGTCATGACGGTTAAAGAAAGGAAAGTCATCTCTTCACTCTTCTCATCTCGTTTACTGGACTGAATGTACATAAAAACGATTGTATTTTACTCCTCACTCAGTCTGTGAGCCGATATACCGTGATGTGACTCCCCTGTTCCATGTGTGCCCCGTGGCGATCCCCTATTGTCCGGGACCACCCCCTTCACCACTACCCAACATTCACCAGAAGCCGAAGATCTCCGTGATACTTGAACAAGAACATCGCCAGTCCAGGCAAATCTCCTCTTGTTTCCTTTGTCGACCCGAGTGCTCGGTAAAGACCGTCGCACCGACCGTAGTCCGGCCGTGTCTCTCCTTTTGAGTCTTCGGTGGCGACAACGACAACCTTCTTTGCTCGTATCACGAGTCTCGATTCACACCTTCGACCTTCACAAAGGGACATATTCACAAGAGACTGGAATCTGCGAGTCTTCACCCTTCAGGGTCGCACTACCGGAGAACAGTGCCTTTCTTCGTTGACACAATGCCGAGTTAGAACAAGGCGGTCATTGTGGTGGATTTTATTTCATTTCTTTGTATCAGCTGTGCTGTTACCTGCCCGGGCGGTATAATTTGACTACAAGTACTTCGAAAGCAGTGGTGCTGGAAAGGCCGGTCCCTTCTGTCACCATACTGTCACCTTGACTCGGCTTGCAAACTCCTACAGATTTTTCGACGACTTCTTGCCAAACTCAAGGCCCGCCGAATTTCGCAGTGGATTAATACTTCCGGAACATCAAAACAACACGCATCGCATCGCATCGCATCGTCGGCTTTAACCTCTTTCGATCGCCAACGCGGATCCTTCCTTGAAGGACGACATCATTCCCCTGAACGACATCACCTCAATAATCAAACGCAGGTCGCGCATCGCCAACATGGCAAAAACGCGCCCCGGATGGCAGAATCGCGTTCTCGCGCCTTTCTTGCTATTCCTTTCCTTCGCACTCCTACAGGTCAATGCCCACAGCAGCGTCGAGCGGCTCATGCGCATTGCACCCAATGGTACTACTATTGGTGCGGAGGGTTTCCCGCGGGGCTTCTGGCCCCGAACAGCTCCGGGCTACTACGACAATGCCAATATCTATCTGATCCCACCCGACAACACAACTAGGCTACCGATAATCCTTCCAGATGACAAGATCGCGCATCAATTCCAGCACACCTCGAACTATAGCACTGCGTACCCTCCTCTGAAAGCGGCGCCAGGGGACATGGTTATCCTTCAATACCAGGAAAACGGCCATACCACCATCCCGACTGCGCAGGTTAACAAGACGCTCAATCGTGGCACAGTGTACATTTATGGCACTGCGAGCCTGAGTCCCGACGCGAACCTTCTGGATATTCATTACCAGTGGAACGCACAGGGCACCGGCGGCGATGGTAAGGGCCAGCTTCTAGCTACCCGGAACTTCGACGACGGCCGTTGCTACCAGGACAACAAACAGGCAATCGCCGAGCAGCGCCGGAAGCAGTTCCCCAAGACTGTCGAGCAACCCATGGGCGACAACCTATGGTGCCAGAACGACCTCGCTCTTCCTGCCGATCTCCCTGTTGGAAAGCCGTACACCGTAATCTGGGTTTGGGACTGGCCATCGATGGACCGAAACGATGTAGCAGTACCCCCGTCTTCGGCCCCGGGAGCCGCCCCTGGAGTGGATGGAGCCAGAGTTGTCACGCCTGAGCTCTATACGACAGTTATTGACATCGACGTCGTCGACCCCTGTGACGATGTTCTCGGCGAAGTCAAGGGACCTACGTGCACGAAGGGCGGCGCAACACGTCAAGCCTTTGTGGTGACTGAGACCGATCTGAACAAGGCGGCCATTCAAGAACAAGTTAAGAACATGTTTCTTGTAGACGTCTCGGCTTTGATCGACGTCCCCGGCAATACCGACCCTTCGGCCCCTTCGGCCCCTTCGGCCTCTTCAACATCGTCTCACGGCCACGTCAAGACCACAACTACGCGCGTCGGCGTCACTATTACAACAGCCACTGTTCCCATTGGCACCAGCCGCGGCGGACTCGTCAAGACCACAACGGTATACGACAGCACTACCGTCACGACTGTCACCATCTACCCCAGCACCACCTCCGCCAACTCCGCAATCACCACGGTCCCTACCATCGTGACCAAGACGGTCACTACCTACAGCACCACAGTGACAGTTGGCCAGTCTTCCTCGTCTTCACCGCCCGGATCCACGGCCACTAACGGTGCTGGCGGATCGCAGACTAGCACCGGCTCTCCGACCGTGACGCGATTCCTCAAAGACTCCAAGCCGACGGCCGCTAAAAAGGGTCGCCGCGAGGCTGGCCAGTGGGGGTTTGGCCGAGGCCACGCTTAGCGAGCGCTCGGCCACGTTCACCACCACGACCATCAGCATGTTCACCACCATGCTCACCACCACGTTCATCATCATGCCTGACGGGTGAGGGTTGTGCATAGCATGGGACCGTTTCTTTGAGATACCCAGTTGCATCGGTCTGGAGTTGAAAGGGCAGATGCATCTTTGCTAGGACCGGCACTTTTCGTTTTTTCTTTCTTTCATCGGGAACATGGACATGGAAGGGACATGGACGGTTTCATAGGGAATAGGGAACTACTTGTGTGGTTTCCCTGGGCACACATACGACTGGGTGTCGATGGCTCTCTTCTACATTTGCCTACGGGCTTGGCGTTACTTTGATTTCAAAATAAAAAGGCTTTACCACCTATTCGTTTTTGTGCTCTGTGATATGATGTGACAAGTGTGTGATTTGATTCTGAGGGAAAAGTTTGGCGCACGGTTGGTTTTCTGCTCTGTGACATGATGTGACAAGTGTTGACATTGAGGTCGTGTCGATAGATAATGTACAAGATCGCGTCTTGGGCATGGATGGAACTGTCTCGAATCTTCCTTGGTCCTGGTAGCCTGGGAAAATTGACTGCATGCTAACTCTTCTTTTGTGTCTTGTGTTACAGTGATGCAGCTTGACTCTGGCCTCCCGAGGCTGCGAATGTTCCATTTGCTGCGTCAGCCTCGCCTAGCCTCGTCAACTGGACTCAGTAATCGTCGCCATATTCGACGCTCATCATCACCGCATCTACTCACATTCATCCCTGACATATGTGGTTCTAGTCACCAGCTGCAAGCCCAGGAACAGTGAGTCTTTTTCAATCTAACCCAACCCAACACCGCCATTTCAAGTCCTCGACGCCGACGCGGAGACGGATTGACCTCGGTGGCATCCGTGGTGCCCGTCGTGTTGTCAGGGACCATTGAGTCTTCGGCGGACTGCTTGGCAGACTGTCCTTGAGTGTCATCAGGGACCACTGAATCCTCGGCAGCCTGCCCTTCCCGACCAAGCCTCCCCCACGACTCACTCACATCTCCCCACACTGCGCAATAACAACATCCATATTCGGCACGTCCTTCCCCCGGTACCCCGTCTTGGTAGCCTCCATCTTCTTCACGACATCCATGCCATCCACCACCTTTCCGAAAACGACATGCTTCCCGTCCAGAAACGGCGTCGGCACGGTAGTGATGAAGAACTGCGACCCGTTCGAGTCCGGTCCCGCATTAGCCATGGACAGGAGCCCGGGCTGGTCGTGCTTGAGGCTGAAGTTCTCGTCCGCGAA